>CM076681.1:46305130-47002630 GCA_038501925.1 Xenopus petersii | reverse complement strand
TGGACTGAAAAACATTTGCATGTCTGACGTTACAGAGTGGCCAAAGTGCTTTGTCCTTGCAGGTGCGCTCGTGGCAGGATTACTGGCACCTCTGCCCCTGGAATGTTGATGAGTTCCTGAAGTGACATCACCCTTAAAAGCATTGTACAACATGTTTTGGAGGCTGGTTTCTAAATGCAGCATCCTTTCAGACTTGTGGTATGTTGGTAACATTTCTGCCACTTTATGCTTGTACCGAGGGTCTAGTAGAGTCGCGACCCAGTACAGGTCCTTCTCCTTAAGCCTCTTGATATGGGGGTCCTTCAACAGGCATGACAGCATGAAAGACCCCATTCTCACAAGGTTGGATGCAGAGGTATCCATCTCCGCTTCCTCGTTATCAAGGACTGCATCATCCACGGTCTCCTCCCCCCAGCCACGTACAAGACCAGGGGTCCACAAAAGGTCACCACTAGCCCCCTGGGAAGCCTGCTCCTGTTGGTCCTCCTCCTCCACAAAGCCACCTTCCTCCTCTGACTCCACTTCTGACACCTCTCCCTGCGTTGCAGCAGGTGCCTGGGTTCGTTCTGGTGATTCCGACCAGAAATCGTGCGCTTCCTGCTCCTCGTCACGCTGGTCTACAGCCTCATCTGTCACTCGTCGCACGGCACGCTCCAGGAAGAAAGCAAAGGGTATTAGGTCGCTGATGGTGCCTTCGGTGCGACTGACCATATTTGTAACCTCTTCAAAAGGGCGCATGAGCCTGCAGGCATCGCGCATAAGCACCCAGTAACGGGGTAAAAAAATCCCCAGCTCTGCAGATCCAGTCCTACCACCCAGTTCAAACAGGTATTCGTTGACGGCTCTTTGTTGTTGCAGCAGACGTTCCAACATGAGGAGCGTTGAATTCCAGCGAGTCTGGCTGTCGCAAATCAAACGCCTGACTGGCATGTTGTACCGCTGCTGAATGTCAGCAAGGCGTGCCATGGCTGTGTAGGACCGTCTGAAATGGGCCGACACCTTCCTGGACTGCCTGAGAACGTCCTGGAATCCTGGGTACTTTGAGACAAAACGTTGTACTATTAAATTCAGAACATGTGCCATGCAGGGCACATGTGTTAAATTGCCCAGTCTCAGTGCTGCCAACAGATTGCTTCCATTGTCACACACCACTTTTCCGATCTTCAGTTGGTGTGGGGTCAGCCACCGATCGGCCTGTGACTGCAGAGATGACAGGAGTACAGATCCGGTATGGTTTTTGCTTTCCAGGCACGTCATCCCCAAGACAGCATGACAACGGCGTACCTGGCACGTCGAATAGCCTAGGGGGAGCTGGGGGTGCACAGGTGTGGAGGAGGAGGACCCAGCAGCAGAGGACGAAGAAGAGGAAGAAGACGAGGTAGAGAGCGAAGGAGGAGTAGAGGTGGTGGCAGAACCGCGTGCAATCCGTGGCGGTGACACCAACTCCACTGTCATTGTTGAGCTACACATTCCCTGCTTCCCAGCCATTACCAAGTTCACCCAGTGGGCAGTGTAGGTGACATACCTGCCCTGACCATGCTTGGAGGACCATGCGTCAGTAGTCATATGGACCTTTGGCCCAACACTAAGTGACAGAGATGCGGTGACTTGGCTCTGCACATGGTGGTACAGGTGTGGTATTCCCTTTTTTGAAAAAAAGTTGCGGCTGGGTACCTTCCACTGCGGTGTCCCAATTGCTACAAATTTGCGGAAGGCCTCAGAGTCCACCAGCTGGTATGGTAAAAGCTGGCGGGCTAAGAGTGCGGACAAGCCAGCTGTCAGACGCCGGGCAAGGGGGTGACTCACAGACATTGGCTTCTTACGCTCAAACATGGCCCTCACAGAAACTTGGCTGGGGGCAGATGACTGGGAATGGGAACTGGTGGTCAAGGTGGAAGGAGGAGTGGAGGGTGGTTCAGACGGGTGAAGGACAGCAGAGGTAGAGCAGTAAGATGCTGGACTAGAAGGAGGGTGGCTTTTAGTTTGCCTGTTGCCTTTGAGGTGTTGCTCCCAAAGTGCTTTGTGCTTGCCGTTCATGTGCCTTCGCATAGAAGTTGTACCTATGTGGCTGTTGGGCTTCCCAAGACTCAGTTTCTGACTGCACTCATTGCAAATGACAACGCTTTTGTCAGAGGCACACACATTAAAAAAATCCCACACTGCTGACCTTTTTGAGGCTGGCAATCTGGCGGTAACAGTAGAAGTCTGCGGCGTTGGCGGCAATGGCGGGTGTGTTGGCCGGCTGACCACAGGTGCCGATACATGTTGTTGCCCTACTGTTCCCTGCGAGCTGTCCTCCCTGCTTCTTCTAAGTCTTATTCTCCTCCTGCCTCTCTGACTCTCCGTCTCTCCATCTGAACTATCCTCCTCTTGCTCTCTTCTACTGGGCACCCATAAAACATCAATCTCCTCATCCTCATTCTCCTCAGATGCATCAATTTCTTCTAACAGCTCACAGAAGGAAGCAGCAGCGGGGAACTCCTCGTCATCACTCATTATGTCCACCTCTGTTGTGTTCTCTGCCAGAATTAAATCTGGTGTAACGTCCTCATCTCCTTCATCTTCTTCTGCCAATAATGGTTGCGCATCACTCAGTTCAAGAAACTCATGTGAAAATAACTCCTCTGACTCCAGTGAAGAAGGGGCGCCGGTGGTGGAGGAAGTGTTACGTGGGTGCCCATAGCAGTGGAGGATGAGGATGTTGTGGTAAAGTTAGAAACGGTAGAGGATGGGGTGTGCTGTGTAAGCCAGTCAACTACCTCTTCAGCATTTTGGGAGTTCAGGGTCATTGCCTTTCTAAAACTGGGCAATTTCCTAGGGCCACAGGATAGCATAGCAGCACGGCCCCTAGTGCCTCTGCGTGGCGGCCTGCCTTTGCCTGGCATTATTTTTAAAACAACAACAACAACAACTCAGGTGGTGTTTCTAGAGACGGTATTATTATTGATATTTAGACAGAATGTGAACAAGCTCACACAGCTAGATGGGAGTTGTTTGAAAATGAAGAAGAAGAACACACTGGGCAAACAAGGCCTACAAGGTCAACGTATACACTACTACAGCAGTGGATACGGAATATATTATTGCTGCCTGAAAAACGTCACTCGGGTGGTGTTTCTGGAGACGGTACTATTATTGATATTTAGACAGAATGTGAACAAGCTCACACAGCTACTGTAGATGGTTGTTGTTTGAAAATGAAGAACACACTGAGCAAATAATGCCTACAAGGTCAACGTATACACTACTACAGCAGTGGATACGGAATATATTATTGCTGCCTGAAAAACGTCACTCGGGTGGTGTTTCTAGAGACGGTACTATTATTGATATTTAGACAGAATGTGAACAAGCTCACACAGCTAGATGGTTGTTGTTTGAAAATGAAGAACACACTGAGCAAATAATGCCTACAAGGTTAACGTATACACTACTACAGCAGTGGATACGGAATATATTATTGCTGCCTGAAAAACGTCACTCGGGTGGTGTTTCTAGAGACGGTATTATTATTGATATTTAGACAGAATGTGAACAAGCTCACACAGCTAAGTGGCAGTGGTTTGAAAATGAAGAACACACTGAGCAAATAATGCCTACAAGGTTAACGTATACACTACTACAGCAGTGGATACGGAATATATTATTGCTGCCTGAAAAACGTCACTCGGGTGGTGTTTCTAGAGACGGTATTATAATTGATATTTAGACAGAATGTGAACAAGCTCACACAGCTAGATGGTTGTTGTTTGAAAATGAAGAACACACTGAGCAAATAATGCCTACAAGGTTAACGTATACACTACTACAGCAGTGGATACGGAATATATTATTGCTGCCTGAAAAACGTCACTCGGGTGGTGTTTCTAGAGACGGTATTATTATTGATATTTAGACAGAATGTGAACAAGCTCACACAGCTAGATGGTTGTTGTTTGAAAATGAAGAACACACTGAGCAAATAATGCCTGCAAGTGCACTACTATTGGTGCACTACTATGTAGAACAGCAACAGCACTGTACACGTTAAAGAACAGTAAGATAAGTAAAAGAAAAAAAAAATATATGTATATTAAAAAAAATATTTTTCTCGGGTTGGTGCTGCTGAACTACTAGGAGCAGCACAGTAGCACACCAGTCCCACTCCCCAACACTGCTAGACTAATAGCACTGGGCTTATAGTAGCAACTAGCAAAGTAAAAAAACAAAAAAGAAAATAAAAGCAGTCCTTACAAGGACTATTGGGTTATTACAGCAGTCAGCAGATGAGATCAGAAGAGATCAGTGCCCACAGCAGGCAGCTACATACAGAGCACTGCAGTAGAAGGTAGATTACTAGCCAGCAAAGCTACCCTAAAATGTCCCTCAAATCCCTGCAGACTTCTGTCCCTCCAATACAGAGCAGTATCAAGTAGATTACTAGCCAGCAAACTTACTATCAACTGTCCCTCAAAGAAATCAGTGAAATCAGTAACAGCTCTCTCCCTACACTAGCTCTTGCAAGCACACACAGGCAGAATGAAAAAACGCTGCAGGGCTTCAGTTTATATATGGAAGGGGAGTGGTCCAGGGGGTGTGGGGGTGGTCCAGGAGGGAGAGCTTCCTGATTGGCTGCCATGTATCTGCTGGTCTGGGGTGAGAGGTCAAAAAAAAGCGCCAGGTAAGGCGAACCCAAAATGGCGAACGTCGTGCGACGTTCGCGAACATTCGGCGAGCGCGAACAGCCGATGTTCGCGCGAACAAGTTCGCCGGTGAACAGTCCGCGACATCCCTAATATTGATGCAGAAATAAAGAGGATTTAAAGCATTAACATGTAATGTCCCCCTCCCCTTTCTCACAATTGAAATAAGGAGAGGTTAAATGACAGTTTCTAATGTAAAAAATGCAAAGTATCCAATAAATATAGCTCATAAGCACCCCAAGTGGGTCATTTCTGTCATTTTGCTTTCTCCAGAGGATTTGAACTCTGCCCTTAAGTAGAAAGGACCATTGATTAACCAGTGTGGACAGAAAAAAAAACAGCAGGAGAATTCTTCTTTACCATAGTTTCATTGACTTTTATGTGGCCTTTATTATACTGGGTAATGAACCTTATTTTATTAGTATCTTTTTCTGTCTTGTTGCTTGTCTCCTGTCTCTTTCACCAATTTAGATTATACCCTTTGGCTATAAACATGTCATTGATTATTTGAGAATGGGCAATAAAATCAGATAAATCTGAGCAATTTAGTCTAATGCCAATAACTTGGTTATATGGCACATTGTCATTGGTCATTGATATGGCCACTGTTTCTTATGATATCTATCTTTTTTTACAGTGGTGCTTGAAAGTTTGTGAACTTTTTTTAAAATGTTTATATTTTTTATGAATGTGACCTAAAACATTATCTTCTTTTCAAACAAGTACTAAAAGTAGATGAAGAAACCTTAGGTAAACAAATGAAACACAAATTATTATATGTGGCTCTTTATTGATAAAGATCCAATAACATATCTGTGTGAGGCAATAGTACCGTATAAACCCGCGTATAAGCCGAGTTTTTCAGCATCCAAAATGTGCTGAAAAAGTCTACCTCAGCTTATACGCGGGTCAGCGGTACCCGACCCGAGTAGCTGAGATTGCAGTCACTTTTAATCATTCCTATACCAACAGTTCACTTGGGGAGAGACTGCAATATCCCACAATGCACTCCGTTGGTTATATGAAAGAATAACAGTGCGCCCTCTGTTGGTTATATGAAAGATTAACAGTGACTGCAATATCACACAGCGCCATCTGTTGGTTGTATGAAAGAATAACAGGGACTGCAATATCACACAGTGCCATCTGTTGGTTGTATGAAAGAATAACAGAGACTGCAATATCACACAGCGCCATCTGTTGGTTGTATGAAAGAATAACAGAGACTGCAATATCACACAGCACCATCTGTTGGTTGTATGAAAGAATAACAGGGACTGCAATATCACACAGTGCCATCTGTTGGTTGTATAAAAGAATAACCGGGACTGCAATATCACACAGCGCCCTCTGTTGGTTATATGAAAGATTAACAGTGACTGCAATATCACACAGCGCCCTCTGTTGGTTATACAAAAGATTAACAGTGATGGCAATATCAAACAGCACCCTCTGCACATGGTAGTGGGACAGTGGGACAATGCACACAGTAATCCGTTTGGCAATTCTCTGTCACCATCAGCTTTGCAAAGAAGTCCGGTTGATCGCTGGGGGGGTCGCTTTGGCAGAATGTGCGCTGCTGGGAGACAGGGCTGTAGTTGTGTCTAGGCTTATACGCGAGTCAATACGTTTTCCCAGTTTTTGTAGGTAAAATTAGGTACCTCGGCTTATACACGAGTCGGCTTATACACGAGTATATACGGTAAGTGAATCAGTGGGTTTTTTTCATTGTTTTTTTTCAATAAGTACATGACCAAATATAATAATTTGTGTTTAATTTGTTTAACTATGTATTCTTCATCCACTTTTTGGACTCAGCTGATGTTTTAGGTCACATTCATATAAAAATATAGACAATTTTAAAGGATTCTCAAACTTTCAAGCACCATTGTATAGTATTTATTACAAACCACTTCTGTAAAGGAAGTTTTAGGTCTCCCTCTTTTATTTTGTTTGAAATATATCTGTATTTGACATCAGAATATAATTATACAGATATCACATATTTGAATGATTTGACAAATGGTAGATAAGAAGATAAGACTATACTGCATAAAAACATAGTAACAATGAATAAGTAATTTAGCTGTCATTACTACTTTCTAAGTTAAAAGTGCTCTGCTCTCTAACATTTCTGTCCAGTTAAATAAATGAAATAAGCTCTTCCATAACCTCTGAGAAAGGGTTGAGAAATTATGCAAACTTGATCAATACAAAACATTTACAATGAGAATGAAATTGAAATTATGAAGTAAAATTACATTTTACATACAGAAATGTTTGATAGGCCATTTTCTTAAATATGCTTCTCTGAATTGATTGTTGCTATATCGTAAAATTATATTTTCAAGGGAACATGTCAATATCAGAAAACATTGATTTTATTGGGAATTAAGGGTTTACTTTGTATAATTAAATTTTAGGTTTAGAACAGTTAGTAAATAATCCATGTTCTTCTACCAGCCTAAAAGATCTTTGCCCTGTCCGCAAAACCAACCTCCCTGATGCCACAGCCATGTCTGATATGTAACATAGGCGAGTGCCCGGAAGCTTTTTAAAGTGATAAATACATGTTTTTGTAAGAACCTGAAGAGTGTCAGCATTACCTGCAAATCTACATCTGCATTGCAACAGTAATATTCTGAAATTCTATTTCTGAGTGTTATTTTGTTTAGCTTGAACACTTTAATTCATCACATTAGTTGTATAGCCTTCGGTACATAAATGTGATAATTATAGAACTGCATCTACAGTAGCCTATGTTGTGGCAGCTCATTTAGTGCCCAGTCAGTTGACTATATATAGTAAAGTGCTGGAACTGAAAGGCTGAATTTTAAAAGCTTTATGTGTGTGATTAAATAATTTGCATAAAATATCCCCAGAACGTTTTCTTCCATCTATAAATGCTAAAATGAAAATGATTGCCTTGATTACTGGTACCCAGTTTAACAGCCATAACTTGAAAAAATTAACAATATGGACAAAGTTTTGTAACAAGCTAAAAAATGGGCATGCAATGCCCACTTTGTGTAATTTTATTAAGAATATGGCACAATAAAGTGAGTGTTTTAGTCCTACACTTTGTTCCTAGTCAGTTCATTTTTAAGTAACATTTTTCTCCTGCAATATTTAGCATGAGCCAGTCTTTTAAGGAAAGCCCTGGAGCTATAAGAGCAGGGGCTGCATGACAAGGGAACCGAATGACGAGCAGCCAAATTATACTGGTCTAGGTCAGAGATGTGCAGAATCACATGTAGCTGTGTTTAGGCGAGAAGGAATGAGTTTACGCAGGAGATGGCCAGGCCCAGGGTCGGAGTAAGAGAGGGATGTGAGGACATCTGATGTCAGAGGAAGAAGCAGTTCACTTCCTTATCTTCTGAGCAGATAGAAACATCCCACCCACCCTAACCCATTTTGCAAATTTTGTGAAATGTCAGGAGTTTTCTACTTTATATTCTCATATTATCTATTAATAACTGAATATGGATGTTTTCATGAAAGTGCTGTTATATTGTGGTTTCTGTATCTTTACACATTATAATTGTGTGAGTCTGTATTGTATTTATTTATGTTATATCAATGTGAATCGCTTGATCCAGGGAATGTTTCTGATCGCCATTGGGGTCAGAGAGAATTTTTTTCCCTCTTAAAGCATAATTGGCATTGGCATTGGCACTGGCTGGGTTTTTTGCCTTCCTTTGGATCAAAACAGTGCGCATATGATATTATATTTTAAGTTTTATTTGTCACAGCAGCGGTAGGACCTTGCCAGAGTACTGCACAGGTAAGTTTAGAAGAGTGAGAAAGGTGGTTCTCTCCTGTGACTGCACAGTGCATTGATTGATACAGACGCTACTACTGCTTGTGCTAGGGGGCAGCCTGCTTGGATTTCCCATCATTGTCACACTGCAGATGCAGGTCTGGCAGCTGAACTTCTCTCATGTTGGCGGCAGAGCATAGTAGCGATCTCTTGTTAAATTCTGGCTTTAGAATATTGCCTTGGGTTAAGCTGGCAAGGTCCTATTTATTTGATAAAATGTGAATAAATGCTGTGGCCATTTTACATCCATCTCTGTCTCTTGGTTTCATTAAGGTATTAAAGAATAAATAGAAGTGGCTGTGCACACGTGGACAATTTCAAAACAATTGCTTCTATGTCAGCAATGACTGACGGTGGAAGAAACTAGAAATAATGAAAGCATCTATAAGAGAAAAAGAGTCTCAGTTTGCACTCAATAGGTAATTTAAAAATTAATTCACTTTTATTTAAACAGTTGCCATTTCTGTTAATCACCATTTAACAATTAATACATTTCTTTGAAGATAACAGTTAATATAGTACAATAAATCAATTAATTAGGAATATGAATTCATCTATTAGATTAAATAAATATGTACACCATATAATGGTTTTTATAACATTTCATGTAACAATTGATTATTTAAACCACCGTCAGCGTAAATAGTTCTGTAAGCCGTCCAGTAAAATGAATGGAAATTGATAAATTAGTCCCCAAAAATTAATTGTGAAAAAACAGTATCAAGAAAAAATTAATTGTGAAAACATCCTGTTAAAAATAGAAAAGGAGGAGTTCAGAAAGTGCCCATGCTATCTTGCGTCATTTAAACAAGAAACTGTCTTTGATATTGGCTGTTGTTCTTCCAACCCACCGATAAAGTGCAGCAGTGTGACAAAGTTAATAATGCTGGAATAGGAAGACGTACATCCAGTAAATAAATTCAGTCTATTTGGACGGTAAGCCCACATCCAATTCTACAGGCTACTCTTCCCCTTTTAAGCGCGTTCCCTTTCACTATCCAGTGCCACAGTAACCCAACAGATTGTAGGTTGGGCTGAGCCCGCGTGCTGTTGACGAATGCGGATGCTTCCCCTTAGTTGAATGTGCAGTGATAAAGATTAGGGTTTTCAAATGGAATGGAATGGCATTCGTTGCAGCACATCATTCGGTCGGGTTTCCAGACAGAGACATGTAGCCTCCATTCCATCACAACAGCAGGGCACATTTCTTTAGCACCTCCACTCCACACCAACATATTTTTCGCCACAGGTGAAAACAGGGCGTAATTACAACAGTGATTGAGGGTGTCTGATACAGCTCCCAGCCATTTAATATGCAAATTTGCCTTCAAACTCCTAAGGGTTGAGAGTTGGGTCAAGATTATGGCTACACAGACAGTTCACAATTAGAGCAAGAGGCAATCATCACGAAAACTATATGGTGCAGTGTGTTAAATACATTCCAAATTTTTACAAAAGCCTCACTTTATTAATATTTAACCTCACATTGGGTCACAATGGCTAAATATTAGGTTCACAGGGCAGCCCCAAACTTTTTCTCTACTTCCCAATTTATCTTACGTTCTCCAATTTCATAGAAGAACTCCAAATTTCCTTTTAGCCATAATGTATCTAAGGTATATATCCATTTTAACTCTTTCTTTAGAAGTAATTTGTCAATATTGCCTCCACGAATCCCCAGTGAGACAAGTTCAATACCATGCATTTTAGAGCATTTAGTATTGCCTGCATGTATTTCATTAAAATGTCTAGCAACTGAACTTGGGTGACTTTTGTCCCCTAGAAGTCTTGTGCTTAAAGCACGTTTGGTTTTCCCCACATAAACTAGGGGACATGTACATTCTATGATATAGATAACAGCTGTCGTTTTGCAGTTTATATAGTTATAAATTGGAAAAAAATTTTGTGTCAATTTAGGGTGCTTAAAGTTGTCACACCTTTGTATGAAATTACATGCTTTGCAGCTGCCACATTTCCAAGACCCGGACACTTTCATTCCTAGCCAGGTAGTACCGAGTGTCTGCTTTGTGCCTACAAAGTGGCTGCGTGTCAATTTATCTTTCAAAGAGGGCGCTCTTTTCGCCATTAGCTTAGGGTATGTACCAACTAGTTCTTGCAATTCTGGGTCAGCCAAAAGGATATCCCAATTATTTGTAAGAACTCTTCCAATTTCATTCCATTGAAAGTTGTAGTTCATGACAAACCTACAAGAAATTTAACTTTTTTATTGTGAGGAGACCGCTTGTCATTGCTTTAAATATCAGTTCGATTGTTAGGTTGTTTGGCTCAGAATTTATTTCATTGCTCCTTGTCAAAGGATATACCCCGCCTCCCATTTGTAATATTGGCCCAAACCTGCTAGACAAAACCATCCTAGGGACTAAAAAGATTGGCAAAACCTTTATCTTCCTACATACAGATAAAGACACAAGTGACCAGAAGAAAACCAAAGTACAGTACAAAAGATCAGAGGTGATCACAAATATGTAACCCAGCAAAAGGATTGCAACTGTACATCAGCATCATTGCTTTATAACAGGGGGTTTCTCCCTCAGCTACAGTGTATTTTAGGGTTTGTTGTGTGTTTAATTGCATAAATTCCCTTAATTTTTAATAAAAATGTAAAGGTACTTGAAGTATTCAGTGGTAAATGCAGGGCCGGATTTACATAGTGGACGCCCCTAGGCCCACTGCCTTTTGTCGCCCCTCTCCCCTCCAGGGGAGCAGGAGCAATGGGGATTGGTGCATGGGAAATTTAAAAAATCATTGTATCTCCAGCGCATCTCCAGTGTTTTTGAACCAATGTGTGTGTGGTTGGGCAGCATGCCACCCCCCTAAAATCCTGCCGCCCTAGGCCCAGGCCTAGGTGGCCTTTCCACAAATCTGGGCCAGGGTAAATGCCAGATACTGACTGAGCAAGAAAGAAGGAATGTTATCTGAACAAGAAGGAGACTAAAAAAATGTCAATGCCCTACAGTTTGTTTTAATTATTTTAATACTTACCGTATATACTCGCGTATAAGCCGAGTTTTTCAGCACCCAAAATGTGCTGAAAAACTCAAACTCGGCTTATACGCGGGTCATACCTCCTTCCGCGGCCCCAGCAGGACTGCCGGCCGCTACCCACGTGGCGGCCATGGGCGCCGCCATTTTGAAAGCGAACGCCGGCAGGGAAGGACGCGCCGCCCGGAGCTCCTGGACCTGCTCCGGGCGGCGACACAGGCAGTCACAGGCAGTCCTGCTGGGGCAGAGGTGACAGAGGGAAGGACAGAGGGAAGAGCAGAGGTGACAGAGGGAAGGACAGAGGGAAGAGCAGCCAGGGTGGGGAGAGCGATGCTGGGGCAGAGGTGACAGAGGGAAGAGCAGAGGTGACAGAGGGAAGGACAGAGGGAAGAGCAGCCAGGGTGGGGAGAGCGACAGATGGGGGGGAAGTGGCAGAGGGAAGCAAACATGAAATAGGGGTGGCAGAGGGAAGCAAACATGAAATCCGGGCGGCGACACAGTCAGTCACAGACAGTAACAGGTACCTGCCCAGTGTCCCCCAATTGTTGCGGCTGGGTCACATTCACATTTTGAAATCTGACATGGGGCCCCTAGGCTTATACACGAGTCAATACATTTTTCCAGTTTTCTTAGGTAAATTAGGTACCTCGGCTTATACACGGGTCGGCTTATACACGAGTATATACGGTACTGTAGCTCAAGCAGGTTTATATTGTCCTTTGGTTTTATTGCTTTACTACTTCTGTTGTAAATGAGTTTCAAGGATCCACTATCCTTCAACAAATTTTAACTTCTTTTCATTTTCTCTGTATTCAATCTGAGAAATTCACAGCATGGGATCTTTTTCTATTTTTACATTTCATCTGAAATATATACTGCCTCCTGAGCATTGTTGTACCCTTTGAAGTAGTTAAAAGCTTCAGTCAAAAAAGCTCCTTTTCAACTAGGCTTTAGAGGCATATCAAATCTCTACACCTGACTAATCTTATGTCACAATTTATTGTCTCACAATTGAAAATTGCCCATGATGCCAACTTCACCCTTGAATATAGATGCTATATAGTTCCAATAGACTTTCTCAGTGTTTAATTTACCCTGGAAGCCTTTAAATTACTATAAAAAGAAACATAATAGGACGCATTTGTGTGTGCCCTAATGAGTGAACCGGTAATTAAAACAGAACCCCCAAAAGTAGGAAAATTGAGAATAACAAATGTAATTCTCTAGAAATTAGTTTAAAGACTAATTTCAAGAAAAGTAAAGCAATGTATACATTTATAAATATTAATCAATCAATCAATTAATGCACAGATGAAAAATTAAACCACTAATTGTCTTGGATTATCAATTTCTACAATATACAGTAAATAGTTTGAATTAGAGCAGACAATGTCTCTGAAAACTCTCTATCCTCTTCATGATTAACAGTTTCATATTCTTCACCAGCACATTACTTTAAAAGGTTGTTATAATTCATCCTTCCTTTCAACCAAATGTTCTATTGGCACAGAACTGATATAACTTCTGAGAATGATGTTATCCATCTTAATTTGTGCAAATTCCAACTAACACTATGAAAATATATCTGGAAAAAGTACATAAAGTGTGACATTCGTGCTAAAATGCACCACCACATACAGTACACCTACATTTTTCCTCCTGCAGAATCAGCTGCAGAGACATTTGCATACAACATAATTAACAAACTATCGAACTAGACTCGCTTGTAGATGTTTCTGAAGTCAAACAAAGCATTTGTGGATATGAATGAACTCAGCAACCCTTAGTTTACAAAGATTATTACAAAATTGTACCCCTTCCCTGTAAATACAACTGATAAAACTGTCAAAATATGTCATCTTCTTTAAAAAACTAAAAGCAGTCCCAAACCTTCAAACATCATGAAGGCAAAAAATATCTACCAATTGTAAAAGGGACCATCTGCCATTGACTTTTACATAACTTTGACAGGTTTTCCTCTAAAAATTCAAGTTTTTCCCCTTAAAAACTCGAACCGAATAATTTGAGGTTTAATAAATAGGTCCCATACCTTTACAAAACCCCCCTGAACATGCTAAGAGAAAATATTTGTTTAATGAATGCTTACTGAAAATTGCCAGTTATGGACCAGCATCAGATACTGCTCAAATCAAAGCTGTATTTTCTACAGTATATATAAACATTTTCCACAATTTCATTAAGCTCATAGCCCATCTATCTGTCATTTTAGGGCTTTATTAACTTTACTTGGTAGATTTGTTTTTTTTTTTTTGTTTTTTTATTTGGTTGATAAATCGTATAGTTCATCTCACCCATTTTCTCAATCACTTCATATGGGCCCTACCAGGAATTGCTCTCCATCATTTTGACAAGAACAAATGCTAGGTCCCCAGGGTTTAAAGTCCAGACCATAGCTGAATGGTTGTAAACTCTACTTTTTGGCTTCCTGTGATTGCTACATGTGTTCCCTAACTATGGGCATGGCTTCAGCAATCCTGTCTTATATAAGTGTAATCTTTGCCGTATTCGTTGTTGGGTCTTTTCCTGTCACAGGTTACAACCCAGGGTGTGTGGGCCAACAGCATTCGCCAATAGGGACAGGGTACTATTAACCACTTCACCATACCCTGTACCATGTCAACAGCAAATCCTGATTGACTGACTGACTGAAATTGGGGAAAATACTCTCTGCACCATGTTCCTATAGTTCACCATGAATTACCTTAACATTTTCCCAGGCCTTGGACAGTGTAAGATTCCTCATCTAGGCTGTTCCAAAGTTAACCGAAAGACCTCCAAATCCAGCATGCTGAACATTTCAAAGGGCTCTGAGGACAACGTTGTTTAACTCGTTAACAACTCTTATGGAAAATTATCCACTTCAAGCTTGGTCACTCCTACAACAGCTACATCAGATTCAAAAGACCCAGGGGCAACCCTGGGTACTTCTGTCTCATATTTTTAGAAAATAACTTCATTTCTCTTCCTTCCAAAGAAAGTGGAAAGTCTCGTTGTAAGGGGACAGTGGAAAATCCAGGGGAAGCACCCACCTCACAGTATCTGTGTTGGTGTCAAAAGTAACCATGGCAGTGGAATAACATTTAGAGTCTCCATGAATACAGAAAATCCCCAACACCACAGTCATTAATTTGGTCTGGGCTCACCAGACTGGCAATCACCATTTTCACTAGAATCCAGAAGAGCTTAAACAGTGTTTCCATAACTGCCATATGCAATTCAGTGACTGAATTGAAAATAGACCAAGTGAACACCAGCTGGGAAGAGTTCTAGTCCATATACTCAACCGGTAGTGGGCCCCAAGTTCTTCTGCATTGGGTCAGATTCAAATCAATGAGAAAAATGTATCTCTTCCAGATTTCTTCAATGGGCTTTTCATGTGATATAAAATGACGCAACTTATTCTCATTAAACTGGGATTCTATTGTAAGCATTCATACTCCTGCTGCATATTTAGTCCTTAATAGAGTCAAATACATGCATTCTCTGTAGATAATTTCTCCAAGCACTTGGGAGCTAGAAGTAAATTCAAATAGTATTGCATGTTGTCTTTCATTTCTGCAAATATAATTGAAGTACAAATGCAAATTATGGGCTGCACTGCCATGTTTCCCAAAATACAAAGAGGATCTATGATCTATTCATTGTATTGGACACTGTTATCTTTAGTGATAACATTCACACCCATTTCCATTCCCTAGTTTGAATTTTCATGAATCTGCTCCACAGCCACTTTTTCCACAACATATGACCTGGTCAAGGCCACCGGCTTACCGCCCTCTACCTTACCCCTATTTTTACTGCAATACTTACAATAACACTTGGAGCCCAGAATGGAATTTAAAGGCCAAAGCTTTATTTACAACATCAGTATTGTCACCAACACTGTACTTCCAACCGCACGTGACTTTAGGTGTGGCTATCAGGGGTCACTCACTCAGTCTCTCACCCACCTTGCACACAGGTTAGACTAACACAAAAGCACCCCAAACACCAACCAACACCCACAAAACTCATTCGCTGCCACCATCTATCATTCACAGGCGATAGAAACCTTGTGTGACTATTCCCCTGTTCTCGCTTACAGGTAATAATTCACAATACACCAATTCATTAACACTCTCTCACTATAGTCAGTTAGTTCCTACTGTACTTCAGCATGCAGAGGGTTAAGGCTCACAGTACACTCTTTCAGGCTAGGTTCGTTTAGAGCACCAAAGACAATCTTATTAAATTCTCTTTAATATAATAAAAGGTATTACAAAAAGAGACATACATTCAATAATGCAATTACAAACAGTTGTAAAATAAAAGGGAAAACATGGAAAACCTATACTTAACTCCAAAGATATAGAATTCCTGGTCCTGGAGAAAAGGGGAAACAAACGGGATAACTTCCAATCGCAATTGTTCCTCCAAAGTAAATCCAAAGTTTAGTCAGAAGAGCTGACTATTTATTAGTGATTTCAGGGCATCGGGTAACTGCACACTCCCCCTCTCTCAGGAATGTAAGGCCTAGCAGGACACAGATTGAGTTTTTATGACCTCCTGTGAGTAGGAACTGGACCAAGAATATAATGACCATAACTCCTTATTGGAACATAGGAGAGAGATGATATTATATTCATTGGTTATTAATTCTCTCAGGGATTCCATAGATACTAAACAACAATACTGTGTGACCTGCCCCTGCCCAGATATTCACAACAAATACACAGAGTACCAAACCTAGTCATGTTTGGACTCGTTTGAAATCTGGAATTGCCTTGAACCCATCATCAAGTTTTTATACTGTTGTTACAACAGGTATGGGTTCTGTAAGGATAAATATATTCGAGTATACATTATATGTAACCTTTACTTCACCTTTGAGGGTCTTGCTGGGAACTTTCTCATGATACCTTGGCCTGTTTTATTAACTATTACAGGCCTGTATCATGACAAGTATATATACCATGTAACTGCAGTATAACATTAACCCATTGGGAATGCTTGCTTTACCAAGTACTCCCGCGAGTGAACGGGCCACCATTATGCGTTGCACCTGGATTGGAGAGTAGGATCAAATGGCATCACTCAAACCTACCTCCTGGGACCCTTAGCCAGAGAGAGACACCAGCATACCCCACAGATAGAGGAATACTACCCCACTACCCCTTTCTCTTCTAACAGGACCATAACCCCTTTGCTCCCTATGGCCTGCCAAACCAGGTCAAAGCTTCCCTCCTTCTATTGTGCTTGCCTGGGAAGCCATGTATCAGTAGGGTTGCCACCGTTCCCCGACTTCCATTACGGACAGGGGATGGGAAGTGATGTCATGGCGGCATCACAGGGGTAAGGTCATGACATGGCAATCAGAATTTGGGCGATCACCAAGTTGATCTATGAGAATCCTGCGCATGTATTTTGATCCTTTTGTTTTTTCATAGCAAATGAAAATAGGCCTCCTTCAAGTGGGTCAGCAATATGAACTACAGTGTGCACATTATAATTCAGGTTGTGATTATTGCCTAATGAGCAATATCACACTGGAAAATGGCAATATTTGTTCTCAATATTGCAATTGTTTTTTGCTTACAAGTTCTATTATATTCCCCCACTAGACCATAGCATCTGACGCACCACCCCAAGAAAAAAATTGAATACAAAAATGTGATGTGCAGCAAAGAAGAATTTTCACTAAAATGACAAATTGTTCTAATAGAGTAACAGTACAATATTACAGAAAGACAATTTCCTGATCTGCAAAAAGATTGAGAAAAATAACCATTTAGATTAGAGTATATTTGTCAGCATTAACATGCTTCCACATTCCCCTCAGATTCAGCATATAATGATGTATGAAATATTCCCAGAAAGCTACTCCTACAACCTATTTCTCATTAGGGTAAAGCTTAGCTAAGACATTAATGTCAAGGGCAGCCTTCTGAGACTCCTGACATGACAGCAAGGTCCTATCAGGGGATTATCCAGCAGAACATAAAATATATAGTTGAAATGTACATTAATCAGCAGTGCATTTCCTTAAGTCCCTCGCTATTTACCATTTCAATTATTTTTACAGCTTTTTTTCCCTCTGCACAGTATCATCTTCCCTGTCTTCAGGTGGTGCTTTGCTTGATGCATACTCAAAATGATGTGTGATGGATAATATCCATTATTTGCTTAGCAAGATGTCAGATACAGAAGCAAAATAAATAAGTTATCAATATGATGTAACACTGCACGAACAGCAAGGAAATGTATAAACACTTACAGGAAACCATTAATAAAATTCCAGATGGCAGTCCATCTTGACATGTAATCATAATAGCATATTGAATAGAAAAGTCTTCTCTAGAACTTGGCATATCAATAACCATTAAATACAGTGAAAGTTCCTTAGTCTGTCTATGTATATATATATTATTTTTTTCCAATTTATTTATTTATTTATATACATATATATCTATCTATATCTATCTATCTATCTATCTATCTATCTATCTATCTATCTATCTATCTATATATATATATATATATATATATATATATATATATATATATATATATATATAGTTCTGTAAGTACCCACACTCTTACTCCAGTAGTCAATGGTGGTTGCTGGGTGCTCTGGTCAAATGAAATGTACAGCCTTCAAAGTGGACCAGCACTCCAATTATTTTTTTAAATCAAACTGTTTTATTGAAACATCACTCGTGTACCCATATATATAATTGTCAGATACATCTTCAGGATTCTTCCAAAGGCTTCTACAATTTTAAATACTTTCTAAAATTTTCCTATGCAGTGATGTTTTTAATTGAAGACACTTAGCAACATGCTATATAATGTCATTTAAATCTCTTTTTAATTGCATTTTAGTTGATCTAATATTCCTTTGAAAAGTATGGGTTCAAAGTCAAAAGACATTTTTTCTAAATAAAATGAAAACCGACAAGTTTGATATATTTACACAAGCAGCTGATAAAACAATTGCTTTCCGCTTTTGATGTCAGCAGCCTTTACAAGATTGTTAATGTTTTTCAATTGCAAAAAAAAAACCAAATAATTCTTTTCTCTAAGCAAATTTAATCATTCTTATAACATTCCTTATGCCTCTGTTTTTTCAAAGGCTGATTATGTGTCAGTCAACACTTGGCTCAATTATTTTCTGTCATACACACCTGCCAACTAGCTTTGGGTCAACAATGTGATAATGACTCAGGCCAATCTCTTCTTTATAGTATTCTCCATTATACCACAGATGCTAACAGAACAGTCACTGGGAATAGGAAACCAGGTCTATGACCTGAAGTATTTTGGCAAGACTGGCCCAAGGGTAAGATGAGAATTTCAATTCTTATATTGCTTGTTATTTATTGAGTGGAAAGAATTTAAACTTTTTTCCACTGGCTCCCTGTTTAACTGTGAATAACAGGAGAATTGCACCCCCCAACACTACCAGACTAATCCAGCAAAAACAAAGATTATTAAGATTAATTATCATATCAGAGTTAGTGATGGGCGAATCGTCCTGTTTAGTTTAGCCACTAATTTTGCGAATGTCCCGAGAAATTCACGAAACTGGCAATAAATTTGCAAAACGTCGATTCTGACGCCAGCGACAATTTGCCAGTGTCCAAATAGGCGAAAAAACATTGACGTCTGTATCGGAACCATCGAATTTTTCCGACTCTGGCTAATGTTTGTTTGTGAATTCTCACTGCAAATCCGCAAATTTATTTGCGGGCGGCGAAACGGGAAAATTCGCGCCTGTCCATCACTAATCAGATTATATGGTATATAAAAATATATAGATAGAGATTTACACAAGTGAAAGGCCATGTTCTCAGATCGGAGTGTTAGAGTTCATCATCCTACTGTGTTTAGGGGTTACCAGGGGAATGCCATATCCATGTGATTGGTTATGTACAGAAGTGGTTCCCATAATATGACACACTCCTGTCAAGTTCAAAACATCTTAAGGGGATGTAAACCTAAAAATAAGGTTTTGAAACCATTGAAAATGTGAAATAAAAATAAAGTGTAAAAGAACTTTGTACCCACCAGCAGTCCCTTAATGCTTCTTTGGTTGAAAAGGCAATTCCACACAAAAATTAGAGTGCTCACCTTTTACTCCATAGAGCTTTTCAGGTGTCTGGTGCTAAACAGCATATAAGGCCTCCTGCGAAGAGCCAGGCTTGATGCTTGACAAAGGGCCCTGTGTGGCCTGAAACGTTGCCATGTTTTGAAGTCTGCAATGAGCCAATAAAAGTCACTTTTTGCATTACCAAAACAAATTTGTGTGCTACAGCTATTTTGGTCTTTCTTTGGCTGAAAAGCACCGGTCCCGATAGTAATCAGAACAGCCACCATTGTGAAAAGTAAGGAACCCAAAAATGCTGCTATGGGGCAAGATGAAAAGCTCACCTCAGGTGGTAGTGACCCACAAGAAATTAGAATTTCAGCACCTCTAGTGCAGAGAGCATGAATGTACCAGAATGTATCAGATCCATATTTACTTTTACTGTATATTGAATCAGATATTGAACAGAACACATAATAAATGAAGCTTGTATGTATAAATGTATATTCTAGACAGCTTCTGTGTGAGCCATTACTTGATGGAATGGTTACTGTCCATAGGTGAAACAAAGTTAGTTGCAGTGTCTAGTTGAGATGCAAATAAATAACGATTTAGGGCAGTTATCAAAATAAAGAATTTTAGAAACAGTAGAATATTATTAACAGAGCAGGCTACTGGAGCAGGAAGACAAGCAATAAGAGAATCAAAAGCAGCATTGCAGGTGGAGAAGTGCAATATTGTTCATAAAGGGATGTTATCCCAAGTGTAGTTCTTGGTTGATTAACCAGCACAGCGGTGGCCAATATAAGTATATAAAATAAGGAAGCCCCATACCCTTCATAGGAAAAAGTCCTGCAGGATAACAGATATCTGAAAATTGATCTGTGATGTTACAGAACATTGTACAATATAGGAGCAACAAGTATTTTTATTTCAAGGTGTTTGGGGTCAGCTATAGTATACCTTACAAGATGATCCAAGCCTGTGTTCCCTTTGGGGCTTTAATACCCCTAATAGCGTCTGTACATTGTTCTGGACATGTTTTATAGATTTAACAGCAGTGCTGTGTATTCTCTAGATGACTATACTACGGATATATTTTAGTGTTCTTGTATATTGCTTTATTTGTCCTTAACAGACTGATGCTATCAACAGGATATTCCTTTTCTATCCATGACTTATCTGTAAAATGCTATATTCATGGTACTGCTCATGATTCTTACAGTATGTTGGTTTGAATTCATATGCAGAGGGAAATGTCAGAAACGGTGTACTATGCCATTACCTGAGAGATGAATTAGTAATCCTTAATCCTCAGAGTTACTCTGTAATCTATTTGCATCTGAATTCTCTAGACCTGTAAATGAATCATTGATTTCTCATGACTTTATTTAATCTGTTTGGAGATTAATTTTCTTGGACTTTATTCATTGATTTTCTGAAACTCTAAACTAATCTCTGTAGGACCCAAGGCTATAATCTGTACCAAGTGCCACTGAGTACATTTCCTTTTCCCCTTTGGTCATGTAATTGCTCATTATGAATATAACATTGTATTACTTGTCCTACCTTTGAGCAATTCCTACTCAGGGGTCAAAATGTGCACATTTTTTATTTATTTTGTCACGTCAAATACTTGAGTAAAACAAGACTGGTGATTTATCAAACACATAAAAGCTTACCAATGTTAAAAGTGCAAGATTGCACCTTAGGATCCATATGCAGAATGCTTGTGCCTCTACCCTTGGCATACGCAGAACACCACTCACACAGGTATAAGACACCCAATTAAACAACTGAGCAAAGCATCTGGGTTTATCAGCCTTTAAGTACAGGAAGTAGATTAATGAAATTGGATGTTGGTTGTAATAAGCAGTTGCTTTGCTTGGGAAAGTGCCTTGCATCCACTAGAACTAATTAGGGTGTTTATTCTGCAAGTTAGGAACATTGCCCACCTCCTGACTCCATTTGTATGTAGCACTGCATATAGAGGAAGCAGTTTACTCCTTACACTGTTTTGGTAAGTTGGTCCAGTAGAAATTGTTTTAAAAATATAAATTTTTGCACCTGTCATAAACTGCTTAATTTATTCACATAATTAAAAAAGCCTTACATTGGAACAGTATTTGGTCTGGTATGTTGTATGGTGAACCTAGGGCCTTAAACAAAAACTATACCCCCAAAATGAATACTTAAGCAACAGATTTTTCAAATTAAGTGGCATATTAAAGAATCTTCCCAAACTCGTATACTGTATATATTTAAGTAAATATTGTCTTTTTAAATCTCTTACCTTGAACCACCATTTTGTGATGGTCTCTGTGCTGCCTCAAAGATCATGTAACCAGAAATACTGCAGCTCTAACTGTAACAGGAAGAAGCGTGGAAGCAAATGACAAAACTATGTCTGTTAATTGGCTCATGTGATCTAACATGTATGGTTTGTTTGGTTTGTTTCTGTGCCCCGTGAATTCTAGAATCCAGGGGGGGGGGCGGCCCTTATTCTTTAAAATGGCAGTTTTCTGTTTATGATTACCCAATGGCACATACTACTAAAAAAGTATATTATTATGAAATGGTTTATTTACACAAAGGGTTTTACATATCAGCTGTCTGTGCAATAAATTTTTATAGAGACCTACATTGTTTGGGGGGTATAGTTTTCCTTTAAAGAAGGATAAAATAATTTGCTACCTATAAATACAGTATTTTCAGCAAAGCACCCACCATGTGGAAGATGTGGTGCACAAGTTGCTTAAGGGAATGCAGTGATGTTGTACTTGCCATTGGGTCTGGGCTGGTATAAAGCACTGTACTGGAACTGTCAGGTATCTGGTGCCAGCATGGTCCAGTACTCAATCTATTTGCACCCTTCCTCTATTTATGAATCCGCTCTTCCCTAGGTGCTTTGAAGCAAGTGAGTCTCAACTTTCTACCTGCAGTTCATCATGATTTCTGCTCCTGTTCTGACTTTCTTTCCTGACCCTTCTTCTTGTCTTTGGTACCATGTTTGGATTCAGACTATTTTCTCTATGTATGACCCAACCTTCTTTCAACCACCCAAGTTGTCTTAAAATTCAGCTTCAGTTGTGAATCTTGCTATCAATCATTGGTTGCCCAGATTTGCATCAGTGCTGTCAGCCTGGATACTTACTTTGTGTTCCAGCTTCCAAATGTGCTTCTTCTTTTACCTACAAAGGTAAAGACAATGTTCAGACTGCTTCCAGTTTACACTTATCATTGAACGGTACCAATCAAGTAATCTGAGGAAAAACCTAAAGCAGAAATTATAGAGACCTTTGCCAATTATCTCTTCCCTGTTTTGTCCATATATACTTACAGAACATTTAACGGACTGTAATACCCAGCATCCTCAGCCATCTGGTTGTATTTTCTTTCCAGCAACTAAGGAGAGAGTTTCTGCTAATTACTCAGGAGCAGTCTGCATTATCTCTGCTGTACAAGCACAGTTTTCCTTTTGCTGCTTTGTCCAGAAAGAACTGCTTCTTATGAATAAATATGAGGAAATAATCGGTTTAAGACTTGCTTTTACTTTTATTTACCTGGATTCTTATCAAACATTGCTATGCTAATAGAGTTTCTGTATTCGATTGCTAGTCTGAAAACTACCTTATACCAACCTTTTCCAGCCAGGTTCCTAGGTCTGTTTTAACAGGATCCCTTTGTATTTCAGCATTTCTTTGCTTGAATGTTGGCAGCTATAAACTATTGCACAAAAACCCTGCGCCTAAGAACAAACTTAGTCGATGAGGCACAATAATGTTGTGTACATGTCCCTTTGCATTCACAGAGCCAGCCAGGCAGCCACATCAGTATAAAATAAATCTCTTGTGCACAACAAATAATTATGCAGTTCAGCTAGCTTAATTGCCACTTTGTTGTTCTGTGCCTGGCAAAATAAAGCCAGCTTATGTCATTCACCTCTGTTAGCCTGCTTCCAACAAGTGGCTTCAATAGCAGGTCACAGAGGAACCCTAACACTTAAATGGCTATAAATGAATAAAACATGGAATAATATTTTAAAGTTCTTGAAGAAAGAGCCACAGCTCCAAGAGCAGCAGATGTTACATCAACAGTGACAGACAGCATAGCAAGCTGCTCATGATAATTATTTGATAATTAGATTGTGAGCTCCACTAGAGCAGTGACTAGTATAAGTGATCAGCAGTGGCGTAACTAGATGTTGGGCCTCCAACATATCCAGTGTTTGTCCTGTTTTACCAATATATGTTGAAATTGCTCATCAATAAGAGCCTCATGGGGCCCCCTGTACCTCCTGGGCTCCTCTGCAGCCGCAGGGTCCGCTTCCTCTGTAGTTACACCCCTGGTGATCAGCTATCTGTGTAAGGCACTGTGAGATATGCTGGCACTATGTAAATACAATATAATAATAAATCTGCTGGCTGAGTATTCTATGCCGGATTGCATGTTTCCTAGACAATTCAACCTGTGCTAGTGAAAATGAGGTATGAGTTGACCCAAGGCATTTCTATAGCAATCATTAGTTCTCTGGTGAACATACATACTCTGTAGGCAATTGACTAATTCCTTCCCATTCTGTTGTGCTGCCAAATCTGCACTTGTATTTAGTCCCACCCCAGCACACATTTGGGAAACTGTAATAATAACAGTAAAATATTCAGATCCAAAAGTATATGCCTTTGCACAAACCAATTTTCCTTTGCACAGGTTTATAATGAACTCAGTAACTGGTACCACTTAGAACAGTGGAATAAAGTTTGTGAATGTTACAGTTTAACACCAGTGCTTAATGTATATAATAAAACTTCTTACTGAAAAAGTTACATTTGCTCCAAAACATTATGCCTTAAAAGTGCTCAATGCGCAATTAAAATTCACAGTGCAACAACAGTTTAATGAAAAATATTACATTACAAAATGCAAATTTTTATTCTTATTTGTGCATTTTTTCCAGTTGATGACTTTTATTACATTTCCCCCTTAGTGGCCTGAACATAAAGGCAGACCAGTGGGTGGGCCTTACATTTACATAATGTTATGTGGCTTTAAGGGACTGCACAGCTGGACAGACTGCTCACAGATGATGCAGCTTTTTTATTGAGTACACATGTAAATGTGCAAATTAGCATTTTATAAACATTTCGTAGGGAGCTTGTATTTGGCCAAAAAAAGATTATGTATTTATATTGGGGTGCATTTATTATGGAATGAACTGAAGATTTAGCAGGATTCACATGTTGATTAATTTATCAAAGACTTCTTGACATTAAGGAAAGTTCTTACTGATATTTGATATTGATCAGAGCTGGGGACTGTGATTGTTTGTAAGAATGTGTTATGTCATTAGTATTAGGGGGTTATTTAATAAACGCCAAATGCAAAAATCACAAAAAATCTGTGATATTTTTTTTATAAAATCTGACTTTTAAAAAATCACAATTTTTTCAGAATTTATTAAACCCCAAGGATGGTAAAGTCTGAAATCTAAAAATCTGGCATCTCAGACATGTTGGGGTTACATATAAGTCAATGGGAGAAGTCCCAATGATTTTTTGATGTGCATTGGGTTTCATGCAATACCCCGAGTTTTTAGGCAAAAAGCATCGGAAATTTGAGTTTTCGGGTGAAAAATCCGAAAAAAACCCAAGTGGATTTGATCGGAGTTGTATTAGAAAATGTTGAAATAAATTCAGACATAGATAAATAACCCCATTAGCGTTATGGGCAACTCGGGGCAGTGCTGAGCGATAACACCATGCAAAAATTAGAAATAAGGATAATTATTTAACTATAATTATAAATCAGATTCATAGGGGGTTATTAATTAAAGTCTGATTTTTTATGGTCGGTGCCTTAAAGGGGAAAACACAAGCTCATGTAAAAGTCAATGGTAGATGTCCCTTTTACAATTTGAAGATATCTTAATCTGCGCTGGGTTTCGCACAATAATCTTAAAAAATTGTGCTTTTTGGGTGTCAAATCCGAAAAAAATTAAATGATTCAGATTCATAGTCTTTTCCTGCACCAAATTTTTTTCAAGTTAACAAATAAGGTTAAAATGTGGGTGGGAGTTTGGTCTAAGTGGTTTTAATAAAATAATGGGAAATTTTGTATTTCAGTAAATATTGTAACCCCCATAAGACATGTATTTCTGAAGTATTTTCACTTCGAATCGAAGTCGAATTTAGGCCTATTCGAAGTACCCAAAAAATAGTTCGAAATTCGAAGTTAAAAACTTCGAAACTTCACTTTGACCCTTAGTAAATCTGCCCCACAGTGTCTGTGGTTTTTCTGGGGGTTATAAATTTGTATTCTCAGTTGTTTTTTTAATTCACATCTCCCAGATGTACATTCTTTTCTAACTTAGGGAAACAACAGCTGTTGTCACCACTACTCTCATTGCAATTTAGCAATGAACAGATTTCTAAGTTCCTTTGCCTTTGTCTTAGTAATTCAGAGCTTTGTGATTTGATAGGTAGATGGAAAATGTTTTTATGTGGCTATACAGATTGGCAATCATTTACTATAATTAGCAGGTGCAAATACAAACCTTCACAAACTGCACTACAAATAAAAGTGCTAGACACACCAATGTACGGTTTATGCCTATTAAAATGAATGTTCCAGAAAGCCCCATCCATTGAGAAGGTGTAAAAATAAAAGGAACAGTTTGCACATTTCAAAATACATATTTTACAATCTAAGGGGGTGTGGAAATACACATACATGTCCTATATAGTGATTAGTCATTGCCACTCCTTCAGTTTGGGCCTATTGATTTGGCAATGACATCAATAGGGATGTCGCGGACTGTTCGCCCGCGAACTAGTTCGAGCGGAACATCGACCGTTCGCGTCCGCCGAATGTTCGCGAACGTTGCGCAACGTTCGCCAATTTGGGTTCGCCTTAGCTGGCGCTTATTTTTTACCTCTCACCCCAGACCAGCAGATACATGGCAGCCAATCAGGAAGCTCTCCCTCCTGGACCACCCCCACACCCCCTGGACCACTCCTCTTCCATATATAAACTGAAGCCCTGCAGCGTTTTTTCATTCTGCCTGTGTGTGCTTGGAAGAGCTAGTGTAGGGAGAGAGCTGATTTGAGGGACAGTTTATAGTAACTTTGCTGGCTAGTAATCTACTTGATACTGCTCTGTATTGTAGGGACAGAACTCTGCAGGGATTTGAGGGACAGTGAGTTTAGGTTCGTTAGCTTTGCTGACTAGTAGTAATCTACCTTCTACTGCAGTGCTCTGTATGT
Source organism: Xenopus petersii (assembly GCA_038501925.1). Taxonomy (NCBI): domain Eukaryota; kingdom Metazoa; phylum Chordata; class Amphibia; order Anura; family Pipidae; genus Xenopus; species Xenopus petersii. The sequence continues at coordinate 46,975,777 of CM076681.1, read as the reverse complement.
AGCTGCTGTGGGCACTGCTTCTGATCTCATCTGCTGACTGCTGTAATAACCCAATAGTCCTTGTAAGGACTGCATTTATTTTATTTTTTGTTTTTTTACTTTGCTACTATAAGAGCCCAGTGCTATTAGTCTAGCTGTGTTGGGGAGTGGGACTGGTGTGCTGCTCCTCCTAGTAGTTCACCACTACCAGCACCAACCAGAGTCAAAATTGTTACAAAGTATCTTATTTGTACCTGTTAGCTGTTCTGAGCTCTCTGCCAAAAGCCAATTAAGTTAGAAACTGGTTTTTTTCTGGCTGTTCAAGTGTTCAGTGCAGAGAAAAGAGGGACTTTCCAGTACAAAAGAGGGACAGGGGGTTGAGTGGTCAAAAGAGGGACAGTTGGGAGGTATGCAAGTGCCACCTAGCTGTGTGAGCTTTTTCACATTCTGTCTAAATAACAATAATAATTCCGTGTCCGTAAACATCACCTGAGTGATGTTTTTACAGCAGCAATAATATATTCCGTATCCACTACTGTATACGATGCCCTTGCAGGCATTGTTTGCCCAGTCTTTAACCAAGTGCCACCTAGCTGTGTGAGCTTTTTCACATTCCGTGTCCAGAAACATCACCTGACTGTGACGTAGTGTGATTTCTGCCCTTTACAGCACAAAACGCAGCGCTGTGTCAGCGCTGTTTTCAGATACATTTTTGCCCTTGATCCCCCTCTGGCATGCCACTGTCCAGGTCGTTGCACCCTTTAAACAACTTTAAAATAATTTTTCTGGCCAGAAATGTCTTTTCTAGCTTTTAAAATTCGCCTTCCCATTGAAGTCTATGGGGTTTGCGACGTTTGCGAACCGTTCGCATTTTTGGACGCAAGTTCGCGAACATTTTTTCCGACGTTCGCTACATCCCTAGACATCAATTGGCGTAATATAGCAATTACATTTGTACAGCACAAATTACACATTTATGTTATGTACTTTCAGCAATTGCAGGATCTGGAGCTCTCTGTTGATCCTGAATTTGTAGCTCAGTCATTCCCATTAGCTGTTTTTTCTGTTCTTGCACATTTTGAGTCCCCAAGGGGAAAACATTGTATCCTGCATGGAGCAGGAATTAAATAAGGCAGTGTAAATTGGTGGGGCTTGAAAGAGCTGTTGCAGCAATTTTATGTGAAATGTTTTCCACTCCTAAAGTTCTATGATGGGTGTCAACTGTTTATACTTACAACACATCCATTGATGATTTTGTCACATGAGAGCTTTATTGTTAAGTTAAATTATATATGCAATTACTCTAGCAAAATAGGTGAGTTATTTCTGTAAATGCACATATATTTTTATGCTAATCCATATGAGCTACAAGCATGTAATTTCCAAATTCCATTCAGCCTTTTTTGACACCATATTTGAGCATTCATTTTTAGATGGGGTCAGTGACCCCCCCATGTGAAAGCTGGAAAGAGTCTAAAGAAGGCGGAAAATATTTCAACTACTATAAAAAAAGAAACAATTAAGACCAACTGAAAAGTTACTTCAATTTAGTCATTCTATAACATGCAAAAAGTTAACTGAAGAGAGACTGTTATTGGTATAAATGTAGGGGACTCTACAGAGCACAATACTTTTATGAGTTAGAGTATATCTAGAAGCACTAGGCCACAGCAACAATTAAGACAAATTAAGCATTTCTTTAAAAGCATGTTATTGGTACGTTTGCAGATTTTCCATAAGTTGGCTAGACAGAGTGTAGGGCACATCTGTTATGCTTAGTTTTCTGAAGTTGCCACACATAGAAACTTCGGGCGACTTTGGAATTCCGAAGCGATACGTATGACATCCCACCGGCGATTCGCATTCTTGCCAGTGGGAAGGCATTTTGGGGAGATTAGTCGCCCGCAATAGAGAATATTTGTCGCTGGCGACTAATCTCTCCAACTGCCACCACCCTGAGAAGAAAAGGAGGCTACTCTGTGATATTGGCAGTGGTAATGTAAGGAAACCTGCCAGGCAGGTGAATCCTCTTACCTGGCTGGGCACTGGCTGGCGGGTCAGTTCGGCTCCTGCATTGAGCTCATTACGCTGGGTGCAATGTTGTGTCATGATGTCATGCAGTACACTGTGACATCACCAGTATGTGCAGTGCACACATTAGTGTAAACAATAGAAACTATGTGGTTATGTGCCCTCTCTCTTGTCCATCACACATATCCCTTTCTAAATGGTTCCCTACCCTTTAAAACCCTCTCTCTCTCACTTCACTTTGCCCAAGCTGGCTTCTTCCTTAGATCCTGCTAAAGCCTGTGTTGTTATTGCTATATTGTTTTCTTATCCCTGCCTGGTTACTGACTCTGATCATTGCTGCCGTTCTGACCTTGGCCTGTTCCTGTTTATGTCTATGCCTACTCCTGGTTTGTACTGTTTTTTCCTGAAGTGTGTAGGAGCCCTGTCCGCTCTGCCACAGAAAGTTTCGGTCGTTGAAGACCAGGGTTGGCAGGGGTTCCCCTGTTACACAGAGAAGTTTCTCCAGCTGTCTTCCATGTCTCACTTAACAGACCGTTACAGGTAATTTTGATATCTCCACTTATCCATCACTTATTCATTGTAATGAATGTGAGTATATCCACTGTGCTTCTCAATGACCATTCAACCGGTGGCACTGAAGACAATCTCAGCCTCTAACACAACACTGGTAGGGGGCAAGCCAGCAGCTCCAGAGTGTACTGAGATAATTTTGGCCACTGGTTGAACCTTGACACCCAGAAATCCATATTGTTGTTATCACAGGGCATGGTGCATTACACACCCAGAGACCCCATGTAGTCAGCCACCATATTATCTAGCCATTGTTGGTGGCAACTTTGGCCTCTGCTGCCAGTTTAGACTTAAAGAAAGTTCTCCACGCATACATCAGATCACAACCTCTACCTAACCTGTTGCTGTAGTGGAGACCTTGTAAGGCTTATTTCACTACCCAATATCCAAATATGGCAATTTTAAATGTACCCCTGTATCTTATTACATTCTTGCCGTTCTGTATAACAATATCGAGTTTGAAGAATCCCTGATAGATGAATTAACAAATGATTTGTGATTTCACAAATAAAGCAGAATACTGGAGCTTATTTCACTTACTTCTTATTTCACTTGGGAAGAATTTTGGGTAATCTTTATTCCCCTCATTACCTTTTAACAATGGTCAACACAACAATAATACAAAGTAAACCCAACATATCTTAACAGAACCAGTGCCTATAGAAATAAATACTAGATTATATGTTCTACATCACACAGGAACCCAGTTTGCAGTAACTTGGGCAACAGGACCTGAATGCAGTTCAGTTCTGCTTTTCTGCTGCTCAGCTGATCCTGTTCTCCCTTTTCTGCACAGAAATGGGTAGGTGTGTCCCTGCTCTCAGCTGGTCCAGCTCTGCTCCTTATCCTGTACAACAACTTATGGGCATGTCCTTGTATTGCTGCAGTCCTGCTACCTGATCCAGACTCTACCTCTCTCAGTGCTGTTCCTGAGTCAGCCCATGTGCTCTTCCATATGCTTATCACATGCAGACACCACATCACTGATACTGCTCTCCTCAAACCCCAATGCCTAGTTCAGGTTGAATTTTATAGGATAGCATGTTATACATCCCGTTGCTCAAACTGCGTTGGGCTGTTGTGTGGTACCAGGGTTATGAGGCATTCATGGCCCCTCATAGTGGACCGCACAACACAATTATTTTTTTAAAAAAGGGGAGGGGTTTTGAGATTTGGGGAAAGTAAAGAATAGTTAAATGGGATGAACACAGACAGACACAGAAAAACAAATATAACCTTAACCAAGGCTATCTGTGTCTGCGGGTGGGGGGAGTTAAAATTTGCTGTGGCTTGATAACCTATATGTTACTGAATCTTAATCAGAAGCCCTGGGATTGTTTGAGAAAACCCTCTTTATTGAAGCAGGAGACCCCTGCCGACACAAGTCTTCACTCAAGAACAGGCAAAAACTCCACCAAGAAGCATACAAAGGAACAGGGCTTAGGCACTGAACTGTAACACAGGTAGTGTTAGGTAGTATTGGCTCAGTCTTATGTCAACAGTCTTCCTGCAAGAACTAATCAGTTCCATTGTACTCAAAGCAAAGAAGGTGTCAAGGAGCCGGGAGCCCCCTCTGGGGAGAAGTCCGGATCTAGGAGGAAGCCCCTCAGGAAGGATCAGGATCGTGGTATCCAGGGATAAGCAGAAAGGGTAAACGAGTTCAGGCAGTAAGTCACAAGGCAGGCAGAATATAATCAAAGTCCAAAGTCCAGGCAGGGGGTCAGCAATTAGAGATCAACAGGAATAACCACAGGGATAATAGGAACAGGCCACAGGAAACCCAGGAATCAATGCAGGAACAAGATCCTATACTTGGGCGCATTCTAGCATCAGAACTGGCTTTTTATTTGAATTTTGGCGCCTAGTGACATCATTGACGTCCTTGCGCCGACGTCGGCGCACTGACGTCATCGCGCCGGCGCCGCTTACCCACGTGGCGGCCATGGGCGCCGCCATTTTGGGAGCGACGCCGGCGGAAGAGGACGCGCCGCCCGGAGCTCCTGGGTTTGCTCCGGGCGGCGATCGTGACAGTACCCCCCCCTCACGGGGGGCCTCCGGACCACCAGGGCTTGGCTTCTGGGGAAATTTGGAGTGGAACTCCCTCACCAGACGAGGAGCATGGACATCAGAGCATCCTTCCCAGGAGCATTCTTCAGGACCAAAGCCTTTCCACTTGATGAGGTACTGAAGGGACCCTCTGGAGACTCTGGAGTCAAGGATTTTCTCCACCTCGTACTCGAGTTGACCCTCCACAGAGATGGCAGGAGGAGGAGACTGACCGCCAGAGAACCGGTTGGTGATGGCGGGTTTCACCAGAGACACGTGGAACACGTTGGGGATTCTCATCTCTGGTGGAAGCTGGAGTCTGACAGCCACAGGGTTGATTATCTCCAAGATGGGAAATGGTCCCACGAATTTTGGACCCAACTTGGGAGAAGGGATCTTCAACCGGATATTCCTGGAAGAGAGCCAGACATTATCACCCACCTTGTAGAGAGGAGAGGATCTTCGACGACGATCCGCGAAAGTCTTATGAACAAGAGCGCTCTTCTCTAGGTTCAACTTGGTAGCAGCCCAAATAGCAGACATATGGGCTGCGGCATCGTCAGCAGCCGGGACGTCAGATAGCACAAAGTCTTGGGGAAAAGCTTGAGGATGCTGACCATATACCGACATGAACGGAGACCTTCCTGTAGATGAATGACAAGCATTATTATGAGCGAATTCCGCCCATGGGAGGAGATCAGACCAGTCATCCTGGCAGAGGGATACGTGGTTCCTCAGGAACTGTTCCAGGGCTTGGTTGACACGTTCAGCTGCCCCATTCGTCTGCGGGTGGTATGCAGATGAAAACTGAAGAACAATTCCCAGGTCTTTGCATAAGGAACGCCAGAACTTGGCAGTAAACTGGGTGCCTCTATCGGAGACGATCTCCACCGGGAAACCATGCAGGCGGAAGATGTACTGGATAAATAGCTGGGACAACTCCACCGCAGAGGGCAACTTCTTCAGAGGGATGAAATGGGCCATTTTGGAGAAGCGATCAATGACAACCCAGATCACAGTGTTCCCACAGGAGGGAGGAAGTTCGACAATGAAATCCATGGACAGGTGGGTCCAAGGACGGGAAGGAACTGGCAAAGGCAGTAGTAACCCACTGGGGCGGGAGTGACTTGACTTGGACGTGGCACAAACATTACAAGCAGCAACAAAGTCCTTCACATCCTTGCGGATATCAGGCCACCAGACCAGGCGTCGTAAGAGTTCAAGAGTCTTAGCTGGGCCAGGGTGTCCGGCCTGCCTGGAGCAATGGGTCTGTTGCAGGATAGGCAGACGCAGCTCAGGAGGAACAAATGCCATCCCAATGGGAGTATCTGAAGGAGCAGAAGACTGACCAGCCAGGATTTGGTCGGCAAACTGTGGATACAGGGAGGCAATAATCTTGACTGAAGGGACGATTGGCTCTTGTCTTTCAGGAGAACGGTCCACCGGAGTGAAGCTACGAGACAAGGCATCGGCCTTCCGATTCTTGGAGCCTGGGCGATAAGTCAAGATAAAATTAAATCGAGAGAAGAAGAGAGCCCACCTTGCCTGTCTGGGGTTTAACCTCTTGAGGGACTGGATGAACTCGAGATTCTTATGGTCGGTGTAAATCTGAACAGGTATCAGAGAACCCTCCAAGAGGTGACGCCACTCTTCAAGGGCAAGTTTAACAGCCAAGAGTTCTCGGTTCCCGACATCGTAGTTCTGTTCTACGGACGAGAACTTTTTGGAGAAATAAGCACAGGGGTGCAACTTCCCATCAGCGGGATGTCTCTGAGACAAGATGGCTCCGGCTCCGACTTCAGAAGCATCAACTTCGATGCAGAAGGGTAGTTCAGGATTGGGGTGTCGGAGGACAGAAGCGGATGTGAAGGCCTCTTTCAAGGACTGAAAAGCTTCAATGGCAGATGGGGGCCACAAGCTGGGTTTACCCCCTTTCCGGATGAGGGCCAGGATAGGTGCAATACGGGAAGAGAACCCCCGGATAAACTGTCGATAATAATTAGCAAATCCGATGAATCTCTGGATTGCCTTGGTACTCAGTGGGAGAGGCCACTCCTGGATGGCCGACACTTTCACGGGGTCCATCTCAAATCCCTCTGGAGAGATAATGTACCCTAGGAAGGGGATCTTGGATACCTCGAAGACACACTTCTCCAACTTGGCGAAGAGAGAGTTCTTCCTCAGACGAGAGAGTACCTCCTTCACCTGGGAGCGATGACTTTCAAGGTCCTTGGAGAAGATCAGGATGTCGTCCAAATATACTACTACGAACCTTCCTAGGAGATCTCGGAACACATCATTAACAAACTCCTGGAAGACGGCAGGGGCATTGCATAGGCCAAAGGGCATAACGAGATATTCATAGTGCCCGTCACGAGTGTTGAAAGCCGTCTTCCATTCGTCACCCTCACGGATGCGAATGAGGTTGTACGCCCCCCGGAGATCCAACTTAGAGAAAATCTTCGCCCCCTTCAGCTGGTCGAAGAGCTCTGCAATCAAGGGCAATGGGTACCTGTTTTTTACAGTGATTTTATTCAGGCCCCGGTAGTCTATACATGGCCGAAGGCCTCCGTCCTTCTTCTCCACGAAGAAGAACCCAGCCCCTGCAGGAGAGTTAGAAGGGCGGATAAACCCCCGCTGGAGATTTTCTTGGATGTATTCCTTCATTGCGGTAGTCTCTGCAGGAGAGAGAGGGTAAGTGCGACCTCTAGGGGGCATGGCTCCTGGCAGGAGTTCGACAGGACAGTCGTAGGAACGATGTGGAGGAAGGAATTTCCGCAGACTTTTTACAGAACACATCGGAGAATTCCTTATAACAGGAGGGAAGAGATTTTAACTCGGTTGAGGAGATAGTTACCTTCTTGAGGGGTTTTGCAGGAAGGCAATGCTGTTGGCAGAATGGGCTCCAACGAGAAACCTGCCCTGCGGACCAGTCTATGGTGGGATTGTGCAGGCGCAGCCAGGGGAGACCCAAAACAACTGGAACAGCGGGACAAGAGATAATAAGAAACGAAAGTCTCTCTCTATGCAGGGTCCCAACCTGCACGGGTAGTTCGCCAGTGGTCATCGTGATTACAGACTCCAGGGGTTTATCATCTATGGCGACGATCCGCATGGGAGAAGGCAAAGGGAATAAGGGAATTCCCATGTGCTTAGCAAAGAGAGCGTCTATGAAGTTACCCCCAGCACCGGAATCAATGAAAGCATTCCCGGAGATGGTCTTATCAGTCAGACGAATCTGGAAGGGAAGGAGAAACCTGTGTGAGTTTTCTAGGGTCTTCTCCTGAGACTTATCACGAGACTTTTGAGTAGTGCCCCCTACATGAGTTACCATAGACATACCTCGGGGTACAAAACTCTTAGCCTTTGCAGGACAGGCATTGGCGAAGTGGGAATGTCCGCCACAATACAGACACAGGCCTGACATCCGTCTACGGAGTCTCTCTTGTTCAGTGAGGCGAGTTCTTCCCACTTGCATGGGTTCCTCCTGGAGAGAAATGAATGCTCGGTCAGGCGGGGTGACGGGAGCCTGCAGGAGAGGCCTCTGGAAGCGGGGTGCCAATATGGGTTGAAACTTCCTGACACGATCTCTCAGGCTTTGATGCTCTCTCAGAAGAGTGTCCACCTTGACTGCTAAGGCGATGAGGTCCTCAAGTTGCGTGGGTAATTCACGGGAGACCAGGTCATCTTTGATGCGGAGGGAGAGACCATTATAAAATGCAGTATGGTATGCGTCGTTGTTCCAACGAGTCTCAGCAGCAAGTGTACGAAATTCGATAGCATACTCTGCTACACTGCGACTCCCTTGGCGGATTTGGAACAGACGGGAAGCAGCGGATGTCACCCGGCCGGGAGCATCGAAGACGATCCGGAATTCTTTGAGAAATGCTTCTGCGTCATCCATCAGTGGGGAATGCTTCTCCCAGTGTGGAGATGCCCACTCGAGAGCCTTCCCTGCCAGACGAGTAATCACGAACCCCACCTTGGCACGTTCAGAGTCAAATTCAGTGGGGTGCAGGGCAAAGCGAATCTGGCACTGATTCACGAATCCTCGACAGGCTTGAGGATCGCCATCGTAGAGAGGCGGAGCAGGAATATGTGGACCAGAAGTGGAGGGGTGGGTAGCCATGGCAGCAGCCGCTTGCGGAGGAGGTGCCGGCAGGAGGGGCGCTGGTGTCAACAAGGAGAGCTTTTCCAGGATCGCCTCCAGCGTGTGTCCCACGTAATTCTGCCGAGCTTCATATGCCTCCATGCGGGAATGCAGGCCCCGAAAGGCCCTGCCGAAATCTGGCTGAGCTTCCTCAGTGGGATCCATGGCCCAAGTATAATGTCAAGGAGCCGGGAGCCCCCTCTGGGGAGAAGTCCGGATCTAGGAGGAAGCCCCTCAGGAAGGATCAGGATCGTGGTATCCAGGGATAAGCAGAAAGGGTAAACGAGTTCAGGCAGTAAGTCACAAGGCAGGCAGAATATAATCAAAGTCCAAAGTCCAGGCAGGGGGTCAGCAATTAGAGATCAACAGGAATAACCACAGGGATAATAGGAACAGGCCACAGGAAACCCAGGAATCAATGCAGGAACAAGATCCTATACTTGGGCGCATTCTAGCATCAGAACTGGCTTTTTATTTGAATTTTGGCGCCTAGTGACGTCATTGACGTCCTTGCGCCGACGTCGGCGCACTGACGTCATCGCGCCGGCGCCGCTTACCCACGTGGCGGCCATGGGCGCCGCCATTTTGGGAGCGACGCCGGCGGAAGAGGACGCGCCGCCCGGAGCTCCTGGGTTTGCTCCGGGCGGCGATCGTGACAGAAGGCTACTGGGAGAGCACGACATTTGTCATTGGGACACTTTTGAAAAATAAGATAACGCCATAAAATCTTACATTTCTCTGCATAACTCTACCTGTCATTCTAATGTCCTACCTTCTTTGAACTTTGTGTTATACTCGTTCTCCATTTTTACTTTCTACAGTTTCTTTGCTAAAGTGATATATTAAGGCACCTACTACTTCATATGCATTATGCTGAATTTGCCAGTAGTACGTAAAAAGGGCCACTATAAAAAGTGTCTTGCTAGGAATGCCTTTCCTAGTATATATTTATGATATCTCTCTGTACAGGCTATAAAAAAGCTAGAACATTTTCCCCGGTGACATGTGGGTTGGCCATGATCCAAGGATGTCATACAATGCCCTTTTGATCATAGGTTCACATAAATTGACTTATTGTAAAGGGATTATAGACTCTGTTGTAGTCCTGTGAGTGGCAAAAAGAGCTTGTGGCGAGGTTGCTTAGGCAAAAATAAAGATATACATGCATGAACAGAGAGAACTGTGCAGTTTTTCATCTGCCATTGCACCATGTCATGAACAGGTGAAGAGGAGTCACTGTTGTTCCAATCATACATACTCTGCATAAACTATTAGAGCAATAGAAAGACTGGACCATGTGTGGCTGTTATACACTATCCATCTGTTTTACCTATGGAGTGATCAGTTGAAGAACATATGAGATGTAATACTACATTATGGTACCAGTTTCCATCATTGGGTGTGCACACAGGGCAGAAGACTGTTGCGTTGACATAAGAATGTTGAGTTTACATACTGTAAGACTGTTGACTTTCTGAGCCATTGCTTCCCTCATCGTTATTTTGAAGATGGAAAATGGAATACAAATATTTTTTCGGTTTTTAATATTTCCATTTGTCAAACTCATAATGAGAATAAAAAAGGAAGGTATACACAACCTTTAAATAAAACGTACAACAAAAAGGAGCCAACAAACAAACTATTCAACAATATTGTGCAAAGAAATACTACAGTCCTTCAATGATCACATAGCATTAGCCACACATTTGTGCTTCCATGCTGTGAAGGTGATTAATAGAGAGAAATTTCCAAGTACCTTACTTTAAACTGCGCTTATAGATATGTGCTGAATACAAATCTGAAATAATGGTTTTGCATTGAAATAACAATGCCTGTGTGTATTATATGGTCTATAGCCATAAATAACATGCATAGAGGATTATACTTCATGGAACCTAATTTGGATTGTGAGACAGGGAGCCATGATTTCATGTCCTGCAGTTACATCCTGAAAAGATCTATAGAAATCACAGGGTCACAATTACATTCTTTACTAATGTGTGTTGCCTCATTACATTTGTAAATGGCTGGACTTCACAGTGGGAAATAAGATATCTCTACCTAATATGCTGTATGCAATATAATAACTCACAGTACAAAAACATAATTTATATATATTGTATTATTTTATCCATTATTGGCCAAAGACAAAATTAATGTATTAGTTGGCAATCATGTGGCATGCAGACAAACTAATTACAATGAAACATGTATTCAATTTATGTGCAGCCATGATTTGGAAACCCTGTTGGGGAATTTAATGAAAGTTATAACATGAAAAAAAAACCTCACATAATATAGCAAAATATCATTTTTGCAATGTAATCTCATTAGAGAGTCATTACATAACGTTGAATTACTATTTATTAATAATCGAGGGTTGGGACCGGGCACAATGGTACAATGAATTTAAAAAATGCAAGTTATTTATCTTAATTTTTTGGCCTTTTTTTTATTTTTTGCAATCACATTCAAAAAAATTAAAAGCTTGGCAACTAAAACCTGGCAATTCCTTTTCAATAAAAACACTGCTGACCAAAAACAATATGACATGGGAAACATTAGGTTGTAGCCCCTTCCTTTTCCCTTTTCTAAATGCTCAGCCAGACACCTCTTTTGGGTTTTAAAGGTAGTCGGTAAGTTATCGAGCATACAGTAAGTTAACCATAACATCTGCTGATGGGTACTATAACCAGACTCACCTCCACCATTAACATTTTTAAGAAAGGGAGGGTGGGAGCTGGTAAAATGTCATCTATTTCCTGCTGCTTTGACCATTTAACTCCAGCCCTTTGCCTCTTGACCAGTCACCAAATGGCCTACCATTCCAATAACTCCTTAAAACCCACTCCCTTAAGGGCCCCTCTTTTTGCCCTCTCAGGGCCCCATTCCTTCACCTTTCCTTTCAGTCCCAGGGTCTAATTTTGCAGGAAAAAACAATAAAGGCAAATAAATGCAAATTAGATCAACTACATGCTTTTACCAAATACTAATCGATTAATAATAAATCAGTCTTATAGTGTCAGAACTACTAATAAAAAGATGATTACACTGCCTTTATGTCAATGATTATGTTTAATATCGTTGATTAACATGCTAAAGCTTAGTTATATAGCAACATAAGACTGTATCAAGGATCCATCTGAGTGGCTATTTATTATGGCCCTGTTAACTTAATGTCAGGAACGGCACCCTAAATCCAGAACCCAAGCTAAGCACCCTGGTCTTGGCTCTTGCTTCCGCCTATAACAGCCGCCTTTCACCTCGGGAGCAGCCCTCGGCTAATCAGATGCCACCAGGTCTTATTAAGAGAGTCGCAAAGCTAAAGGTTCTGGACGAGCTAAGGGGCACGATCATCTCACCAACGATACTGGATGGAAGAATGCCACTAGGAAGGCAGCCCAGACAACTCAGTGTGGAACAGGTGGACTGGGCTAGCACAAGCAGAATAGATAATAGTCAGACAGGCCAGAATCAGGATTGGAGAGCGTAGAATAGTCAGAGGACAGGCAAAATATCAGATTAGAAGAGATTGGAGTATTCAGGCAGGCAAGGGTCAGGGTAGGAGAGATCAGAGTAGTCACAGGCAGGCAAGGGTCAAAACCAGTAATAGCAGGCAGGAAACACAGGACTTGGCACCTAAGAACACTCTGAATTAAACCTAATAACGGGCAATGTGCTTTATGCCGAAATCCCTTTAAATACTATTTGAATTTCGCTCCATGCATGTGACGTCAGCACTCCGGCATCAATGTGTGCACATAATCCGCAAGTGTGCACCACGTGCGCCATAGGAAACCCAGCACAGGAGGAACAGGACGCATGCAGCGGGTGTCCCCACTGGAGATGTGGTGGGCACCCCCGCCAGACACTAGACCACCAGGGAGAGCCACTGGACCACCAGGTAACTTACATCACCCCCCGAGGAGGGGCCACTGGACCCTCAAGCTTACCAGGAGACCTATAATGATACTGTCTCCTAAGGTGGTCAGCCCAGACATCAGATTTGGCCAGACTCTTTACCAACAGGAGGACAAACTTGCTGGTGGACCTGTATGGCAGGTTTCAACACAGAAACATGAAACACGTTACATAACTTAAACATATCAGGTAACTTGAGACAGACAGAGGTTGGGTTCACAATCTCCACAATAGGGTATGGACCAATAAACCTGGGCCCTCGCTTAAGAAATTGAATTTTAAGCTTGATATTCACTGTGTATAACCAAACCAAGTCCCCAACTTGATATTTGGGTTACCTCCCTATGGATCTTATTGGCTGCTTTTTTCTGAGCGGATGCCACTGCCGAAAGGGAACTATATACCCCAGAATGAGACTTAGAACAATGCTCAACAGAAGGGAGTTTCTCTAGGGAAGCAACTGCCACCTTTAGAGTAGAAGCTAGACATGAGTCTTTACAATTGAAACCCCACTGAATAACCTCCCCAGTTACCCAATCAATGTGGTGGTTGTGTACCTGTACCCAGGGTAACCCCAGAATTAACGGGGATGAAGAACCATCAAGAATGTGAAAAGATCATTTTTCACAATGTATATTGTTAATACACATGGACAATGCCTTGGATCTTTGGGTTACTAGACCTGACCCGAGTGAGCTCTGATCAATAGAAGAAACTTTCATAGGAAGTGTAGTAAGGGGAACATTATACCTTTCTGCGAAGGCAGCATCTAAAAAATTCCCCCCAGCCCAGAATTCACCCGGGCCGAAACGTTAACTTAACCTCCAGGTCAGGACAAAACAACAGGTACAAACTTTTTTTAGGCGAATTGGGGAGAGGAAATCCATTCTACATTTAGGTTTTAAGGCTTTCCAGGCCTCTTGGTACAATTTTTAAGGAAATTACTCTTAACCGCACAATATATGCACAGACCCAGGGATCGCCTTCGGGCACTTTCCTCAGTGTGTAGCCCCCAATTGCATCGGTTCCCCCTGAGGGTTAAGAAGCGAGGGAGTTGGTGATTCATCATTATCACATATAATAGGGAAAAACGTACCCCCTTCAGCACGGCCTCCTATCAATTTGGATGGCTAACTTCATAAGGTCATCCAAAGTGAATTTCGTGCTATGCGCTGTGACGTCATCCTGCCGGCATCAATATGTGTACATAACCCAGAAGTGTGCGCCGCGCATGCCATAGGAAACCCAGCACAGGAGGAACAGGACGCATGCGGCGGGTGTCCCCGCTGGAGATGCAGCAGGCACCCCCCGCCGAACACTAGACTACCAGGGAGAGCCACTGGACCACCAGGGTAACTTAAATTCCTTACACTTAAGAGCAACATCTTTATTTATAATTGATCTTTTACTATAAACAAGCCAGTATTTAGTTTTCAATATACTTATAAAATGTAACATTAGTGACAAGGAATTACTCTGCATAAGTCAAATATAGGTATCACTGCTGGTATTACTACAGTCATTGAATTTGGTAATTCTACTTTTCTTTTTTTTTAAATATTCTTTATTTTCAAATTTTTTAAAACAAGGGAGGGAAGGGATGAGGATACAGAAATAAAAAGGGAGGGGGGTTTAGGAGGGGAAAGGGATAGTAAGAAAGCATATGTATACAATATACACGTCAACGTAAAGTTATACAAAGCCATGGTATAGGAAGCGATATACATACAGAGATACAGCTAAGAACCTCAAATAGGTAATTCTACTTTTCATTTGAATAGTCATATTAATTAGAAAAATGGTTATGTATAGCTGTGTCAGAAAATGCATATTCCAAACAGAACATACTGCTTGTGTAACAGAAAATTAGTTTATGTTAAGAGTGGTTTGGAATGTTAAACACCTATGCTAAGGACAAATGATGTGTTTTCTATTCTCCGAGGAAACATTTTACATCTGTTGTCAAGTTGTTGCTGAGATACCATGTCATCCTGCTTCTCATTCTGTGATTTATAAAAATGGAGCATTTCCAAGAGAATCACACAAGGTCCTTGCCGGGCAGTTTTCTTGATTTGCACATATTGCTTATAGCCCATTATGAGAATCATTTAGCGATCCAATGCTAGAAGTTCAAAGGTCATCTCCATGAAAAGTTTAGATGCACACTCAACAGTTTATTCCTTTCATGTGAGATAAATGAGGTGCAATCATAACAAAGAAATGAAGTCACAACAATGCACATAAAGCTTGTGAAAGCTGACCATCTGCAATGAAGAGATTCTTGCATTAGATGTTCTCAAACTGCATGCTTAAATGGGGATGTTTACCTTTTAATCAACTGTACTATTATGTAGAGAGTGATATTCTTTGACGATTTACAATTGGTTTCAATTGGTTTAAGTTTTATTATTTATGTTTTTATTTAGCTTTTTATTCAGCAGCTCTCCTGTCTGCAATTTCAGAATCTGGTTGCTATTGTCAAAACGACCCTAGCAACCAGGTATTGATATTATTAAGAGACTGGAATATGGATAGGAATGGTCCTGAATAGAAAGTTGAGTAGAAAGTATCAATAAACATACATTTGCAGCCTTAAACAGCATTTGTTTTTAAATGGGATCGATGACCCCATTTGAAAGCTGTAAAGTCAGAAAAGAAGGCACAGGATTCAAAAACTATAAAAAAGAAAAAATGAAGGTCAATTGAAAAGTTGCTTAGAATTATCCATTCTATAACATACTAAAAGTTAATTTAAAGGTGAACAATGCCTTTAAGCATACTGTAGCTTCTGAAATGCAAAAAAAATAACAAAATAATGGGCAGTCTGGTGGAGCAATGGATGAATTAAAGAGCAGCTGGACAGAAATAATTGATAGCTAGCAACATGTAGAAATTAGAAGACTATTAATGTGATGCTCAAGCACTGTAGGGAATCCATTGCTTTACGGACCAACCCAGCCTATACATCTGGAGTATGTCTACATACTTTCATCCACTAACCCCAATAGTCAGAATTATAAACTAATCATCAGATCACCCTAAACATTATAGGTAGGCGCACACAGGCAGATTCAGGGAGATTAGTTAGATTAGATTAAAATGTAAATCACCAACTGGATGGCACTCAGCACGAAGTCGCCCAAAGTTGACTGACGAGGAATCTTCGGGCAACTTCAGAAAACGCATACATTTAAGCCGGTGGGAAGGCAAGGGAGGCAGTTCAGGGAGATTAGTTGCCCCCGAAGAAAAGGAGATTTGGCGCTGGGCAACTAATCTCCCTGAATTGACCCTAAAGAAGTTATGAATTTTCTCCCCCAGAGCCACTCCCATTTCCACCCAGGATTGGGTAACAGGAAATTTTATAAATGTTCTCATGTATTTAATTCCCTAATGTTAAAGGGTCTCTCCCCACCAGTTCCTCAGACATATACCAAGTAGTGAGCTGAAATACGTAAGAAATTTCTCATTTCGCATAAGAGGTAATGTTTGCACATGTTTTGTCCAAGTAGCAAAAGAGGTTGTGGCTTGGTGATCTCGAGAACTCTCTGGAAGAATAGCTTCCAGCCAGTCCATATGATTGTCAAAATCGATTTTTTTTTTTAAGCATCATATCAAGTGATGGAGGCAGTTTTGATCTCCAACAATTAAATATACTTGTTCTACTAACCACCGAAGCAATATTTAATTTTTATCTACCGTTGGAACTTTTGTTGTATCTCAAGAAATTTCCAAGAGACGTATAACATGTATCTGAAAGGTAAATTAACTATAGTATGTGACCCTGTTTCAAAACTGTTTAATCAATGGACAGGATCATAGACAGTGGTAAATAATTGCTTTAAAAAGTATTGAATTTCTAAGTGGATTATTGAAAATTGTTTGTACTTGTCCTTTGTGACATAAATGTGCATTAGTGATGGGCGAATTCACAAAACCGCGTTTTTTTCCGACAGCGAATTTTCGCCCATCACTAATGTGCATAGATAAACTTAGATAAACAACCAAAAAGTACAGTAACTATTATAACCTGTAAAAGAATTTGCACTAAAGTTCTTTCCTTTTTATTTAAAATTCAGAATATTTCCCTCTGAAAATGTTTCCCTTTATACATAATTGGCTAAAAGAGTCTTTAATAACCTCATTTCTTTCATGTGGTATATCTGGCTTTCAAGAAAACTAAAACCCAAGATGGGATAAAAACTACTACAACATTTTTAATTCAGTTCTTCTTTTGATCAGCAAAAATGGGTTGTAATTTACATATATTTGATAAAAGTCACTGGCTGTCACTGTAACGAAACAGTGATAGCATTAGTAGATGAAAGTCATAAAAGGTACATTAACCCATGCTTATCAGCATTTTATTTGGCTTACTACATATTAAAAAACTGAGAAACTGATGGATAAAGAAAGGGTAACTAAAGTGAAATTTACTTCTTTTACTGTTACTCAATCAGCAGTTACAATATCCCCATGCAAAAACAGCCCCAGCTAAAGCAAAACAGATATTATATGCAGTTTTAATACTATTTGAAATTAAATTATAGGAGCTCCTAGTTAAATGTGAACTCTTTTGATATTTATCTTAAAACATAGGGGCAGATTTACTTAAATTCGAATAGTAAATTTTTTGGTCAAAACTCACAAATTTGAATTTGAATGTGAGATTTACCACACATCAACCCTGGCAACTGTTTCAATTTTATTCTCCATCTAAAATCAAAATAATAATAGTGATGAGTCAAATTTTTGCCAAGTTTTGCTTCGAAAATGACGCCCCAATGGGAGAAAAAAAATGTTGCACATCAAAAAAAAGTCGTGGAAAACAGTTACTGGCTTCATCTGCTGTGAATATGCAAAGACTACAAGATAATTTGCTTAAGTATTTGTATTCTTAATATTGTGCTTTGCACTTACTAGTGTTTGCTGGTTCTCCAGTTGTTGGTGCTCTCTTCACTGGTTTCTCCTGCTGTAAACATGCAAGGAAAAAAAAAATAATAAAACTTACAACAGACTTTTTTTTAGCAAAATTGTGCATATGCCATCATATGCATGTTAACCTCTGGATTTTTCAATGCCAATAATATATTAAGGGGGTTATTTATTTAAGTCTGAATGCCAAAATCTTGAAAATTTGAATCCAAAGACTTCGTAGTTTTCGGGCAAAAAAACGAAAAAATCTGAGTTTTCAGGAGGAAAATACGAACAATTTGTAGGATTCGAAATTTCAGGTGATTTTCACAAGTTTTTCTGTTTTTTTTTCCGAACTGGAATTTTTCGGGAAAATATATTGATAAATAATGGGAAAGAAACTGTGCCGATTTGGTCGGAGTATATTTCAGAAAATAATGGGATAAATTCGGATTTTGATTAATAGCCCCCTTAGTAACTGAGAAGCAACCATGTGGTGTACAGCACACTGGTCAAAAAATAAAACATCTCAATAAAATTCAGCTCAATAGTCCGCAGTCACTTGTCCTAAAGTGACTCCTAAATATTATTATCCTGAAACTGAATATGTTCTTTTGTACTAAAGGATTATAAGTGGGCATATTCTATTCCTAACAATTTAATTCCATTTATTTTCTGTCTTTCTCAGCACTGTATTTTCAGAATCTATATTTGTAAGCCTTTATAATGCACTGCTATTTAGTCTCAATAATTACCAGCAGATATATTGATATGTTTTATTCACTATATATTATAAATAAGCACATCAGAAACACTGAAGAAGACTCTTAAAATGCATTTGCTGCATTCAGAGGAAAAAACAGATGTTGCTAGCTATATTTTTAACAAAAGGTCGACCCTAACAATAATAATAACACCACCCACTAACTAATGTTACAAGCAATTGAGTTTATACAATAACCTTGTACAGGTTGCACCTGGCTTATTTATTCACAATATATACAGCAGGCTCTTTGCTTTTATTGTGGAAAAACTTGGAAAGTATGCACATTAGAAAACACTCTTATAGTCCAGTATCTTATATTAGCTTAAAAAGGACATTCAATTCATTTGTAATATCTTTACAGTTTCTGAAATGATGGCATGATTGAATATTTTTTCAGGCTGTTCAATAAACACATATAATTCTTTTCAAACAGCTGAGCAAATACACTTTGCCACATCAAAAGTTCCAAGAGGTGTACTCCCCAAACTCCATGAATCAGAATACAGTGACTGGGTGCAAATGAAGTACAACTAGAAATGAAATAATTGCTTTACACTCTGCAGGTCGAAGACAATGAAAATGTGTTGTTAGTTTCACTACTAAACAACTTTTTCACTTCTCACTCAACTTTTGCATATTCTATATAGTATCAACTACTTGAGCCCAAATTTGTATAGTGACTGAGATATCTAAGGAGTCATTTACAATGAAAGCTAAAGTGTTCTTCATTCTGCTTCTGATTGTTTGCCTGCGGATAAGCTGAGGATACAAAATGTTGACCAGGACAAATATGTATATGGCCAGCTTTAGAGAATTTCCTACAGTTGATTTGGCCAGTTAAGTTCCCTACAGTTCATTTTTATGATGAAGGATTTATTGATTGAGTTTAATCATGGAATAATTGCTTTTCTGGCAAGAAGAGGATTTTGTAGTTACTCAGCTATACATTAGGGGAGTTATTTAATTACCACTTTTAGGTTTACAAAAGATTTTTGTTTTACATGGATGAACCCGACGCCCTGTCTCTTTTTCATTACCAAACTTTTCTTTGTGCAGCCTTCATTAAAGAAAAAAAAAGAAATATTGCATACACATAATGATTCATATTTACCATATGGTCATATCACAGGTTTAAGCTTTTCACATTAGCTAATTAGTAGCATGCACAAACTAATTACTTCATACCACTGAAATAAGGGATTTTTTCAGATGTGATTGGGAGACTGTTAAAACAGGGTCTTTGATTAGCAGCACTTGATTAAGGAAAGACGTTAGCTATATTTGCATAAAAAGCACATAACCCTTTCTCTGACAACAACTATGCCAGTAATGTAGATTCTATGTTTCTGGGTTAAATTAAAGTCATTTAGAGTGTTCACTATGGATAGAGGGTATAGGGTTTAAAAGATGGTGCAAAGAAGCTGCATAAATAGTATTATTTAAAAAAACAAAAATTGTTAAATACAGTATTTAATAAACTGACAGGAAGATGAATTGGGTATAAATTAAAAACAAATACAGATTGATACTCAGCAGAGGGGCCGCCTCATTATACAGAAGAAACAAGCAGATAGTGTTAAGATGGCTATGCTTGATTAAATAAAATAATGAAGTATGTTTGAAGATTTAATTTGTTCATGCACCATATAGACCAGTGCAGTGCCCATTGACTTCCTGCTATTTCAGACATGAAACAATTAGAACAATAGATAGTCAGTCCTAGTGATTTCTACAGGTGATTATACACAGGTTATTGGGTAATCTCTCCACCGATCAGTCCATATATGACCGTCTTTAGAGACACAAAAATGGGGAGTAAGTAAAGTAACAGGTGTAGAACTACATTTTGTACTTTAGTGGGTAAAAATGGGTTATAGTGTATCCTGAAGATGGAGTGAAAAGAGTGCTAGGCTAAATAAGAGTATCTTTATAAATGCTTTAAGAGATTGATTGAAAACCAGAAGCGTAACTAGAGGGGGGCGGGCCCTGGCGCAGGACGCTCAGCCGGGCCCCCGCCCCCTCCGTACACCCGGAACTGGCTGGGAATATGCGCCGCACAGTGGCGTACGGACTACCGGGGGGCCCTGAGGGGGTGCGGGCCCTGGCCTGCTCGCAACCCCTGCTCCTCCGGTAGTTCCGCCACTGTTGAAAACTCACGATATTGAAAAAAGCTTCATGCAAGGTACAGTAGATAACAACTTTAGAAAAGAAGTGCTGGGTCTTAAATAGAGTTGTCAAGTGAATAGATTAAATCTTAGATATATTGTGGAGCAGATGAAAACGTTATAAACGTTAGTCACTGCAGCATAAATGTTAATCTTAATGTAGCTGGAACCAATGTAGAGATTGGCAGAACGTGGGTGGTTGGTAGGGTTTTTAAACCCGACAGTAGCATTTATTATGAGCTAGAGTGGTTACAGTCTAGGGAGGGGGAAGTCATTTTTTACAGCTAGTTAAAGGAAAACTATACCCCCAAAATGAAAACTTAAGCAACAGATAGTTTATATCAAATTGAATGACATATTAAAGAATCTTACCAAACTGGAATATATATTTACATAAATATTGCCCTTTTACATCTCTTGCCTTGAACCACCATTTCGTGATTCTATCTGTGCTGCCTCAGAGATCACCTGACCAGAAATACTACAACACTAACTGTAACAGGAAGAAGTGAGAAAGCAAAAGGCAGAACTCTGTCTGTTAATTGGCTCATGTGACCTTACATGTGGTTTGTATGTGTACACAGTGAATCTTACGATCTCAGGGGGCGGCCCTTGTTTTTTAAAATGGCAATTTTCTATTTATGATTACCCAATGGCACATACTACTAAAAAAGTATATTATTATGATAATGGTTCATTTACATGAAGCAGGGTTTTACACATGAGCTGTTTTACTCAGTATCTTTTAATAGAGACCTACATTGTTTGGGGGGTATAGTTTTCCTTTAAGTATTTAACAAACACTTTCATAGACCAAAACTTGGCAGAGTTTGAATAATTTAAACACTGATGGCTGGTTTACTCAGGAGGAAGATCATGAATGGTCTTCACTAGTGATGGGCGAATTTGCGCTGTTTCGCTTCGCCGAAAAATTAGCGAATTTCCCACGAAATTCGCAAACTGGCAAAAAATTCACAAAACGGCGCCGGCGTCTCATTTTTGACGCAGGCGTCCATTGGAATTTTCACGCCCGTTTCGCAAATTTATTTAACTTTAACTCATGAATCAATTATTAGTTGTTTTTATGTGTAAATCTGTATGTTTACACCCATTTATTGTACAACATTGAAGAATAAGTTGGTGCTTTGTACATAATAAATTATGTAATGCTCTAGCTCTCTCACTTAGTTCATACTTATCTGGAACTGCACATATACATATATTCTACAAAACAAGCATATTCAATCATACAAAGAGCCAAGCAAACAAAATTATAATACTTGAGTTAAATGAGGATGAGTTACATTCGTAGCCATGATTGATCAACACTTGTGGTTGAATGAAAAAATAATAGATAGTTTAATGATGAATTTCAAAGAAAATAATGTACTCACTCTACAATGTTTATGTAACCAAATAAAAAGTATAAAGAGAAATATGGTAGTCATTTTGCTTGTTGAGTACATTTTGGATGGTAATACGTGTGCAATTCTTTCTAAACCCCCTGCTTCCCTTCTCCTGTCCTGCCCTTAATTCACCCCCTTTGCTTCAGTCTACTTTCCTTTGTTATTACAATTTTTGTCGTATTTGTATTATGAAATTGTAGTGTAGATTAGGGATGTAGCGAACCGCCGACAATGTGTTCGCGAACGGCGAACTTCGAACATCCGAAAATCGTTCGATTCGAACGATCGAAGGATTTTAATCGTTCGATCGAACGATTTTCGTTCGAATCGAACGATCGAAGCCATTAGATCGAATGATTTCATTCAATCCAATGGCTTCGATCGTTCGATTCGAACGAAAATCGTTCGATTTTAGCGATCGAATGGTCGAATGGTCGAACGATTTTGACGCAAACGCCTATTGGCGAACGTCGCGCGACGTTCGCGAACTTGCGGCGGACGCGAACAGTCGAAGTTCACGCGAACTAGTTCGCCGCCGAACAGTTCGCTACATCCCTAGTGTAGATCTTGAACACAGATTCCCTTATACAGATCCACTGTACCACAACATTGAATAAGTGCTTGTTTCTGTTTCTTATATTGCATGCTTTATTTAGTATCCTTTATTTATATAGCAAAGCAAATTTGCAGAACTTAATAGAATATATATATATATATATATATATAATGACTCATTTCAGTTCCAGATCCAGTCCAGCTTACACACTAATATACCTATAACAGGCATTCACACTATGGTTAGATTCATCAGAAGCTTATTTATATTAACAGAAAGTCTTTAACTTTTCTTTATTTTCCCTAATTTTCTTTCATCTGGAATGTTATAAGTGTTAAAAAAGAAAGAAAGCAACAATCACTGGTAACGTGCCATAAGTTAGGCACCCCCAAGTAATTGTATTCACTTACAGTAATGTAACTAGAGGGGGACGGGCCCTAAGGCGGAACGTGCAGCCGGGCCCCCCTCCGTATGTGATTTTCAATGCGCATCAGTGCAGCATCAGCGGTTCAATCAGTTTGCGAGCTGCCGGGTGGCCCTGAGGGGGTGCGGGCCCTGGCCCAATCGCACCCCCTGGTTCCCTGGTAGTTCCGCCACTGTTCACTTACCTGATATCCCAATGAGTACCACTGAGGCATCCTGCTTCATCTTTCTTCATGCAGGTGTGCATGCGCAGTAAAGAGAAAAGGTGAACTTGTTCACTCAACTGTGCATGCATCAGCCCTGGGATTTAGAAGAAAAAAGAAGCAGAAGTAGAGGATCTTTCAGTGCTGCTTGCTGAGAAGAGCATCAGGTGATTGGTTATAATTACTTGGTGGTGCCTAACTTTTTGCACCCCCAGTGATTGTTGCTTTCCATCTCCTTTAAAGAGGCGCCGAGGCAACCTGGGCAGTCGCTGCACCAACAAGGTTTCAGAAAACCCTGCACAAAGTTATCATTCATGGGGCATATTTAGGTAGATTTCTTTAATTAAGAATTCTAATAAGATCAGCATAGAAAATTAATTTGTATCTCAATCCTAATTTGTAAAGTCACACACAAACCTGGAGATGATCCAATTGCATCTCCTGCTGGCCCTGGCTGCTATTTCTGTGGAAATGCTTGTTCCGACAATAAGACTGCTCGAGAAAATGTTATCTAGACATTAGGCTCTAGTGGCAGTCCTTGTCTTTCTATTTAAATATATTATTACTATACCCCTTTCCATTGAAATGAATGCTGTATCTAATTGTTCTGTGGTTTCAAAATATAATTTGCTTCATCTACACAAGGCTTCCCATTGCTAATCATAATACTGTACAACAAATATAAATATACAATATGTGATAATGCAGAGAGCAGACATGTATGCATTATCCAAAGTGAACATAACTTAATATACAATGTAGTAATATAACCTGATAAAAATCTTAATTTATCCTAACAAGTGTTTAGAAAGGTAGCAGATAAGAATCCTTTGGACATCCCGAAGCATATCTATAAAGGGCTAAGCTTGCCAGACAATACCTCCCCAAACAATCTCTTATGAAACAATTCAATGCAATTCAAAATGAATTCCAACTCCCAGCAAATATGCTATTTAGATACCTTCAGTTAAACCATGCCTTCCAGTCTCAATTTCCTTTAAGCCCATTAGTGGTCAGAAATACCACACTGGAAGTTTATCTCGCCGACCAGACTTGGCAAAAGTACTAACTTACATGTATATCCTATTGATGCAATCGAATACAACCCAACTGAATAAAGTCAAACGACACTGGTGTAAAGTTATCCCAGACCTAGAGGAGGAGATGTAGAAAGATGCCCTAGCTTTAGTACCCCAACTAACTATCTCTAGCAGGGACAGATATATACAGACCAGGATCTACCCCAGAGTTTCAGATCAAGTCCGAAATGCCTCAATGCTGTAGGTACATTCTTCCACATCTTATGGGAATGGCCAATAATCCAGGGTTTTGGCCAGAGGTTCTAACGTATGCTGAAACCACTTTAGCTATCCCCCAATATCATGTCACACAAACTTTGCCTTTTAGGTACCACAGAAACACTACAAATGAGACCCACTGCCAAACTGTGTTACTTACAACTGTTTTATTATGCAAAAAATATTAGACACTGCTTTTACACTGGAAATCCATGGGGCCACCTACTTTGAACTTTTGGAAAAAACTCATCAATGACTCTTTGCCCAGGCAGAAGTTGGTATACCAGACCCACGGATGCTCTGGTAAATTTGAAGCCATTTGGGGAACATGGCTTGAAGCTAACATATTGCCTTAGCAGTACCTTAAGAAACAGGGAAAAATAAATAAAAAAAAGAGTCATGATGAATGCAGTAGAAATATATGTGTAATACTCAGCTTGGAAACCTCCCCCCCCCCCAGTTCGTTTTCTCTTCTACTATCCTTTCCTCCTCCATTCCTCTCTTAACGAAAGGGGCTCCCCTCGGTACTGTCTGAAATTTGAAATGCAAATAAGTCCTACAAAGAAAAAAAACAATCTCTTATGTGAGAATATACAGAAGGGACTGGAGAGGTTGAGCAACAGGATCAGACACCATCCACCTCTCATTATTGGGCAGTCCCATGAGGAAAAGTCCATCTGGGGAATTTAATGAAAATGTGTTTATTTTTAACAAAATAGGCATGACAGATATTCCAGAAGAGTTTCACCTATTGTACTTTGAGGTTCATTGCTTTTTAGCTAATTGGCAAGTAGGCTGTTCTCTGTCTAGCAGTGATTCATTAAATCTGACAATATAAACAGTGATGCTGAAATACTTTTGAAACACAGTGTGTGCAATTATGGAAAGTATAAGCAAAATCTCTGGTAATATCTTTGCTCATTCACAAGTCTTTACCATTTGTGTCATTTGCAAAATTTACAAAACAATAAGCTGTAACTCAAAGAATATATCATTACTCATCCCTCGATGGCCTCTTTGACTGCTAAGTCATCTGATACTCCACCCCATTTGGTCTTCAGATGAGGTCCTCAATGTTTGTATGCAGCTCAAAAATTGCAAAAGGGTTAACATGCTAATCTGTATAAGGCAGTTTGAAGGAGTAGGCAGTAAAGAACACTGGGAATGAAGAATCCATAGGCAAGTTAACAGGATATACATCAAGGCCACCAGGCCGGGGCTGGCAATCTGTGAGTTCTGGCAAATGCCATAGACACTCACTGTTTAGTGGCCTGGTGGGGGACTGGTCGGGCCTCTGTGTACTTGAAATGCCAGGGCCTATTTTGAGCCCCAGTCCAGACCTGAAGGCCACACTCATAGGGGGAAATTTACTAAAGGGCAAAGTGGCTGATACTGGCGAAAATTTGCAAGCGTGATGTCATTTCGGCACTTCACCGATTTACGGTTTGCTGGCGTAATTTTGCGCAACTTCGCACTCTAACTACAGGCAAATTTTCGCTCTGGCAAAAGAGCGTTACTACGCAAATTCATTACGTTTTCGATTTTACTGACCATTACCTCTATCGCCAGACTTGCCTTCACCACCTCAGACCAGTGAAGTGCAATAGAGTAAATAGGAGTTCCTCAAAAAAAAGTTGAAAAACGCTGACTTCTTTTTGATTTTTACATGGTGATAGGCTGAAAAAGATCGAATTTTTTTTTTTTGGGGGTACCCTCCTTCCCCCCTGCATTTGCTAACATATGGCACCTAAACTGTGGGCACATGTGTAGGGCAATATAACACCTCTATATAATTTTATTAAGGTTCCCAGGCCCTGTGTAGTGTAATGTATTTGCTGCAGCATATACGTCCATTGTACTTTAACTGCACGGCATATGCAAATTAGCCAACGCTAGCGTAACTTGAAACTGCTGAGTGTATTTTCGCTAGCGCAACTTCGACAGCATTCAGTACCCTGTGTGCAACTTCGAATCTTTGTGAATTAGCTTTGTCCAGACGAATTTACGCCTGGCGAAGTGTTGCGATGTGTGTGAAGTCAGCACTCCCCGCCTAATGGTTTTAAAAAATAGTGGTGAGCACAACTTTCCCTTGTTTGTTATAGTTATACAGGAGCAGTGACCAGCTCCATGTTGTAACTCCCACCCTTCCCAGCTATAGTCAGGTGATCCCACTGGTGTCTAATAAAAGGGCAGCCAAGTTTGGGAGTTTTACTTTGAAAGCAGCTAGTAAGTTGCAGGTAAAACTTAGTCCCTTTGTAAAATGTATAATTAAGCAATTGAATTCTTAATGAATCAGATGAAAATTAATCGTAGGACTGGCCATATATGGGATGACTTTGACGTAGTTGGCCAGCTTAAATATATTGCAATATATGGACAAACAATCCCTGTGTTGTTTAAAGGGTAAGGCATTTTTTAGTAGCAGTATGCACAAAATGTAGCTGTCTTAAATATATTGATAATGGGTTGAGTGCAGAGGACCTCTTGTAGTTGACTATATGTATTTTGTGGTCACACCCTCATTGCACCCCCGCCTAATGGTTTTAAAAAATAGTGGTGAGCACAACTTTCCCTTGTCTGTGAAGTCAGCACTGGCGAATTTTCGCCGGTTAGTGAATTTGCCCCATAGACTTAGCTGAGGAGAGCTAACAGGCAAAAGGTTGGATATAATTGGCTATTTAAAAGCAGACACTACAATTGGACATTGTAGGTCTCTATAAAAATGTATTGCTTAAAACACTCCATATGTAATGTGTCACTTAGGGGCCAATGTATTAATTGCCATTTTTGTTTTGTCATGATTCAAACTTTTCAAACTTGTCATGATTCAAATCTTGCATGAATGGTTTTAAAGCACAACATTTTCACAAAACTAAGAAAATCTCTAATGTATAACTATGCTATCTAAAAGCTGGTGAGGTTATGTAGAAGTCAGTGGCAGCTACAAATTGAACAATATTTAGTTACTTTGAGGTTTTAGAGTTTTCCAAAGGTTATTTTACTTGTAAATGCTTGAAAAGATCAGACTAAATGAGAATTTCAGTGTTTTTGTTTTCTTATTTGAATTCCTCCCATATTTTTATTAATTCATGCTTTTTATATTTGGATTTTTTAACAGATGAGTAGACATTTATGTTTTTTTTCAAATCTGAGTTTAGTCATGGTTGAAAAAACCTCTAAAACTACACAAAGCCCAATTTTGATAAATATGTCTCACATTATGCCATAAATTATTTGTTTGTTAATTATTCAGTCTTACGTAAGTGCTTTAAAAGTTTGATGTTAAAACAAGTTCATGGATGCACATCAACACAAAAATGTTAAGATGCTGACAGCACTAATAAAGATGTAACAGGCTGTTGTAACTTCATGCCATTCTCATTATACAGGTATAGGATCCCTTATCCAGAAACCCGATATCCAGAAAACTCCGAATTACAGAATTGACTCCATTTTATCCAAATAATCCAAATTTTTAAAAATGATTTCCTTTTTCTGTGTAATAATAAAACAGCAACTTGTACATGATCTCAACTAAGATATAATTAATCCTTATTGGAAGCAAAACCAGCCTATTGGGTTTATTTAATGTTTACATGATTTTCTAGTAGACATAAGGCATGAAGACCCAAATTACAGGAAGTTCCATTATCCGGAAAACCCCATGTCCCGAGCATTCTGGATAACAGGTCCCATACCTGTACAGTATCAACCAGGCATGCCAATAATAAACTGTAAGTCCACAAGTCTTCCACAGGTGACCCATTCACAGCCAGTTGTTCAATAACATCACCCCATATCAAAATTGTTCACACATCCTTAGGCATATTTAAAACTGTGCAAGCTCTTGCAGTACACAATTCCTTACTCACCTAAATAGTAACATATTAACATAGTAAGTAAGGTTGAAAAAAGACACACATCTATCAAGTTCAACCTTTTAGTTTTTTGTTTTTTTTTAATCTGCCAAACTGCTAGTTGATCCAGAGAAAGGCAAAAAACAAAAAAAAACATCTGAAGCCTCTCCAATTTGCCTCAGAGGGAGAAAAAATTCCTTCCTGACTCCAAAATGGCAATCTGACTAGTCCCTGAATCAACTTGTACTATGAGCTATCTTCCATAACCCTGTATTCCCTCACTTGCTAAAAAGCTATCCAACCCCTTCTTAAAGCTATCTAATGTATCAGTCTGTACAACTGATTCAGGGAGAGAATGTCACATCTTCACAGCTCTCACTGTAAAAAACCCCTTCTAAATATTTAGGAGAAATATCTTTTCTTCTAATCAGAATGGGTGACCTTGTGTCACCTGGAAAGACCTACTGGTAAATAAAGCATTAGAGAGATTATTATATGATCCCTTTATATATTTATACATAGTTATCATATCTCCCCTTAAGCGTCTCTTCTCCAGTGTGAACATCCCCAATTTGGCCAGTCTT
The DNA here is from genome assembly GCA_038501925.1 of Xenopus petersii. NCBI lineage: Eukaryota > Metazoa > Chordata > Amphibia > Anura > Pipidae > Xenopus > Xenopus petersii. Next base: position 46,946,911 of record CM076681.1, on the reverse strand, counting down.
TCCTCATAGCTTTTTTTCCATACCTTTTACCAGCTTAGTTACCCTTCTCTGTACCCTCTCTAATACTATAATGTCCTGATGTTGTGATGGAGACCAAAACTGTACAGCATGTTCTAGATGGAGCCTTACAAGTGCTCTATACAGTGGAAGAATGACCCCCTCCTCCCTTGACTCTATGCCCCTTTTAATACAGCTCAAGACCTTATTTGCCCTTGATGCTGCTGACTGGCATTGCTTGCTACAGCCAAGTTTATCATCTACAAGGACTCCAAGGTCCTTTTCCATAATGGATTTGCCTAGTGCAGTCCCATTAAGGGTATAAGTGGCTTGGATATTTTTACACCCCAGGTGCATGACTTTACATTTATCAACATTGAATCTCATTTGCCACTTAGCTGCCCAGATTGCCAGTTTGTCAAGATCATGTTGCAAGGATTCCACATCCTGGATGGAATTAATCAGGCTGGATAGTTTTGTGTCATCTGCAAACACTGATACATTACTTACAACACCCTCCCCTAACTCATTAATGAACAAGTTAAATAAAAGTGGACCCAATACTGAGCCCTGGGGGACCCCACTAAGAACCTTACTCCAAGAAAAGAATGTACCATTAACAACCTCCCTCTGTACCCAATCCTGTAGCCAGTTTCCTATCCATGTGCAAACGACTTCATTAAGCCCAACAGACCTTAGTTTAGAAAGCAGTCGTTTGTGGGGCACAGTATCAAACTCTTTGGCAAAATCCAAATAGATCACATCTACAGGCCCTCCCACTATCCAGCATCTTAATTTCCTCATCATAAAAAGCAATCAAATTTGTCTGACATGACCTATCCTTCATAAAGCCATGCCTACTTAAGGCACTCTTGGGGGCAGATTTATCAAGGGTCGAATTGAAAATTAGAATTTCGAATTTGAGTTTTTTTATGGCCAAAACTGTCAAATTCGACTAGGAAATTGTTCAAATTCAATTCAAGTTGTTTTTTCTTTTAAATTCGAAATCGATTTTCAACATTTATCATACACTGGCCTTTTAAGAACTCGAATTCGTATTCACCACCTAAAACCTGCCAAATTGCTATTTTAGTCAATGGGAGATGTCCTGGAATCAATTCTGAGTTTTTGCCACCTTCCTGACATTCAAGTTTTTTTCAGAGAAAAACTCGAATTGAATGTTCCTTAAAAATGTTTATCAACAGGGCATTCCCCCCACCATGATTGAACATTAGATAACATTCTACTCATTTTAAACCATGGGAATTTTCTATACCCAAGTCTGTCATCATAATTACTTTTAGCTCCCCTCTCTCCATAATCTTTTGCCACAGCAGTGTGTAGTCTTCAATACTAGGGCATCACTAAAGAAGAAATGTAGATGGGGCAGTGCAGATGAATAGTCCAGCATGAACCAATATGTCTACAGGCTGAAAAGATGGTTATTACTGTTTTTAGATTTGAACCAGCTGAGGCTTGAAAAAGAATTGTGGCAGTATTAAAGACAATTCACTGGCACTGGTTGACCATCAAGCATATGCAGCACATGGTTCTAATCAACAGTATAAAATAGCCGTTTATTCTTTTTTGGAAACTAATTTAGGTTTGAATTATTTTAGAGTAGTCTATAGTTAGAGCCAAACTGTTAAAACATTTTAGTCAAAAGGCATGTAAATTGCTCACACTCTTATTTTATATTATTATATTATTTGCATTGCTTCATTTAAAACAGTATGATAATGGGTTGTCCAATTGCTAAGAAAATTACACTTTAATTACATTTTATTTTTAAGTGTAAACAATACATTTCCCAAAGACTTCAAAAAGAACTCTGAAAATGGTTTCCCAGGTGATATTTGACTTTATGCTTTATGCAAAATAATTTGTTAATTCAGGTAAAGTAGATACTTTAATACCTGTATGTTTATTTTGAAGCATGTTGGCTTTTCCCCAGAGACTTTTCTGATATATTTAAGTATTTATTAACCATTCAACTAACCTACGGGATAGTATAAAAGCAATTTGCCCTTAAGGAGTCCTCCATCCGAAACTAAATGTGTTTTCATAATGAAAGAGAATTAAATTCTAAGCAACTTTTCCAACAGTCTTATAAATTGTCAATAGTTTGGTTGTCATGTCAAATTTTTAGCATTGTATTAGTATTATTTTAGAATCGGAAAGTTGGTTAGAATTACATTTTATCGTTATATGCACAAAATAGTTTTCCACGTGGCAGACCCCTTTAAACCAAGTAAAGCAAATTTTTAACAATATAAACACCATACATTACTTCTAAATATTAATCTCATATATGTTCCAATATGAGCATCAATCAATAACATTTTTAGTTCTTTGAGTTATTGACAGTGCTTTTTTCAACTGCCATTTGTGAACACCTGAATTTTCTTTTAGATGTCATGTCACAGCATATAAATTAAATGCACTGTAACAATGTAATAACAATGTAACAGCTTCTTGAGGCTTGAACTTTGTTATGTTAGATGGCATGTCCCATACTGGATATGCAATTAGAAGAGCAACGTCTTTACAACTACTACTACTACTACTACTACTACTCAATCTACTGTTGAGTTAGTTCATTACCATAAATGCAGTTGTTGCACATTACTTTCATGGCTGCCTAGAGTTATCAATACTAGGACAACATCATTCTTAATGGTTTATACCATTAAGGTATGGCAATTACATCAAATAAAACTTTGGAACTTGTTAAGTCTGCTTGATGGATGAAGGTTTTATAATTTCCCCTGTGGATCTTCCTAATGGAAATAAAATTAAGTATAATGATTTGCCATTCACTTAACTTAACCAAGCATCTGTGAAAGTGTTATTGGCTAGGCTTGCTGAATATCATTTCACTGGGTAATGCTCTACCAAATAGAGCAGAAAATGGAAATCTCCAAGGTATTATTACCCATAGGCATTACCCAATACAATTGTTCAGCCATCAATAGAAAAGATTCAAAGTCAGCCATTGCCAAACATATGCTAGGCAGTCCTGGTTGCCTTGCATCAGTACGATTTCAGATTATAGAAACACCAAAATGGAATTTAAGGAAAGGTGATGGCTAGGAGATTAGTTTTTTGTATATGCCATTGAAAAACAACTGAACCCTTTGGGGGCTTGAATTGGGACTGGGAGGTTTCCTGCTATTATTAATGTTTTACTGAAAGTTGTACTGCTGGTTTGGGTCTTTTTATGAGGAATAGATTTGCATATGATACAGATGAAGCCACTTGGATTTGTGAGTTAAATGCGTCATGACTCAGAGTTAATTGAATAAACTGTGTTATCTAAAGTCATCTTAACCCATTTAATGCATTTAACCTTTTCATTAGCATACCAAAGCACCATTGTTCACAATGGGGAATGCTTTAATTAGATGGGATGTTGTGATGCAGTTTTCTGTGTTAAATGAGATAAATGGGATATCTGTGTTTAGTTATTCTGTGTCAAACAGACAAACCAAAGTGGCTGCATCTGTATATCGTTAATAAATGGTTCCACTATGTTTAACCCTCAATATAGCAATGTTATTATACACAGTGCAATATACTGTTTACCTGATGACCATATTTATTCTTTATATATTTAAAATGTGTATATTGAAATCAACAAGTGCATTATTTTTTTAAAAATTATTTATACATATTTATGATATGGTTATTAATCTGTTTTTTTATTATTGGTTAATATTTTTAGGGGGTAGTTATTAAGAGTATTAAGAATGTGGGGGATATGACACCATATTTGCTTCTGAGGAAGTGGTGAGACGTCACATAACACATTAAGCATATGGTAAATTATGAAATCCTTGCTCTGATTGATGCTTTTTTTAAAAAAAATAAAGGTGATGTTTTATATTGATGAAGCTATGTCTTTTGTGCTCAGTGATTGTGATTTTCTTATTATCCAACACTAAGCACACATACATTTGCTGGAAACTTTGACTGCAGCCTTTGGTGTACTTATAGTTGACAAACTATAGCAGCCAATGCATGCGTGTGGCAACTAGAGTTAGTCAAATATCTACATTCTGCATTAAAAGGTAGAAGTTTATATTTTTGCTCACTCCCTAATACAAACATTTTGAATGCTGTAAGTTGTTTTTAGAAAATACTAGCTGAAGCTACTTTCCATGGTGCTGAAGCTACTGTCCATGGTTCTGATTGCCAATGCTATCTGATTAGTCATCTCTGAAGCCCACTTAAAGTTAATTATTCATTAATTATTAAGTGTTCTATCCCCTTTTCTGATCCAGTATTTGATAAAGGTCTATTATCATATAACAATATTAAGTTACTTAATTTATCTAGTGTGGCACAGTCAAACTGTGTCCACCACTAAAGGCATCATAGCCTGTAAATAACAAAGCCTACCATATCATTCAACACATCTCAAGTAAAAGAAGCACCTATACCATTACAAAAGACTGATAGTATCTATCTGCATTTATGTCCAGTTTCCATGGCACACTGAACATAGCATTTAACTGAAACGTTACTTTAATTGTATTTGTTGGTGTTAGCAGGAATAATGTTACATTCTAATAACGCTACTTTTAACATAATGTTAACTGGGCTCGTCATGTCACATGAAATGACGAAACTTGGCGAATTTAAGTCCTACTGTTTTTTGTGGGAGGAAGACTTGTGTCAAGGGAATTCTGTTCACTAGAATGTTAAATAATTGGCTTGTTGCTATAGCAAAGTATTTTACTTTGAAAGAGAAATCTCTCCATTGCTTCAGCTGCAATAAATCTAGTCATGAATAATGTCTCTGCGTTTTATTCTTTTACAATGATTATTTCATAGCAATGTCTTCTAGTATTTTTAAACTGACATTTAAATGTTTTGTATGACACGTGTTAATTTATTTTTCTACAGTTCGTGCAGTCTTTTGGCTATTTTCACTATTCAGCAGTCTTCTTGTCTTCTTTTGGAAAATGTATTGGGCTTTAATAGTGCACTTTCATTTACTGTATGTATGCATTTTAAAAGAAGGGAAAAACTGCTTTTTGTATGGAACAGTTTCATTGTTTCAGAGCATGTTAGTCTCTCCCAAGAGAGGTTGTAAAACATCTACAGTATAGTTTTCTTACTAAAAATGTAAGCCATATAAAAATGGAGAAGCAGATTTATTGTTTGGAATCTCAATTAAATGTGCTCAAGGCATACAGGAAGTTATTCAAACAACACAGACACAAAGGCAACATTATATTTTTGTTTGGAATATACGCAGGTTGTCTACCTTTTCTACCTGTAACAGCAGTGACTTTATGCATATCAGCACAGATAAACACACCACTTGGTCTGCTGGGAAGGCCACTGATTCACTTAAAGCGAAAATATACTCTGTTTATTAGTAGGTGTTTTTTACTCATTATATCGTGTAAAAGATGTTTTGTTAAACAGTGATAGAAGCTGTGCTGCAGTGGGATCTGCAATGATCTGCAATAATACTGAGCATCTTTCATGCACGAACCATTGTTAAAGCACAAATATACCTCCAAAATAAATACTTAAGCAACCAATAGTTTACATCATATTATGTGGCATATTAAAGAATCTTACCAAACTGGTATATATTTTTAAGTAAATATTGTCCTTTTACATCTCTTGCCTTGAACCACCATTTTATGATGGTCTTTATGATACTACAACTCTAACTGGAAGAAGTGTGGAAGCAAAAGACAGAACTCTGTCTGTTAATTGGCTCATGTGACCTAACATGTATTGTTTGCTTGGTTTATTTGTGTGCACTGTGAACCGTCGGATCACAGGGATGGCCCTCATTTCTCAATATGACAATTTTCTATTTAGAATTACCCAATGGCACATACTACTAAAAAAGTATTTTATTATGAAAATGGATCATTTACATGAAGCTGAGTTTTACATATGAACTGTTGTTTGCAATACATTTTTATAGAGACCTACATTGTTCAGGGGTATAGTTTTTCTTTAAACTCTGCGCTATACAAAGCAATTAAGCATTTACATAATAAAAGATGCAAAGCAGGTCCCATTGCCTCTAGCAACCAATCAGCAGGTAGCATTTCCTAGTCACCTGTTTAAAAGCAAAGATCATATTGGTTGCTATAGGTAACAGAACCTGGATATGGGGGTTATTGTTTTCTAAGCACATTACTGATATACAGGACTGCAGCTGTTAATGTTGGGAGTAGGCATGGATTTATGGCAGGCCACAAAGTCCCCCAGGCCTAGGGCGGCAAATTGTTGGGGGTGGCATGCCACCTGCTGGCCACATCCGACTGAACAGTGATCGGGAAACTGCAGCTGAAGGTGAAAGGTGGGAATGCAGTGCAAGGGGATGTGCATGCGAGCAAACTGGGTGTGTGAGGAGGATTAATTTGCAATTATGTGCAAGCGGGGGATTTGGGTGTGTGAATGGTGTTAGTTTGCGAGGGAGGGGATGCAAGGACAAGGGTGTGAGTTTTTTAAATCCAGCCCTGGTTGGGAGCTGTGATGGTGGAATGCTGAAAGTTTTAGGTTTAAAACAGCTAGAGGACTGCTGTTGGGCCCCAGTTATGCACTCTAAATATACTAAATATATGCTGTCAATATTGTAACCCCTTTCTGGATTACACAACAACCACTCCTCTAGTCTATAACCAGCTCTTGTTCATATTATGGGACAGATTTACAAAATACCAACATCTACTGTACATATCAATATCAAACATTCAGGCTATAAACACATAGAAAAGAAAAATATATTCGGCATCTCTTGTCAGAACTTACCATAACTACATCAAGGAAAGCTCAATGCCAGCTAATGTAACCGCTTGCAAACCATTATAATTTTTAAGTTGCCAGAAGCCACTTCTTAAAAAGAATTCTTAACATTATGAAGTTTATTAATGCCCCAAGCTAAATTTCTAGTTTGTTGATAATAAATACTGACAGAATCCATACCCCAGCCAGATGGTGTAACTCAGCTGATTTAGTACAAGTAAATGGCACAATAATTTGGCATTAATCCTTTTTACATTACCTCTAGATCCCTTATTCTTTTCCTATGATGAAACTCCAGATCTGGTGTTGCAAATAGACAATCCAGTTTGCATACATCAATGTGTTGGTTTTAATCTCTAGCTTTTGAGAAAGATCTAGACAAGCAATTCAGTTAGCATTTGGTATGGGTGGGAGTAGGAAGGTAGACCATGGATTTACTTTAAAATGAAATGTATAAGTTAAAAAAACAGAAGTAACATAATCTGTTTATTTACATTTTACCTGTTGCTTTCTGTGCTTTATAAGTTCCAGTTTTGCCAATCTACCTTAGTTGCTTTTTATATAATGTCAATCTACGCTGCTATTAACACTGCACATAAGCATTCAGAATTCACCTGGCCTTTACAATCTGAAAATATTGCATAGACATACATTTATTTTGGGGTTTAGTGTTATATATAACAATGTAATACTGCAGTGAAATACTGTAATAATTTAAGAGTGAAATTGAACCTCACCACAGTCTGACAGAGTGAAATAATGCCCTTTAAATGCATTTCTATGGGATTTTTAAAGACATATATATCAAGTATTAAAGTGAGAGTTCACAATTTGGTAAAAACACCTTTAAAATCCCATGGAAACGTATAGAGAGTGGCATCATTTTACTCTGGCAGACTGTGGCAAGCTTCAATTTCGCTCTTAGATAAAAATGACCCACAGTGATTTTTAAAGACTTGCATGAAGTTGGCAGTATTTTGTCTCAAAATAATGATTTCAGGCATTCCATGCATGACAGAACTAGAAATACAAGTTATTATCAGTCATTGCAGTACAAATAATTCGAATCTCCCGTAGCTATGGCTAAATGGACACACAGCTTCATAAACACTTCCATTCACTGACTATGCATTGTTCCCACATTTATTCCTACTTGCAGATTTCACTGTCATGTCGAAAAGACTCTTCCCTTTCCTGAACTCTGCATTTACTGAAGTTTAGGAATGTGACAGTCAAAGAACTCCACTAATTAGTCAGAGTGTTTTATCTAGGAATGCACCGAATCCACTATTTTGGATTCGGCCGAACTCCTGAATCATTCGCAAAAGATTGGGCCGAATACCGAACCGAATCCTAATTAGCATATGCGAATTAGGGATGGGAAGGGGAAAACATTTTTTTCTTCCTTCTTTTGTGACAAAAAGTCACACGATTTCCCTTCCCGCATATGCAAATTAGGATTCGGATTCGGTTCGGCGGGGCAGAAGGATTCAGCCGAATCCGAATCCTGCTGAAAAAGGCCGAATCCTGGCCGAATTACGAACCGAATCCTGGATTCGATGCATCCCTAGTTTTATCTGCTAGTAAACCGGACAGACCCCCACATGTCCCCATTGCAGGAGAATTTATTGTATTAGATGCCTGTTGCAATTCTTTCTATATAAAGTTTCTTTTTGCTGCAAATCTCTGTGTATTTTATTACCCAATGAGACCCTCCAAGGGTGTATCCCTTAATGCCCCTTAGGTGGAGGCACTGTACTATAAGATCCCAGTTTCCCAGTCTCTCTCAAATTCCCATGGAGATTCCAGGTTTGGCAGATTACAACAGGTATGCACACCAGGGCTGAGTGTTTCAAGAACGGGTTATATACTGTATGTATCAAGAGTACCTGATGCATTTTTTTTTTTCATTTAAAGCTCTAACAATACACTTGACTGTCATGCTTTATTGATGATTCGTTTGCAGCATCCTTTTTATAGTAAGGCAATAGAGTTTTATGTAACTTGTTGCTTTTAGGTGAATCCATGATATGCCTTGTATGCTACTCAAGAGAAATCACTCAGACAAGCATTAATAATGTTGAATTCTCAGTAAAAGTAGGTTGTACAGCAGTTCACAGTATCTAATCATATTGTAGCAGCTAAAAGCTCTCCAGTTTCCATGTCATTCTTAGGAGATTAGTTCAGAGAAGCATCCAAAAGACTCTCCATTTGATAAAGGCTTGCAATATATGGACAATAAGATTTTGTACAGATGGTCATTAACTATTTTCTTGGATGAATTCCTCCCATAGACAACTGCAAACATAATTGTGATCTTTAAACCTGCAGTAGTTTATGGTTTTATTATACTTGCTTATTCTAACTTGCATGCAAGCTGTATGTCATGTTTTCATTAAAATGCCTTTCAATAAAAGACTCTTCATTGAAATGTATTTGGAGACAGCAGAAGCAGGGATGGATTAAGCAAATGACTTCTACTTAAACTATTGTGTATTTCAAACACACACCTCTACCTCTACTGCACTATGGAAACTTTCATGAGAATATGACGCACTTCTTTGCCAGTAGTAAACAAGCCCTTTTAACAGGGATTCATTTTTTTCTTCAAACATGAAGATAATAAACATAGGATGTATATGAAAAAGACATTTATCTAGGTTATATAGCTTAATATCATTGGGGCATTCTCTGTAAAGGACACATCTTATTTTTCTGGCCACTAAGCTTATATTATCTTTAAGGGAAATGTAATTAAAAATCACAAGCAACATTTAAAATGTATGTTTTTGTGAATGTTTAGCACTGCTCGCAATGTAAAATCATTTGCTGGCGAATATTACATCGCTAATCAAAGGTTAGCTTTAACACCTGCTCTGGAGATTTGTTTAATATTTAATTGCAAAATATACACTTTGCAGTTTTTTTACATACACTGCAAATGTTCACAAAAGCCATTTGTTCGCAAACTTTGCTAGGAAGTCATTAATGTCTGTAATCGGTCAGGACTCTAACATGGTCACTAACATTCTCAATGGTTTTTTGAGAACATTTTGTTGTGCTTGGGGTTGGTAGATCGCAATTATATCTAGAAAATGTAAGTGAATAACCCAAATACACAATAGGTGAGGTGGTGGAAAGGTCAAAGACACGATAGCAATTTAGTAAAACCGAGGTTGAGCATTGGTAAATAACTATTTTGAATTTCTCCAAATAATAATACCTGGCCAGCCTCTATCAACCTCAGCAGGCTGCCTTACCAAATGTATCAAAATAAGATCTGCCATATACCAGACCAGAATGGCTTATGGGTTTTTACCTCCATAAAAGCGGGGACAAACACATATTTTTTTTAATATTTAGCTATTGAGGGTTGGTGAGTGGGACAAGCATGGCCCGCACTTCAACCTGGATCACTAACAGGAAAGAGGGTAAGCCCCCATCGGTGCTAGCATTTAACCCCTTAGTTGCTGCGTAAGCCCTGGTCCACCAATGGGAACCACCTTGGACCACCTCACACCGACAGCTAATACCCCTTTACCCGCTCACACCACCCCCATGGAGTTGAAGGAGGGTATACACTCCCTGCTCCTTACTAACATATCATATTACATTCTTCCATATGTGGTGTTTAATGTACTAAGAAGATGAGGATGTCTCTTATAAATGTGTTACTGACTGTTTGAAAATTCCGCCTTGCACAAGATTCCATTGTAGTTGCTACTGGCCTTGTTGCTTGATATTGTATAATTATGTTTTCTTTGGGGGAAAAAACAGTGGGCCTAAGTTCACACATTTGTTCCAGGACCTTAGGGCTCCCAATCCTTCTGTTTCTGTTGAATATATCCAATGTTTTTGTTGAATATACGTATGTTTTTAGCACCATTCCCTGTTCTCATCGATATAACCAAAAACTTCTGTGTTGTAAAAGGACCCACTGGGCCTCAGAATCTTTTTTGGTTGGAACCCCTGCATCCTGTTTAAATGTGTTTCTTTGGTTTTGTTGCCAGTGTATTTTGTCATTGAAAAATCTCCCCTAGTATGGCCGGTCTCCTGGCTGATTTCAGCAATGCATTAGTGATGCAGTACTGACAACCAGTATGGATTAGTTGCTTATGATAGGGAGGAGAGTAGACTGAGGGAACAATCTATTAAACCATTTCAAAAACTATGACAAAAAATGGTTTAATATTAAATTTAAGAAAATTTAAGAAATAATTACAACTTATTGGTGAAAACCAATTATTAAGCATCTACTACAGTTCTGGGGCAAGTTAAGAACAATGATAGTTACACTTTTTATATATAAAACATGATGTTACAGGTACATTTTTGCCAATATTTAAACCTTTTGTTGCCTTTCGCTGTCCTATTTTTTTAATCTGTACCTAACATGTTTTGCATTATTTTGCATTTAATGAAGCTGCAACATTATGATCTTTTTTATTTATATGTAATATGATTATTAAGTGGTCATTTCTATTTTTATTTGATATGTATTGGGTTTATTCAAGTAAACTCCATACAGGATATCCATTTTCAGGATTAGTTCCTACTGAAGGTAATAAAATAGGGGACATTATAGCTAATCAAATACAGGTATGGGACCTGTTATCCAGACAGCTCAGGACCTGGGGCTTTCCAAATAACTGATCTTTCTGTAATTAGGATCTACATACGTAAAATCCACTAGAAAATCATGTAAACGTGAAATAAATCAATAGGCTGGTTCTGCTTCTAATAAGGATTAATTATAGCTTATAGTTTAGGTACTGTTTTAGCCAATCTTTTTTAAAATATGGATCATTTGGATAAAATTGAGTCTATGTAAGATAGCTTTTCTGTAATTCTAACACTTTCCTGGTACAGGTATGGGATCCGTTATCTGGAAACTTGTTATCCAGAAAGATCCAAATTACGGAAAGGCCATCTCCTATAAACACCATTATAATCAAATAATCCACATTTTTAAAATGTATTTCCTTTTTCTCTGTAATAATAAAACAGTAGCTTGTACTTGATCCAAACTAAGATATAAATAATCCTTATAAGAAGCCACACCAGCCTATTGGGTTTATTTACTGTTTACATGAATTTCTAGTAGACTTAGGGGCCAATTCACAAAGGGTCAAATATCGAGGGTTAATTAACCCTCGATATTCGACTGGGAATTAAAATCCTTTCGACTTCGAATATCGAAGTGTAAGGATTTTAGCGCAAATAGTGCGATCGAACAATCGAAGGATTATTCCTTCGATCTAACAATAAAATCTTTCGATTCGAACGATTCGAAGGATTTTTAATCCAACGATTGAAAGAATATCCTTTGATCAAAAAAACTTAGGAAAGCCTATGGGGACCTTCCCATAGGCTAACATTGAGTTCGGTAGCTTTTAGATGGCGAACTAGGGGGTCGAAGTTTTTTCTTAAAGAGACAGTACTTCGACTATCGAATGGTCGAATAGTCAAACGATTTTTAGTTCGAATAGTTCGATTTGAAGTCGAAGTCGTAGTCGAAGGTCGAAGTAGCCCAAAAAACACTTCAAAATTTGAAGTTTTTTTACTTCGAATCCTTCACTGAAGTTAGTGAATCGGCCCCTTAAGGTATGAAGATCCAGATTATGGAAAGATCCCTTTTCTGGTCCCAAGCATTCTATAAACATTTTACAATACAGTTATAAATGCAGTTATAGGGCATGTTTAAAGTAATGATAGTTACTCTTTTAACATAAAAAAACGTGAGGTTACAGGTAATATTTTTTGCCAATATTTAATCCACAATACTTTCTTCTTCAAGACCAAACTCCCCAACAAACAGGGTCCTGTAAAACTGCAACTGAACATGATTCACACATGGTATTTCTGTACTTGTTTAGCATAGTAAATCATTAGGCAATAGACCCAAAAATGCCATTTAAAAATATGTTGCTTAGGATGCTTCCAGGTATTGGTTACCTTATATTTCTATTTGTACCCCCTCTCCTAGCTTTTCCCATTGCATTCATCCTGAATTTCCATACCATTGTACATCTTTGAGGTTTGAAAGTCCTGCCTTAATGTCTTCAGTCAGCCTTAATTTACCCCAATCTGGACAATATATGGCCATGTTGGCAAAAACACTAAGGCATATTTCAAGCAGCCAGGAACAGATAAGTAACATGAGTACCTACTACTGGAAGCCAGTGACCAATGAACTGGCAAAATACATTGGGATATTTGTATTTTATGCCACTCCAGCAACATGTTGATGTCATCTCGAAAAATCCTGGTGTATAGTGAGTCTGCATTGGCCCTCAGCAAATGGATGCCAATGTCACTGGAGTTTTTTCTCTGACCTCCCTTTCTATATACACAATATGCCTGTATATCTAGTAAATAATATAATAATATAAAAAATAAGACAAGAAAGGTTATATCTAACAACATCCTCTAACTCTCGCATGCTATAAAGTCATGTGCAACTTGTTCCAGCCTACAACATTTCCTAAAGTTAAATTACCGGTATCTGGATTCATATGTTTTTTCTGATCTTCCCACATAACAGATTTCTGCATATTTTATGCACCTGTTATACTTTGGTCTTGGGTATCTTCCATATTCTTTCCATCATGTTGACTTTGCATTTCTATGACTTTGTGTGTGGTACAGATGCATTTCTGTTTTGCTGTCACTCATCTGCCGAAGTTGCAATATGTACAAAACATATGCCACAGCCTCAAAGACTTGATGCTAAATTAAACTGAAATGTTCAGATGTAATGTCATCAATTGCTTGTGCTGAAGTCATTTGATTTTTCATTGCTATTACTATAAACCCTTTACAAATGGATGTTTAAGCCCAGTTTCCTTTATGTATAGCATAACACAATGGAATGTGTGTGTGATCTGGGCAGTATTACATATGGGCTGAGGGGAATAAAATCTAACATAAATGTTTTTATTCTAAGAAACAAGCCTATTTTAAGCTTTTTGTTTACTTTCTGAATTGAATACCAGCTTTGTCACTAATTATTCTTCTAACCTAGTCCAAAAAACAATAATGTCAAAGGAAACATGCTGTTTTAATTGAGCAGCCTTTTTTGTTTGGCTTTGTGCAACACAAATTAGAGATTCCTCCTACTTGCAATTGGCTGCACCCAACTAAGGTAGAAAAGGATGATGCAGAAAGACATAAATATAGAAGACTAAAAAAATACATATCCACTGAGTCACTGTGACCGAAAGAGCTATGCAAAGTAATTTAGAAGAATTCATTTGGTCTTCCTTTAATCTGAAACAAAACAGGCCTTTGATATGAGAAGAGTGAGATGTCCAGTCACTTATGGTACACATTACCCTGTTGCCTCTAAAAGGATTCTCATGCATTACCATCAATGGGTATGTTTGAAATATAAATATTTCTGTGCCAATATAGGTTTAAAGTGATATTATATGGGTTCATCCTTCCAAATATGTATTAATTGAAATATCTAAATGTAAGTCTTTTTTTCAATTGCCTATAATGGAAGAGCTTCACTTTTTAAAATATGATATCAAGGGCATTCAAGATCAAATACACGATAAAAGCTCCATGTAAAAACAATAGGAATCATGGGAATTAAGTTGCAAAGTATGCAATGTTCAAAGTATACCATATGTTCTTGGATAATATATCTTGAAGACCAAAGGTATCGACTTATACAATCCACCACTTAAAGGGCATGTAAAGTCTAAAATAGAATAAGGCTAGAAATGCTGTATTTTGTATACTAAATATAAACATGAACTTACTGCACCACAAGCCTAATCAAACAAATAATATTTGCTTTCAAAGTTGGCTACAGGGGGTCATCATCTTGTAACTTTGTTAAACATCTTTGCAAGACTAAGATTGTACACATGCTCAGTGTGGTCTGGGCTGCTTAGGGATCGTCATAAACAAAGTTGCTTGAGTTCTGCATGGCTGGGAAGTAAGGAGGGGGCTCCCCCTGCTGTTCATAAATTTGATTGTTTCCCTGCTCAGCAGTTAGGGACCATCTGACAATTCCTATCCACAGCAGTAAATGAAGTGAGAATTTCCCTGCATACAGTCAGGTTTCTTATAAAAACGGAACACATTTAAATTCTCTGTTGGTCAAAGATCACAAATCAAATCCCACAAGGGATAGAACCACCAAGATGTCTCTCTTCACATTATGAAATCAAGAGTAAAAGAGAAGGGGGCTTATTTATAAACACTGGGCAAATTTGCCCCTGGGCAGTAACCCATAGCAACCAATTAGTGATTAGCTTTTTTCAGCCAGCTGCAGGTTGAACACTGAAAGTGATCATCTGGTTGCCATGGGTTACTGTCCAGGTGCAAATTTGCCCAGTGTTTTTAAATAACCCCCAAGGAGACTTGAGAAAAATACCTCTACAAAGCAAACAAATAAGTGGTGTTAGTTAGTACTATATGGTTTGAATGATGCATGGAGTTTGAACCCCTATCTTTGAATTAACTGTTCTGTATTTTTCTATATTTTTCACATACACAGTTATACAAATACAGCATGTTCTGAAATGTACCCTGATCATTCCAAGATTGTGCAAGTTTTAGATAAAAAGAATTGAAATACATTTTAATTGTCTACTCCTACTTCCTTCCAGAATGTAATTGATTACTGGGCCAGTATAACCAATTCTTCAAAGTAAATAAAGGTCCAGGTAAATCATAGCCTAATCTACTGTATTAGCTATATCGAAATTCATTGTATGTTTATGCAATTATATATGTGCTGATGTATACTTTTGGTATGCATATCTGTGTGCAGTTCCAATATGTAATGCTTTCTTGTTATACCTGTATGAAGTGCAAGATATGGGTGATTATATTAAATGACTGTGGGGTAAAGCACTTCAGTTGTGTGAAACTTAAACTATGAAGCAGACGACATTGATGGGCAGTTCTAGCAATATGAACAGGAAGGGCTAACTGGGACTTTTAATGTTTGAATTATGGGGGTTAGTGTATGCTTAAGAAAGGGCACAGAAAAGTGTTTGACAATAGGGACAGTGTTTGGGTTCATTTATAAATAAAGAGCTTAAGTAGCATACTGGGCAATAACATGTGGCAAATATACTGCATTGACTGTAGCACTTTCTGTACATCACCACTAGATGTGTGGGAATACAATATGTATATTGCTTTACATAACTTTCCTGTATCTTATCCTTGGGTAATAAGGGTAGGTCTCCATTCCCACAAATGTCATGTAATGAAGCTGCATTATTGGTAGGTTTGGTAACTTATCCTTGAACATATAAATGTGCACCTTCTTAATAAAAGACCCCTCTCATATATTTATCTAGGTTGTCACTATGAAATTGGTAGGATCCATAATTCTGTCTATGATGTAGCAAAACTGTTCCACACATATCAACAAGATTGCATTTTCCTATAAATAGGCTGAGGAAGTGTCCTCTTGCTCTGTGACCCCTGTGACAGTATCAGCTATATAAAACCCATGGGGTGGGTTTGGGTGTAAATGAAAGCTTGGAACATTCTAGTGTCTATAACTGTAATAGGAGGTAAAGGGCAATGTACTGTAGTAAAAGTCATGTCAAAGCAATCCAAGATTCTATTAGCACATAGATAGAATAAAGAGAATAAAAGAGCATCAAGGAGCAGAGAACAAGGACAGGGAACAAATTAGCATGACATTAAGGGGCAGATTTATTAAAGGGAGAAGAGGGCGTCACTAGCAAAAATTCATCAGAAATCTCATCCGTGGAAACATCGACAATCTACTAACAGGTGTAGATGACAATTCACTAGTGAAAGAGACCGTCGGTAGCGTAGTTTCGCACCCTATCGTCAGGCGAATTTACACTCAGGTGAATGATCGTTTCTTTGCAAATTCACTGCAACATCTTACTCAATTTTATGTCAGTGACATCATATCCTGTATGCTGGAAAGTCATAAATGTTGTAAAGCGAGATTGCCTTTAAAAGTCCTAACTATTAAAGATTTTTGTGTTAATGTCTTTTTCCCAACCATTTGAGGGGCATGCCGCATTTGTTAGGGTGGGCTCATGTCTAGGGCATAAGAGGATGTCTTTTGTCTTAATTATGCTTCCTTGGACATTTGTAACAAAAAGTGACCACTTCATGCATTTGCATCAACATCTTTGATAAAGACGTCAGTACTATATGTACCCACCCTATTCAAATTGTCCAAAGCGTACCAACGAAGTTTTGATCAGCAGAATTGAACGATATAGAAAAAATCGCTATGAAATGGTTGCACTGAAGAATTAACATTAGTGGAACTTCTCCAGCATTCAGCTGCTGAGACGCCCCTTTGCATTTTAGTGAATTAGCATACTAGTAAAGAATTTTGCACCTGCCGAACTGGCGCAAAGTGTGGCAGAAGATTTTGCCCTTTAGTGAATTTGCCCCTAGGTGAGAATGGGCAGGACAAATGCCAGACAAGAAATTGTCTGGAATAGCACCAGTCTTTGAGCAAGAGCAGACCCCATGAAAACCTATGTAGAAAACCAAAAATAAATATATAAAAGAGAAACTAAACAACAAAATTCCAAATATCAAGAACTGACTTTATCAGTTGCAATGTTTATTAACATTTCCATCACAAAATGTTTCATTTCAAATCGTATACCACAAAGAAAGACTTTTTAAAATTGCCTTCTATTTCCAATTTTTTTTTAAAGAAAACCTCACTTCCCAATGGAGATGAGGGTGGGGTTGCATGAAACATTTAGTTTAAGGGAGGAAAAATAGTTCCTGTGAGGACAGATTGACTATCCTGGTTTCTTTACAATCTATGGAAGATTAGATAGTGTCTATGCACCTTTTCTACATAAACCCAACTAGTGATGGAATTTGTATTGTTCATAAAAAGCTACATTTTTGGTGATTCCCAGACACACTACAAACTTCCATTTAATATAAAATATTAAAGCACCTTGTTGCTAAGAAACAACAGCAGACATTCCACTTTCTGTTCATTTAGTTATACTTAATTCCCTATTCTCCTACAAGCATTGGGAAGGTTTAAATGGTGCATATTGCAGAAAATATATTTAATAAAGAAGAAGAATTATGTGTAGTGACTTATACCCCTCACAATATGCATTCTAAATCAAATATATTTTCATTAGTATAATTCTGGCAGTAATGAGTCAATTGAAGCCATTATAAATGATTTTGCTGGCCAGACTATTTTTCCACTGTTCTTCTATTTGGGAAGAAATGTACAATAAATGAAACCAATGTGAGCATTTTCCAAACTTTGCAAATTAATATTCCTCAGCATGTAAGTCTATTATATTTTCTTGCTGTCTGTAAATGATGTACAGCACTTCAGATCAATTTAGAGCAGGCTGATATGAATGTAACCAGGACAAGCAAGTGATTTTTTTGTTTGGGGAAACTCTATAATAGAAAGAAATCTCTGGGGCATTGTTCTATCTTACTGTGATAGATGGCAAGTGAAATCTTTTCTGGGAAATGAAGCCCTTCTTTTTCTGCATCTGTCAATGTAAAGAAAAAAAGATTTAGATCAACTGTTGGATTAGGAATGTGTGTTTAATCTGTCATTATATGAACAAAATATCTCCTTTAAGATCAGTCATATCATCCTTGGCTACAAAAAAACAAGGGATCACGTGTTATTTAGTTGGTTATTCAGTCAGTAAACCCTTGTAAATGCAATTTCATTTTTAAGCACTTTCTTTGTAGCATGAGCATGAAACAGAATGGACAGAATCATTCTGTAGCAAGTCACAACATTAATTTAATAATAGTAATAACTAAAATCAAATAACAGTTGCAACCAAGTGGGAAAGAAACGTGGATTAATCATCGTTGTGCATTTACAGAACACTAAAAAATTGATTTTAATCAGTATGTAAAAGTGTACAGGTTGTTTTTTTTTGTATCAAGAATTGCTACAGTGGTCCCTTCACAATCACTCATCTATGTTATACTGTATATAGGTTTATATTTTGTGTAGTACCTTATAATTTCTTGGCTTTCATGTCAAACATGTTAGAAATTAAATTTTTCCTAAATTGTCATGAATTCAAGTACTTTCTCATTAATATATTTAGCCAACCCCCTTATGTTATACTGTATACTGTACCTTTACATTAATCAGTTTTTATTGAATGATTTGCTATCACTTTTCAAATCTTAGTGTCACGTATATGATAAAACAGACACCTTGCCTATTACTTACCTCTATCACTCAGTGGCACCTCACTTTTAAATGGCCTCTATCTATCTTTCTGTGTATCCATCATCAATCATCTATTATTTATTTATCTATCATATGTCTATATCTTTATATTCTGTTTATCTATCTATTGTAGATCTATCTGTCTATATCTATCTATCTATCTATCATCTATCTATCTATCTATCTATCTATCTATCTATCTATCTATCTATCTATCTATCTATCTATCTATTCTTCTAGTCCATCTATTTAATCTCAAACAAATCTGCTACATATACTGGCATGTCTCTATGCACAGTTTTCATTCCACAGATCTTTAATCAGCAGAAGGCCTCCTTCTTAAAAAATCTGTTTATTATATTTACATTTCTTGGGTAGGTGGAAGTGTGGGCGTGTGAAAAGACAGGGGTTTGGGAACCATGGATAGCACAAAAACTGTTAGATAAAGAAAATTAGCTAGCTATAAGAAAGTGAAGTCATTAAAAATCCAACAAAGCAAGGTTAAATAGCTTTGAAGTAGCAATATAAGGGTTTGCCGACAAATAACAGCTGCAAGTGCAGTAATGCCAAAATGGGCGCAAATTTGTTTATTGGGGCTATTCATTAGAGTTAATCGCATAGACACTGGTGTGTGGCTCTGTTCTTGAAACAAAAGTCAAAAAAATAAAAAAGAAATAGAATAATATTAATGATATAGTTTATAAGGTGGTCTCTTAGCTGGGTGAACCCCCAGTCCAAGGTTTTGCCAGTCTATTTTGTAGTATATAGTAAATTAAAATATGGGGAGAGACCATCCAATAGTAAAGGAGTAGCCAAAATATTTATAAAATTAAAAGACTTTATTAGGACATGCATGAACCTAAGGCGTTTCAGACAGACAATCTAGTTAAAAAGGAGAAAAGCACATAGTATAACCATCTATACAAAATTATAAAAAGGTAATAGAAATAATAATATGTTGCTCTTAGCTTATCTTAGCTTAGGGAACACACTCGAGACAGGTGACAGCAATACAGGTGACATTGATAAATTTAGGAAAAATCTGAGGTGGGGGGACCAAATCACAAAAAAATCCCCAAACGCTTGCAATTAGAGACCAAATGGATTTTCTTCCTTCAAACGAGAGTACCAGATGGTTTAAAATGATGTAACATGCTTTTTTCAATAAATCTGCTTAATTCATAATGAACCCTAATACCTAATATCAGCTTTTTACGCTGAGAATTAAGATAAAGGAACAATGCACGGCTACCAAATACTTTTAATTTTGATTAGTTCCTTTCACTTTTTTCATTTATTTTCAAATTAACTAATTTGTTCTACGAATTAGTCACCAGATAATGTTCAATGCTCAGAATTGAGTCGCCTATTTAGTATGTATGTGGTTTTTCAATATGGTTTCTTCCTATTAAATACCTTTGCCAAATACTATAGTCATACATGTTAGAACCTGATACTCTCACGATATATGGTGATCTTTATATATTTCACATTGGTAGAATCTAACCCACATAACTCTTCTTATAGGATAAAAGCTAAGAGCAACATATCCTTATTTCTATTACCTTTTTTCTAATTTTGTATAGATTTTTGTACTTTTCTCCTTTTTAATGAAATTGTCTGTCTGATTAGACTTTTTTCTCCTATGGATATGGCTCAGTATGATGCAGCACAAGTAATGGATTCCTATTGGTCTCCAATTGTGTACCAAGGTCTTTTTTGATTTGCTTAGGACCATTATGATGTAATGTATGTACATTTTAATTGGTCAACACCCCTTTAAAAGGATTGTATCAAGGGGAGACCATTAGCCTATGTGTAAGTGCCCACTACTGGCACGAAAGACGTTAGGTTTATGCATTTCCTAATAAAGTCTTTTTAATTTTATACTGTAAATACACTGGCTACTCCTTTACTATTGGATGGTCTCTCCCTATATTTGAATTTCATATATTTATTAAAGTAATTGTTCAGTATTAAAATAAAAACTGGGTAAATAGATAGGCTGTGCAAAATAAAAAATATTTATAATATACTGTAGTTATTTGGCCCCCTTCAAGTCACAGACTAGAAAGCTGAAAAGCAGGAAGTAGTGTTCTAGCTATTATGTTAGACATCCAGTCACTCCAGCCTTTATACATTACATTTCTGGCTAACTAACTATATAAGAAACCTTTTTTTATTTTCCACAGCCTATCTATTTATCCAGTTTTTATTTTTACACTGAACTGTTTACCTTTAAAGGTATTTGCATTGAAACACATGAGAGGAGTTATTTGAGAAAAGTCCTTCCTGACTCCAAAAGGACAATCTATCATTGCATCAACATTGTACTAAAACTTGATCTAAAAAGCAGTATCCAAACCATTTTTCAATCTGTCCAATGACCTTTTTGTACCTTAAAGGAACAGTAACAACAAAAAAGAAAGTGTTTTAAAGGAATGACAATATAATGTACTGTTGTACTGCACTGTAACAACTGGTGTGTTTCCTTCAGAAACACAACTGTACTTTATATAAACAAGTTGCTGAGCTTATCTGTTATCTTCTATGTTTCCTGTGCCTTTTCTCCTTTTTCAGCTTTAAATGACTGCCCATATGGCTACACAGCTGCTTGAATATATCAACCAATATATCAGTATTTCTTTCCTTACAAAGCTTTCTTATACAATATTTTTGAGTTACAAATCTATCTTATACAAGATATTGGGTTCAACAGTTCTTCGCTACAAAGCTGTCTTAAAAACATTTTTATCAAAGTATCACCCTGAGCCACCATTGATAACATTTCTTTCATTACACAAACACAAGAGTTTTCCAACACAACAGTACATTATATTTTAATTCTATTTTACACAGTTTCATTTTTGGTGTTACTGTTCATATTAGGGGAAATTTCTAAGCTGCTACAGTATATCTTGCATCCAGTGATTTGATGCAAATAGTGAATAAAACATTATCAAGTTTATTGAATGTATTATATATTATACAAGATTTATTATTCACAGACACACCGAGGTTCTTCTCCACAGAGGATTTGCCTAACTCAGTCCTTCATATTTTCTATCAATGTTGACTCTCATCTTCCACTTAGCTGCCTAAATAGCCATATGTCCATATTCCCCTGCAAGGCTGCCACATTCTGGATGCATTTGTGTTTTTGTATATTACATTGCCGTTCCCAAAGCCATTAATGAACAACAAATAAGGTTGACCCAAAACAGAGGTCTATGGTCTAAGGGTTAAGGTACATTGTGCTAGTTTGATATCCTTATGTCTGAAAACATGGTGCTAAAACATGTGAAATAGACCCCCATGAACTTAAATGGAAAAAGCTCTTATCAGGTACATGAATAATGGGAATGCTGGGACCTTACTTTTTGAGGCTAATACTGTATGTGCTGGCAAAGGTTGGTGCTTCGGTTCTTTAAAGAATGTTTTGGGCACTTGTCATTTTAGGATTTTTTTTACATTTAAGGATTGCTAAAAAAAGCTGACAAAGTGGAACCATGGGCCATTACCTAATTAGAGAACCAATACAGTACCATGGAAAACCACCCTCTATAAAAACCTTTAGCCAGATTTCTATATATGTATAAACAGAATTGCCAAGACCAACAGAACATTTTTTGAAAGCAAATTATTTTTTTGAAAGCATATTATACTTGTAATATAATAATATTATAATAGAAAATAATAGAAAAACATAGTTCTTTAAAGGGTGTTTTGCGAGAGGGACATGAGCCATGTGAAATTTGTATGTGATTGTATTTGAGTGCTTAGACGAGTGATGACCTGGCTCCAAGAAACATTAAATTCCCTAGGCACCCATGGGAGAAAAATGTAAAAATGATTAATTAAATCTCCAGGCACTTAAATTTGTTCTGGTCATCTTCTTTCACCATTGCAAGGAGCAGTTTTTCCTGTGCACACGACAATGCAGTAAACTTTGATTGCATTATGAACCAGTGGGAAAAATTCAATTAAGAAATTACAAGCTAAATGATAAATGCAAAAATCCTTTGCTAATCAGAAACATGCACAGTTTAATATCACTTTAACTAAACAAAATATGTGCTGTGATTTTCAGTGCATCATTGATTAATATGTACAACACAAATATTAATCTCGCTAATTAAATCTATAAGACTGGAAATTGTAGCACTGACACTTTGGTTTGGGATGTTTCCAGTCATATTTAGAGTTATCTGGTTAACTTCTGCATTTAAAGACTTTGTCAGCAGACATACTGTAATACCACTATATCATTAAACCCTTTAAGTGTCAGACGGCTAGGCAGGTCAGTGTTGTGCAGTCCACTGTTCAACCCACTGCCTTGTTAACTGGTAATAATGAGCTATTGGATTAATTTGAAGCAAATTCTGTCTTTGCAGGATTGTGGTGATTTAGACAGTATACGCCATGCAGGCAGACTAGAGTTCATTTTAGTTACACTAAGCAAATACCCTTTATGGGCACCTCTTTGGAGTGGTCAAAGAGACAATCCCTAAAAATGAATATGGCTAAACATGTGCATTTTTTTTATACTAAACTTATTAAAGAAATCTAAAGGTTTAGCATCTCTGTAGTAGCAAAGAGCCAGGCCTTCAAAGTTGTTACAGAAGTTTCTCATCTTGGATTTTGTTAGGCGTGTCTGTAACACGCACATGCTCAATTTCCTTTAAGCGTTTGTTGATAATCTAGCTTAGGGGTGGAGGTTTGCTGGTTATATAAGATGATGCTACAGGGCTGACTTTGAATTTTGATGCTAATTGTGCTGGTTTCTGAGCTGCCACATACCAATAATCTGAACTTCCTCTAATAAGCCTTATATTGTGATATTAATATTCATAAATATTCAGAATATTGTGCATCGGTTCCTAAGCTCAGTAACTGACTGAGAAGATGGGGAGATACTGGGGCATCTTAAGAAACACAGATATTTACTGCTAAAGGACTGTGGGTGCTTGGGGTTGTATAGAACTGCAAAACATAATGTATAACAACCCCATGGAAGAGAGCATCAGGAAAATTTCAGGTGATTAAATTCACACTAATTTAGGTATAGGTCAGGGAGGTTCGGGTTTGTGTGAAATCTAAATAATTAAGGGGCATATTAATTATGCTGTGTAAAAAAACAGAGGAATTATACAAATGACAAATCATACAAATAATACAAATTAAATCTTTACTGTTCTCAATTTATTCCATTTGGAGATAAATGTAGAAGCACCAAGAACCATGCTATGTGGCTTAATACAGAAGTAAAGAAGTTAATTGCAAAGAAGTCAAAGGCATTTAAAAATTACTGTATATCTGTAGGGACAGATGCTGCATTTAATGAATATAAGCACTATAATAAATGTTATAAAGCAGCAATCCAGAAGGCAAAGATAGAAATTGAGGAGTGAATTGCGGCAGAGGCTAAAAGTAACCCCACAGAGTTTTCTAAGTTAAGAGTGTTGCTACTTTAAATAATGGTACCACTATGGTTGTAACATATACAAAAAAGGCAAATGTACTAAATCAGTTCTTTTTTCAGTGTATACAATAGAGGAGTTAGAGTTCCATGACCCACTTGATAACTGCACTGTTGGCTCAGCTCAACCTAGTCAGTTGCTGATTTAGGATATAGTTGGTAAAGATTTTTTCCAGAGGAATACACCCTCAGATAGCTTTGTTCAGTTTTAGCCAGCCTCTGTTTCTGATTTTCTCAGATTATGGCATGGTACCTATGGACTGGAGGAAAGCTGATGTAATCCTTGTATTAAAAAGGGGTTATGATCTCGGAAAGTATAGGCCAGTTTGACATCCGTGGTGGGCAAATTATTTGAAGGCTTGTTATAGGATCACATTCAAAATGTTGTTGTTTGATTTTGGCAAATGACTACTTTCTAAACTAAGGGCTGTTGAGCTTAATGTAGTTTGCACATGGATAGGAAACAGGAACAAGAACAGAGGGTGATTGTTAATGGTACATTCTTTACTTGGAGTAAGGTTCTAAGTGGTGTCCCTCTGGGTTCTGTATTGGGTACATGTTTATTTACATTGTTCTTAATGACTTAGGGGAGGATATTGTTTGTAAGTAATATATCAGTGTTTGCAGATGACATAAAACTATGCAAAATATTCCATCCAGAGTGTGGCATTCTTGCAGCAGGAGCTTGACAAACTGGCAATCTGGGCAGCTAAGTGGCAGGTTTGATTCAATGTTGATAAATGTAAAGGCATGCACCTGGAATGTAAAAATATCCAAGCCACTTATACTCTAAATGGGACTGCACTAGGCAAATCCATAATGTAAAAGGGCCTTGACGTCCTTGTAGATAAACTTGGCTGATGCAAACAATGCTAGTCAGCAGCATCAATGGCAAACAAGGTCCTGAGCTGTATTAAAAAGGGCATAGAGTCACGGGAGGAGGTGGTTGTTCTTCCACTGTTCAGATCTCTTGTAAGGAGCCATCTAAAATATGCCATGCAGTTTTGGTCTCCAGAACTCAAATTTGATATTTTATTAAGTTAGAGAGGGACCAAAGAAGGGTAACTAAGCTGGTTAATGCTATGAAATATCTCAGCTATGAGGAAAGACTGGCCAGGTTGGGATTATTCACACTGGAGAAGAGGCGCTTAAGGGGTGATATGATGACTATTTATAAATATATAAGGGGATCATATAATAATCTCTCTAATGCTTTATTTACTAATAGGTTCTTCCCACTGATACAAGGTCAACCATTCCGATTAGAAGAAAGGAGGTTTGTTTAAATATTTAGAAGGAGTTTTTACAGTGAGAGCTGTGAAGATGTGACATTCTTTCTCTGAATCAGTTGTACAGGCTGATACATTAAATAGCTTTTAGAAGGGGTTGGATGGCTTTTTAGCAAGGGAGGAATACAGGGTAACTCATAGTACAAGTTGATCCAGGAAGTAGTCCAATTGGCATCTTGGCGTTAGAAAGGAATTATTCGGCAAGCAATAATTCCATCATTAGACCCAGATGATTGGGTTGAGTCTACTGAAGGCCTCTATGATTTCCTGATTTTGACCAGGGACCGACTTAATCAGTTTAAGTTTACCCATCATCTGTCACCCCAGTGAATCTTAAAAAAATTGGTAGATCACCAGAAGCTAAATGCCCCAAATGTCAGCAACCCAATGCCAATTTTTACCATATGGTCTGGGAGTATCCCCTAATCTCCCAATTCTGGACTGAAGTAATAGGACATCTACGTGATTATCTGGCATTCCCAAAGATAGTCACTCCAGAGGCATTGTAGAGGGATTGCTCCCACAAGTTAAAACCAGAATATGTGTTAAAACTCTCTTATTTTATGCTAAAAAGTCATTGATAATGAAATGGATGTCTCCTCAACCCCTTACAATGCAACATTGCTTCTCCCTTATAAATAAATGCCTAGTTAACAGAAAGCTGACTTACGAAGGCAGAGGATACCCCGATAAGTTCGAGAAAATTTGGTCCCCTTGGCTAGAAGCACACCCAGAGCATAAACCGCAGATCCCCCACCTTCAAACCCCAGGTGATTCCACTTGATATGCAATAGGACAATTACTGTATACGTAATATGTTATTGTAAATGTTGTAAACCAGAGAAATCAATGCAGAAAACATTGTATATGTTCAATTTGTTTTTTGTATTTGTTTTTGTAACCCCAACTCCCTCCCCCCTCCTTTCCCTTCCTTCCCTTTTAAAATGAATATAGTATACTGTACTTTCAAAAAAAAAAGAAAGGAATTATTCTGAGGCAAATTGGAGAGGCTTCAGAAGAGGTTTTTGCCTTCCTCTGGATAAACTTGGCAGGTTATATAGACTTGAACTTGATGGACGTGTGTCTTTCTTTCAACCTAACTTATTATATTACTATTATATTACAGTGCTATATATTGCATACATTCTGATATATACAGTAGATCACCATTATTTCTAATGCTGCCTTTTGGTGACTAGAATAAGTTTGAGAAGTTAACTGTGAGTAGCAAACGTTAAGGCGCATATTTATTATTTATTATGCTGTGTAAAACAAAATTCGATGAAAAAACTGTGTAAAAAACTGTGAAAAATATTGCATAGTGTGTACAGTTACTGGTGTGTTTGTTTCAGAATAGTCTATTGCTGTGTAGCCACAGGGGCAGCAATTCCAATAAGAAAAAAATAAAAAAAGCACAGGATACACAGCAGATAACAGATAAGCTTTGTAATATACAATGGTGTCAGGAACTACCTGGAATCAACTTACAAGTTCCTGCATTACCTCACTGAGCCACTGGAGACCTTTGGGATTTGATTCTTCTCAAATGATTAAAGCCATTCTGGTTGCCTTATGCATTGGCTCACCTCCTCCTCTCTAATCAAGCCCAGGTGTTTGTAATTTGCCAGTTAAGGGGCTTTTGTAAGCCTGTTACAAACAATGACCAATTGCTTGATCATTGAAGCCCAAAGCCAGATCCAGCCTTATTCCTTGCTCCTGTAACTCCTTGCTCCTGTGACTCATTTCTCCTGTAACTCCTTGCTCCTATGACTCCTTGCTCCTATGACTCCTTGCTCCTGTGACTCCTTTCTCTTGTGACTCCTTGCTCATGTGACCCCTGTGCCTGATTCCTGCTTTGTTACCTGTTCCTGCCCTGGTCCTGCCTGGTTCTCCGCTCTGTGCCCCTGTTCCCTGCTCCTGTTTCTGTTCCCATTGATTACTGATTGACCACTGGCAAGGTAAAAGGACTTCTGTTCTTTTGCATTTAACCAGCTGTATTGCCTGCATTTGTGTTAAAAGTCTTTCTCCTACATGACAACATGTTTACAGTGTATCAGCACCTTAAATACATGCTGTATCCTTGTTACACAGCACCAAGGCTTATCTGTTATCTACTGTGTATCCTGTACTTGAATGGATGCCCCCATGGCTACACAGCAGCTTGTTTATACACTATAGTTGTGTTTCTGAAACAAACACACCAGTCTTACCAGTGCAGGACAACAGTACATTATACTTTCATTTCTTTAAAACACTTTCATTTTTAGATGTTACTGTTTCTTTGCAGACTGGGGAAGGAGCTGGTATTGGTGCTCACTTCCCGGTGCAGGTTGTTAATGTCCATATTATCACAGGCACATGAACATTGTTGACCATGGAGGGGATAGTGGAAGAGAAAGTGAAGCTGCGGCATCCATGCTGACAACCAAAGATGGATTTTGAATGTAACAAACATGATAACATTGACTCTCTAGGGATGCCTTTATGTAATTACTTGTATTTGGACATTCTCTCAAATGCAAT
This sequence comes from Xenopus petersii, assembly GCA_038501925.1. NCBI lineage: Eukaryota > Metazoa > Chordata > Amphibia > Anura > Pipidae > Xenopus > Xenopus petersii. The sequence continues at coordinate 46,918,626 of CM076681.1, read as the reverse complement.
GAATGCCATGGCTTCCAGATGCTTTATAACTGCCGGTAAAAGACCAATAGAACATGTCCATACACGAGAGTAACTACTAAGATCTGAGCACGGCATATATAATAGACTGAAATCCACAAGACTAAATTAGGGCTGATGTTACTTAGTGACACAGACAGTAAATGAGTATGATAAAAGTTCCATAATTGCAATCTTTCTAGACTCCTCTGTCATCTGATAAAGAGAAATGCAAAAACCCAGCAGGGAAGCTAATAGTTTGCTTCATGATTTGTTTTATTAGCTTTGCATAGCAACTATATTACTGTTGCACATCATCATAAGTTGAAATGAGGGGGGGGAATTAACAAACACCCACATAAATTAAAGCATTATTTTTCATTTTTACTTGTCGTCTTTCAATGCTGGGCAACAATGAAATAACTGAGCATTAATCATACACATATCAGTATAAGTCCCTTTTCTACCCTTCATTTTATCCCCGTGCTTCTTAGAATCCCAATGAACTGAGGCAGCTACAACCCCAAAGGAAATGGTGCAGAGGGAAGAAATATTTCAGAATTTTTGGCAAAGCACCACTGAAAGTTTTCTCCACTGTATCTCCACAGATTAAATGACTATTGACCACAGAAAATCATAGAATCATAGAAAAAGTTTCATCTGATTCCTCTCTAATTGCATCATCCACAATCCCAAAAGTTTCCTTTTTTCCCCCTTGCGTGCCAAATAATGAGCTGCACAAAGACATATGCCATATGCCATATTTTAGCTGCTGTGCTGCTCTGGGGGTAGAAGGTAGATCATGTCTCTCTACATGCAGGATTTGTGCAGCAGGCATGTATTTTGTTAGATTTTGTTTGTACTAGAATCAGTTATTTGAGTGAGCTCTAATCCATCTGCTAGGAAAGGAAGCCCCTCTATAAGATATATTAGATCTAACTGTCAATGATTATCTGACACCAACTGCTGCATGAAGACAGATGCTGAGAGAGGGAAAGTGAAGATAAACTTGATGATTTATTTTTAATTGATTATATTTAGAAAACTTCTAATTTCAGTGTGCTGATGCTTATATTAAATTTTCATTTTGTGATAGTTTCCCTTTAAAGACCCTTAGGCAGGTGTCCTTCCTCTTTAATATATTGATTGTTTTTTCTCCCCTCTTTAACATTAAAAACTTAACTACAAAATACTTCAAATCCAGTATATTGCATGACTCTTTTTTCTCTTGGAAGGGCCTTCAGACTAAAAATATGCAGTTTATTCATTTTTTATTTAGCAGTTACAGGATCATTTATTAACCACAGTTCTACTATCATCTTTATATCAAAGGCATACACTTCAAACTCCTTTAGTCAACACCAAGAGACAGATTTATCAAAGGTCGAGTTGAAATTTGAATGAAAAAAAATTGAATTTCAAGCTATTTTTTGTGTACTTCGAATAGGGAATAGTCCAAATTTGATTCGAATTTGAAAAAAAATTGAAAGTTCGAATATCGAAATTTACTGAAATGTACTGTCTCTTTAAAAATTTGACTTCGACCATTCAGCATCTAAAACCTGCCGATTCGTTGTTTTAGCCTATGGGGGACCTCCAAGAACCTATTTTCAATTGGTGGACTTTGAAAAATCAAAGTTTTTTCTAGTAAAAACGTTGAATCGCATTTGATCGAATGCGCTATTCCTTCGATTCGTATGATTCAAATTCAGCCAAATACGGACCTATTCGATAAAAAATGGACCTATTCGACCAAAAAAAAAGTTTGATTTAATTTCGGTTGGTCTTTTTAAATTCGAAGTTTTTACAATTCGAAATTCGTCCCTTGATATATATGCCCCCAATTGTGGTAAAATTGTACAAATACTGTCATTAGTGTATTAGCATTCCTATTATACTTTATATGGCTATTTGAGGAGACACTGTTTGGCAGTACATCTGGTTTTATGCAACCAAAACTTGCCCCCAAACAAGGATTTCAAAGATAGTCACCTGCTTTGAGGCCACAGGGTGCAACATCCAAGGGTTGAAGAGCACCATGTAGTTCACAAGCCACTGATTGGGGATCAGCACTCGAATACTGCGGTATCTTTTACAGGATGGCAGGAGGGTTCTCCTGAAGTCAACAACTATTTCTTTTGTTTTATTTGTATTCATAGACAGATTGTTGACTTTGCACTAGTCCATTAGCCATTTCACCTCTTGTCTATATGCTGACTCATTTTTCTTGCTGATGAGACCTACTACGGTTGTATCATCAGCGAACTTGATGATGTGATTGGATCAATGACTTGCCACACAGTCATGAGTCAGCAGTGTGAACAGCAGTGGACTAAGCACACAACCTTGGGAAGCTCCCGTGCTCAGTGTGATGGTACTGGAGGTGTTTTTTCCCATTCGGACTACCTGAGGTCTCTTGGTCAGGAAGAGCAGGATCCAGTTGCAGATAGAGATGTTCAGGCCCAGGATGCTCAGCTTAACACTCAAGTGCTGAGGAATGATTGTATTGAATGCTGAGCTGAAGTCTATGCACAGCATACGTACATATGTGTTTATTGTCTAGGTGACTAAGTGACAAGTGCAGGGTAGTGGCGATTGCATCATCCGTTGAGCGATTGGAACGGTAGGCGAATTGCAGTGGATCCAGAGATGGCGAGAGCAGGCCTTTGATGTGTGTCATGACCAGCCTCTCAAAGTACTTTATTATGGTGGATGTTAGTGCGATAGGACGATAGTCATTTAGGCAGGACACGTGGGACTTCTTTGGCACAGGAATGATGATGGACACCTTGAAGCACCTCAGAACAACAGCTGTGCTCAGGGAGATGTTGAAGATGTTGGTGAGCAGCTGGTCTGCACATTCTCTGAGCACTCTTCCAGGGATATTGTCTGGTCCAGAAGCTTTACGTGGGTTGACTCTGCAGAGAGTGTTCCACACATCAGACTTGGTTAGTCATAGCACCTGGTCGTTGTGTGGGGATATGGTTTTTCGACAGCTTTGTGTTGTTCATTTCGTCGAACCGGGTGTAAAATTTACTAAGCATATCTGGAAGGGAGGCATCATCATCACAGACTGGTGTTGTCATCCTGTAGTTGGTGATAGCCTGAACGCCTTGCCACATGCGCCTGGTGTTCCCGCTGTCTTGAAATTGGCTATGTATCCTATGAGTATATGTACGTTTGGCTGCCTTGATGGTCTTGGACAGTTTTGCCCTTGCCGTTCTTAGAGCTGCCTTATCACCTGATCAGAAGGCAAGGTTCTGAGACCTTAGCAGTTCACGTACCTCAGCAGACAACCACAGTTTCTGATTGGGACGTACAGTGATGGTCTTGGAAATAGTGACATCATCTATGCACTTGGTGATGTAGCATATCACAGTTGATGTGAACTCTTCCAAATTTGTATTATCATACATTACTTTAGATACTTTAGATCATTGCATCAGGGCATGCAAAAGTTTGCCCTATTAACATCAGTTGAGTATCTTTTGAATCATAACTACTTTGTACATAATGATCGTTACTATCTCCAAAGGTGTGGAACAGCCATGGGGGCGCGATTTGCACTGACGTATGCGAATCTATTCATGGGATGGATAGAGAAATTCCACATCTTTGGAGATGGACAGAAATGGAAAGGACATATTGTAAAATACTATCGATTTATTGATGATCTAATACTGATTTGGAAAGGCAGTGAAGATCAGATAGGAGATTTTGTAACATTCTGTAATAACAATGGAAATGGTATTAGTTTCACATATAATATCTGTATTAATAGAATTGAATTTTTGGATAAACAATTTTGGCATGAGAATGGGCAAGTGTTAACTGATGTATATAGGAAACCCATTAGTAGAAATTCGTTATTATCAAGGAAGAGTTGCCATCCTAGGTCCCTTCTGGAGGGTATCCCAATTGGACAGTTCCTCAGATTGCGGAGGATCTGTTCTACTTGGGATGCCTTCCAGAGGGGAGCAATAGAGTAATGGGATAGGTTGGCTGTGAGAGGCTATAGCACAAAATGCATAAAACAAGCTTACAATAGAGCAGTGGGCACAGATCAAGAGAACCTCTTGAAACAAGAGAAGGGAACACAAAAGAGAAGAACCAAAAGGAAATGGAAAAATGAGAAGTGTGTGGATGTGAAAAGGGAGAATAATAATAATAAAAACTTAGATACGAAAGTAAGAGAGGATAGAGAAAAAGGCCAAAACACAAGGGATGGTTCAGATATGTATTTCGTGACAGAGTATAGTGTAGAAGCGGAACAAATTCGTAAAATAATACAGAAACATTGGAAAATAATTGATTTGGACCCCCACATGCAGACTGGTAAATTATGGTTTTCTTATTGAAGAAGTAAAACAATAGCGAATTGTGTGTCACCAAGCATGTTGCCAGAAAAATTGAAAACTAAAAGATGGCTAGATTTCAATGGAACATATAAATGTGGAGCCAAAGTATGTAAGGCATGCAAATTTATGAATGTGTCTAAGTCAGTTAAGAGCACGACAACAGGTAAAGAATATAAGTGTAGGACATATGTAAATTGCAAAACAATGAATGTTGTGTATCTGGCGACACGTATATGTGGATTGCAATAAGTAGGGAGGACATCGAGGAGAATGAAGGATCGTGTATTGGAGCACATAGCCAGTGTTGGAAGAGAAGCTAGGTCTTCATCAATAGCAGATCATATTTTGAGTAAGCATAGTGGCAATGAGAAATGCATATCGTTTCAAGGCTTGGAACATGTGAAGTTAGGAAAGAGAAAGGGAGATACAGAAAAATATTTGAACAAACGAGAAGCCTGGTGGATGTTCTTAATGCAAACAGAGCATCCAGCAGGTTTAAATAAGGAATGGGAAATAAAATATTTTATAGAAAATTAGCAAATAGATATGGAATATACTCTAAGGGTATTTAGAATGATCTCTCTGATAATAAGAAATGAAAACAATAATATGAATAATAAGTAGAAATACATCCTCTTGAAGTGAATGGGAGAAGACACACATAGACTTACTAACTTTAAATGGGTTGAATAGTCTAGTTCTAGATTTACCTATCACCTGAAATAGTTTGGTGTTAAATAGTACTTAAGAACACTAAACTGTTTTTATAGAAAAGAAATTGCTTTTATTCATGATTGTATAGCTTTAAGAGAAGTGAACAGAAGTTTGTCATTATGTATAAAGCTATGCTGATTTGTACAGTGTGTAATGCCCTGAAGAAGTGACCAAAGAGGTCACGAAACGTGTTGGCAGTCTTTTCACTGTAAATGTAGCCAAGGAATGTGTGCTTTTATGGAGGTGAAATAAAGCAAGATGTTTTAATTGATTTTGTGGATTGCGGTGGATTCCAGACACAATTAAAGTGTGTATACTATTAACATCACTCAAAATTAAAGGATATTCAAGTCCATGTCCTGCCTGGCATTATGACAATAAAATGATCCCTCTAAAGGAGGCCATAGATGAACTGTTCCCTCATAGTTATTGACCAATTTGCTCACTGGATGTAGGATGTGAGCCACCATACACATACACGTTTACATGTTTATATGATTTTATCATGTATGGCCATGTATAGGAAAACTATACCCCCCTGTGACCTTCAGGTAGCCAAGACCATAAGCCACAGCACAGATTTAGCACAGAAAGGGAGTCTAACACCACCTTCAAGAGTTCAAATGCAGCTTGGCTGGCTTTTATTTTTAACAAAATGAACTGGTTCAGCACACTTGTTTCACATAAGCATTCACCAGCACTTACAGGTTGCACCGTACACAAGTCCCAGAATCCTCTGTTAGACTCACTCTTGACACTCTGTCTCACGGGAGGGGTGTCTTTCTTCTCTCTCTATTCCTTTGGAGCTCTGTCACTCACACTCTCTTTCCCAGCTACACACAATCACACCTCCTTCCTGCACATGGACCACTCACCCTCCACTCAAGGAGGTCTCAAGGGGGAAGCACTGAGGTATGGTCTCAAGCCTCCTTTTAACTACAGCTTAATTAGCTAACTACCTCTAACTTAGGCAGCTGCAAAACACTTAACGGAGCAAGGAATGGAAGCCCACCCTCTCTTCCATTCACTCCAGGGGCCCATTTTACATATTTTTCTAAGCCGGTACACAGCCATGCTTCACGCTCTCAAATGTCAACACCCAGGTAGATGATTCATACTTCTTTAGCAATTCATTTTTAAAGACTTTTCGACATGGCATCTCACCCAATTTAGATGTTTACAGTGGTAAGTGTGCAGTCTTCACTTCCACCTTCGAGGACAAAGCACCGATTGAAATCAATGGTTCTGTGTTAACAATCTCTTGCAGGTGTCACTATATGACCCTCTGTTGTATGAACAACAAATGTGTATACATTATAACATTTATAGAGACAACGTAAAATGTGAAGGACCTTAATAGCCCATTTAATATTTGCTATGGAATGAAGTTATATCTTTACATTATTACACAAATTGTTACAAAAAGGTTTTGCTACATTTTACAAGATGTTCAGTGAAATGCTTCAAAAACAAATTTAAATGAAGAAACAAATGACATGGTTCCCGTTTTCAGTCGATGTGCATTCTCTAGCGGGACAGGTGCTGATTTTGACATGAAATGGAGCTGTTGGCAGAATCAACATGTTTCCCTATCCAGAGAATGATAATATGACCGCAATTTGGATCTCCATAATAGTCTACTAAAAAGATGCAAGCATTACATTTATTCATGCTCGAGTAGTCAGTTCCGAAAACCACACACAAGTTCCACAAGTCACGCATGGTTTCTGCATCTGAATACCTTGGCTTGTTGGCACCTTAACTTCAGAGCTTTCTAGATAAAGGGTTCCTGGATAACAGATCCCATGCCTGTGCTTGTATCCAAATCTTTTCACTTCTGTAAAATCATAGAACCTAGCGTTACTGTTGGCATGCGCACCATGTTCAATGTACAGTGGAGCTACTGCCTCAAAGGTGGAAGACTCCAAATTAAACAGTGCATTTGCACCAAAAGAATGGTGTGCGGATATAATTTTAACACAGGGGCTGGAATTTACAAGATTTTCCGCACGACTCTTTCTAATTGCGTTTATTTACACATTTGCTGCTCATCAGCCCCTCACAGACACAGTAACTCTGTTATAACTGGGGAAGAAAAATGGTTAATTGCGGGTAAAAACTGCAGCAATTCAAATAAATGATCCCTTGTATGTTTTTTTTAATACATAGCCAAGGCAAGGAAGCACAAGCCAATAACTATTAGTGATACCTGTCCATAATGAATACATTCCAACACAGATATGTAGAGAGAGATCAGGATAGCAAATAGTATTTTTTTCCCAGAAATGGTTTAGGTTTTTTTTCATTCTATATGTTAAGCTTATATTGAAGTTTTGTTTTCAGGTGCTCTTTATCTTATGTTCTGTTTTGAGTTTTTATAGAATAGTTCTCTGTAGGCTTTCTCAGTTTGTTCATACAGCTCTTTGTTCAGCAGCAAGCCTCATGCAACTTTTTTGAAGAAGTGCACCTTTAATCTATTCTTGGAAACTCTGAATCATATGAGCCCACAAGTTTGGTGTGAATTTCAGCTAAATAAATGGCAATGTAAGAATAAACTGCATTTTGTATGTGTTCCACCAGCTAAAACTCACAGCCGGGCTGCTATTTTAATGGTATTTTGAATTACCAATGTAATACTTTGGGGCCCATTCACTAAGCTCGAGTGAAGGAATAGAGGAAAATATAGGAAAAATAGTTTGAATTTCAAATGGTTTTTTTTGGCTACTTCCACCATCAACTACGACCTTCGACTTTGAGGCGAATATCGAGGGTTAATTAACCCTCGATATTCGACCCTAGGTAAATGTGCCCCATAATGTATATGCTCTTTTTAAATAATATAAAATAAATATTGTTTCTATGTTGCTAAATATGAATATCTTATAAATTAACATTAGGTAGAGAAAGACCATTTATAATAGGTAGAGGACGTATTTTCCAAAATGGAGACCACCAGGTCATAGGGAGGCTCAGCTGCACAGCTTTATCCAGCAAAAAAGGGAAAGTTGTGCTCACTGAGAAATTTTAAACCATTAGAAGGGGATGCAATAAAGCTGTGACCTCAAAATTCATATAGACAATAGCAAGATACTCATCAATATATCTATATATCTATATATATATATATCTATATATATATATATATATATATATATATATATATACACAGGGGCGTAACTATAGAGGAAGCAGACCCTGCGGTTGCAGGGGGGCCCAGGAGTGTAGGGGGCCCAGTGAGACCCTAATTAATGAGCAATTTGGTAAAATAGGCCAACTTATAAATATTTTGCGGCCCAAAATTGAATTTGCTATGGGGCCCAGTAACAACTAGTTACGCCACTGTATATATATATATATATATATATATATATATATATATATATATATATATATATATTTGCAGAAGGAAGCGACACTCACAGGAAGTTTTCGTTGCAAAATAGTAGTGTATTTATTCCACTCAACGTTTCGATCCCCCACAGGGATCGTCGTCAGGAGATTACAAACAGCCAGACCCTGTCCCAAACCCCTGGCCGTTTATTGGCGCCAAAAACCGCTGCTAAGCAACCACCAAATAGTGTGGGGAAGTGTGGGGATCAGCATAGATCAGTGTGGGACGTGAGAACATCATACAAAGTTTAGATAGTGTTGGCAAGTGTAGCCATGTGAAACAAAGTAAAAGGGTAAAGTACACAGAAGCAAGAAAGTTGCTAGTAGGGGAAAGTGCCACCGTGTCAGTTTATAGCTAAGCATCCAAGTAAGAACCAACAACCAATCGTAGCGCATCTCTAAGTGAATCGTCCAATCATCATGCAGTGTAGAGGTGGGCGTGCGCATAAGCGCATCAAGACTGCTATACACCGATCCACTCACTAGCTGGCGTTACCGGGGCAACCGGGTGACGCTGTTACGTGCAGGTCTGACAGAGGGAGCCGTGCAGGTTTCCATGTATGCAGCCAGCAGATAATTTCAAAGTGAGGCTGGGCTCAACCAGCTACAAGTTACTTTATAGACTTACTGCAAGGGCCAAAGGAATGCTATAGAGGCGGTGATCTCACGCTTCTCCACTCATAGGGGCCAATGTTACCCATCCGTCTTAGATGACCCGATCAGCGTATATTAAATTTGTCACGGGTATTTTCGTCATTTCCCACATAACACTGCATCATGGCACCTTCACCTTCTCATGTAGGCTGAGGTGAAAGAACTGCTGACACGTACGGGGCACAAAGAAAGAAAGGGGGATGATAGAAAGAGGGATAAGAGGAGTTGGTTAAAAGCAAGTTACAGGAGCAAAGGAAAGGATGACAGATCTAAAATGATTATGGTATAATAAACAATGGGAGGCCGTGCTCAGTATCTATGGGGCCCCTGGCATATAAATATACCAATGCTAATGGGCAGATCACAACAAGTAGAGCAACGGAGAATATCTAATAGTTGCAAATGTTAGGGTAAGGACAGAAAAAACATCTAAACATATGGTCCGGCAAAGTGAAAAGGGATGCATATCCCAAAATTCAATAAGTCATTATAAATCATTATCACAAAAGGTAGATAGAGTCCTTAGATGTTCACAAGAAGCAGCCCAAAGGTAATATTTCGTTGAGTCCACGGGGAGTGACTGTGTCCAAACGTTGGATCCATCTCGCTTCTCTCCTGAGGAGGGCCAAGTCCCTGTTCCCACCACGGGTCAGTGGTGGTTGGTGGTCTATTGCCATACAGCGGAAGGTGGGCAAGCCGTGTCCCATCTGTAGGAAATGCCTAGCTACCGGTTGTTTGGCTGAATTCTCTTTAAGTGCCTTGCTGATTGCTGATCTATGATTAGCAATCCTTTCACGAAGGGGGGTGGTGGTTTTCCCTACATAATACAGGCCACATGGGCAAGTCACGTGTGAGGCGTGTCTTAGTTCTCCTGATAATCAGATCAGTCTGTTTGAATTGTATGGCTCTCTGAAGTTGTTGGGTCAGTGCTTCCTTCTTATAGCCTCTATCCAGGAATCTCGTGAAGGTTTCCATTAACTGTTGCTGCGAATTCTCAGGGTCACTGTTGTTGCGAATCGTGCGTAGAAATTGTGAGTATGGAATCGCCCGAATAGTGGAGGGTGGGTGATCACTGGCTGCGTGTAAAATGGTATTCCGATCAGTCGGTTTCCTGTAGAGACTTGTTCCCAAACCATCTTTTGTCTTGTAGATCAACAAATCAAGAAACTCTATACTCTTTGTGTCATACCTCATGGTAAATCTAATAGGAGTGTCCATAGAGTTGAGCATGTTAAAGAATTCAGTCAGTGAAGCAGCGTCCCCATCCCATATCAATAGCAGGTCATCGATATATCTAACATAAGCAACCAACTTCTCTGCAGCTCCCCTCATAATGTAGTTCTGTTCGTAGCGTAACATAAAAAGGTTTGCATAAGATGGTGCCAGGGCACTGCCCATCGCTGTGCCAGATATCTGCATATAAAAAGAGTTCTCGAAACGAAAATAATTCTTGGTTAAATTCTGGGTTGGGACAGGGTCTGGCTGTTTGTAATCTCCTGACGAAGATCCCTGTGGGGGGATCAAAACGTTGAGTGGAATAAATACACTACTATTTTGCAACGAAAACTTCCTGTGAGTGTCGCTTCCTTCTGCAAATATTTATTTACTTTGGCTGGCACCCAGGTCTCTACAGAGTTAACGGAGTGCACCTTTGGATTTCGTACATATATATATATAGTAGGGATGCACCGAATCCACTTTTTTGGATTCGGCCGAACCCCCGAATCCTTCACGAAGGATTCGGCCGAATACCGAACCGAATCCGAACCCTAATTTGCATATGCAAATTAGGGGTGGGAAGGGGAAAACATTTTTTACTTCCTTGTTTTCTGACAGAAAGTCACGCAATTTCCCTCCCTGCCCCTAATTTGCATATGCAAATTAGGATTCGGATTCGGTTCGGCCGGGCAGAAGGATTCAGCCGAATCCGAATCCTGCTGAAAAAGGCCGAATCCTGGCCGAATCCCGAACCGAATCCTGGATTCGGTGCATCCCTAATATATAGACATTAATAAGACATTAATTCATTTTGTGCATTAAGCTACCGAAAATGTCCTCCCCTTTAAACAAAAAACGGGGATTGTTTGTCCATAAATTGCAATATATTTAAGCTGGCCAACAGTACGTCAAAGTCATCCCTGGTCTGGCCAGTTCTACACTCACTTTGATCTGATTTACTAAGAATTCTGCTGCTTCGTTATACATTTTACACAGCTTTATTTAGCCTCATACTCACAGTCATAGGGGCAGGTTTACCGTCAATTCGCTAGCGTTACCGCCCACAGGGACATCGATTTACTAACGGGGGCGCCAATTCGCTAGCAAAAGAGAGAGACAATATCGGTCATTCGCCAGGCGCAAATTCAGCCAAAAATGCATCAAAGTCCAAAAAACTTTGGCGTCTTTTCCTTTTTTCAGCATGATTGCCTGCAAAAGATCTAAAAAACTTTTTTTTCCCCATACATTTTCAAACATATGAATTATTAATTTCACATGGGCGCATGTGTGGGGCATAAGAATAACTCTATTGTCTTTATTACGGTTCCCTGGACATGTGTTTTTTAAAAAGTGTAATTTGAAAGTATATGCACCAACATTTAACATAAAGACGTCCATACAACTTTAAATTTCCCGCCCTATGCAATTTGACCTGAGCTCAAGATCCCTAGCGAAGTTTCGATAGGCAGAAATGAACGCTAGCGCATCCTTACTATAGAATGCTTGCATTGCCGAAGTAACGCTAGCGGAAAGTCACCAGCGCTTGGCGCCCACGATGGAACTCTGCATTTTATGTGAATTAGTGCAGTCTGAGCGAATTTTAGCCTGCCAAAGTGTTGCTGGATGCCGGCGAATTTTTGTTGGTTAGTAAATCTGCCCCATAGTGTGAGGATATTACATGACTATAGAGATCAAAATATTGTATCTATAAAACTTTATGTGACACCAAAATAGGTAAAAACAATGCAATCTCACATTTTTACAACATTTATACCACTTGAAATCTAAATACTTAGTTTTGGGGGTGCACCTTTTCTTTTAGACTCTTACGTAAAGTATTTTATTGTTTAATTCTTTATGGGCAATTAAAATAATTAGGCAACTGAAAGGCTGACGGGAAAAGGTCTCCAAATTAATTGTAGTCCACTTTCCAGCACCAAATAACTTGCGACTACTGAAAATGATGGAAGTCAAATTATCATAAGAAAGCCTATTTCCATTTTACTTGATTAAACTTTTAAATGTCTTGATATTTTAATTTACATATTCATTGCTTTGTTCCTACATAACGCTGTAGGGAGTTATTCAGTTAGATTTTAAATGTATTTTCATTGATTAAGCAAAATTGTTAACATGAAGCTGTGTATTCATCCTTAAAATGTTCATTAGCTGGTGAGAGTGACAGTGTGTTTAGCAGAATTGTGGAGCTGATAATTGTACTTTATGTCTGTCACTGTTTAATCCAAAATACTGTAAGAGAGAATTTATTCACACTAAGCCCGATAGTCAGGGGTTCTGTAGCCCTATGAAAAGCTTAGCAAATGTTGTCCACTACATATCTATATGTTAGATTTCTAATAAACAAATAAATATACATACAAACAAGGCACTTGTTTTTTCCCTTGGCAAAAATGTGTTTTAAACCTTCTATCTCCTACTAGTCAGGGTTATGCAATAAAAGATACTCTGGGTTATTTATCAAAATCCAATTGTTTTGATGTTTTAAATAAAAAAAGTTCAACCAAACAAGAATCACACAATTTACCCTTTTTATAATTAAAAACCCACAAAAAATCTCAATGGCTGAGTGAAAAATCTATTTTTTTCAGATTTGAAGCCCTAAAAGTCAGAATTTTTCGGGAAATCAGCAGAAAAGCCTGAAACGTTTGGATTATCGTACGAAACCCAGCGTAGACCATTATATCTTTGAATTGCAAATAGGATCTCTGCCAATGACAGAACCTTGACAGGTTGAAGATCGAGTCATATCAGATTCTGACTTTTTGCATCCTCATGGTATATATATAAAATGTGAAAAGTAGAATTTTTGGAGTTTTTACCATTCGGACGTTAATAAATTACCCCCTGGGGGTAATTTGTATATTTTGTATATTTTTATTTGTAAAGCGCTCCACGAGGGAAAAACACTGTACAGCAAAACAATAAATCAGTAGTAACAAACAAGGGGTCATTGGAATAAAAAGTAACAATAAGTGCATTATTAGAAATACAATTCAAATAAATATAAAAAATATAATTACAATACTGATTAAGTTCTCAGTGTCAAGGAAACAAAAAGCTAGAGGACCCTACCACATAGGGCTTACAGTCTAAATGGGAGGATAACATACAGACATAATTCAGAGGGGTATTAAGGTGCTGTTAGTTACAGTTTGTTACACTGTTATATAAGTGCCAGTTCAGGTGTTATCCAGGTGCTCCCAGAGGTAGTCTTTGAGTTTTGTTTTAAAAACATTGAAGGAGGATTCTCTCCTGAGAGATTCAGGAATGGCATTCCAAATGTAAGGAGTCGCAAGAGAGAAGGGTTTGATACGGGAAACAGCAGTAGTAGTGGGGGTACAACCTAGTGGTTGCTCTGAGAGGAGCAGAGGTTTAGGGCAGGAACATATAAAGAAACAAGAGATGAGATGTAGTAAGGTGCAAAGCAATAAAGAGCTTTGAAGTTTATGAGGAGGAGTTTATAAGTTATTCTTTGTTTTATAGGAATCCATGATAAGGACTTCAGCAGCGGAGGGGCCTGTACCCTTTTGGATGAGAGGAGGATAATTCTGGCAGAAGTGTTTAATACAGACTGTAGGGGGAGAGATGGGAGTTAGGGAGGCCAGTTAAGCGAAGGTTACAGTAATCTAGTCTAGATAGGATGAGAGCATGCATGAGCGTCTTGGATGTGTCATGTTGAGTTTGAGGTGGCGCTGGTTCATCCAATTTGAGATAGCCAGGAGGCAGAGATTTGAGCCTCTGTTTCAGCTGTTAATGAAGGGGTGGATGAATATATTTGGGTATCATCAGCATACAGATGATAATTAAAGCCAAATGAACGGATGAGATCTCCCAAAGACAGAGTGTACAGGGAGAACAACAGCGGGCCAAGTACAGAAAATAGGAAAATAGGAAATAGGAAATTTGGGAAAATAGGACCTATGCGAATGACTTCTACATGACCTTGACAGGTTGAAGATCAAGTATTTCCAGATTCTGACTTTTTGTATAATAAATCTTGAAAATTCGAATTTTTCAAGTTTTACTATTCAGACTTTAATAAATAACCCCTTGGGGGTAATTTATAAAACCTGGGAGAATTTGCACCTGGGCAGCATCCAATGGCAAATAATCAGATGTTTGGTTTCCCTATTCAACCTGGAGCTGTCTGGAAAAAAGTAATCATTGATTGTTTGATATGAGCACTGACCAGGTGCAATTTTGTCCAGTGTTTATACTATAGACAAGCCCACTAGCCCACCCTTAGCAATCAATCAACAGGTAGAATTTACTAGCCACCTGTTTTACAAAAAAAAAAAAAATATCTTATTGGTTGCTATTGGTTACTGCTCCTGGTCACCTTAGTGCATTTTATTATATGGGGGCATGTTTTCTTCGCATATGCCGATGTCTTCTGATTCTTTTCTAGTTCTCTTTTTCAGCACAGGGTCATTTCAATACAACGAATACTACAGTTCTACTTCTAGAGGGTTATTTACTAAACTCCGACTGTCAAAAACCTGAAGAATTTGTGTTTTTTTTAGTATAAAATATGAGCTTTTAGTGGAAAGAGTATTAATAAATAAGGCGAAAAAACCTGTGCGGATTCAGAGTTTTTTTCAGAAAATTTTGAGATAAATTCAGACTAAATGGGTGTCCCCGTGTATCTCTTAAAGGTATTTGATCAATCTGTATTTGTGCCATGAATCATACAGGTGAATGCAGCAGAGATGTCGGTGTTTTGGTGATCTGGGTCTGAAACAGGGAGCACAAGGTGCACTCCCAGTTCCACTGCTTTAGATGTCTATCAGAGGGTTTTGGGTGATTATGCTATGCATTTTACTGAATCAGGTAAAAGTTAAGCTTCAGGCAATTTACTGACAGCAGGTAACATACTTGTACTAAATATCCTGCTGCTGGCCAAGAGAAGGATCATTACTAAAATAACTTCTGAGGGCCTATTTATTAAAGTTAAACATTTTCTGGTCGAATTTTAGAGGAAAAAATAATCTCTAGTTTTTCTAGATGTATTATGCTCTGAAGCTGCTAACAAATCGAATATGATAATACTCCAGCAAAAATCTGTCAAAATCATGTAAAAGTCAATGCCAGATAGTCTTTAATAACTGGAACATGTTTTTTACCTTCAGAATTTCAATGTAATTCCATCAGGTGCATCGCCACCTTACGGATGCAATATGTATATATATACAGGTATGTCTATGTGTGTGTGTGTGTGTTTATACATATACATATACATATACACAACACATACACATACACCTAGAAAAGTAATTCGTGATCCACACTCCACTGAAATTAATAGAACACCAGGTGCTACTCATATAAGCATATGTAGATATAAGTCCAAGAGGCATGAGTGAACACTGGGATTTACTTAAAAATATAATTTTATTTCGTTACATTAAAACAGGCCAACGTTTCGGTCCAAGTCTAGTAACTTTATCTTGATAAAGGTCCTAGACTTGGACCGAAACGTTGGCCTTTTTTAATGTAACAAAATAAAATTATATTTTTAAGTAAATCCCAGTGTACACTCATGCTTCTTGGATTTATATGTATATAGATATATATATATATGTATATGTATATATATAGATAGATAGATAGAAATTGCACGTGGTACCGGCACTCACAGGGTTTGCATGAAAAATCAATCGTTCAATATGGTTAAATAGGAAAAAAAGGTTTATTGAATCCGACGTTTGGTTCCCCACAGGAACCTTTCTCAAGGGCAAACGTTGGCCTCTTTTAATGTAACAAAATAAAATGATATTTTTAAGTAAATCCCAGTGTGCACTCATGCTTCTTGGACTTATATGTATATAGATATATATATATATATATATATATATATATATATATATGTATATGTATATATAGATAGATAGATAGATAGATAGATAGATGATAGATAGATAGATAGATAGATAGATAGATAGATAGATAGATAGATAGATAGATATTGTGTACTGTATATTATATATATGTGTGTGTATGTGTGTCGCTGTATGATGTAAGGATAACAGGAGTGACTTTGAAGTGCTTTTATACTAGTCATTGGACCCCAATATGCATGTTTAATATACTTATAATAAACAATATAATGTATGAATCAATATTATAATAGACAAGTTTTAGGGGCAGATTTACATATGGTCGAATATCGAGGGTTAATTAACCCTCGATATTCGACTGCCGAATGTAAATCCTTCGACTTCAAATAGTGAAGTCGAAGGAATTACCGTAATTACCGTAAAAATCTTTCGATGGAACGATTAAATTTTAATCCATCAATCGAACGATTTTTCTACGACCAAAAAAACATAGGAAAGCCTATGAGGACCTTCCCCATAGACTAACATTGGTGCTTGGTAGGTTTTAGGTGGCGAAGTAGGGGGTCAAAGTTTTTTTTAAAGAGACAGTACTTCGACTATGGAATGGTGGAATAGTCGAACGATTTTTAATTCTAATCGTTCGATTCGAAGTCGTAGTCGAAGTAGCCAATCCGATGGTCGATTCGAAATTCTAAGTTTTTTTTATTCTATTCCTTCACTCGAGCAAAGTAAATGTGCCCCTTAGTGACTCATGCAACTTTAGAAACATTCCTTTTAACTAATGCCATCATTATGTTGTTTTACACATTATTAATATAATATCTCTTTCTCTCTTTGGGGGCAGATTCACTAACCAAAATATTCACCAGCATTCTTTTCGCACCCATCGCAACACTTCGCCAGGTGCAAATGCGCTCAGACTATGCCAATTCATTAATATGCAGAGTTTCATCCTGGGCGCCGAACGCTAGTGACTTTTCCCAGCGTTACTTCGGCAGAGCGTGCATTTCAAAGTGAAGATGCACTAGCATTCATTTCTGCGTACCGAAAATTTGTTAGTAATCTTGCACTATGATTTTGCATAGGGCGGGTAATTGAAAGTTGTATGGACGTCTTTATGTAAAATGTTGGTGCAAATTTCACTTTTAAAAACACATGTCCAGGGAACCTTAATAAAGACAATATAGTTATTATAATGCCCTACACATGAGCCCACTATAAAATGAATGTTCCATATGTTAGGAAATGTCTGGAAAAAAACGGTTCCCCAAAAAAGTTTGTTGGGACTTGCAGGCCAGCACGCTGAGAGAAGGAAGTACGCCAGCGTTTTTTTTTGAACTGAGATGAATTTTCAGCTCACAGGATATGATGTAAGTGACAGAAGATTGTGGAAGATCTAGCTGCTTTATAGAACTTCACCTGGTCTGAGATGGCGAAGGCAACTGTGGCAAAAGAGGTAACGTTCAGTAAAATCCACATTTTAGTGAATTTGCATAGTAACGTCCATTTAACAGAGTGAAAAGTCGCCTGGCAATAGAGTGTGAATGACTGATAGCTACCGTCTGTTTCACTAGCGAATTGGCGCCTGCTAGTAAATTGCTGATGTCCCTGCAGGTGGCAACGCTGCTAAAAAGTCGCTAGCGTTAGCCACTTCACTCTTTAGTAAATCTGCCCCTTGGTCCCTCTTTGTGCCTTTAAAATTTTATATTTATATAGGAGAAAGCAAAGTTCCTAGCTGAACCAGCAATACATAACCCAGTATAAAAGCACACTGCATGCTCTAGTTAGACCGTAGCAGTCTAGCACATGCCTCCAACATTTCAAGCTAAAATCTCATCTCAGTTTGAGCTCTCTCTGTATTTATTAAAATTGCATAACAGCAGCAGTGAAACTTATTGATTTTGGCTCAAAGTAAATACAATAATGAAATGTTTCTAATGCAACCTCTTAGTGTATCTGTTTCTACCTGTCAGATCAAGTCATTAATGGAGTAGATCAGATATCAAACGCTTTTTAAAGGTGTTTTAATCAATAGCCCAACATAATGAGCAAAAACACAAACACTTCTACAGCGACGCTTCCTTAGGATATTATTGATATTGGGGGTAGAGAGCCATTAGTAAATACAGAAGAGATTACTTGCATGGCTCAATTATTGTTCTTAAAACATCATTTAGTATATTTATAATTAGGAAGGTTGCCGTTTAGTATACCAGATTGTAAAAAAGCATGAAAAAGTGTCAAAAATCAATAACAAATTGTATGCAGGGTTCATTTGGCCAGATGCAAGAAAGGGACTGGTCTAGTTTGACACAAATGACTTGTGTCGGTGGTGGGTTTTATAAATGTCTGCACGTAGATGTAT
This sequence comes from Xenopus petersii, assembly GCA_038501925.1. Lineage (NCBI taxonomy): Eukaryota > Metazoa > Chordata > Amphibia > Anura > Pipidae > Xenopus > Xenopus petersii. Next base: position 46,900,072 of record CM076681.1, on the reverse strand, counting down.
TTAAATGAAAATAAAGTGCTCCCCGTTGTACATTGGTACATAGTAGATTTGTGTAAAAAAGAAGTCCATTAAATGTAACCCCTCCAAATGACCCCCAGTGCATATACTATATATACATACTTAGGGATGGGCAAATTTTTTCACCTTGTTTTGCTGTGAAAATGACGCCCATAGACTTGTATGGCGGCATGCATCAGAAAAAAAAAGCACGCATCAAAAAAATTTTGACGCCCATAGACTTTAATGGGCGTCTGCGACATTTCACCGGCAGCAAATTTTTGGTGAAACGGAGCGAGTTAAATTCACCCATCCCTAATACCTATCGATACAATATACATAACCTAATAAATTGAGTGAAGAATTTAAGATTTTAAGAATATTATACTGTCCAATACTGTCTAATATATATACATAAATAGAATCAGAATTACCTGGCAGTGCATTCCACAATTTCACTTTCCTCACCATGAAGAGTCATCTACACTACTTCAAATAAAAATTCAGTAGCTGCAGTGGTGGCCTCTTGTATATTGTTATTTTCCTATTGGAAAAGTCCCCCCCCCATCTGTCCATGATGATAATTTCACTACTGCTTCACTTGCAAAGAGTAATCATGTCCCTTCTGAAGCTCCTTTTATCCAGAGAAAACAATCTCAGTTTGATAGTCTCTCTCTCCTAAATTATTCTACTAAAGTGCACAACCTTGCATTTATCTACATTGAACTTCCCACTTTGCCCCCAAGTTCTCCAGTTAAATGGAGAACTTGGTTAAATCACTCTGTAAAGAGGCAGATTCCTACATGGAACTTTTTTTGCACAATTAAGTTTCATCAGCAAAAAATCGAGAGAGCGCATTCAATACCAACCTCCAGGTCTTTAATTGTCAAATTAAAAAGCAAAGATCCAAGGATAGACCCCAACAACACTGGTCCAACCACACTCTGTAATCTATCCTTCAGCCAGTTCTCTAACCAAGTGCAAATATTATGATCCAGGTGAATATTTCTTAATTTAGTCATTTATCTTCTGTGTGGTACTGTATCAAATGCTTAAGCAAAGTAAATCACATCCACTACTACCCCGGAGTCTAGGCTCCTGCTCACCTCCTTATAGAAGGCATTCAAATTAAAACCATTATAGCAGCAACTCATAGGAGGGTAGTTACTAAAACTCAACTTTTTATCACTATAATAAAAAAAAATGTCCAAACTCCAAAACTTGAATACTCTTATTTTACCAGTAAATCTGATTGAAAAAAAAGTGCAGAAAAAAGCAACAAAACTGTGCATCGAATTGTATGACTTTTTGATTTGGTGCGTAAATCATGCAGCTTTGTCACGTTTTTTAAGTAACAAAAACCAGCCCAAAATTCTAGAAGATCATGAAGGTAAGAAATATCTTCAAATTGTTAAAGTGACATCTGCCATTGACTTTTATATGATTTCAACAATTTATTTCTTTATGCAACATCTTTTTTTACTGTGAAAGAGCAACTACTATTTGAGACCTCTAGGTAATGATTAAATCCATAGCAGTATTTTTACTCAAACTGGAGCTATATAGCCCAACTGATTTTTTTACCAATACTACTAACTGATTGGATAGTACATTTTCATTATAAAGAGCTAGAAAATTACAAACCAGGTTATATGCAGCAAAAGCAACCAACAACCGAAAAACATTGTATTTGTTTACATCACAGGAAAGCAAGACATAAAAATAAAGGAGTGAATGAGGGAACAGTGGAGGGGCACATACATAGGAATGTGTGGATTGACCCAAATGGGCAGTAAGTTCAGTGACTATTTTTTAATTTATTAAACAACTTTTTTGTTATTTTTTCCACTTAAAAAACATACAAATCTTAATTTGAAATTGTTAAGTGCAAAACAACCTACATATTTCCTAAATGAAAACAAGAGGCAAAAAGTATGTTTAGCAACTGATTTTGAAATAGTGGGATATACTGCCCCTTTAAGGAAAAAGCATTTAAGAAAGGGAAATGAGGCAGCATAAAAGGAAAGGGAAATACACTGTTTGCTTTTTATTGAACTCCTGTTTGTCTAAGATCATATTTCAGCTTTGCTTGTACACTTTTGATCCTCTGCATCCCCAGATAATAAAATTATATAGTTCTTCTGTAGCTGAGTTATAGTGGAGTTGCATTAGAAAATCCTTTGGATACAACCACAAAGACCATTCAAGTGTAGCTTGTTTTACTAAAACAAAGCTTGTTTCCTGTGAATAAGACAAGCTGACCCTGTTCTTATCCATACTCCTACGTAGGACATGTTTGAAATGTTTCTTAACACCAGTTTTTGAAGTGCACTTTTTCGGTATTCTTATAATATTTCAACTTGCAGGGAAACTATAGCTGAAAAAATGAAAAGAAACATGTCAGGATATACTCCTTCCCAAATTCATGTAGATAGCTTTTGCCCTATAGGAGGCTCTTCTATCATTTTCTATCATGCTAAATATGGTACGTACTATTACTATTTCAAGTTGAAATTCCTGTTTATATATTAGAATGAATTACTGTATAGGCTATAAAGGGCCTATTTATTAACATTCAAATTCCTTTTTTTCAACTAATTTCTAAAAACTCGATTTTTCAGTATTTTTTTTAAAACTATTAAGATCTATTAAGTGTAAAAAGCACGAAAAAACTGTAATAAAAAAATCATAAAAACATACACCTGTAATTGCCTTCCTACATTATGGGGCAGATTTATCAAGGGTCAAAGTGGATTTGAGGGAATTTTCGAAGCAAAAAAATTCGAAGTAATTTTTTGCATACTTCGACCATCGAATAGTATACTACGTCTTCGACTTCGAATTCGATTCAAAGTAAAATTGTTTGAATATTTGACCATTCGATAATCGAAGTACTGTCTTGACTTCGCGAATTAATACCTGCCGAAGTGCTATGTTAGCCTATGGGGACCTTCTAGACCTTCGTAGTATTCCAATTCGATGGTCGAATTTCGAAGCGTTTTCTTCTTCAAAATTCGACCCTTGATAAATCTACCCCTATCTGTTAGCATTCTAAGTTTGTAGTGCATTTAAAATGTACACACTGGTCTTACTACTCAAATTGGTTGCTGGGAGACTTGATTTTAAATGCACTACAAACTTAGAATGCTCACAAATAGTGTAGGACTCACGTACAATGAGGGGCCTTGACGTGGCCAAAGTGTGCTATTAACACCTCACTTTTTGTTTATAGATGTATGTTAATTGGCTGGGGCTTAAAAGCTCCTTGCTTTTTCACTATACTATAGTTAAGGGGAAGTGCATCAAGATCTTATTACTCAGTCAAATTGTCTACTGGGGGACTTGATTTTAAATGCACTAGATAGTTTAGGAAGGGAATTATTCATAGGTGTATGTTTGTTGACTGGGGCTTAAAAGCTCATTGCTTTCTCACTAGAGCTTCTGAGCTAAGGGTAAGTGCACACTGGTCTTATTACTCAGTCACATTGGTGGCTGACTTGATTTTAAATGCACTACAAACTTGGTCACAAATAGTGTAGGACTCACGTACAATGAGGGGCCTTGACATGACACGTGAGCTTATATATGAGTGTGGTACTAACGCCTCATTTTTTGTAATACTTATTTTTAAAGGCAAACCATGAGCTGGCAATTTTTCTCTTTATCGAACAATAGCAGTTCTTGCAGACACCAGTTATTATTTAGGAATGCAAACACTTCTGCTATTTCTTTCATGTTTATAACAAGATATTATTACCATAAAGAAATACTGTACATCCTGTATATATAAACTGTTTTAGGCCACAATAAACAGCTACCCTAAGACATGGCCGTAATCAATATAAATAAATTGCTCTGATTGCCAAGCTAAATATAGAGTGTAGCCATCAGTTACCCATTGCATGTAAAATGCCTGTCTCCCAGTCTGTTTGATGTCTTCTTCACGTTGTAATGGTTGAGGATAATCATGAAGCAAAATTTAAATGTTAATTTTCTGCATTTATTTGCATTTACTGATCCATTTGTCTACTGTAATTTCATGTAAATGTTAAACTTACTGAATAAACATTAAGGCTGTTCATGATGAGATTAAAAACTGTGGGATCATGCTACCAGTCTTTTGATCGGTAAAAAGTGTACTCACGAGAAAAAAAAAGATCACAAAGCTTTGGGGCCGATTCACAAAATTCGGGTGAAGAATTCGAATGAAAAAAATTCGAATTTCGAAGTATTTTTTGGGTACTTCGACCATCGAATTGGTTAAATTCGTTCGAATTCGAACGAAATCGAACGATTCGAAGTAAAAATCGTTCGACTATTCGACCATTCGATAGTCGAAGTACTTATTCTTTAAAAAAAACTTCGACCTCCTACTTCGGCAGATAAAACCTACCGAAGTCAATGTTAGCCTATGGGGAAGGTCCCCATAGGCTTGCTAAGCTTTTTTTGATCGAAGGATTTTCCTTAGATCGTTTGATTAAAATCGTTCGAATCGTTCGATTCGAACGATTTAATCGTTCGATCGAACGAAAAATCCTTCGATCGTTCGATCGAACGATTAGCGCTAAATCCTTCGACTTCGATATTCGAAGTCGAAGGATTTCAATTCGAGGGTCGAATTTCGAAGTAATTTTAACTTCGAAATTCGACCCTTAATGAATCTGCCCCTTTATGTATATAGTAATACAGCATTGTGGTAAAATGATGAGTTTAAGAGGAATTGTTGGGGGAAACTGGTGAATTTAAGTACGGGGAAAATTCAAGACATTTCTCTTGAAAAAGTGTACTTATTATTATTAATAAATATGAGATATGTTGTGAAAATACACCTGGTGAATTGTGGTGAACTTGTTGAAGTTAAATCGTTTTCAATGGCTGGTGTTATGGTATGGCTTGTGTCCAGAGATTAAACATGTAGCTGCTGCAGGTTGGCCCATTGCCTTCGTTATAATCCGATCATTAGGCCCTAAGGCTGAATGATCGGATTAGCCTGATATCGCCCCCTAACTTTTCATCTTAATATCAACCCTGGCAGCCTTAAAGGATGCTCAGCCCTGCTTAGAAAGGGTGATATTATTTTTTCGTTAATTGTGGGTCCTTTTGGATCTTTACTTTAATTACTAGTATTCCTTTAAGTCTAAATACTAGATATATAACTTGGCTATTTTAACTTAATTTTATGCAATACAATTTCTATACTTTATTTTAACAAATAAAAAAACAAACTAATACAAAAAGTATTGTAGAAGTGATACCTATATTGACTAACAATAAAAATACATTGCAAGCTTTCGGGGCACCAATGCACCTTCGTCAGGCAAAATACAAATGAAAGCTAGAAAGGCAGAGCATATATTCTGTTAGATCGGTGAAAGGTAATTATGGGCAATAAATTAGGAAATTACAGATTGATAGGGATCAAATGTAGAGATAATACAAAGAATTAGGGTGGGTTGTAAATAGTCCAGGAGTCTGGATTATTATAAATATATTATAAAATTATAAATAGGACTATTTACAGCCCACCATAATTAATTGTATTATCTCTATCTATCTGTAACTTCCTAATTTATTGCCCATGAATACCTTTCACTGATCTAACAGAATATATACTGTGTCTTTCTAGCTTTTATTTGTATTTTGCCTGACGAAGGGGCCTTGGTGCTCCGAAAGCTTGCATATTGTTAGTCAATATAGGTATCACTTCTACAATACTTTTTGTATTTGTTTGTTTTTTGATTTGTTATGTATGCTACTGGCTAACACGATACCACAGTTTTTGTTTTGTGCTATACTTTATTTTAAAATAAGTCCACTCATGTGTATTGTACCATTGCCTAACATTGACTGGTAATTTCTGTGAATGTTTTTAAGACAATTTTACACGTATGCATTCTGTTATGTACAGACATAACTGATTGTTTCTTTGAGTGTATTGCTTTGATTGCTGCATGCCTATGACAAAGGGCAGAGACTTCAAACATGTCAGGTAGTACAGGGTGCTGAGCATGTCTATAATTTTTAATGTATAACAAAAATGATACTTTTAATGGGATTTGATCCAGAAGTTGCCACATTTCACTTAAAGGTGAATTGAAGGAGAATGGGCTGTTCCTATCACATTCTAGAATATATATATATATATAAGAATATATAAAAGAAGATAATACAACAACATACCATTAGTGGAAAAAATACAGCTTTATAGTAAATAAAATGTTCTTCTAGTTCTCTTTGAGACAGATATATATTACATATTATTTGCCATCAGTGAAATGTAGAATCCTATATGTAAAACATATCACTGAAAAACATTTTGTAATTCCCTGCATGTTTCCATGTAGTTTGTCTTTCGTGGTTATTTATTTGAGCTTTGTAAAGACCCGATGTAGGAACCAAAATCAGGGCAAGGACTAGATTCATCTTTTATATGGTTTTATAAGATATATAAGGTCGGAGTCGTGGCTCCATCTTGCTGAAAGAAGAAATAAAATGCACTAACAATGCATGGCTTTGCATATAACTTTAAGCAAATTTCAAGATTTCCATTGGAGTAATTATGTTTTCAAAATCCAATGCTGTTGAAAACATAACCACGTTGACTCAATAATGACATTCTGTAACTGCTTCAGCAGAGTCTTTTCCATGACCTTCACTGACATCGAACACAGATTATGACTTCTTCAAAAATCATCTCATATATCAGTTGTAATGCGGTGCTATAGCTATGACAAATGCTGCAGAAATCCTGTTCACTTTATATATAAAGGCAGTCAAGGCCCTGGATATAAATTAAAGTATATGAGAAACCAATGGTCATTTTTATTCTGTCTCTGCGAGTCTCATCACAATTTGATTTTCAATTTAGGCTGGCAGGTAGATATTTGCAAGAAGCCTCATCCTCTTCTCTATTTATAGCTGTGCAGTAATATTTGCAAGGCCTTTATTATACGTCTCTGAAAATTCCTGCCTAGACATTAAATAATGCTGTGATGGCTGATAATGATGCACTACTGGACTGCATTAGGGCTAACCTACATGGGAGATTCTGAAGTATGGTGTCAGAAGGACAGATGCAGTTGCATTTGACAAAATACAAAAATCAGATGTGTAAACTTCATAGAAGATTTACTACCTGATGAGACATGCCTTTCGGGAAGGGAGCGCTGCATGCTGAGTCTTCAATCTGATGGTGTCTGACAGATTTTTTTCTCCTCATTTAAATACATTGAATGCCGAGTGTAGATGCATGAACAAAACGCGAGATTAGAGCTCACTACAAAAAAACTCACCCACGTCTATTCATTCCTATGGGATTTTTGGAAGTGTATTCATAATTGGGAGAAAGTTGGAATTCATCATTTGATAAATAAACGTCTAAAAATTCCATAGGTGTGAATATAAGTGTGAGGTTTTTGTATTGAGCTCTAATCTCACATTTTGAAACATCGGCCCCTAAATTTTGACCCTCCAAATTTGATCGAAATATCCAGTGTAGCTTAGCCCTTAGGATACTTTGTAGTTCAATAGACTGCAACTGACAGCAGTAAAATGCACTGGAAGTAGCAAACACATTGAATGTTGCTGATCCCTGGTACTAATTGCCCAGAAGTAGGGACTAAGGGGGGAATGTAATTAAATATCACAAGCGTTATTTAATGTTAATGCTGCTCGCATTAAATTGCGCATTATTGCTAAGCAAAGGTTAGCATCAACACCTGTTTTCATGAAATATTTTGTTGCAAAAAACATTTTGCAATTGTGAATTTTTATTATAAGAATGTTCGCAGTAGCCATTTGGTCTCAAACTTTGCGAGGAAGACACGGAGGTCTGTAATCTATCAAAAAGAATGCAAACATGGGCAGTAACATTTGCAATGGTGTCTGCGAACATTTTCTGTACTAACGACACATATAGATTCTCCCATAAGTGTCAGAGCTAGGATCTAGAAAGACACATTTGGAGCTCCACATAGAGTACAGGCTGAAAGCTGGGAGCACTTCAGTTGCTGTATATTCTCTCTTACCCTGCAGGGATTTATACTAACCATTGGTGCTGTGAGAATTTGCCTATCCACTGATGTTCTATGTTCCTGCTTATATCATAGAACTTCTATGTGGATTGTGCTTTTCAATAAACAAGTTCTATGGTTAAGTTATAAGAACCACTGGCACCCAATTACTGTATACAGTTACAGGCACCCTACACACTGCCTCCACACAGGCCCAGACTGGCAATCTGTGGGTTCTGGCAAATGCCAGAGAGGCTGCTATAAGGTCCCATAGAAAGTCACTATTTAGTGGGCTGGTGGGGGCTGTTTGGGCCTCTATGTGGGCTGATTGGGCCTCTGTGTACCTGAAATCCCAGGGCCCATTTTCTTTGTTATACATGATACATGAACAATGAGGGCCAGATCGCACCCCATGGGGGATGTTTGGTACAGCAGACTGAGGGATTATTAACTGTATCTGACTACGATCTCTGTGCAAAGAAATAGCACTGGATGAAATTTTAGTTATTGTATTCAGTCAGGTCTTCACACATCAGGTTTGTCAATCTATTGCCTTGCCCTTTGAAGGCATAATATGTACAAATAGCATCTAGCTTTGTAGACGGATGGCAAAATCAACATTTCATGTGATTAGGCCAGAAGGTCACCTAGTGCAATTATCATGCAACGTGACTTTCCCTGTTTCTTTGAATTAGTCTGATTGTTTTGTCTTTGACTTTGGACTGCACAATAGTACTGAATGTTGATAAGTGAACTGGAGTGCAATCCACTTATAAAATTAACCTTTACAGAACATAATCACTGATCTTCAATGCATTATTTTGCAGTGATTTTGAAACCCTCCCCTCACCCTGCAGTGGAAAAACATCAGCAAGGGACCAGCCATTTTCCAAAGAAATCGTCCACAGTTTAACATTTCTTAATCAATCTTTTTTACTTAAATTAGGAAGATTGTGCAAATAAAGGGATTTTCTGACTGTGGGGTATTTTGTCTACTGAACAATTGTTTTGACTGCAGATTATTGTTATATTGCCTTATGCCTTCAGTGTGTGGGAGTATATTGTGTTCTACTCTAAGTTTCTATTTTCTACATAAGTATGACATGTTATTTGAGACAATTGAAGCTGTCCAGATATGTTCTTCTTGGCATCACCACAAATAACAGATGCTATTGTTATGTTGTACCAATTTGATACAAGACGTGAAAACAATATAGTGAGTTACAAGGTGCCCATGCTTTTTAAACACTTGTACAATTAACTGGAATAATAGTTAAAACAAGGTAGTTCAAAATAAATGCCCCTTTGTTTCAGAATATAATTTATATAATATTAAGTATGCCTTTATTATGATGTTTAAGCCTTTGCATGATGCAGTTACTTATTTATAGTGATGGGCGAATTTGCGCCGTTTTGCTTCGCCGAAAAATTCGCGAATTTCGCGCGAAATTCGCGAATTTCGTGTGAAATTCGCGAAACGCCGAAAAATTCGCGAAACGGCGCATTTTTCGACGCCGGCGCCCGTTTTTTACGACGGCGTCCATTTTTTCGTAAAAAATTTTTTTGACGCCGGCGAATTTTTGACGCAAATTTTCACTGGAGTTTCGCGAATTTATTCGCTGGCGGCGAATCGCACAAATTCGCCGTGAATTCGCGCCTGGCGAATAAATTCGCCCATCACTACTTATTTACTTATTTTTGACTGTAATTCATTTGGCACTAACGTTAGGTTTAGAACTGTAGATATTACAGTCTACAGCACACAGTGGATTAAGCAAGGTCATCTCCGCCATACTAAAATTATTAGTAACTACTTTATATGATGGGATTTTGTTGATATTGTGCTATTTACAAGATTAAATTGGTTTTGGCGAGTGATGTACTTGTATCTCTGAATATCTTTATAACAGCTCACAAAATGACTGAACTTAGTTTCTCTTAAAGATGCTGGTGACAAGCAACACTCCAGCATCTGTGAAATTACTGTAAAACTGGTGGCAAATGTGGGAGCTGCAACATCTGCAATCCCCATCCAAACTCTTTAGTTCATTTTTGTAACTCTGTTAATAGGTGTTATTTTAAGTTTCTTGCAAAGAATGCACAGCAGTCACCCTCATGCTTACAAATATTCTCTAATTTTCCATATAGTTCAGTTAATTTCTGAATAAAATGCTTAGATGTTTGGTTGGAAAATGATCAAACTGGGTTAAAAAAAATGGTGAGTGTGCAATCATAAGGCTTCTTTTCAGGTGAGGCACAGTACTCCATATAAACATTACAGTTTGTCAAACATACTGTGTATCTGTGGTTTCCAAAATCACACTAAATAAAACTGTATACTTTAAGGGGCATATTTCTCAAGGGTCGAATTTCAAATTTAAAAAACTTCAAAATTCAAAAAGATAAACCAAAATGAAGTAGAAGTTTTTTTCGGCCGAACAGGTCCCTTTTCGGACGAATAGGTCCGTATTCAGCCAAATTCAAATCGTTTAAAGTAATAGAGCATTCAATCTAATTTGAATCATAGTTTTTCCAAAAAAAACTTTGATTTTCAAAGTCCACCGATTATCTCCAACTGGGTTCTAGGAGGTCCCCCTTAGGCTAAAACAGCAATTTGTCAGGTTTTAGATGGCAAATGGTCAAAGTCAAATTTTTAAAGAGACAGTACATGATACATTTCAATATTCAAATTTTCGAATTTTTTTCAAATTCAAATTGAATTTGGACTATTCCCTAGTTAAAGTACACAAAAAATAGTTTGAAATTCGAATTGTTTGAATTCGAAAAATGTATATTTTATTATTTAATATTATATTAATTATATTATATTTATTAATATTTGGTTGCTAAGCATTTGATTTTTTTGGTTCCTACCTCTGTAGCCTATCACTTTTTTTGGCTTGTCTTTTACCAAAATATTAAACGTGAGGCAAATGTGTAGGCATTCCAGTAAAGTTTTGTTCCAACATACCACAGGGCATATATGGTCCACTTTGCTTAATAGGTAATGGTTTGTTTAGTAAGTGACCAAATTAATGATTTTATTTTAGCGCTTCACAGTAGTATTGTGACTTCAGAGCTATGGGTGTGTGTTTGTAAAATATGGGAAGAGGTCCTTTGGCATGCCATGATCAGTCTGATGTCCAGATTTTGTTTTCCGAGCACTACAAGAAAAGATAATAGGGCAAACATTATTTTTAGGAGGAGATGTCAGTGAAGAAAAATGGAAATGTCAGAATGTGGGTTGAAATATTACTAACGCCTGAGAAGAAATGATGAAATGATTTCCAAAAGGCTTTTATGGACAGCAGAGGAGAAAAAAAAGTAAATTGAAATCTATTCTGATTTTATATTACTCAAAAATGTTTGACAGTTAAAATATTAGTATGATATTTATGACCTGGAACCTAGTTCCACAATATTAGCTGGCAATGGGCAAATCTGTACAGACAGAGGGGTAAATGATTTAAGGCTCAGGAAGCTCCATAGGCTTCCCAAAGCCTATTTTTTTTTCTTTTCGTTTAAAGGGGTAGCTCAGCTAAAATGTAACAGTATGAAATGGACAGAAGAATTCTTGGGCGATTCTTAATTCAAAGTCTTCACTTTTAATTTTTGTTGTTACTCAAGTCTTGAAATCTCAATAGCTCTCTTGTTTAAAGAAAATTAAAGCTTACAAAGAAGTAGGCGCAAAATGCTACACATTATATTTTAGGCTTCTTCACTAGAGCATGGCGACTTTTGAGCTGTGAAGATCTCGATTTCTGAAGTTCCCCTAAGGAGAGGGCTGATAAACTGCATCTGTTCTGTGCTGCTGTCAGTTGTCGAAGCTTAGAAATAAAGTAGTAAATCATATTATCTATCAACTAAGAAACCAATCCATTCTAAATCAGAATTTAATAATCAGCCATGTAGCATAAGCTTTTATGCTATTTTAATTTGAGGATTTCCAGGGACCCCTAAGATTAGCTGCCCAGAACACAATGAACGTGGCAGTGTCACTGACACTCAATAGATGGTTTCACAAGATTCATATTAATGTTTAGGCTTTAATTCTGACTTACAGTAATTATTCTAGGTACCAGTGGTATGGAATTCAGAATGGAAGATCAGCGGGAGAGGGTCTGAATGTAAAGATACTTAAAAATAAGACTAACAATAAAACTGAGACCTCACAGGTTAGCTGCTTTACACATTTTTAAAGCCATTAGACAAATACAAATACAATTTGGCACAGGTATCATGTATATACTGTATATTAATACATTAAAAGCTTTCTTGACTGCCATTGAACTGGCAGGAATGTGTTTACATTGAAAATAGATCAAACTACTGGGGATCCTTCTTGATTTCCACTATAAAAACTAGCCAAGATGCACAGTTACAAAGGATCAAACCCGACTGATCCATAATGATTCCCGGATGTATTATTCTAGTTACTTTATCTGATCAAATCATTTTCAATGACTCATTCTGGACATATTTAATTCTGATTAATTAAATGAAAGCACACTATAAACTCCAGTGTAAATCAGCAAGGATGGGCAAAGCTCTTGGTAGGCATGGAGAACACCCATGTATGGCCAGGACATCTTCAATAACTTGTGAGCTATTAAATGGCACTTTCAAAAATAAAATAACTGCAGATATAAAATGCACAATGGCCATTTGCAAACAATCAAAAAATATGATAATGGAAGAAATGAATGTATGACTGTAGCATGGAGCACAAAAAGCTTAAAATCTTAATATGCTAAAGCTTTCAAATTATCATGGCTAAAAAATATGATGGCATCCTGCTATGATGATTTGTTCTGCATAAAACAGCCATTAAGTATTACTCTAATAAACCGTAAGAATTGCTATGACAATGCTTCGCTCTGATTAAAGATGGATATGTAACCATATTCTTTTTGGCATTATTATAAAAGTGAATTGGACCAAAAAAAAAATCTTAATACAAAGAGCAGCGGTACACAGCCATGCTCACAACATGGGGTTATCATTAAGTTATTTAAAATGCAAGTAATGTGTTTGAAAAACATTAGCCTGCAAGTTACATAACTTAATGGTTGAAAATGTAGTTCTGAGCTGACCATTCATTAAACTATTGAAGCTTTTACCTTATTATATAAACTATAAGCTAAAATGCAGAAAGGCAGCCATGGCATTCAAATCTGCATGACTGGTTAAAGCAATAGGGAGGATGATTTCCTTTAGCTCTATATAAAAACACTGGAATTTGTGTGCTTTTTGGAGGGATTGTTAATAGTGCTTTATAGTTTTCTGCCAGTGAGATGATGTGCAATAACATACAGCCCAGAACATCCAACACAAATAAGGATTGGCAGTTTTGAGTTATAACATATGGAATATTGAAGGTACCTCACTGCAAAAGCTGAAATAGGCCGTTCTTTAGCATAAACAAGGAGAATTATTTTAATTTATGGTTAGATTGCTCCTATGTTAAATGCATTTGTTGTGATTTTGAAATATAGCAAACTGTAAACACAAGATGGATACAAATTCTGTGATAACATCAGCTTCATCCAGTAGGGTAACATTAAACGTCCCAGCAGTTTCTAACTGAGCATCGAATCCTATATCATGAAGTTGCCTTCTCAGTTCTTATCAGGTTTCACCTTTAATTCATCACATTTTGTGTGTGTGTATATATATATATATATATATATATATATATATATATATATATATAGATACAGGCAACATGTCATATCTGCTTGCTTACTTGTATTTACCAGTACAGATATGGGATCATTTATCCAGAAAGCTCTGAATTACAAGAAGGCCATTTGCCATAGACTCATTTTTCTGATTTTTTATTTCTCTGTAATAATAAAGCAGTAGCTTGTATTTGATCTCAAAAAAAGATATAATTAATCCTTATAAGAGGCAAACAATCCTATTGAGTTTATTTAATGTTTAAATTCATTTTAAGTAGACTTAATGTATGGAGCTCCAAAGTACAGAAAGATCCTTTATCCAGGTCCCAACCATTCTGGATGGTAGGACCAATACATGTGTATATATACGGTTGCCACCTTTTGGCCTTGTTGAATCTGGGCAGGCAGGTTGGTGATGTCAGGGGCTATGAAGTGGCAACACTACTTCCTGCTTTGCAGCTCTCTTGGTTTCCGCTGATTGGTTACGAGGCAGTAACCAATCAGTGACTTGAAGGGGGGGCACATGAATCATAACTGTTTGCTTTTTAATCTGAGCTGCATGCTGAGGATCAATTGCAAACTCACTGAACAGTTATGTCTCATGCGGCCCCCCTTCAAATCGCTGAATTAGAGAAGGAAGCAGGAAGTTATGTTCTATTCTGTTTTAGACAACCAGTCACTCTAGCCTTTATAGATTACATTTTTGTCTGACTAACTTTGTCTTTCCTTATAATTGAGACCTTCTATACCTTTTACCAGCTTACTTGCCCTTCTCTGGACCCTCTCCAATTCAATTTGAGACCTAAACGATACGGCATATTTTGGATGGGGCTTTACCAACGCTCTGTAAAGTGTCAGAATATCCCCCAGATACTGAACTGTTCAAAGTTGCTACAATAGTTGATACTTTTCTCAGGAGCATCTGTGGAATATTAGCAACTATTGTAATGAAACTCAGGGAATCTGCTCAGCAGTCAGTGACCCCCCTCCCAGAGCTGCTTTAGAAATATATCAGAAGGTGAAAAATTAAACTTTAAACGTTAATAAGAAAAACAGTCACAAATAGAAAATAAAAATTAACTGAGAAAAAAGTCTTCATATCCAGGGAACAATCTCTTTCAGTCTACTAAAAATTATTTAAACATTGAACATTGGGTTTTTTCCCTCCAATAAGGATTCATTATATCTTAGTTAGAATCAAGTACAATGTACTGTTTTAATATTACAGAGAAAAAGGAAATCATTATTTTAAATTTGAATGATGAATCATTGTAGATGGCCTTCCCATCATTCAGAGTTTTGGTTTTTAGATAACGGATCACATATCTAAATGTAGGAGAGTGAAGGTTTTGCTTACCTTTATGTCCTTTGGTTCCCTGGGCAATCAGCTAGAATGGGTCCTCTGTTTGTAGGAGGGTATCCCATTTTTTAAAGGGAACAGTATCCACCAGCAACTCTTTAATACCAACAGAGGACCATACACTTTACCACGCAGGAACTGTGACAACTTTTAACAGCAGCTTTATTCCTCCGACACACCAAAATCTTTCCATTCAGGCACATGTTCCTCATTCTTTTCTTCAAACACAGCAAGAAAAATAATCACTCACTAATACAACATTTTGTAGCTACTTCCATAGAACTCTGTATTGGGAGAAATTGCAGGGGAAATATGGAGACTCAGCAGTAAATGATACTGGTCCTCCTGGCAAGAATAATGGAATATCCATCTATCCAGTAATTATTATGAATAGGTTCATGCTGTGTGTTGCAATTTTACTTATTTCTGGTTCTTGACTCCAGTACTTTTTGGCCTGAAATTATATTAGATCAGTCTTAGTATTGTTGGGAACAAAACCTGGGGCTACAAGGATTGTTCAATTTAAATTGTAGCATTGAAACCAGTTCCCTGCATGTGAGCAGACATTTGCTGTACTGCTGAAGTGACTGGGATGATGTGTGGCAGGGGTATTTTTAATTTGATGAACACTGCCATACTAATCCATTTTAGTGGAGGAGAGCTCCACCAATCAATGTAGCAGAAGGTGCAAAAATAAAGAAAACAATAAATAATCTACTATGAATACTAATTAGGATATGAAATAATCAGCTATCACAAGATCATATATACTATTTTGTACAGGTCACATTCAACTTTGCAGTTTATTCTATCCTTTTTTCATGATATAAAAATGTTCTGAGGAATATTACAGTTGTATTAGTTGGGCTTTAGAAGTTAAACTGATATATACAGTATTTGTTTTGTGCCATTATGGTGGTTTATATACAGTCATCAACATATTCTATATTCTTGTTATTCTATACCTGAATAGGATATCTGCTAGTATATTAAAGGTGTTGTGCTACAGTTAAGTTCTTATAGAGGTTCAACTGTCTTGTTAAAGTACAGGTATAGGATCCCTTATCTGGAAACCCGATATCCAGAAAGCTCAGAATTACGGAATGTACGTCTCCCATAGGCTCCATTTTATCCAAATAATACAATTTTTTTAAAACGATTTCCTTTTTCTCTGTAATAATAAAACAGTAGTTTGTACTTGATCCCAACTAAGATATAATTAATCCTTATCGGGAGCAAAACCAGCCTATTGGATTTATTTAATGTTTAAATGAATTTCTAGTAGACTTAAGACACGAAGACCCAAATTACGTAAAGATCCGTTGTCCGGAAAACCCAAGGTCCCGAGCATTCTGGATAACAGGTCCCATACCTAACAAAAGCAATCCAGTAATTATTCACATAAACGGTTTATTCTCTGCTAATGATATCTATTTCATTGTATAAAATAAGCCCTTTACTTAATCACTTTTGCATTTTACTTGCACCAGGCAATATTGTGTGCACGATAAAGTACTCTTGATGAGAACACCGATTCCCTCTGAACGGAACTAAAATAGAAGTTACAAAATCATTCACACTGGCAAACCGAAATCTATTAGTATATATCAGTGAAGATAGTTAATGGACGTTACATTGTTTTGTGCTGAATCCCAAATTGTACACACTTTAAAAATGTCATTGTAAGCGAAACAGATAAGAGACAGAGATGGCACTTTTGTTGATAGGTGAGAAATGCAATGCTAAGGAAATGATTGATCTAGCACTATTGCAGTGCTCATCTGCAGAACAGCCAATATTGTGGTGTAAAATCAATTCTGCTATTATAAACTGGTGACTATAGTTTCTAAGAACAGTCATCTCTAAATCTTACTCTTCCGAATTTAGCAGATGATTCAGTAAAATGTAATTTATAGTTTAAAAAGAAACAAATTTGGCATAAAAATAACAAACGAGGCAAAGTTAGCAATGGGAGCGAAAGGATATGCCGTGGCCAATATGGATGCGAGGAGACATGATTGTGTAATATTTCAACACTGACTTTTACAGGTAAAGAGGCACTTCTCATTGATTATTAGTCATGTAAGAATGAATGACTTGTATTTTTACTGTAACTGTTAAATCTGTTTCATATCATGTACAGCACTGTTTTCTTTGAAGAATTAATGATATCAAGTGCGTTTTAATGCTGAAAAACCAATATAACAGGTAATAATCGGTTCCCAACCAGTAGACAGAAGAATTATTTTGTAGATATTCCACAAAGTCTACTAGGTTTTAATTTGCCACATGCTTTTAATAGTTATTGACTTCATGCCTGTTCTGCCTCCTAGCAACATTTTTAGGTTCAACAAATATGTCCTGTACTGGCCACCTTTAATTGTGCTCTTTAATTGCACTCCCAAAGCTCTCACATTGTTCTTAACTCTTGGTCATCAGCAACTGTCCTTTGAGAAGGCTCCTTAAAAAATACCCTTTGCCAGAGTGCTGTACACCTTGATGTAATATTTTAAAATGAAGTCAGGACTGTCAAGCATGTCCCTACATTCCCTAATTCTCAGTTCTAGGCTACATGAAGAATCACAGTACATCAAAGTGCTTGTGTTCTTTGAAGTGCTGCACAAGCAGAGCCACAGTATGGTTTTCTCTTACTCCACCAATGGTCCCAAGGAACATATACCACATGCCTGGCCATACACATGCCTGACCACCCTCCAGTGCTCCATTGTTACTATCCAGATTGCAAATTAATTTTTCTGCAATACATACGATTCTGTTGTTTCTTGTCCTTCATTACACTGTATAAACTTAAGCAATAATGGGTTACAATAGAATACTTAACTACTTTACCTCTCCTAGGAACATTAGAAACTCTGCACACTGAGATGTTCTTTGTCAAGTAACTGCATTTAGATTTTTGAGAAGATATTCTTAAACTGCATGGTAAAATTGATCTTATTCTGTATTGTACTTTTATTAATTGTTTTTCAAGAATGTTACACAAAGGGTTGCATGGACAATCATTTTCTTATCACTTAAATCTGACAGTATTTAATAAATCGTATCTCCTTCCTGCTGTGTGCTATGGAAACACATAATGCTTTTATGTGGGAAAGAAACTCTATCCTTGAGAAAATAATAAGCATTACTGTATTGAGATTATTCACATCTGTATTATATGCTCTGGTTCCATATATATATATATATATATATATATATATATATATATATATATATATATATATATATATATATATATATATATATATATATATATATATATATATATATATATATATAAAATCCATTTTAAGTCTAGAAACATTAAATTTCATTATTAGATATAATTATTGAATCTATAACAGTTTTTTTCTATCAACTATTAATGGTAAAGAATAATATAAGGCAAGACACAAGTGACATAAGTTGCAAAATTAATACATTTCTTCTCAGTAAAATGCTGCAGAAATAAATATTGCCCAAAAGCTGCTGAGAATTTGCTTGTTGGTTTTAAGCAGTGTAATGCAGCGAGCATAGCCTGTAGAGATCTCAAAACAAGATAGAAAACTACTCCCACTGGGTACTTACATACTTATCTGTATGCCTCTATCCAGAATCCTTAGCTGCTGTAACACTGCTCTGTGGATTGGGACAATGAGGTTAGTTATACAAGTTATACAGGCATAGATAGAGAGGTGAGTAGAAGACCTTATTGGTATTCAGGATGTGCTCAATAATGTGACTGTTGAATCTGGTTCCAAAAAGTAAGATAAAAAAAGAGCACAACACCTCACAGTAAGCAACATATAGAACATACATATAGTGAAAGGCATCCATCATTGGCAAGGAATAAAAGAACAGTGGAACAAAAAGAATAGATTGATGCAGACCAGTTAATTAATTTAATATTAAAAGGCTGAAAAAGGCCTTCAGATCCCAACTTCTGAGGTTAGGCTTTATACACCTGGAATACATAAATAAATAATATTACAAAAGGTATAGAACAATCCTTGTTTTCAGCTTTGGCTTTATCATTGAGAAACATTTTTTACAAAAATCTACTTAATAAAAGTTATTTATTTATTTTTCTTTTCTGTACTACATTTAAACATCTTGTTCAGTTATCCTTAGTTTTACATCAGCAGTCAAGTACTACCTAAGCTAAACTCAAAAAGTCCAAAAATTCACAAGTAGATTCAAAAATTGCAAAAAAATTGCAAATGAATGGAAAAGTGAGTCCTTTAGTTCAATCCGCTCCTGCCGATCCTACTTCAGTTCTCCCAACTGTAGAAAACTTCACAATATATAGAAAAATGGATCAGCGCCTCTGGCAACGGAGACAAACAAACATCAGAAAAAAGAGAAAAACAGAAAATATATAGTGCCCTTTAACTCCTCTCAGCATGCATGCAAATCCTTCCACCGATAACTGGCTGCAATGCCTACTTACAAGACCCTAGTCTTTAGTTTGCCCATAATGATATCCACGCTTCTTTTCTCCTCCGTCACTCCTTGTCCTCTCATATATAAAACAGAGAATTTTCGTTATTCTTTGTACACATTTTCATAAAAAGGCTGTTTTGCGCAGGTTGCCCAGTTGTATCCGTGATAGGAGTAGAAGAGCCGGCTTCCCCTTCTCCCTCGTGGAGTTCACCCCATTCCCAAGGTGCAAGTCCAAAACAGTATTCCAAAAAAGATGTGAGGACCTCCAATTATAAAGAAGCAATTAATTAAAAAATTAGAAAATGTTATTAGGACATAAAAACCTAACGCGTTTCGTGCCTATTGGGGCACTTACTCATAGGCTGAATAAGTGCCCCACTAGGCACGAAACGCGTTAGGTTTTTAGAAGCGTGGATATCATTACGGGCAAACTAAAGACTAGGGTCTTATAAGTAGGCATTGCAGCCAGTTGTCGGTGGAAGGATTTGCATGCATGTTGAGAGGAGTTAAAGGGTACCTGAGAGGGAGATTAAGCATGGTGCATGAACACGTGAAAAAACTGAGTTAAAAGTGAAGTAACACAGCACATTACCATTTCCCCATTATAACACGTGGTGTCTAATTACAAAATTACAAAAATTACTACACCATATATTTTCTGTTTTTCTCTTTTTTCTGATGTTTGTTTGTCTCCGATGCCAGAGGCGCTGATCCATTTTTCTAAGCTAAAATCCTCGGCAAGATACACTCAACCTGATTACATGGCCTTTTATTTATATATAAAAGATATAAACACATACATATAAATTCCATTTATATGTTTATATATGATATTCCACTTAATGATCAGTTAAATACATAGCTCTCTATGGTGGCTAACACATGCCCAATTTTACATTCATTTACCTAGCTGAGTAAGTAAAAGCTTAGATTTAA
Organism: Xenopus petersii; assembly: GCA_038501925.1. Lineage (NCBI taxonomy): Eukaryota > Metazoa > Chordata > Amphibia > Anura > Pipidae > Xenopus > Xenopus petersii. The sequence continues at coordinate 46,879,643 of CM076681.1, read as the reverse complement.
TTCCAGTGTAAATCTACAGTTAAACTGAATAATTTTCGGTATGGTCTATAAAGAGCTAACAGGGGACTCTTTGTTGAATAGTCATCTGTCTGTGAACCAAATGCACATTTATTTTTAAGTAGTTAGCAGAGGTTTGTGTAGTGTGCATAGAGGAGAGACAGCTCACAGAAAAGCAATTAAAATTGAAAGAAGAAGCTGTAATGAGGGCTGATTCAATACTGTTTATGAGCTGTGTTGTTTGGTCTGTTTTTTTGGCTTTACATGAGCAAACTGGAAGGAAAACATATTTGTATGTAACATTAGCAATGTACTTAAATTCTCTTTGTCATGATAGGTGTTGAGAGTATGTTAAGGAAGTTGAGTCCAGGATGAGTAGGGAAAGGCTGCTCTTGTTGGTTGAAAAGGTTACACTCTATATGGATGTAGTAGTGGGTTGGCTGTATAGTAGCATGATAGCATGGGCTTTGTTTAAAGTATATATAACTGTATCTTCTAAACCACCTAGATATATATCAACCAACCTTTATTGCCCCCGCCACAAATTTGCATTTCTTCCTGCTATATTTTTCATTATAATTACCTTCATACTTATATATATATATATATATATATATATATATATATATATATATATATATATATATATATATTAGCAGAGCTCTCACCTTTCAATACTAATTATCCTCCTGCCTTCATTTGGGAATAATATAATCTGTGAAATTTGGATTTTACTAGGTCATTATTCATTGATTTTTCCTGAAGTCACTCATATTGTGTGTGAACTGGGGCTATTGATGAAATAATTAAAAGGCAAATGGAGTGAGACATAAAACCATTTTTGGCCAGAAACTTTCCCATAAAAAAGCTCCTTTTACACAGGACCAGTTTCCTTTTTTTGTAAAAAAAAAACAGCCGCCATCTTACCGGGATTTCCCAGCTGTCCCTAGCACACATTCAAAGTACTGTACAGTTTCCTCATTCCCATGCAGATGTCTTAAAGGATTATATACTTACCACAAGTGCAGTGTGCAAAGAGCAATTTTGCACCATTTTTTTACCCACAATACAGGTATGAGAGCTATTATTTGTAGAAAGAATGGCGGGAGTAGCAGGTTCCTTTTGCAAAGCCAAAACTTTATTGTAAAGTTGAAAACCATTAGCCACAATGGATGAAAACAGAATATAGCTCTAGTATTAGCTAAACATGACAATGTATAAATAATACTTGGTAGAAGACCTTCTTGTACTAGGTATAACTAGATGAATAAACAAGGCATTATGAGGCACCAGCATGTAGATTACAACTGGCTTCAGGAAAGGTTAAATGTGACATTACTTCAGAACAAAGAAGTCATGAAATAAGGTATGGTTTCATTCATTTCATTATTTGTTGCTTCCTGACAAGCTTTGACTACAGGGTTTGGTTTGACCATTGGCAATTTTTTTTCCTGTTACTGACTTCTCAGCTAAAACATATATTCAAAATGATAACACTGCAAAATCAATAGCATAAAACTTGTTACAGCAAGATTATCAGGGTCTTGGAAATATCAAGCTGTGATAAAAGCACTCGTAGAACTTTTTAAGCATGCCATCTGTTCCTCCTCTTCAACAGACCTGAAAGTAATGCAAAGTATGGTAAACATTATGAAACCATATTTAAAGCCTAGTCCATAACTTAATGACATAAAATTCCAGAACTTTACAAAGTTGTTCTTCAAAATTCCATTGTTACAATTGCCTATTCCTTTAGAAGAGAAGAGAAGTAATGATGGGCGAATTTCTCCCATTTGGCTTCGCCGAAAAATTTGTGAATTTCCTGTGAAGTTCGCAAAACAGCTAAAAATTTGTGAACCGCATATTTTGATGCCGGCGTCAATTTTTTTTGCCACCAGTGACAATTCCGATGCGCATTTAAGTCAATGGGCACCTTTGTCTCCGGAATTTTCACCGGCGTCAAAAGTGTCGCCGGCTAAAAAAATTTCACTGCAATTTCACAAATTTATTCACCACTGGTGAAACGTGGAAATTCACGTCTGGCGAATAAATTCGCCATCACTAAAGAGAAGCTATGGATTATATGTGGACTATAAACCACTGAGGGTAATAACACCTTTAAAGGGAAAAATAGCCCCTTTTTCTGATGCGTTCATTCATATTCACAGATGCTGATCAGCAGCTACAGTACATCCACATGTAACTACATGAGAGTAAAGAGTCCCATCTGGGTGCTTAACATAAAAAACATAGAAATAAAGATGATAAAATTCTTCATTTTATAATTATTTTACTTAATAATTTTTAATACCGTAATGTTTTTTTTTTAACAGACATAAAATAATACTACACATTGAAAGTAAACCATGATAGCCTGCCTCTGACTTAAGAACTATTTTCTGTCTGGCAGAGTCATGTAACCCGTACCTCTCCAGTGTGAAGTCATGGATTTTGGGATATGAAGCCCCTCTGCATTTCAGAAAATCTGTGTACCACCGCTGTGAAAAGCAGAGGGACTTCAAGGAAGAGAATCCATCACTTCCCAATGCCAGAAGGAGAGGAAGGGGTCTGTGTAAATTATTATATTTATTTTTGGAAGGTCAGATAGTGTTTATGTACCTTTTTATACAAGAGACAAAGGAAATGAGATTGTGCACTAAGGGTTTTTTATCCCTTTAGGAGAAAATTATGAATTTTCAGTGGTTTTAAAATTATTTGAAAATATATTTCTCTATTTGTCTGGATGTTTATATTCTCCGCATATCTCTTTCTGATCCCTGAAACAAACGTAGCAGAGGCCATCTGATTAATAGACTTAGAGAAGTCTTCTGCTACACTGTTTCATGAGTTGGAACCAGAGAACCAAAACCAATAAATTCAATTTGAAGTACAAAGTTGCTTGGAAATGATACATTAATAAATCAGGGGAAGTAGAAAATAATTATCAATGTGTATTGGGAAGTTTTATTACATTAGCCAAAGACCGTTTTTTTTGTTGGGGGGGGGATTCCCTCTAACAAGTGTAGGCAAGCACCTGATTATAAATAAAAATTGCCACTGACTTTCACCCTACAGCAAATACATGGAGCACTGATGGGTGACAGTGGTTTGATAATAATCAGACACGTTAATGTGTGACTTTATTTTCTGTTTACTTGGGCAAGAAAAGCAGAGTACATAATGGTTAAATTTTCCCTGCAGAGTATGAGATACACACATTTAGAAAGCCATAAAACTCATAAAAATAGCAGGTCTATTTGAGAGAGCAGATCTACAAATTAGCCTGAGGTGGCTTTACTTTTATTACATTTTATACAGCTTTACGCGTTTTCTGCCATTTTGCATGATAATTTAGTCACTGGGGTACAGTTGTACTGAAGTCTATGGCAGATGGATCATATTGACACTACAGAACAAGCACTATGATGTCTACCTCCCGAAGTAATAAAAGAACAAAGAACAGAATTCTGTATGTAAGGACAAATTCTGTGGAGCAAATTGAACAATTATAGAGACACATTTACAGTATTTCTAGCTGTGAATACTGATATGCAGTTTCATGGGCCTTCCTTTCAATTACTGGTAACTAAAAAGTTAACTAGACTTATATAGTCAGTTGCTGAACCACCAGTGGCTCAAACTGAAGCTTTCTGTGTAAAAGCAGTGCTACAAAGGAGGAGCTCCAGGTGGTAAGAAGGATGGGGGTTTCATACTGGGGCCCATGATGCTTTGGTTGTGTTCCTGGGTATAGTAGTGGTAGGGTGGTGGGGTGCATCCATTTTAACAATTGCTACTTATCAGGCAGGATAAGCAGGATATTGAGTAAGGCCTCCGTGCAGTATTTATGTATATTTGTATTTGTATATGTGCAATGCATGGTATAAAATGCAAGCTCAACAGATAATCTTGCCAAGAGAAGGGAGAATTTGCCATATTCTTGTGTAATGTTTAGTGTCCATATTGTCTGCTTGAGTGTTTTTGAATTTTGAGGCTGAAGGCAAAGAATTATGGATGTGTCATATCCAGGACCGGATATCCAAAGTACAGAATTTTCAGAAAATACAACCCAATCTGTCGATGGATGCTTTTAGGGTTGATGTATGCTGTCGCATGGAATAAAGAGTCCCAGCCTGACATCTGGTAGTCAATAGGTAGCTGGGTCTGTATTTTAAGATGCCCTAGTCCCATAAACAAAGCTTTGTGCAAAAACAAATCTAAGAGTCACCTCAAGCATACAGGGACCTGGGCAATTTAACCTGTCAGTGTCAGTACTCGTTTTGTGCTTTGTTCCCTGGGCTATTTATTTAATGGTTACTGTGGGTGAATTGACAGAATTTGCAAAGTGGTACAATGTGTCTGTCACTCTCTCCAAATGTGGGTAAAAAAATTTTGTAATTTGCAACAGTTATTGCACTTTAAAACTTACTCAGTCAGTAAATAAGGCTACATGTCCACAAGATGTACATTTACCCTATAAAACTTGAAAGCCATAAAGTGACATTTTATCATCAATGTACAAGATTTGATCTCTGTCACATCATAGCAATGTACTAACAATACCAAACACATATATAAGCCACTAAATCAAAATATATATATGTTATAGTTATGTAAATCTTTTATACCATTAAGTTTCAGATGCTCATTAACCCTGTATATAACCACTTTGCTTTCTTTATTACTAGATTATATATACCATATGGTATTTAATTATCATACCTCCTCTGCATCATCTTACATATATAATACAATTAGCTTCTGCATTTATAGTACATACATATTAAGTGCTGTACTTCACAATGGTCATTAAACAGAAAGCATTTACATCTGAATTGCCGTTATTGTAATTATGCAAACCACAGATCCAACAACATGTTCTATTTATATACAGAAACTGCACATTAGGCTTTTCGTTGGGTTATGATGAACAAAGGAGAAGAAATGGATTTATATACCCTCCTCTATTTCTGGTCCCATTTCTGCTGCCACCTCTACTGCCTTGGGATTAAAGCACACATGGTGATTCTCTGGTCTTCTCAGGGAGAAGTTAATTCACCCTTTCACAATGGTACCAGTTTTTCATTCATTCTGATGAAAAATATGTTACTTCTGTTACTGCTTTTTGGTGCCTCTGGGTTTCCCAATTTTTTTAAATTCTCGAGTGGTACAACTAATAGAATAACATGTGAGAGGTCATGTGTGCACTGCCGTGAAGAATCAGTGATTTATTCAGTATATGCTGGGAATCTACAGTTACTGTATGTCTGGGCCTTGGGACTACAAAATGCAGATAGCTGAAAGTATGCAAATACAATTTTTTTCACTTGCTTATGAAAGGGCAAGGTCCCCTCAATTTGCCTCTTAACAAGGCAAGTTAGAACAAGTTCTGGACTGGCTATTGATATTATAGGAGTCATTTATTACCTGTAGGTGTAAGGATTCACGGACAGGACCAAATGTGCTGTATAACTTAAGGTTTTTGATAAACAAAAAATGTGCACAGATCTCTGCAGAAAAGTACAATGCAGCAAAAAACAATTCCAAATTCAGGCCAAAAGTCAAGGTCAGGCGACAAACAAACAGATGAGGGAAAGGCCAAAGGTTGGAACAGGCAGAGTACATGCAAGGTCAAAAACAAGCTGAGGTCAATACCGGGAGATCCAAAAATCAGAGGGAACAGGGAGCAGATAGGAACAGAGCAGGAAACCGGACAAGATTACCGGATTCACTCCCACAACCCATGCCTTAACTTATACATCATCCAGAGACATAAGTTAAGGAGCTTTGGCAGGAGAGGGCTACAATGGAGCCCTGTATGTACTGCCTTCGTTTTTGCAGGTGGTAAGGACAGCCCTGCCTTGCACCTGCCAAAAGCTGAACAGTAAATGTTCCCTATGACTAGGGCTTTATGTTATGAATCAGTTCAGGTAGAATAATCATATTACAGTAACCCTCAAAAATCACTAAAACAGCACAGCCAGTTGCTAATGATCATCAGTACACAGAATTCTAAACACTTTATTTCACAGCACACTCCCAAAGGGACAGAAATAATAAATCAACTCGAATAAAATTATTAAATCCAACTGAAATCATTCCTTACTTTTCTAAACAGAAATGCAAGTTGCCTTTATACGTAATCAGGACCGCCATCAGAAATCGCAGGGCCCCATACAACAAAATTTCCTGGGCCCCCTGGGCTGCACCCACCGCAAGCCCCACCTACAGATCCACCCTCCCCACCCCACAGGTCCGCCCCCCACCAGACAGTAAAAAAACAAAAAAAATATTGGTGGCTAGGGTTCCCACATGTTAAATAAAAATAAAAAGATATTGGTGGTCAGGGGCCCCCATAAAAAAAACATTTGTGGCCAGGACCCCCCCCATTATAAAATATTGGTGGCTAGGACCCCACATCAGAAAAAAAAATTGGTGGCCAGCCCCCCCACATTATGAGAAAATTGGTGGCGGGGCGCCTTAAACGTCTATGCCTTCCCGAAGTCAGCAGCTCGCAGAAAGATGGGGGGCCCGGCTAATCAGGTAAGTGTGGCGTGACTGGGCCCCGATTACCCTCGGGGCCCCCTACAACTCCCCCCTGTCCCCCCCTGATGGCTGCCCTGTACGTAATTAAGACTTTCTCCTTCAAGTGCCATCTTCCGGCTCTTCTGTATTCTTCGGGAAGTGAACGCTGTATTGGTGCATGCACAGTTGGAACAGTCTTCCGTTTCGTAGTAATGGTGCATGCGCCAAAAGTGGTTTTTAGTTCTCCTTTAATGGAACTTTCTAGCCTAACAATCCTTCAGTATGCACCACATATGCCTTTGCCAACTGTTAAGTGCTGTGCTGAGTGCCGTATCTGTAACTCCTGATCTTGCCCATCCACCCACCTTATGTCTCCAACCCCCCTTCTCCTTTTAGACTGGAAGCTAAGCGTCTTCCTTTATGGATCAATATTGTGTGCTATTTCTATGTCTGATATACTTTCTAAGGTACAGTGCTGCAGAATATGACGGCACTTAAATACATGTTAATAAAAATACTTGTGGCCCTCCTTTGTAGTTATATCTCTGAGAATTTGTATATTGATATCAATTTTAAAAAAAGTGCCAATGATTTGAACTATGCTTGCATACAGTATCTATGATTGGTCACATTTAAATTGGGTTACAATTCAATTCCTCTGCTGGGACTTTCCTGAGGAGTCTGGGTAACTATTTCTATCTTCTCTTTTCATAAAAGTTCAGGAAAAAAACAAGAGAATGACTCAACCCTGCTAGTTCTACAGCTAAAAGACATTTTGCTTTGCATGATTGGCCTTTATGCAGCCAGATAATAAAAGGTTGTAAATCTACGGATGTTCTTAAATTTATCTTCTAATTTAGTCTGCTGCCAGTTTTTTTTCCAAGTCTGTGAAATGGAAATAGAGAGACATTTCCTGATTTTTGGCCTTACAAAAAAAAAAAAAACCTTGGGAAAATGATACATGGGAAGGTGATGTAGAAAATCTATAAATATACTGTACACATTGGTGCTCTATGCATAAATTGAGATTTCTGTTATGTACCAAGTATTAATATATGTTTAACTGACTACACTGACAAGTCAAAAATAATATCTAGCCACATATAATTGGATTCTAAATCTCCAGAGAGCTGCAGTGGAGAGCAACAGTATTAGACACGCCACCATAAAACCAAACAGATATTTTTAATTGTTTGGGAACAAAGCATCCATTTAGTCACACACCACTGGTTAATATGCAGTCCTAATAGAAGTAATGAAACAGTACGGTTCTAGCAGTGACATTTTGATAATTAAGGACACAATCATTAAGTCAATCCAGTGGTTATAATACTGCCAAATGAGGGCTCTTTTTGGCTATTGTGGTAATGGATATTAACATAAACATACACAGAGGAATATTCTTCCTTTCCTTTTCTGCATGAATACATTTAGTGAAAATAATCTTGCCTTTCATTAGTTTTGCCCATGTGCATATTTTATATTGCCTAGTGCCTCTTATTAAAAAATGGTGTAATTACTTGTAACTGTGTTTACCATGCATAATGTTTGTTACCCCTTTGTTTATCTAAGATATTATTAGAAAATTCTGTGTGCGTTGATTGTGAAATGATTTGGCATACAGGAGAACTAAATGATAACATTTCCCTCAGATTTACACAATCTGGGGACATCCCCAGTTTTATATACAGGTATGGGATCCCTTATCCGAAGACCCGTTATCCAGGATGCTCCGAATTACGCAAAGGCTGTCTCCCTTAGACTTAATTTTATTCAAATACTAATTTTCAAATACCAAATTTTTAAAAATAATTTCCTTTTTCTCTGTAATAATAAAACAGTACCTTGTACTTGATCCAAACGAAGATATAATTAATCCTTATTGGAAGTAAAACCCGCCTGTTGGGTTTATTTAAAGGAACAGTTCAGTGTGAAAATAAAAACTGGGTAAATAGATAAGCTGTGCAAAATAAAAAATGTTTCTAATATAGTTAGTTAGCCAAAAATGTAATATATAAAGGCTGGAGTGAACAGATGTCTAATAAAACAGCCAGAATCCAACTTCCTGCTTTTCAGCTCTATAACTCTGAGTTAGTCAGCGACTTGAAGGGGGGCCACATGGTACATTTCTGTTCAGTGAGTTTGTAATTGATCTTCAGCATTCAGCTCAGATTCAAAAGCAACAGATATGACCCATGTGGCCCCCCCTCAAGTCTCTGATTGGTTACTGCCTGGTAGCCAGGGTAACCAGTCAGTGTAAACCAAGAGAGCTGAAAAGCAGGAAGTAGTGATCTGACTGACTTGTTATACATGAAATCATTCCAGCCTTTATACATTACATTTTTGGCTAACTGACTATATTAGAAACATTTTTTATATTGCACAGCCTATCTATTTACCCAGTTTTTATTTTTACACTGAACAATTCCTTTAAAGCAGTTGCTTATTTTTGAATTCTTGGCTCTGAAGCAAGTTGCATAGATGGTCAAATCATATGTACTACCAAACAGAGTAAAACAGGTTGCCAGTCCACATAGAAGCTACAAAATAGCCCTTATTTGGCATCCCCAGGAACATTTTTAATGTTTTAGTTGATCCCCAACTCTTTTTACAGTTGAATGCGACTCACAGGTAAAAAAAAAAGGTTGGGGACCCTTGGATTATACTGTAAACTTAAAGAATGCTGGGAAATGGTTTGTCATGGCAGTTAGCAGTTAAGGGGTTAAGCAATGCAGTAAAGTGAATGATATTTGTATTTACATTATTGTGACCTTGCATTACTAATGCTTTCTAATCATGAAAATCTCCTTTGTATTAAACTTTGACTTTATAAATATGAATGGCACCTGCTGTGTACAGAAGTTTGCATTATATAGGCATTAGTGGAGTTAGGACAAACCCCTTATAAAAAAAAAACCTGCCCCACATAGACCCGCCCCCCTCCCTCCTCCCCCCCCCCCAGCCTAGCTGCTACCAGTGCAAATACCCCTAACTTTCTACTTACTCCTCGGTGCAGATTCAGGGATGGAGGAGGGAGGGGGTCTATGTGGGCTAGGGGGGTAGGGTTTTTTTTTGTTTTTTGCAAAAAAAAAAAGTGTTCATTAATAACAATGCTTCAACTTGTGAACATAAAATACACAACATGTAAAAGCTTTTGCTCAGCCCATAATGTAGGGGTTTTTTTTTAATAAAGGGTTTGTTTCTCCTTTAAGGTGGCCATCAATACAAGGATAATGGCTCACCAAGGTAGACAGTATGGTAGCTGCTCCTCTGTACCGTAGATACAAAAATTCCCAGTACTTGTGACCATGTAATGCCTGAATTGAATGCGCAATCTTTGAAGAAATAAAACACCAGATATCTATTATTTTCTAAAAGCAATAAAAACCTGGCTACAACTTTATTACATTTTAATTAAAATTACAGATAACTATAAACATTTCATTCAAAGTTCAAAGCACTGCGGCACGTGTATTCCCTAACCCATGGCAGGTGGGATATTTTACTGCTGAGCACCTGATTTCGAAAGAAAGCATACAGAGGTAGAGCACTTCAACATTGTATAAACATTTCATTAACAATACAACGAAATGCAAATAACATTTGAAATCATATGCTAAAAAACATGCAAATACATTTGTTTGAATCTAAGCCTAGATCTTTAGCAATGTAACAAACACCAAAGAATGATATACTCTGACTACAAGACAAACAACAATCTAGCACAGTGTGTGTGCCGTACACCTTACATGTAGGGGCAGATGTATTAAGGGTCGAATATCGAGGGTTAATTAACCCTCAATATTCGACTGGCGAATTAAAATCCTTTGACTTCGAATATCGAAGTCGAAGGATTTTGCGCAATTCGTTCGATCGAACGTTCGAAGGCATAATCGTTCGATCGAACGATTAAATCCTTCGAATCGAACGTTTCGAAGGATTTTAATCCATCGATCGAAGGATTATCCTTCGATCAGAAAAAACTTGGAAAGCCTATGGGGACCTTCCCCATAGGCTAACATTGACTTCGGTAGCTTTTAGATGGCGAACTAGATGGTCGAAGTAGCTAAAAAAACACTTCAAAATTCGAAGTTTTTTTTCCTCTATTCCTTCACTTGAACTTAGTGAATGGGCCCCTTAGTGATGGACACATTTTTTGGCCAGCCATGAATTTCCTGTCAAAAAAAGCTGTGAAAAAAAAAACGACACTACAAGAAAAAAACGTCCGTTAATGTTAATGTACTGTATTTTGACAAAAATGTTGCCCAAAAAAAACACCCGTTGACTTCAATGCATTTCATGAATTTTTCCTAATTTTTTGCCTAAGCCAGAAAAAAATGCCAGAAAATCCTCATGAGTGAGTTTACTAAAGTATGAGCACTTCTGTAATTGCTAATATTCTGCTAAGGTAATATATTAACGTCTATTATCGTTAATTGCAGAAGTTGTCTCGCAAGGTTTAATAAATAAAGACAGAAAGTGTATGGTAAAAGAGGAATATAGTCAGTTTTTAAAGAAAAGCAGCAAAAATGTGTGCACTGGGGAAGAATGATACTTATAAATGTACTTTTAATTAATATATTGGGGAAATAATCTTTTCCTAACAGTACTTAATTGCCCATAATTAATAATATATTATAAACTGGTAATAAATTCTATTTTATATAAATTTATTCATTTATATATTCATAGTGTGGCCAATGGCAGTGGGGCCAAAAAAATCTGCAAGATTTAAAGCAGATTATGCAGTTAACCTAAATAAGCTCCAAAAAATGTGCAATTCGCCAGTAATAATGCTGATATGAACTGCTACACTTGCGTAATTTACAATAGCTTACAATAACTAGTGAAGCAATTACGCCAGTTCCAAGTTCAGCATGAGCGGAGACAGGGTCGGACTGGGGGGACTGGGGCCCACCATGGCTGCTGTCACAGGGCCCCCCTCCCAGCTGCGCAGCCCCGCGCATATGCTCGTGCGTGCAGACATAATCACACACTGGTTTTGCCGCAATCCGCTCAAACAATGGAGGTTGCAGCAGGTAAAACAAGAGCAAGGTGCGGATCTGGGGCCCACCGGGTTTTTTCCCAGTGTCCCGCCAGCCTAGTCCGACCCTGAGCTGAGAAACAAGAACAGGGAACTAACTGATCTCTTATGGACTGAACATCAAAACCGCTTAAACATTTGGACTGGGAAGCAATTTTTGTAAGTGTAAGTGCATTACTTTTATGATTTTATAAACAATAAAAGGTTATTTATGCTAAGGGCGATGCACCGCTTTTTTAATCCACTGATAGATTGCTGCTAAGGATCCATGTAGGAAGCAAGTTAATTTATTGATACTCATCTGAAACAGTGTAACCCTGTGAGTAGGAAATTCAGCTGCATTACTGGTGCTGTCTGTTTTTGGTAAATAGGATACTGCATGATTGAAGCCCTCACATTGTAACCCCTCCCTGGCCTCTAATAAGGGTTTAAAGGGTAACAAGCTTTCATGACAAACACAATTGATTGGTCACAAAGGGTGACTCGATTGTTTTTCAATGATGATAGTATGACACTGCCTAGAGTTCAATAACCTGAAGGATGACTAGGAAAACCTTATCAAAAACACTGCCTTGCCATAGATTTTATCAGACTTACCAGCCAGTAAATATTGCATAGATTGCTTTATTCCCCAATCCACTGAAAAATAGTATTATTTGTAAAATTTACAAAAGCCAGTTTACTTTTTGCATTTATATGATGGAAATAGTATTAGCTAAATGTATAATATATAAACTAAACCTAATCCTAACCATAGTTTTGTTAAAAGTGTAACTTATGTAACTTGTTCCTGCAGTTTGCAACAAAAGTTCTAAAAATTTCAAATTCAAGTTAAGGTTCAAGCAATGTTTTTAACTGCATCCCTTAACAGGTTAATTCACACAAAATGAAGGTTCTTTAGGGTTCCAGATTGAAGGCTAGTTAAGAGATAATTTGCGGAGAATGCCTCTTTGATCTCCTAGATACATCTGAAAGCCTAAAGTTCATCTATGGTAAGATTTGTGTTAGCTTTTTTCAGGTCCTAGATATTAATGGACCTACACCTATGTTTTCATATATCTATAACCTTGTTATGAGCTAAGAGTGCCCTGACCTCAAAGTAGTGTAAATATGATGCCATTCTGCTTAAGAGATGGGATAAGAAGTAGCTCAATCTCACTTGAGCTTTATTTTAGACAGGGGAGAAACTGCACACAGACACCACCCTTCTCTTGCTTCAAGAAGACATAACTTTATTAACACTTCTGCATTAGCAGACTAAGACCATGTCACATGACACTGTATCAGTATCAAATCAGTATGAGATCTGTATGAGAGCACACACATATCTTAACAAAATATCTCTGGGCTAGATTTATGTACTTTGTGGGGGTTCTTTACCAAGAGCTGAGTTCTGCACCTCACCCTGGATAATGACGGTGATGAGCTTAACACCAATGGGTACAAGACAGCCCTGTCCTTAAAGGAGAACTAAACCCTAAAAATAAATAAGGCTAAAAATGCCATATTTTATATACTGAACTTATTGCACCAGCCTAAACTCAGTTTCTCAATAGCAGAAATGATCCAGGACTTCAAACTTGTCACAGAGGAGGTCACCATCTTGGAAAATGTCTGTGACACTCACATGCTCAGTCGGCTCTGAGAAGCTGTTAAGAAGCTAAGCTTAGGGGTCGTCGCAAATGATCAAGAGGAAAATGAGGTCTGTAATATAAGCTGATGCTACAGGGCTGATTGTTAAATTCTGATGCTAGTTGCATTGGTTTTTGTGCTGCCATGTATTAATTATCTGTATTAATCAGCTTTATACTGTGACATTTATATTCTATGTTTACTGTATATTGTGAGTGGGTCCCTAAGCTCAGTTAGTGACAGCAGCACAGAACATGTGCAGTGAATCAGCAGAAAAGAAGATGAGGAGCTACTGGGGCATCTTTGGAGACACTGGCCTTTCCTGCTAAAGGGCTATGGTTGCCTTGGGCTGGTACAGAAACTCACAACATAATGAACAACATTTCTAGCGTACTGCTTTAGTTAAGCTTTAGTTCTCCTTTAATGCCTAACTAAAGGCAGTGAGAACCTACACTGCAGCCTGCACCTCCCAGTGTTCCATGGCTTGCACATCTGAGTAACACACTAGCTAGAGGAAAAGTAGTGGGCTTTCAAAACTCAATAAATCAACACCTTAAAGTATTGTATTAAATATATCTTGAATTTTTGTTTCATTCTGTGCTCTCTCTATTTTTCCTCTGTGTGTTTTAAAAAGGTATTGTTCTTAAGTGCCATTCTAATAATAATCTTTGCATTCAGTTGTGCTTTTTGCCTTCGTCTGAGCGTGATGATTGCTGATTTCATCCCCTGGCTGGTTGGAGAGAGGAGAGCACAAGCAAGCTCATCAGAGAACTTTATATTGACAAATAAGAATAAATTGGACAACAAGAAGCCAGTAGCCCTGGTGACAATTAGGTGGGAATAAAGGATTAGGCTATAAAAGCTGCAGATAGCATAGCAAGCAGATGCAGGCAGCTTCAAATTTCAAATTCATTATAAGGATGAAAACAAAGAAAAGCTCCCATGTTAATGGAACATTTTTGGGACATGAGCAAATATGTGTATTTATTTCATAATCAAGCAAAACATAAAATATTAGAAATTTTGAAACTAAATGAAGTTTTGCAAAGGTAGAACTTATCCAACATTTGGAGGTTTATTTAAAAAAATCTGAAAGTTTCTCATTATTTAGTAAAACCACTTTGACCAAACTCCTACGCACATTTTTACCTCCTTTATCAATAAATCAACTTGAAAAAATCTGGTGTGGGCAAAGACTAGAAAAAATTGTGAAAAAAACAAATTGTATGATTTTTTTCGGATTTCACACCCTAAAACTTTTTTGGATTATCATACGAAAGCACAAATCGTGATTGTAAATGGGACATCTACTATTGACTTCTACATGAACTCGGCAGATTAGAGATGGAGTATTGTTTGATTCTGACTTTTAGCAGCCTCAGGGTTTAATAAATCTCGAAAAATGTAGGTTCTTTTCTACAAAAAAATTGTGGTTTTCCCCTTTAAAAAATAACCCTCTTGATGTAGGTAGTGGTTTTCTGGGATGATCTCTATTTTGTCTTAAAATTCAGTTTCTAAAGTCACTAACCCCAGAACCCAAATTGTTGACTTTCTTAGGAATAAGTGGAAGTTATAGAAAAGTTGAAATTAATGCGTTGGTGCCTCTCTCCCCCCCCCCCCCAAAAAAAAATGTGAATCACGGCATTCAGAGAATTCAGGAGAGGATCCTAGTAGAATAATAATGTCATGCTTATCATTTTAGAATTGGATATTACTAGTCAGACTCCTAAAGAAATAAAATAGTCAAAATAACCAAGATATATATTTCATGCTATCTGCTTTACAACAGTGTAACAGAGAAGAGTTACAGGTTTCACACTGACATATATTATTAAAGAGATAAAAATCATTTAAGGTCTTGTTCAAATGTCATGCTATGTAAAGCTATGAGGGTATAACACTGTGTTTCTGACACATAGGAGAAAATCGACAATACAGCCAATTGGATAAACATAAGTATTTTACACCAGGGGCATCAGTTCCCAATAGATATTGGAGTTGCAGCATTAGATAGATTTTCATTACTTATTAAATGTTTTACATAGTTTATATTGCATACACTTCACAGACTACCATGTACATTTGATTTGCCAAACCCAGGATAATAATTACATAGTAAAGAAATGAAAAAAAAGACAAGTCCATCAAATCCAACCCCTCCAAGCAAACCCCAGTGCACATATTTACACACACTCAAGCTATATATTCACTCACATATATAAAGTACGTACACCAATATGTATACTAATCGTAGATTTTTAGTATCACAATAGCCTTGGATATTATGCTTGTCCAAGAAATCATCTAAGCCTCTCTTAAAGGCATCAATAGAATCTACCATCACAACATCATCCTGTGTCAGGTACTCACAGTTCACTGGAGCCGTGATGAGAAAAAGCCTCTTCTGCACATCCCACAATGGAACAGCACCTTGAGGTGAAACAGGACTGGACACATGGAGGAGTGGCAGAAGTTCTATAGGGCAACACTTTCAGGCAAGGTACATAAACGTCAGGCAGGAATCAAAGTTGTAGAATGGGCCAAGGGTCAGGACAGGCAGCAGAGGATCAAAAGCAGAAGAACAGGTCAAAGGTCAGTAGGCAACAAGCAAGCAAAAAGGTCCAAGGACCAGGCAGGAGTCAGTAATAGGATCAAAAGTTTGCTATAGAAGGCTCAGAGTCAAGCTGGTAGGCATTGATCACTTTGCAAGGAAGTGAAGGCCGCGGTATCTATTTAAGCGGACTGCCGGATTCTGTGTGCGCACGCCAAGAATGACACACCACTCATGCACATGCCGCTAATGCCATGATCTCACATGTAGCATGAAACTGTTTCAACAGTTGAGGTGCATGAATGTTCTCTGCAGGCTCCCAGGAATTCTCATCAGGAGGGAATCCCTTCCAATTGACCAAATATTGAAGACAATGTCTCTGAGTTCTTGAGTCCAGGATCTCCTGCATTTCGAATTCCTCAGAATCCTGAACCACCACTGGAGGCGGGGGTAGGAAGATTACACCCCATAAATGTATTTGGTACAGCAGATTTTAAAAGTGCTGAATGAAAAACTGGATGAATCCGAGGAGAGGCTGGCAACTTGAGTCCAAATGTACTTGTAAAGTGTAATCTCGCATCTTTCTTTCATAGAAAATCAACCCAAACCATGACAGTCTTTCTTCATAGTTTAAATATTCCATCCCCTTTACCAGTTTAGTTGCCACCATTTTCAGATCAGAGAGTTCCACTGTTCATGTTCTCTGTGGCCACTGAGTAGAGAACATGGGGAGATAGGAATGCTTGGTGATACCTGTACTTTCATGAGTATGTTTATTATCTTTTAGGAACATATTTATGAATGAATGAATGAATGAATAGATCACTCGCCTGCAAAGCAAAGGTACAAAAATATGTTTATTTAGCCCATAAACGCAAAAAAGGCAACTAGGCTACCCTGGGCCCTTTATCAATCCTAATATATCACATACTAAATACAACATATAAAGAGTAAGTGAGGGGAGTGGTCACAAATCACACAAATGTCTCTTCAACTTTAAAATGTACTTTTACTTTTTTTTAAACGAAAATCTCCCACGGGACAGCAGGAGTGACATATCCTTCCACACTGCGCAGCAATGCAAAGTTGTACAATCTTTCAATGGGATAAAGTCTGAAAATAAAGTTTAAATCTAGAGCTAATATTATATGTTGAGATAAGTCGAATTTTTTAAAAATGGCTATTCTGCCCCCAGCTCACGTAAAATATGAAAAGAGAGTTAGAAGCAAAAGAAACTGAAGGCACAGTTGTGCAGGAAATGTCATAGTAATATAATTGTTCTAATTATAATTCTTTGTAGCAAGGCAGGTTGAATAACTACTAACTAAATCACATCAATTATCATAGCTCCATTCTAATTCACATGATGAAGGCATGAACTTTATTTGTGTTATACTCTGTTACCTAGGAGCTATGCTCAAGTGCCTGGGGCATTGTGTGAGGATTGCCTGCATGGGAGATGTATTTCACTCTGTGCTTATTGACAGCATATAACTATCTATGAACTGAGCAATTTCAGCTGGAAATATTGTTTTATGGATTGGAAGTGTGCGACAATGTACATCATAAAAATTATATGCAGAAAATCATTCTGAAAACAGTCTGGTAAGAGCCTGAATTCCTTTCTGGAGATTTTTTTTTCTACACAAGGTAAATTTGAATGGCTGGATTGCTTTTAAACTGGCACATGTAGGAGATTTATAACAAAAGAGGTAAAAACATGTATACTGTCTCTGACATTCATCTCAATATATATTTAATGTATGACCACAGTGACAGATCAAAGCCCACAGAAAAGTGGAACAGGCACAGATGATATACAGTAGTGAGAGCCGGCACCGTGTAACAAAGGATTCTACTGCACTGTGACATAATGGCCAGCAAGGTCATGATCTGGGAAATGGCAAAGCTGCACAAACAGCTCACAAAATGAAAAAGCTTGGTTTACATAAGTGTGTCTGAACAGACATTAGAGACATTTCGCCTGAGAAAAAATGCGCCTGGTGATAGGGCGCGAAACTATGCTAGCAACGGTCTGTTTCGCTGGTGAATTGTCCTCTACGCCTGTTAGTAAATTGATGCTGTCCCGTCACGTTCAGCACCCTATATCCAGAAACCAAGCTAAGCTCCCTGGTCTCGGCTCTCACTTCTGCCTTTAATCGCCGCCTTTCACCTCGGGAGGAGCCCTCGGCTAATCGGATGCCGCTAGGTCTTAGAGAAAGAGAGGAGCAAAGCTAACGGTTCTGGACGAGAAAAGGGGCATGATCGTCTCACCAGGATACTGGAAGGATGAACACCACCAGGAACAGGCAGGCTGGGCCAGCACAAGCAGAGAATCATCAGAAAGACCAGAATCAGGATTGGAGAGCGTACTTGTACATGAACTCGGCAGGTTTTAGGTGGCGAATATTCGAATTAGGTTGAGGTGTGATAAATCTTACATTCAAATTTACATTCAAATAAGGAGATTAAAATTAGAATGTGTGAATTTTGACATTCGAAATTCAAATTTGAATTTACTATACAGCCATTGATAAATCTGCCCCAAAATATTGTGTTATCACACAAAAATTTTTGTGCACACCCAGGTGCCCATCCAGAAAAAAATTGACCAGAGGTATACAGTTGGGACCACCATATGGGGTTTACCTTGATGTGGTATGGTGGCTTATCAATTTTATGATCATAATTTTGTAACTAAAAACCCCTGTTTTCCAAAATACATGCATTAGCTTAGATCCTAAATGCAAATGTGAAACAGGGGACATTTTTGTATGTTTGCACACCTCAATTTATGCCAAACAAGTACACACTTTAGAGAGAACAATGTCCAGAGGATGTCTGGGAAAAAGAGGAGGATCCAGGAAGAGCCTGGGTTTGGAGCCAAATGCACAGGGTGGACTGGCACAGTTTATAAAAGTGCCCCTGCTGCAGCATCCAGCCAGAACCAGTGACTTTGAGACTGTCCAGGAGTGTAGACAGGCTGCTGTTTTGTGCTAGGCCGATTTGGACGAGAGGTCTGCAGCTGTAGAAGTACAGAGAGAGCCCATCCTGTTCCCTGCCAATTTGTTAGAGACTCAGAAGGTGAAAGGTGCTACTGTTGACATTGACCCTGCTGCAGAGCTGCTTATAATCTCCAGTGTGCCTCTGAAAGCACCCTAGAGAATGAGCCACCCAACGTAGGATATTGGCAAGGCTACAAGTGAGGGGCCCCCTGTGTGATGACAGGTCTTGTTCGTGCACCTGCTACATTGGAGCAGCTACTAAGGGAGTTATTTTATTATTATTTTACATATGATTTTTCAGGATTTGGATTCTTCGGATTTGACACCGGAAACCTGCAATTTTTTTTTGATGTCGGAAACCACTAAATCTTCCTATTGAACAAAACCCAGTGCAGATCAGGATATATTCAAAATGTCAACAGGACATCTGCATTGAATTTTACATAAATTTGACGGGTCTGAGTTGGAGTCATTTTTTATTCAGACTTTTAACACCATCAGGTTTTAATAAAGTTATGAAAAATTCTATTTTTCTCCTTTAAAAGTCAGACCAGAAAAAATTGGACTTTAATAAATAACCCCTAAGTGTCCTAAGGGAAAGGTACTTTGCTAAAAGGAAGCGTTAAGTTAAGTCAGAATATCAAGTTTTTGCAAATGACCATATACATAGTTCACAGATGGTCCTCACCACTAACAACCTCCTGGTGATATACATTTATATCACATGCTTATAGTACAATCAGACAAATGCTGTTAAATTATATTCCCGATTCATATCCCTGGGTTCAAATGTCTGCAGTGTATAGATCTAACATTTTTCACGCTTCTGTAATTTTAAAAGCTTATTATCACATCTTCTCACAGGGAGTATAGTCTTTATTACCAGAAACCTAAGGGATGCAATGGGATGTCTACATTCATGAAAATGAGCTGGCACAGTATGGTAGACTTGTATAACTGCGGATGGTAGACTTGTGTTGGGCATTTAAAAGTGTGGGTATTCTTTCCAAGAATTCAGGCTTGAGAAAGAAGCGTGAAGCTCTGAAACATTGCCATTTTTAAAATTTTTATATGTTTTGAGAATAGTAATTGGGGTGTGCAGGACTTTTTTCTAGATAAATATTTAGCTTTATGTCTATAGCTTAATCTGCTTGTTGAGTGTATAAAAGAAACAGTTACAGAATTTGGATGTTTATTTAGCAAAGCACCTCACTATGGAGTGGAGTGAGTGCTATGCAAATCCCCCTCCCATGAACTCTTCAATGGCATTTTACATTTGTTCAATAACAATAAAAACTGCTTCAAGCTCAAATATTTCCCAGTGAGAATGCATAAATCACCAACTAATGATAAAGGTGTTATGGAAATAAACATGAAGGTCAGATGTGACGTTATCAATCACCAACCATGTTTATGTGGCCATTGCTCTCCTGCAGCATAGCAGCCCTTTTTGCAATAAGGTTGATGTGTCTGCGAAATAACCTTGGACTGAAAAGCTCACATATTCTAGAAACAATCATTTACTTATTTTCATTGCTATTTTTTAAGTCCAGCTTGTTTCACTATATTATAAGGTCTTTGGGATAAATAGGTGGTTATAGCTTCTAAAAATGTAATTCTGCTGTACTTCAGACATAATCATTTATAAGACTTGTGTGTAATTGGTTGTAATTTTCAACATCCTTTCTAAACCCTCATACAATGCACTCTTAACCTCTTCATTTCTCCCACAATTATGTCATTTAAAAATGGACCTGGATGCAGCTGCCTAAGGTGGTTGCTACTACTAAGAAAAACAAGAGCAAAACGTAAGGATAAGAGAGAATGGGAGAGAGGTAAGAAAAAGGATAGTGCAGTATAAAAGTCAGAAAAGAGAGCAACAGACATTAGCAGGAGATAGAGAGGAGGAAATAGCATTAAATACTAGAAATGTGAACAAGAATACAAAGAGAGGGGAAAACAGGAAAGAAAAGGAGGGGGTAAGAAAAAATTATGCAGAATATATACCGTAGGTATCTTTTAAACCCTCTAATAATATGAAAATAGAGAGGGAGAAAGGATGTGCGTCATGACGTAATAATGCTGTGGCTCCACATAAGTTGCACATTTGATGCAGAGGGAGCTATTGCAAGCATCCTTCAAGAATAAGACCTTGCTCTGACATCATCTTGGCTCATTACTACCATTCCTGAACTGCATTTGTCTGTGATATTGACCCCTGATTCTTCTTACTTCGCTTCTGGATTCTCCCTATTGCTACAGCATCTAGAATTACTGCTCTACCAGTTCTGACCTAAGATTCTGGACAGTGGGGGGACAGTAGATGTGATATATTTGGATTTCACCAAAGAGTTTGATACTGTGCCCCACAAACGACTGCTTTCTAAACTAAGGTCTGTTGGGCTTAATGAAGTCGTTTGTATGTGGATAGGAAACTGGCTAC
Organism: Xenopus petersii; assembly: GCA_038501925.1. Classification (NCBI taxonomy): domain Eukaryota; kingdom Metazoa; phylum Chordata; class Amphibia; order Anura; family Pipidae; genus Xenopus; species Xenopus petersii. The sequence goes on along the minus strand of CM076681.1, from coordinate 46,858,449 downwards.
AGGATCGGGTACAGAGGGTGGTTGTTAATGGGACATTCTCTACTTGGAGTAAGGTTCTTAGTGGGGTCCCCCAGGGCTCAGTATTGGGTCCACTTTTATTTAACTTGTTCATTAATGACTTAGGGGAGGGTGTTGTAAGTAATGTATCAGTGTTTGCAGATGACACAAAATTATCCAGCCCAATTAATTCCATCCAGGATGTGGCATCCTTGCAACATGATCTTGATAAACTGGCAATCTGGGCAGCTACAGATGCAGCCACTTTGGTTTGTCTGTTTGACACAGAATAACTAAACACAGATATCCCATTTATCTCATTTAACACAGAAAACTGCGTCACAACATCCCATCTAATTAAAGCATTCACCATTGTGAACAATGGAGCTTTGGTATGCTAATGAAAAGGTTAAATGCATTAAATGAGTTAAGATGACTTAAGATAACACAGTTTCTTCAATTACCCCTGAGACATGACGCATTTAACTCACAAATCCAAGTGGCTTCATCTGTAAGTGGCAAATGAGATTCAATGTTGATAAATGTAAAGTCATGCACCTGGGATGTAAAAATATCCAAGCCACTTATACCCTTAATGGGACTACACTAGGCAAATCCATTATGGAAAAGGACCTTGGAGTCCTTGTAGATGATAAACTTGGCTGTAGCAAGCAATGCCAGTCAGCAGCATCAAGGGCGAATAAGGTCTTAAACTGTATTAAAAGGGGCATAGAGTGAAGGGAGGAGGGGGTCATTCTTCCACTGTATAGAGCACTTGTAAGGCCCCATCTAGAATATGCCATACAGTTTTGGTCTCCATCACTCAAACAGGACATTATTGTATTAGAGAGGGTACAGAGAAGGGCAACTAAGCTGGTAAAGGGTATTGAAAATCTTAGCTATGAGGAAAGACTGGCCAAATTGGGGATGTTCAAGCTGGAGAAGAGGCGCTTAAGGGGTGATATGATGACTATGTATAAATATATAAGGGGATCATATAATAATCTCTCTAATGCTTTATTTACCAGTAGGTCTTTCCAGCTGACACAAGGTCGCCCATTCCAATTAGAAGAAAAGAGGTTCTGCCTAAATATTCGGAAGGGTTTTTTTACATTGAGAGCTGTGAAGATGTGGAATTCTCTCCCTGAATCAGTTGTACAGGCTGATACATTAGATAGCTTTAAGAAGGGGTTGGATAGCCTTTTAGCAAGTAAGGGAATACAGGGTTATGGGAAATAGCTCATAGTCCAAGTTGATCCAGGGACTAGTCCGATTGCCATTTTGGAGTCAGGAAGGAATTTTTCCCCTCTAAGGCAAATTGGAAAGGCTTCAGATGGGTTTTTTTTTTGCCTTTCTCTGGATCAACTGGCAGATAGGTAGTTAATAAAAAAATTTAAAAAGGTTGAACTCGATGGACATGTGTCTTTTTTCAACCTTACTTATTGGGGCCGATTCACTCAGCTCGAGTGAAGGGTTCGAATGAAAAATACTTCGAATTTCGAAGTATTTTTTGGGTACTTCGACCATCGAATGGGCTACTTTGACCTTCGACTACGACCTTCGACTTCGATTCGAACGATTCGAAGTAAAAATCGTTCGACTATTCGACCATTCGATAGTCAAAGTACTTGCCCTTTAAAAAAAACTTCGACCCCCTACTTCGGCAGATAAAACCTACCGAAGTCAATGTTAGCCTATGGGGAAGGTCCCCATAGGCTTGCTAACCTTTTTTTGATCGAAGGATTTTCCTTCGATCGTTTGATTAGAATCCTTCGAATCGTTCGATTCGAAGGATTTAATCGTTCGATCGAACGAAAAATCCTTCGATCGTTCGATCGCAGGATTTGCGCTAAATCCTTCGACTTCGATATTCGAAGTCGAAGGATTTCAATTCGAGGGTCGAATTTCGAAGTATTTTTAACTTCGAAATTCGACCCTAAGTGAATCTGCCCCATTATGTTACTATGTTACCTTGCTTGTTCCTGACTTTGCTGGATTGCCATCTGTCTCGACTTCAGGCCTGTCTGACCTTCCAACTTTTCACTGTGGGGATTGTGGTTCTTCAGCTGCTAACAACTACTTCTCCCGGCTCTTCCCTCACCAGTCACTCTTCTGTTCAGTTTGAGAATATACCATGTGGGGTACTGTAAGAGTGACCTTCCTTCAGCGAACTGGTTTCAGACTCCAGTAAGCCTTACAGGGACCTAGGTTAAGTAGGTTCTAGGACCTGGCCTGAGGAGAAAGGCATGAAGTTCGGCATAAGGCATGTCCAGTGGGGAAATCCTAGTTCTGTTTTAATATTGATAACTGTAGGACTTGTACGATAATTACTATTGGAAAAATCTATATTGGCTATCATGAATAGAGTTGATCCTTCTGTAAAACTGTGTGCAATCACAAGTCCCCTCTATATTTGTGATGTGCAACCCAGAGGGTAAATTCAGCAAGTGATTACACAATAAAAGTTATTGAACATATTATTACAGTTTCTCTATTGGTTAGAATATTATTTCACACTATTACTGTCTCATATGGGTACTAGTGCTATAGCACTATACATTCAAATGGTCTCACCATTTGCTGAACACATTATTTGGTTACTCCTACTGTCAATAAATAAACTTTTTTAGTTAAAATCAGCTTGTGCCTACTTTTCTTCATATGCAGTTCAGTTTTAGCAGATTCCTAAAACCTTTCCTCTATCACCTTATGCAGGTCCAGCTGAAAGATAAATGAAAAATTAATATGTAACAGTCTTCAGATGCCATTTATTACAGTTACCCTTCATAATAAGGTGCATAAAACATTTCATTTCTATTGAAGATGACGAAAAATATATACAGTATATTTATATTTTTCAGCTTAAAAAATATATTTCTTTAAAAATGCAGTTCTGTTGGGGATTTGGGAGTTAATAAAATAAAATATAATGATACACAATGCACCAAAGACTTTTTTCCCACATAACATGAAATCCTGCTAGCAGGATTTATTAAGGAGTTGAATTCTGTAATTATGACCATTACTAACCCGAAATGTAATTACTTTGACATTTTGGAAGTTTGTAAAAATCCATATACAAACCCTTTATAAGCTGTTATCTAGCCGAAACCCATCTGAAGAAGCCTCTTCACAGTTATTTGCTACCTCTGCAAAGCTACATGAAAACATAGCAAAGTATTGTTATTCTTATTGGAGAAAACATTTTACATAAACTTCCTAATCTGAATCTTTATTAGACTACACAGGAGAAGACATTAGCTGTGAAGTAAATCATTTGTATTATATATTTTACAAAGCAGAAATCCTTTTTGATCACTGTTTAGGAAGCTGGTGGTATGACATTTGTCAAGAATTGGACTTGCAGATGCACTGGTTACAAAGTGAGTATTTCTCTCTATTTATTATAGGTTACATTACTTACTTGGACACACAGTTTACTAAGATCATCAAACTTGCATCTTCTAAAACTACTATGGTTTGATTTTTTTCTGAAGAGCTCCAAAAAGCAGTAGTATTGTAAAAACTCAAGCTGGGGCAGTTTGTTTTGCACAGTATAAAAGGGTACACAAGCACAGGTGACAGGGCAGAATTTATTGTTGTCAAAAGTTAAGTCAAAAGTTCAGATTATATTTTACTAAACAAGATTAAATATTCTTCCATTGTAATCTCTTTTGGGCAGGGTCCCACTTGTGCAAATTATTGGATGTTTTCATATGTAAATCTGAATGTTCATTTTATACACTCACAGTGCTATGCAATATATTGGTGATTTAGAAACACAGGTATGAGACCTGTTATCCAGAAGAGTCGGACCTGGGTGTTTCCTGTTAAGGGATCTTTCTATAATTTGGATCACCCTCCCTTAATTCTACTAAAAAATGATTTAAACATGAAATAAACCTAATATGATTGTACAAGGTACAGGTATGGGATCCGTTATCCGGAAACCTGTTATCCAGAAGGTTCCAAATTACAGGAAGGCTTTCTCCCATAGACTCAGTTTGATCCAAATAATCTAAATTTTTAAAAATGATTTCCTTTATCTCTGTAATTATAAAACACTACCTAGTACTTGATCCAAACTAAGATATAATTAATCCTTATTGGAAGCAAAACCAGCCTATTGCGCTTATTTAGTATTTAAATGACTTTCTAGTAGACTTAAGGTATGAAGATACAAATTACAGAAGGATCCATTCTCTGGAAAACCTCAGGTCCCAAACATTCTGGATAACAGGTCCCATACCTGTATTGTTTTCTCATTACAGAGAAAATTTTTAAAAATGTGAATTATTTAATTAAAATAGAGTCGATAGGAGATGGCCTTCCTGTAATTTGGAGTTTTATGATCAATGGATCCCATAACTGTATGTGAAATGAATACATTTTGAGCATAATGTGTCAAGAAGTGATGCTTTGCAGCCTTAAATCCTAAATTAAGTTCCATCCAGGTTAACGGTTGTTCTGCCCATGCTTAAATGGGTTTCTTACAGTTACTCCAGTTTCCTCCTCCAAGAACACACAGATAGGGTAACTGGCTACTAACAAAACATATTTTTAAAGTAAGAACAGTATTACTCTGTCAATCATTGTCAATGTATTTTGTGTATTTTCTTCCCAACCTTCCTTCCATCCTTTTCCTGTATTCTTCCCATATACACATGTTAAACACATTTTATTTAAATACCCCCTGAAAGTAAACATCTAATTGTTCACTATGCATTACTGCACCTGGGAAAAACATTGCAATAGATGCTGTGTGTTCATTCATGGATTTGCTAAACTTTGGGAAGTAACATACAAAATATTAATTTTTACTTGTGTGCTTCAAAAACTTGAAATACACTGTAATTTTAGTAAAATAGAAATGGAGCTGATTTAACAGGCTTGTTCATTATATATAAAACAACAATTCTTAAATTTGTTACGAGCGTAGGGAAAAAAACATTTGGCCTGAAGTAAAAGTCTAGAATGTGTATAAAGAGTAAAAACATTATCAACATATTTGTAAAGACAGACACACTATTTACTATTTACTTTTTTTATACAGTATTACACTATTTACTATTTTTTTGCAATAAACCTATGAAGAAGGTACAGATGGTCCTCCATGCAAAACCTCATGCCCTGTTTTCTTTTTGCATTCCTTTCCATAATGCTCTTATACAATAGAACATTGGAGCATATAGTTGTAGATTGTTCAAACAAATAGTGTGTTGTTTTCATACCTTAAGGGAATATTTTATTAAAAAGCATCATGTTATGACACTACATGTTCCACAAAAGAAATGCTCAGTTACTGAATTTCATTAATTGTACATTTATCTACCAACACTTAATTGAATATTGATTAAAATAGCAGGTCTTGAAAATTTATAGCAATGTGTTGAAAAAAACCACATACTAACGTTCTCTTAACATATATGTTGTTGTCATTCATTGCAACTGTAAATGTACAAATCGTTCTGCATTATATTGTAAAACTGCATCAAATGCATCTCATCTAAGGGGGTTATTTATCAAGCTCCGAAATTATCTCAGTATTTCTAAGATAAAAATCCAAGCAACTCCGAATTCCCGAATATACCTTATTTATCATTCAAAAAAATTGGTTCTGGCAAACTTCAGACGTTTGCCTAAACAGTCTGCAAAAAAACACTAATCTGACAGCAGTGCAGACACTGGGACCTTCCCCATTGACCCCGACAGCTTCGAGATGCTGGGTTTTCGGATTCTGAGTTTTCATACCATCGGACTTTAATAAATACTTAAAAATACAGATTTCTTTTTTGTATGGTCCTAAAAATCCAAACTTTTCAGATTTTGGGTATTCTGAGCTTATTAAATAACCCCTAAGTATTTCAGTCACTCAGTTTACATTATGATTCAATTTATAGCTATGTAACATTTAACGTAACACTGCTTGAATTACGTTTTTGCAATAATATGCAATATTTATATACAAAATTAAAAAATAAAGATGGAAAAGTATGCATAGTGCTCTTTCCCATAGCATGGAATTTCCCTTAGGCTGGATAATGAGTTTCTGGATACTAGATCCCATGAATTTATACATTTTATTTAATTTGCTTCTGGCACAGTAGATGACTGTAATTTCTCTTATCAGTCATTCCACCATCACTTTGTGCATGTATTTCTCCCTAACACCAAAAAAGTTTTTTTGTCCAGGCAACTCCCCCAGTTAGCCACATATAAAAACTAGGAATGCATTGAATCCACTATTTTACTATTTGAATGAATCTCAAAAGATTTGTCCGAATACCAAACCAAATCCTAAATTACATATGCAAATTATGGAAATGAGGGGCAAAAGATAACCACAAGCCATTAAAAAATAAAATTCCCTTCTTTGCTTTGTGACAAAAATTCATATGATTTCTAGGATTCTGATTCAGTTCGGCTAGGCACTTGGATTTGTCCGAATCCTGCTGAAAAAAGCAGAATCCCAAACCGAACGATGGTAATTTCTACAGGGCTTGGCATTCATTGCTGGTTTTAGTACCAATTGTATTTGCAAGCTCAACAGTTCTCCTCGTATAATTGGATTTCTGTTTCCAAATATGTAGTTGTAAAATCCCAGTAATTGAGTTTTAAGTGTGTTTGTTTATATCTTTGCAGAGAAAGCCAAAATTCATATGGGTCTTTATATTTTATACCTTCTCTATGGGTTCATTGGTCCCAGTTATGTTGCTCTAAACACTTGGCATGTGTCCTTCCAGTTTTGAAACCCCTAAAGATTGTAAGAAATTGATAATGTAACCATTCCTTTGTCTTAGTTTGTGCTCATAAACATATTAACGTCATTAAAAATGTCTAGTTGTTACCAATTTCATGTTTATAACACAGTAGCACACAAAAAAAAGACTGACGTGCATCATTGTTTGTATTAAATAGATCTGTGTCCAGAGAAAAGCAACAAAACGCTGGGATGGAAACGGCAGCTAGCTGAACAACAAGGGAGAATGGGAACTTTCTTCTAGATGCCAACAATGTTATATGATTTCTCCCTGGATCAGTATTCAGAATTGTCAATAACAGATTTAAAACTAAAATCATTAATATTTTACCTAGTAACATAGTAACACACATCAATCAAGTTCCACCTTTTAAGTCTACATATAGCCTGCCTAACTGCTAGATGATCCAGAGGAAGGCAAAAGACCCCATCTGAAGCCTCTCCAATTTGCTTAAGAGGGGGGAAATCCCTTCCTGACGCCAAGATGGCGATCAGACTAGTCCCTGGATCAACTTGTACTATGAGTTATCTTCCATAACCCTGTATTCCCTCACTTGCTAAAAAGCCATGCAACCCCCTCTTAAAGCTATCTAATGTATCAGCCTGTACAACTGATTCAGGGAGAGAATTCCACATCTTCACAACTCTCACTGTAAATAAAACCCCTTCAGAATATTTAGGAGGAACCTCTTTTCTTCTAATCGGAATGGGTGACCTCGTGTCAGCTGGAAAGACCTACTGGTAAATAAAGCATTAGAGAGATTATTATATGATCCCCTTATATATTTATACATAGTTATCATATCACCCCTTAAGCGCCTCTTCTCCAGAGTAAACATCCCCAATTTGGCCAGTCTTTCCTCACAAAAACATAGTGGATAGTCATATCATGAGCAAGTACTGCTGTTTAGAAAGGGATCAACAAATTCACTCAGTCCTTTCCACATTTGCATGCAAGCCTAACAGTGTGAGAAATACTGCTATAAATCCATCTATCCAAATGCAACTACAACATCAGAACTCCTTCAGACTCATTTGCCAGGAGCTACACCACAGTGCTAATTGTATATAGAACCACAATCCAGCTGTGTGTAAAATTTCTGGTTTTATTTAAATCCTAACTAAACCCCGGCCCTTTCGCAAATCCGCCTAATGCTGGAATTCAGTATAGGAATGTAATCACGTGTTTCCTCTCCTACACCATAGAACCAGGAACTAGTAAGCGACCCCTGAACCAATGGTAAATACTTCCCTTCCACATGGAATATCTTACTGACATCCGCAATAAAGAGTTTTCTTTATATACTGTATGCCTAAAGATGCATAATGCTGAATAGAGACGTTATATCAGAAAATGTAACTTGCAGAATGAAAAGCAATTTCTTGTAATCATCATATTGGATCAGCTCTTTTAGGAGTTATGAATAGGATTCTAAATTGCCTTGATAAGTGATCATCTCTCTAAAATAGTTGGGATGTATTTGTAAAGAGTCATATAGTGCAGCTCAAATAACTTCCTTTTATAACCATCTTCTCATCTAATTAACAGAATCTATTGACCCAATACTTTTATTAAAGGAGATCTTCATGATGAAAGAAAATGAAAGGTAATTCCAAGCAAATGTCCAATATACGTTGACGTAAAAACTTTTAGTTGCCTTAAAGTTATATATAAATGTAATACAACTGAAAGAGGTATCTGTCCTTCCCATGCTGTTCTCTGGTTCTTGGAAAAATGTAGTAGAAGTCAGATCTCCTAGAGTACAGTTAATCAGTTGGCTTTTCCTTCCTACATCATTTCAGGATTGAGAACCAGGAGTACAGAAAACATAATTTCCCAGGCTGATGGTTTCAATAGCCCTTTCATTTACAAATAACTTGAATTCTACATTTATAATCACTGTGTAATGAAATGTTCCTAGTATATATTTTATTCATCTTGAAAACAAAACAGTTTTTTTTAATAAAGACTCTATTTAAATTATACCTAACAACACAGCAAACTACTTCCAAACATTCCTAAACTGAAAATCTGGACAACTTAGTCCAGGAGTCCCCAACCTTTTTTACTTGTGAGCCACATTTAAATGTAAAAAAGAGTTGGAGAGCAACACAAGTATGGAAAAGTCCAAGGGGATGTCAAATAAGGCCTGTTATTGGCTATTTGGTAGCCCATATGTGGACTGGTATCCTACAGGAGGCTCTGTTTGGCAGTCCACCTGGTTTTAATGAAAAACAAAACTTGCCTCCAAGCCAGGAATTCAAAAATAAGCACCTACTTTGAAGCCACTTGGAGCAACACCCAAAGGGTTGGTGAGCAACATGTTGCTTGGGAGCTACTGGTTGGGGACCACTGCCTTAGTCCATGCCCCATCAATCTCGCCATACACAGTTAAGCCCAGATACCCTTAATTCTGGTCCATCTGAAAGCTCACTTATTTTCAGTTTGGGACTATTTAACCTACATAAGTCCAGGGAACAGTGATCTGGAACGCTGCCTTGCCCAATCAGGATGCAAGAAACACTAAAGCAATAATAAAAATGCTATGTTTAAATATAATACTTTTTATTACCCATTTCTCTATTTAGTATTGTATACGTCTGCAAGAAATACTTGCTCCAGAACATATATCTTTATCTGAATATACGTGCTAGTGTAAAGCACCAGGGCTGTCATAGAAATCAGCATGCTCAAAACCCCTTTTTCATATGGTAATGTCAATTTTTATGACACTGTGTTATTGCCTCTTGGCTTCAGGCTTTACCTTGAGGGATGCTTCTATCTGTCTTTACCTCAGGACAAATAATTACACCTGCAGTCAAGGCCACATGTTATCAAGTATGAGCACTTAACTAATCAAATTATGCAATTTATTCACCCGCAATCATTTACAATGTGTTTCTGTTGTAAATGATTTTCCCTTCTGGCGTAGGCTTTTGGTTTACATGTTATAATTTGATTTGTGGAGAATTGTTGCAGAATATTGTAATTAATTTGAAAATACTCAGTTTTTTTTAAATATGTCATATGACAGGATCGCCGCCACTAATGTGTGAATTGTTGTTCATATTGTCTGTTAATTTGGTTATTTAATTAGATATGTCAACATAATTACATGATTAAATACATGAAAAACGTCAACCAATCAGTAGTCATATATACAAAGTACAGTAACAAACCTGAATTTCTGTGGGTGTGTATATACCAATACAGGAACAGAATTGTTTGAGTCGTCTGGCCAGTTTTGACCTTTCTGCCTATCCATAGTTAAAGGGGAACTATCGTGAAAATTTAAATTTAATATAAGCTTCAGCATACTAAAATAAGAAGTTTTCTAAATATAATCACTTCTGTATAATTTCTGAAATAATCAAGTTTATCTTCACTATCCTTCTCTCAGCATCTGTTTCTCATCATTCACTCTTCATGCAGCAGTTGGGTATCAGATATTCATTGACAGTTATATCCAATATATATTATAGGGGGGCTCCCTTTGCCTAGAAGATGTATTAGAGCTCACTCTATTAAAATCGCCAGACTCTCTACATGTAGTATTTGTGCAAAAGGCAGTTATTTTGTTAGATTTAGTTTGTACTGGAATCAGTTATTTGAGGCACCAGTAGATCTTCAGCTGAGGGACCACTGCACCCTCGCACTTTACTTTGGATCTTCTTATTATACTGATGGTCAAAATAAAAAAATAAAATGGATGTATAACTCCAATACTATAGAGAGCCAACCACATTCGGGGGCCAGTTCCTTGTAATGACTGGTAAGTCTTAGGGTTTTTCTGGTAGCTGTCATCAGTAGAACACTACTATCATTAAGGGTCCATAATGGATTTGGTAAGGGGTGGAGTACATTTATATGAATATTTGTTTTTGTTTGTGACTTTTTGTATGTTAATATATCACAATATATATCATAAAATAATTATATCATAAAATAATTTGTGAACCTGGAAGCTCTATGGCTATGGAACACAGTATAACCCTGGGCATTTTGTCCTTGGGCGAATAATAACTCAGTGGGGACAATCATCTGACCAGGGAGTTCACTCTGCAATTGTCATTTAAATCAGAGGGATGATTCTAATGGGCAAATTCACTAACCTCCGAAAATTCGCTATAGACTGCTTTGCTCACAGTGCAACATTTCACCAGGCGTAGATTCGACAGGATAACGCTAATTCACTAAAATCCGAAGTTGCATCCAGGGCACCAAACGATGGCGGAGTTGCACTAGCGTTACTGCACCAAGCAAAGCAAAGTTGCGCTAGCGTTGGCTAATTTGCATATGGTGGGAAGTTAAAGTTGAATGGACGTATATGTTGTAGCAAATACATTACATTACACAAGCCCGGGAAACATTAATAAAATGAAAAAAAATTGTTATATTGCCCTACACATGAGCCCAGTGTATAGTTTATGTGCCATATGGTAGAAAATGTAGGGGGGAAGCCGGTTACCCCAAAAAACAATTTACGCTATTTTTCAGCCTATCATCCTGAAAAAGGAAAAGACGCTAGCGTTTTTTGGGACTTTGAAAAATGTTCAACTATTTTTTGAGGAACGCCTATCTACTCTATTGCACTTCACCTGGTCTGAGGGGGCCAAGGCAAGTCTGGCACAAGAGGTAACGTTCAGTAAAATCCGCATCTTAGTGAATTTGCATAGTTACGTCCATTCGCCAGAGCGCCAATTCAGCAGGCATTAGGGAGCAAAGTACTGCTAGAGTCTATCTCCTTCACTAGACAAGTTGCACCAGCAACCGTTAGTAAATGGAATCATGTAGTATGTCACAAATGTGACATGCATTCCACTCCATGATGTTGGGCACCACGGACCTCTTTGACCCTGCTTCATTTTTGCAAAATTCATATTTGGTCCCACGTCTTAGCCCTATATTATTTTTGATATTCCAACTCTATTTTTTGTGTTTTTTCCTAAACGTTTAGAAAGGCTGCTCTTCGTGTTTAGGTATGATAGAGCATTCTACAGCAATTGCAAGGCTTATGGGAACAGTCCCAAGTGATTAATCAAGCTCTGGCAGAACTAGCAACTATCCCATATCTGCAGGAGATCAGTCAACAAGATGCTGAACTGGTAAGCATTCCTTAAATCATTTGTGGCTTATGCAAGCAGTGAGCATAACTGAAAACATAGCAATACATTACAGGTCTTTGGGGACTTGAATACTCTAATTAGATGTCCTTCCAACATACTTCCTTGACTTGGATTAAAGCAGCAGCACTATTTTCTTAAACATCACTCTTAGTTTCAGTTAAACACGCAGACATTTTTTTTTGTACAAGATTGTCCTAATAGTTTGTTTTACCTTCTTCATTGTAAGAAAGCTACAATAGGCTGTCTAGAAAGCAAATCATGTTAAGGTCTAATCCGTTGACAGTTTCTATATCCAAAAACATATTGTGTTTGCTTTTTTTCTTTATAGAATACACAGTGCTATTCAACATATTTAAACATATAATATAGTATTAGGTACATCCTGATCTTGAGATATGTGCTGCTATTTGTCCATATACTAAATACTAGAGGTAAAGTGACCTCATTTAAAGGACCATAAATTCACCAGGGTAAAAATTTCAAAAATAATTTCAGTTAAGGTAAAAACTTACACTGACATGCAGGACAAAAATGTTTATTCTTGTGAATGTAAAGTACTTATGCCAATGAGGCACCTGCAATCCCTATGCTAAACTTACAAGGAGTCAGTTCACATACATGCACCCCTAGCAGGAAGTGATGGAACAATAAGGGGTGCAAAATCTCATCCCTTAGTGTTAATTTACGATGCACTTGCATCCAGGGTTTTGCTAGGCAACGGAGCTAAAATGCAGAGTGCAGCACTTGTGCACTCAAGGCAGACCTGTCCTTACCACTGCTAAAGGCAGATAGTTAATACAGGCCTTATTTGGAGCCTGAACCCACTGGTGCTAGATAGGGTGAAGGAAGGAGGGCTGTCTAAACAGTTCAACTGGCCCATCTTTCATGGAAAAGACCAGATTATAGTGATCCTTTCTTCAGTGCAAGAACTTGTCTCTGTAGGTGCTGTCAGACGGGTAGGGTACAAAGTGTACAAAACATTAAAGGTGAAACACTGGTCCATGCATTCAACAGCCCCTCATGAACACATCACTGCCAAACACAGGCAGCATTGTATTCATGGGAGAAGCACAGGTTCTTGCAATCTTGAGTGCAAGTACTGTCCCATCAATTGTAAATGATCAGCATGGCAATTCTACTCAGTGTGCACCATAAAATTCCAGTTTGAATAGCATGGATGCAGTTAAAAAACAAAATATCTGAAACTTTTTAAAAACTTATCACAGTGCAAAAGTTAAATGAATCTGCAAAATAAATTTGCACGAACTCCTGCGACCATGGCAATGGAGGTTAAAAATTTGTAACTTTATTCCATATTAGTTAAGAGGTATGCGTCCTGACGGGCCTGGGGTTTGGACACCCAGGTCATACCTTTCCACTTGGTAAGGATTACCTTGTGGCTTGCTTTGATTTAATTGATGAAGTGTTTAGGGGGGTTTTTTACCCTGTATAAGCAAGTTTAGAATTGGTTTCGTTCCATTAACATACAAATACTCCAGAAGAGATTGGATCCAGCCGTCTTTTTTGTTTATTTGGTCAAAAGTTAAATGAAATAAAAATCATTTAACTTTTGCAATAAGATAATGTATTTAGCCCACATACATATACATAAACAGCAGTGCACCCTGGGGCCTTTATAAAGCCTAGCGACATATAAAGGGCCAGATTCAATTCAGTGAAAAAAGGTTTATCATGTGAAAAGTCATGGACATGATTCAATTTTCTCTATGTGAAAAAACTGGAACTTTCTTCACATCATAATCTGCGCTGGGTTTCGTACAATAATCTGAAAAATGTGTTGTTTTCTGATGATAATCCAAAAAAATCTGAGTTTTTGGGTGAGAAATCCAAAGAAAACTTTGGATTTCTTTGCGATTTTATCGAGTCTTTTCCCACGCCAGATTTTTTATCAGTAAATTTACTGATAAATACTGTTAAAATGTGCACAGAGTTTGGTCTAAGTAGTTTTTAGAAAATAGTGAGACATTTTAGTAAATAACTAAAGTGTCTGCTGGGAGTTTGATGAGTAGTCAGTTAGCTAGCTGGCTCTTGCTCCTTTACAAAGATAGCCTCCATAGCTCACATGATTAGGAGTTTTCAGTATGCTACTTGCACTTTACTTCTTAAATAAAGTGCTATTGGTTGAACATTATTGTGTTGTAATTGCCTTTATATTACTAGTCGAAACATGCATGGATAATTCATATACAGCACCCAGTATGTTATACTGAACTCTTACCTTAGGTTTATCCTGCACCTGTAGTAGACTTAAGTTATGAAGATACAAATTACAGAAGGATCCATTCTCTGGAAAACCTCAGGTCCCAAGCATTCTGGATAACAGGTCCCATACTGGCATTGGTTACTCATTACAGAGAAAAAATTTAAAATGTGAATTATTTAATTAAAATAGAGTCTATAGGAGATGGCCCTATTTATTTATTTTTTTTAATGATTTCCTTTTTCTCTATAATAATAAAATAGTACTTTGTACATAATTCTAACTAAGATATAATTTATCCTTATTGGAAGCAAAACCAGCCTAATGGGTTTAATTAATGTTTATATGATTTATTTACATGATGTATTTATTGTTTAAATGATTTTCTAGTAGACTTATGGTATGAAGACCCAGATTACGGAAAGATCCATTATCTGGAAAGCCCCAGGTCCCGAGCATTCTAGATACCTATAATAACCTAAATAAGATTGCTAAGTTCTTTGCTTTTTATTGGATGAAATTTGCAATAAAATACAGTTTATTGGTAAAAACCTTTCAGAATGAAATGTACCCTTTATAGCATTAAAAACTATTTATAAGCTTTGATTTATTAGGATCAAACCTCCATGAAACAGACGTTCTTATGTTACAGTATTATGCAGTATCATAATAAGGCTGCATTCATTCATAAGCAAAATATTTGTTGAAATTCACTATGGCAACTATTCTTACATTTCTACATTATTACATTAATATAGCTGATTGTTTTATTGAGATTGAATAATGAAAATGGTGATATTCCCAGCATTTCAAGCCATATTGGAGAGCGAAATACTGTAATCCGATCGTACACTGCTGCTTTATGATACTGAAAGCTTCCTCTGCATTTTGAAGTCTCTTTTAGTCTCTTTAGGCTTGTCTGCTTTTTATTTCAAGATTTCCCTCAAGACCTGTGTCCTGGGAATTAACATTACCTTCACAAAGAAACAGAGAAGAAAACAAGATAATTACCATTTCACATATGCAGCCCCAGCAAAGTTTTGACCTCCGCAGAAGACTGATTTGTGAATAAGACAGCAGTGGGCCGTGTCTGTTATTCCTACAAGAACACGCTCCAAGCTAAAACCACCAGGAAATTTTGTTTGTGCTGAACCTAAATCTGACCCTCATTTCAAGCAGGCGTTGTGTTTTACATATACATTAGTTTCTCTGATTAGAGATGGCGCGAACTGTTCGCCGGCGAACTTGTTCGCGCGAACATCGGGTGTTCGCGCTCGCCGGAAGTTCGCGAACGTCGCGCGACGTTCGCCATTTTGGGTTCGCCATTGTTGGCGCTTTTTTTTGCCCTCTCACCCCAGACCAGCAGGTACATGGCAGCCAATCAGGAAGCTCTCCCCTGGACCACTCCCCTTCCCTATAAAAACCGAAGCCCTGCAGCTTTTTTTCACTCTGCCTGTGTGTGCTGAAGAGATAGTGTAGGGAGAGAGCTGCTGCCTGTTAGTGATTTCAGGGACAGTTGAAAGTTTGCTGGCTAGTAATCGTTTTGATACTGCTCTGTTATTGGAGGGACAGAAGTCTGCAGGGGTTTGAGGGACATTTAAGCTTAGGTAGCTTTGCTGGCTAGTAATCTACCTTCTACTGCAGTGCTCTGTATGTAGCTGCAGTGGGCAGCTGTCCTGCTTCTGATCTCATCTGCTGACTGCTGCAATAACAGTAGTCCTTGTAAGGACTGCTTTTATTTATTTTTTTGTTCCAATACAGAGCAGTATCAAGCAGATTACTAGCCAGCAAACTTACTATCATCTGTCCCTGAAATCACTAACAGCTCTCCCCCTACACTATCTCTTCCAAGCACACACAGGCAGATTTTTCAGATACATTTTTGCCCTTGATCCCCCTCTGGCATGCCACTGTCCAGGTCGTTGCACCCTTTAAACAACTTTAAAATCATTTTTCTGGCCAGAAATGTCTTTTTTAGATGTTAAAGTTCGCCTTCCCATTGAAGTCTATGGGGTTCGCGAACCGTTCGCGAACCGCTCGCATTTTTGCGCAAGTTCGCGAATATGTTCGCGAACTTTTTTTCCGACGTTCGCTACATCCCTATCTCTGATACCTGTTGGCTTGCACAAATGAGTATAAATGAAATCTTCTAATTTTATAAGACAGGCCACCATCCAATTTAAAGAACAGGCTGCCATTAAATACATTTGTATCATCTACATATTTATATACACCACAAAGAAAAGATATCAAAAAGGAGAAATTGAACTAAGTTACAGATCATGAAAGCAGTTAGAAAAGCAGTAGGAAAATTCTTCTCAGGAGTAGGTTACCCAAAGCTTTTATTTCTTAATTAAGGTTTCTATAATCTCAATACAGTTGAGCAAATCAAGGTAACATAAAAGCATAAAACAAATGAATGCAACCTTTTAAGAGTCTTCTTTAGGCCACTTTAAAAATGTAAATATTTTTCTTTTACACTACGATAATATGTAATATAATGAATTCGAAGTCATAGATTTACCTGCAATTTATTTACTGGACGCAGTAACTAGAAAATTAATTTGCTCTGCTCAGAAGATTAAAGGAACAGTAACACCAAAAAATGTAAGTGTTTTAAAGTTATGAAAAGATCTGTTGCCCTGCACTGGTAAAACTGATATGTGCAGGGAATTGTGGGGTATGGAGGGTGCAGGCTGAGGAGAGCTGGCTGTTGATGCAAAGTAACATTAGTCAGCCAGCTCAACAAAGTAGTCAGACAGATCAGCAGGAGAGGAGGGGGCTAGGCTCAGGGAGCTTTCATAAACCAATAAAAATCATGAAAAGTCTACGTATTTTTTTCAAAGTAATGTTTGTGTGGCGTTCCCCTTTAATTTTCTACTAACTGTCAAGTAACCAAAATGAACAGCAGGTGTCAGTGTGGGTTCAAATCCATAACATTTGCAGTGAAAGGTTTCTAACATTAAAAAAAAAGTAATAATATGAATTATATTTGTAAATGGCATAAGTGGCATAAGTGCTTAGAAATTTTACATTCATTTATTTTGTATATGCGTTTAAGTAACTGGTTTCCACAGTTACTGCTTCAGTAAAATGACTCAAGTTTGTGTTGTTTTAGTACAAATCTAATTCCAGCCTGTGTCTAATGTGAGTGTAACCGGCCATTATGAAGGTTAAAGTGAAATTGAAAGTTGCCTAATAAAAGCACATTTCTGTCTAAATAAGTTGCCAGCATACATTAATACCGTATATACCCGCCGAGTTTTTCAGCATCCAAAATGTGCTGAAAAAGTCTACCTCGGCTTATACGCGGGTCAGTGGTACCCGACCCGAGTAGCTGAGATTGCAGTCACTTTGAATCATTCCTATACCAACAGTTCACTTTGGGAGAGACTGCAATATCCCACAATGCCCTCTGTTGGTTATATGAAAGAATAGCAGTGCGCCCTCTGTTGGTTATATGAAAGATTAACAGTGACTGCAATATCACACAGCGCCATCTGTTGGTTGTATGAAAGAATAACAGGGACTGCAATATCACACAGTGCCATCTGTTGGTTGTATGAAAGAATAACAGAGACTACAATATCACACAGCGCCATCTGTTGGTTGTATGAAAGAATAATAGAGACTGCAATATCACACAGCACCATCTTTTGGTTGTATGAAAGAATAACAGGGACTGCAATATCACACAGTGCCATCTGTTGGTTGTATAAAAGAATAACCGGGACTGCAATATCACACAGCGCCCTCTGTTGGTTATATGAAAGATTAACAGTGACTGCAATATCACACAGCGCCATCTGTTGGTTGTATGAAAGAATAACAGTGACTGCAATATCACACAGCACCCTCTGTTGGTTATATGAAAGATTAACAGTGACTGCAATATCACACAGCACCATCTGTTGGTTGTATGAAAGAATAACAGTGACTGCAATATCACACAGCACCCTCTGTTGGTTATATGAAAGATTAACAGTGACTGCAATATCACACAGCGCCCTCTGTTGGTTATACAAAAGATTAACAGTGATGGCAATATCAAACAGCACCCTCTGCACATGGTAGTGGGACAGTGGGACAATGCACATAGTAATCCTTTGGCAATTCTCTGTCACCATCAGCTTTGCAAAGAAGTCCGGTTGATCGCTGGGGGGGTCGCTTTGGCAGAATGTGCGCTGCTGGGAGACAGGGCTGTAGTTGTGTCTAGGCTTATACGCGAGTCAATAAGTTTTCCCAGTTTTTGTAGGTAAAATTAGGTACCTCGGCTTATACACGGGTCGGCTTATACACGAGTATATACGGTAATCGTAAATGAAATTGTGATTTCAATTCTGAAAAGCAATTTAAAGGAACCATTTTGTTTCGGCTTCTATTTGTTTTCTTTCGGCTTTATTGTAAAACGAAGCATTACTTAAGACCTGCGTCCTTATAGGAGCATATTCTTCAATAATGGATTGTGAAACACTGGAGCAATTACATAATATAAGAGTAAAAGTTAATAAATAATGAAAAAAAGTTAATAAACAATAATAAAAGTTAAAAGATGATTTAAGTGAGTAAAAGTTGGAGTGACCAAGGATAACTTATGCCTGATTTCATTTTTAATATTTTTTTTATTGCTAACAATATTATGCTTGATCAAATGTCATTGTACATAAAAGTTACTACTTGGTAACTGTGGCACTGATTAGCGTTCATGCTCTGTAATTTGTGTGATGTTTTCCCTGGATGCTCCGTCTCCGGCACCCTGCATAAATCCAATTTTATCCAAAGATTGGGAATCACTCACAGAGGCAGATTTTCCTGCAAGTTAGCTTTTTATTGTGCATCCACACGACATGTTTCGGACCCACTGGTCCTTTTTCAAGTGGGTCCGAAACATGTCGTGTGGATGCACAATAAAAAGCTAACTTGCAGGAAAATCTGCCTCTGTGAGTGATTCCCAATCTTTGGATAAAAGTACATAAAAGTTACATATGAAAGGGTTTAAGTACCCTAAACTAAATGCATAGAACTAGCAATACCTCTTGGCATTTGCCTGGCAACTAAATAACGCAAATAAGTCCCCTGTTGTTTTAGCGCCTTCTTTCTTTCTTATTCTTGCAAGCACTACATTTTCTATTGTCTGCATTACTTCTCTTGACTCTTGAGATGAATGTGGAAGAATCCACCGCTTCCAGGGTAGATTTAGACACAAACAATGCATTTTATGTTCTCTGATTAAAAGACCTGTGAACCAATATACTGTTGGGTTTTATTGCAATCACCGCCTGTCAGCACTATCAACCATAACTGCCTCCATCAAGCTGTTGGAGGCATACTATATGGAGGGGCAACTACTACCGCACAAAGACAGGGCCTTTCTGAACTGCCCCTATTCATCTTAACTGAATGTTTCTCCTCATGCCCCCATATAATGTGATATTGTGTAAAACCACTGTTACAAATTTGGAAGTTTTACTGTTACCACAGTGTGTTTCCAAGAAACACATTAGGCTACACATGTTCTAATAAATATAACTTTTTGCAAATATTTCTGCTACTGCCTTTATTGCTAAACAGACCTCGCTACCCTATTGACTTTTCTCCAAGTTTTACTGTTACCCATATTGCTATCTCATTCTGTGCTGACATAGACTTTCTTTTGGTCATATAAAATTCAAATAAAAAAGACTTGTGAACAAGCATGCAATGCATTATGGGAATTATTTGTATCTGAGAGAGATGATATTTACTAGTGCAATTCCTTACTAACTTATTAACTAGCGCAACCAGTTGTTGGGCAACAGAGACTCTTGGAAAAGGCATTATCTTAATTCACTACTTTGGCAAAGCACCAAGGGGTATTAAATCAATATAAAATAAAAGTATTGTCCAACAACCATAATACTTCAAATTTCACCTGCAGCCTACAAGTTGAAAAATTTACTGACAACACCCAACTGAAACTTGGTTAAATTTTCAGTGCAATGCACTTCATTATGATCTGTTTATAAGTCTCTCCATTGCACTTTCTCTCTTTTCCTCCTTCATGTGGGGGTAGATCATAAGGTAGAGTCCTGCGCGGGTCCATTTTTGTGGACCCGTACCCGCAACCTGCAATCCACAACCCGGACCCACAACCCGCATTCTTACCCGTTTGGACCCGCTACCCGACCCAACCCGCAAGTACCTTATCCACAACCTGGACCAGCGACCTGCTGACCATCAAGAATCAAGAAGTGCTGTCATTGTAAACCAGAAGTGACATTATCGGAAGTAGCCGTGATCAGAAAAAAGGACCTGCAAACCTGCAGAACCGCTGACCTGCGTCTATACCTGCACCCGGAACTTCTATCCTCAACCCACAGGGTACCGCAAGTACCCGACCCGCTGCAGGACTCTATCATCAGGAGATAACAGGCAACCTGTGATTCTGCATAGACCATGTATATATGTATGTATGTATAACTTTATTTGTAAAGCGCTTTTAAGGAGCCGCAGCGCTGTACAGTGCATAAAAGTACAATATATATATATAAAAGTAAACACAGACAAATCACATAATAAATATATACAGAATCATATCAGGACAAGGAGTTTGTGTGCTATCTGGTAAGAGACGCAAGGTCCCTGCCCCGTAGAGCTTATAGTCTAATCGGATGGGAGGCTAGCATACAGGTACAAATTGGAGATGAAAATGTGCACAAGGTTAAGCATAAACAGTAGGCACAAGACTAGGCTAATGTTTTGGTGCTCCAAAAGGTAGGCTTTTAGTTTTTTCTTGAAGAGATTGAGAGAGGATTCCTTACGGAGGAATTCAGGGATGGAGTTCCAGAGGTAAGGAGCAGCAAGATAGAAGGGTTTGAGATGAGAGATGGCAGTGGATGTGGGTGGTGCGAAGAGAATGTGGCTCTGAGAAGAGCAGAGAAGACAACCACGAACGTATAGCAAGACAAGAAAAGAAATGTGAGGAGTGAGGAGGAGAGGAGTGAAGGGCTTTGAATGTTAGTAGAAGGGTTGTATATGCTATCCTTTGCTTAACAGGCAGCCACGCTAAGGATTTTAGTTGGGGTTGAGCAGGTTCCCTTTTAGGAGAAAAGGATCCTGGTAGCAGAGTTTAAGATTGATTGGAGGGGAGAGAGATGGGAGTCAGGAAGACCATGAGGGAGAGAGCTCTGGAGTAGTCATGGAGTCCATATTGTAGCTAGGATGTTTAGGTAGATATCTAAAAAAAAAAAATGGACAATTCCAGAGTGAGTGACCCTCACTGAGATTATTAATGAGCATACATCAGTTGCAATTATTGGCATTTACACACTAGACAGGCTTGCACACTTCAGTGAATCCTATTTCTTGCAATTAGTCCTTGTAATCAAATCACAGCAGCAGTATCCTGCAATGTTAGTGTCCCAAAAGTCCTCGAGATTGAATTTAACAAGTGAAAGAATATTGTTTTTAGCCATTTGTTTAAAGAAATGATTAATTTTCTGTGAAACTCCTTTTTACACTCAGTTAGAGACCCCCTGGGGCCCACATGGTTAAATCTATTTCCTCTATACTGATTTAGAAGCTATGACTATGCATTTCTGCCTGGTTACCACTCAATTCGTAAAGAAAACTCTATTCCCTTTCAGAGAAAAATCCGTAAGTGCAAAATGATGACACAAATAATGTCTTAATCATACAAACAATAGGCATAATGAGTGATTCTGAGAGATGACTGTATATGTGAACACTGCAATCAAGTCTCTTCTCTCAGTGGAACCAAAATAACAGAAGTTTCAGTTTGGTTCCACACCTGAAATTAGCAAAGATGTTAGCCTAGATGGGATATCTACCAATGTTCTTTGGCATACTTTAGCAAAGTGCAGACAAAAGTTAAAGAAATTCTAGCAGAGTACAGTGGTATTACAGTATGACATTTTTGGTACTTCTGTTTAAAGGGGAAATCTGTTAATCTTTATTTACCAGCAAATACAGCAAAATATTAATTTACTATACAGGTGTTATTAGCATTCAGAAGTATTTATATAGTTTGCTCACTTTGCCACCCTGGGCTCCCATGCTCTTCTGGGTTCTGAAAGACATTGTCCAGTGCAGATATATTTTAAAGTCCTCTACTCTTTTTGTATTGAGACTTATTGACAATCCAACACTGTCTTCATACTCTGACTAAGTTATATTTTGAAAAGCTCAGCTCCAATGTCTCTGTCCTGATAATCCAGTCATGTTAAGAGATGATTGGTGGACATTTTAATGATAGATCTTTGCCTATGCTGAATAAGCAGATACAGCAGCTCCATTTAAAGGATAACTAAACCCTAAAAATGAATGTGGCTAAATATGCCATATTTTATATACTGAACTTATTGCACCAGCGTAAAGTTTCAGCATCTCAATAGCAGCAATGATCAAGGACTTCAAATTTGTCACAGGGGGTCACCATCTTGGAAACAGTCTGTGACACTCACATGCTCAGTGGGCTCTGAGCAGCTGTTGAGAAGCTAAGCTTAGGGATCGTCACAAATGATCAAGCAGTAAATGATGTTGGCCTGTAATATGCTTCAGGGCTGATTATTAAATTCAGGTGCTACTCTGCCGTTTAGTAATTATCTGTATTAATTACTAATCAGCCTTATATTGTGACATTTATATTCTATGTGTACTGTATATTTTGAGTCTGTCCCTAAGCTCAGTAAGTGACACAGGCAGGGGATTTCCCACATGTAGTTTCAGACTGTAGGGTAATTAACCCTACGGGTCCCTACAGTAACTTCAGAGACACAGATCTTTCCTGCTAAAGGGCTGTGGTCCCCATGGGCTGGTACAGAAGCCCAAAACATAATGTACAACATGTTTATCCTACTTCTTTAGTTAAGATTTAGTTCTTATTTAAAGGGTTGTTCACTTTTGAGTTTTATTTAATTTGCAATTGTTTTCAATTAATTTTTTTTATCTGTGTTTTTTTAGTTATTTAGCTTTATTTTCAACAGCTCCCCGATATGCAATTTCAGCAACTTGGTTGTTAGGGTCGTAATTACTTTAGCAACCATGCATTGATTTGAATTAGAGACTGGAGAGGCCTGATTAGAAAAATGAAAATTCAAAAATAACAATCCATTTGTAGCCTTACAGAGCATTTGTTTTTTAGATGGAGTCAGTGACCCCGATTAGAAAGCTGGAAAGAGGCAGAAGAAGGCAAATAAAAAATTAATACTAATAATAATCAAACGTTGCTTAGAATTCTATAAAATACTAAAGTTAACTTTAACAATTTTGTGGCTAATAAAACTGTCAGTTTCACAGTTTTTCAACTTTTTTAAATGTATTACACTATGTTAATTAGATGTTTTAAGGAGTAGTAAAGCTTAACTAAATAAGTAGGCTATGAATGTTATACATTATCATGTTGTGGGATTCTGCACAACCACAGCCCTTTAGCAGGGAAGATCTGTGTCTCCGAATATGCCCCAGTAGCTCCCCATCTCTTTTTCTGCTAATTTACTGCATATGCTCTGTGCTGCTGTCACTTACTGAGCTTAGGGACTAACTCACAATATACATTACACATAGAATATAAATGTCACAATATAAAGCTGATTAGTAATTAATACAGATAAATACTAAATGGCAGCACATAAACCAGTGCAACTAACATCAGATGGCCTAGGAGCATCATCTTATATTACAGGCCAACTTCATTTTCTGCTAGATATTTTGT
Source organism: Xenopus petersii (assembly GCA_038501925.1). NCBI lineage: Eukaryota > Metazoa > Chordata > Amphibia > Anura > Pipidae > Xenopus > Xenopus petersii. The sequence continues at coordinate 46,834,632 of CM076681.1, read as the reverse complement.
GACAACCCCTAAGTTTAGCTTCTCAACAGCTGATCAGAGCCCACTGAGCATGTGAGTGTTGCAGACACTTTCCAAGATGGTGACTCCCTGTGACAAGTTTGAAGTCCTGGATTATTGCTGCTATTGACAAGCTGAAACTTGAGGTTGGTGCAATAAGTTCAGTATGTAAAAAATGACATTTTTAGCCATATTAATATTTGGGTTTTGTTTTCATTTAAGGAATTGTTACTGTGCAGTTAAACATGTGACAAATGTAATACATTGACAGACATCGTTGCAGAACAGAAACCATGTGGATTAATAAACCTTAGCCCAAACCATACTGGATTACTTGGACCTTACAAGGAACTCCCAAACATTAAAGGAGAAGGAAAGGCATTGTACACTTGGGGGTACCAAATGTTAGGCACCCCCAAGTGATTGTATCGACTTACCTGAAACCCCGGGCAGGTGCTCCGATCAGCAGAAAACTCCACCGGCCCGGAGTTATACCAGTTATACCAGCACTACAGAGCAATCTTCTTCCATCTTCCTCCTTCTTCGCACGACTGCGCATGCGCAGTAGAACAAAAAGCTGAACTGTAACGAAAAACTGTGCATGAGTTTGCCCCGGGAAATTCAAAGAAAGAAGAAGGCGGAAGTGGATCACTCTGTGGTTCTCACTGGTCAACCCCTGGGCCGGTGCAGTTTCTTGCACCAGCCTGGGGTTTCAGGTAAGTAACTACAATCACTTTGGCACCCCAAAGTGAACAATGCCTTTCCTTCTCCTTTAACAAGGTAAAATCGCTTAGGTTAGTGGGACATTTTTATGCACTGGTTGTAATGGAGATATTGAGTTTTGCGGTATTAACCTAATTTTGAACCAGTTTAATATAGTATGGCTGCTATTTAAACAATACCATCAGAAAGTGATGAGCAAAATGAGTTTTATCCAGTCTATGAGACAAGAATTCCCATCTTCTAATACAGTCACCAGTTTAAATGAAGGGATTATTTAACAACTGTAAAAAAAGTGCAACCTTACTATTGGAAAAGCTCTGGGCTATTATTTACATTTATTTAATTAAACAATTTAAACATTACTGTTAGTCAAGAAAATTTACCGTTTCTCTACTTTTATCAGTAAATATTTACTTTAACTGCAGTAAGCATTGAACCAAGCTTCTTTTTTAGGTCAAGCCATCAAATGTAATGATGTCTTAAAGACATCCTTAATTACCCAATTACCCTTGCTCAACATCCTTAATCACCCAAGATACCCTTTCTGAGATCTTTGGTTGCACAAAAAGCAACATGAGAGAATTGTAATTCTGGAGAGTTGTTTAACTACAGTTATTGAATTTCCTTTTTCATATGAATATTGTATTTGCAGGTGTGCACTTTGCCTACTGGGTAAGTAAGAATTCAAAAATGTCTCAGATTCTTGTGGTTTTAACATGAAAGCTACTGCATCAGGGAACCAAATAGCTGTCAAGTAAATTATACCAAAATGCAACACACATGATACTTCTTCTCAAAAGATATTCCAGAGCTTTTCCAGAGCTTTTCCAGAAGCTTATTCATCAGAGAAAGGGCTATCAACTCTAGGGGGCAGATATATCAAAGTGTGAAGTTAGAACTCACTACAGTAAAATTCCACCACTCTCCAGTCCTGTGGCATATTTACAGGCTTATTTTTCCGTATGGTGAACTCTAACTTTCACCAAAAGCTAGATACACCCCTAATAATCCTATAGGACTGAATAGAGAGTGGTTGAGTTTTACAGTGGTGACCTCTATGCTCACACTTTGATAAATCCACCCTTAAGAGTAGGCATAAACTAAGCAACTAGATGATTTAATATTATATTATGGGTAAAGGAGCATTTCCTGACTGAGGATTTGACCCAAGTAACAATAAAGAAAAGCAACCAAATCCTTCAATCCAGAACACCCTGCAGCAGGAGTATCACACAGTGATTGGCCTTACTGTAGCAAGTTGCTTTTTTTGTAAGTCTATAGAATTAATCTACACAACAATATGTGTTCTTTAAAGGTTAATCTATTCACATAGGCTATTTGCTGAATATGCCAGGTTCACTCATGAATACTTAGGAGTCTTGGAAAACAGCAACCTGTGACTTCAGTGACTCCAAAGAGCCTATAATTAGAATCAACATTTTCTTTATATCTGATGTTTATAATGGTAGGTCTAAGAGGAAAAGGTGTCATAGGGCACAAGAAAAATTATTGTTTAGAGACATTCACCAGAAAGCATGGTGCCCTCCAATGGTTACATTAAGGTGTAGATGATACTTGTAATGTTTAGTGTAAGGTAATAAGCTTTAAGAAGCAATTACAGAAAATGGTTATGTTTTATAGGAATACTCTTCTTTCAAGGAGGTGAATTTTTGGAATGTAAATAGGCAAAATTCAGCAGAGTCCTCCAAGCCCTAAGGTTGGCCTGTAGAGGACTCCCCTTCAGGATTATATTTAAGGAAGTGCAGGCACTAGAGATTTGTTTTTTGGCCTTAGAACATCTACATGAAAGAACAAGAGACCACAGAGACAGACCAAGTGGAAGACTGTATTCTGTGAGTGCTAGAAGGTATTTCTCACTCTAAGGGGCAGATTTATCAAGGGTTGAAGTGAATTCGAGGGAATTTCCGAAGTAAAAAAATTCGAAATTGAAGTAATTTTTTGGATACTTCGACCATCGAATAGGATACTACGACTTCAAATTAACTTTCACTTCGAATTGAAGTAAAAATCGAACGACTATTCGACCATTCGATAATCGAAGTACTGTCTCTTTAAAAAAACTTCGACTTCAATACTTCGCCAACTTAAACCTGCCGAATTGCTGTTTAGCCTATGGGGGAACCTCCTGTGTGTTTTGCTAAGTTTTTTTTAAGTCGAAGGATTTTTTGGGAAGCTAATCGTTCGATTTGAAGTAAGATCGTACTACGATCGTACGATGTATAAAATCCTCTGACTTTGAATTCGAATGTCGGAGGATTCTATTCGATGGTCGAATTTCGAAGTTTTTTCTACTTCAAAATTCGACCCTTGATAAATCTGCCCCTAAGAGTGTGAGATAGCCAGGTTAGCTTTTTAATGGAATTCTGTCATGGCTTTAATGGTGTAGTTTTTATTTTTAAATGACACTGTTTACATTACAAATAATTCACTCTACCATGTAAAATGTTGAATTTTAAAATGTATTTTTTTAATTGTACTGTCTTATTGATGTGTAAGCAGCAGTTGTATTTTAAATTGTATTATTGATGTGTAGGCAGCCATCTCTGGTCATTTTGCCTGGTCATGTGCTTTCAGGATGAGCACTGCACAATGGAATTGCTTTCAGATTTGATATTGTTTCTCCTACTCAATTTAACTGGAGGACTTGGATTTTTACTACTGTTATCTTTTGTCAGGGAGCTGTTATTTGGTTACCTTTCCATTATTCTGTTTATATGCTGCTGGGGGAAAAGGGGGGTGATATCACTTCAACTTGGTGTGCAGCAATAAAGAGTGACTGTGGTTTATCAGAGCTCAAGTCACATGACTGACGGCACCTGGAAAACCTGTCTAGCTCCATGTCAGTTTTCAAAATTGAATATAAAGATAATGTGTTTGTTCTTTCGAAAAATAGATTTCAGTGCAAATTTCTTGAGCACAGTAACCAGATATTGTTGGCCCACAAATAAGTGCTACATTTTTCTCTGACAGGCTAGTACAACACAGGGATTATTAACATATATGTTAGGTCATCAGACTGATATGCTCTAAGCTTTCAAGTTCATTAGAAGGATATTACTGATTTAGCACTACTTGTGAACTCTGCTCTATCTGTCAACAGTGTTATTGAATCTATGGCAAGTTATGTGGAGCAGTTCTTAAAAATAAAACCATTTGTCCAGAAATTATGTTAAATGTTTTTACTAAATACAGCAACAGTAAGAGTTTAATGGAGCCAAACACATATCCATAGAGAAAGGTAAAGAAAGTGGGGCTCATTTACTGAGGGGCTACGTCTTTACTGTCACAGCTTTCACAGTTATTTTGGCTACTTAGCCCTGAAACTGTTTGATTTACTCTAATGTTTGCACTGTGGCTTTCATACAATTTTTTTTGAGTTCATTGCACAGAAAAGAGCATTTTATATCCAATTATTAATATATATAAATAATGTATAATTTCTGCAAAAAGCTTAGTCTTGGCATGTTGTAAGTCACTTATGTTTTCTTACTACTTGTGATATATATGTATATAACAGTGAGACTGACTCAGTTAAGTAGATAAGACAATTTTTTCATAGTAACCTATAATTAAAAATCTTGAGACTGACAAAGCTGTGAAATTATTCAATACTCAGAGTACTGAAAGAAAACACTATAATTATTCAATAAATGTCTACTGTGTATGTCAGATACTAGAATCAATTATGCTCAGAAAGAAGAGAACCTTATAGCGTTGGTCTCTGACAAGTGACTGATAAGTCTGAGACCCTTTAAGACATTATTCCTAATTCTCTGTTTCTTTACTGGCAGCTTTTTAATTCTTTTTTGTGAAAAAATGATTCATTACTTGCGAGGTCGTGAAAATAGCAAAGAAACTTTAGTAAAAGATGCTGGCTATAATAGTAAATTAAAATACTGTATATATATGTCTATCACAAGAGTCTCAGCAGGAAGAATGTTCTTTCTGATCTTCTGTGGCTACTGGAGAAGAACCAAATAACAACTTTGCATGTATTAACTTCTCTCACAATTACACTGCACAATTTTCAATGCAATACAGAAGGGCTTACTTGCAAGAGGCAAACAAGCTTAGAAAGCCCTTCTGTATTGCATTGAAAATTGTACAGTATAACATTGTGAGAGAAGATATATATATATATATATATATATATATATATATATATATAAACACACGCAAATACGACATGACCATATAGCATTGTAAGTCTATTAACTACCATAGGTCTGTGCTCCTTAAATGCTTTTTAAATTTCTTTTTGTATGTAATAAATAAATAAATATATAGCCCACACCCTTTGCAGAGCAACTTCCTTTGGTCATGTTGCAGTTTTGAAATTATGAATATGATCAGTCATCAGCCTACATAGTATAGAAATGTAGGCAGAAAGAGTGCCTCCCGGCACTCTAGGAAATCCACAGGTTGGCACATTTCAATCTGTTTGCATAGTTTATGGTTTTTCCTCTCCCAGAGCTAAGGGTCTGGGGCCACTGATTCTACTTATTCGAGTTGCTTATCTGTGGCCCCTTTTCTGATTTCAGAAAGAGTACCTAGGCAATAGAGTTGTACTAAATGACCTATTATATATTGCAGTGATCCCCAACCAGTGGATCGTGAACCACATGTTGCTCTCTGACTCCTTGTTGCTCCCAGTGACCTCAAAGCAGGTGCTTATTTTTAGTGATGGGCGAATTTATTCGCCAGGAGCGAATTCACGCGATTCGCCGCCAGCGAATAAATTCACGAAACACCCGCGAAAATTTTCGGAAAAAATTAGCCGGCGTCAAAATCTTTTTTTTCGAAAAAACGGACGCCGGCGCAGTTTCGCGAATTTTTACCCGTTTCGTGAATTATCCGGTGAAGCGAAACGGCGCAAATTCGCCCATCACTACTTATTTTTCAATTCCTGGCTTGGAGGCAAGTTTTGGTTGCATTTGCTTGGTGAATTGCCTCCTGTAGGCTTCCAGTCCACATAGGGGCTGTCAATAGTCACGAATATGGAAGCAGAGCTGGCCGGAACTCAAACGGATCCACAGGAATTCAGTTAAAAAATAATTTTATTTGTAGAAAAGTTAAAAGTATATTAGCATCTCCATCTACCCTGCGCATTTCACACCCCTAAGGGCACTTAGTCATGGGCTCTTTTTAACTTTTAACTTTTCTACAAATAAAATAATTTTTTAACAGAATTCCTATGGTCCTGTGGTTGAGTGCCGGTCAGCTCTGCTTCCATATTCGTTGCTGTACCGCTCCCTAAAGCTGGGGGTCTGGGGCTGGTGCACCCGGACCACTTTCACTGTTCGGTGAGTCACTTTACATCTCATTCTGGAGCACCTTGTTTTCTTCTAGCTGTCAATAGTCAACCACAGCCCAAATTGTGCAACCCCAGGAACTTTTTGCATGATTCTGTTGCTCTCCAACTAGTTTCACACTTAAATGGGGCTTATGGATAAAAAAAGTTTGAGACCTTTGATATATTGCATAAGGGAATTTTTGAGCAAGATCACATCTCTGAGGGGAACATTTTTTAATCCTCTCTCTGAAAATGAGACTTCTGCACATATCAAACACCACTATATCCACAATTAAACGAGTATCCTTCTTCTATCCCTATGTTAATATGCAAATAAGGCTTTGGATGGCACTCATACCATGAAGACCAGGGAGTACACTAGCTAGGCATTTTGGGTACAATACAAAAAGAATTTATAAAATAGCTATGGGTATTTGTGTGTGAATACTCATATGACCCTAATGTGATTTTGCTACCTATTCATGCATCACAAGGTGGGGAGCTGTAGATTTGAATGTGTAAGCAAGAGCAACCACAGACTGCCTGGTCATGTATACCAGTGGCTTTGAATTCCTTCACATAACTTATACATTCTGGGAATAACACAGTATATTCAAGGAATACTAAGTGGCCATGTGCCTTTAAAATAAATATGTTATGTAGACAACATGTTGTTATGTTGAGAAGATACATTCCATATTTTAGAAATACAAATTGATTTTTAGAGTAGGAAAGAGACCAACAAACACCAGGTACTGGTACACCAAGTAATACTACTATCACCTTGTAAGTAGGTATTTTAGCCAAAATTGGGGAAGGTTTTTGAAAACATTTACCGTATATACTCGAATATAAGCCGAGTTTTTCAGCCCCCAAAATATGCTGAAAAACTCTACCTCGGCTTATACTCGGGTCAAGCGCAAAAACGGTCGCCGGCGCCTAAGAATATTCGCCGGCGCCTTAGAATAGTAGCCGGCGCCTAAGAATATTCACCGGCGCCTTAGAATAGTAGCCGGCGCTTAAGAATATTCGCCGGCGCCTTAGAATAGTAGCCGGCGCCTAAGAATAGTCATCCATTGAAACTTACCAGAAGCTGCTGCATTTCTCACCCTCGGGTTATACTCGAGTCAATAAGCTTTCCCAGTTTTTGGAGTTAAAATTAGGTACCTCGGCTTATACTCGGGACGGCTTATATTCGAGTATATACGGTAAACCAAAATATATACAGTACTGGAACAATAAGGAAAGTCTCGTTTAAAGGGAAATCCACATCAGAACCTTTTTTTTTCTCCTAACACAGGGTGCTTCAAAAAGAACCAAAAATACTACATCATATTTTCTGTTTCTGTTTTTTACTTTCTCTGTTTGCTTTAGGCGCCGATCCAAAAAAAAAACAAAACTTTTTTTATGTGACATTTTTTATGCATCTGGGAGACTGAGTGTTGTCATCATATTTTTTTATTGTTATACAGTATATGGCCTTCTGCACTTATCTATATACCTTTTTTACAGTGAGCTAAATATTTATGCCACCAGGATCTGTACAGCAGATGAACTGTATTACCTACAGGGTTGTCCTTCATAGCTGCAGGGCCCAGGGAAAAAACTATGTTTGGGGCCCCATTATATATAATTCACCTGCAGCTCTACAGTTGTCTTTGCATTACAGCCTTCGGCTGTAGAGGGATGGTGGGAACTGTATTTAGGGGCCCTGTGCAGTTACCCCTTCTTGCACACACTAAACTCTGCACTTTTTCAGTTTTAAAAACACAGTAAGCACAGAACATGCCATAGCTATAATAAATACAATTTCATCAACTGTGAATTATCCTGCAAAATAAAAATATTCCTCTGCGGTACAGAACATGGAAAATAAAATATAGGCCATGATGAGTTAGGGGCTCTTCATCTAGGAGCCATATATTATGCCACTCTCTCTCGTCTTGATGCACAAAAATGAGGGATCTTTATGTAAAAGTGACAGAAAGGAAAGGCAACTGCTTTCCATCATTCTATTTATATCTACACAAAAGAAGATAAGGTCGGAAGACAAAACATATCAAAGGACATCTCTCTAGAGGTTAAAACTGTGTTCTTATTTTTGCGTAGGAGTGATTTTCCTGAACATACTTCGGATCACAGCTCAGTAAATGTGTTTAAAAAAGAAGAAGAAAGCGCCCGTTGCCGTGCTGTTGTTACATGCGATTATGAAGATTAGAAATTTTCTTTTTGCATAAATAATTAAACGGAAGAAAAGATGTAAAAGATTGGATTAAAGCAACGTGTCCATTAAAGAAAAACACTGCATAGTAATTGTTCATTCTCATAAAGCACTCCGGGACGCAGAGCTAATTGGATCACTTGATTGGCTGAACATTGCAAAAATCTTGCTATGTGAATAGAACATTAGGCAGCTTTTTTTCCACAACATAACTATTCATCTGTAGATCTGCAGAAGGGGAATTTTGTGAACCATCAGTTCAACAAAAAGGAGTAAATACCATAGACTAGACCTGCAGGAAAAGCTATGACAGTAATACTATATCCACAGACTAGAGACGGGTTCACTGAACCAAACAACGTTCTTTTAAGTGCAATTTTCCATGTAGTTAGACTGATGTGCACAGGGTATTATGATCACTGTCCTCCTATGACTATCCCAATCCCCTTCTCCCAAAGACTCCTCTCCCTCAAATGAGAAATGCATTGTGTATGGCACATCACTACCACTTGGCAACACTGACTTCTGGAGTGCCAAAAAATACCACCTGCTCCTCATTGGCACAAGCTAAAATGTCACAAGTGACAAATGTGTGACATTTAACAAGATAGAACATATTAGTGTATTTATAGGGATACTAGAAGGTACAGTACATTTTATGAACACAACCATGGTCCAGGCACACTTTCATTTAGGATGAAAGGTTGTGCGTATATTGACTTTATTCATTAAGCATTCTTGTGAGCAAACACACTCGTTACCCTGAGCTCTAGTACATACAGTACTATACACCCTGCCTCTTCTAATAAATAGTGTGCAGTACATCTATTGTTGCTGGGGAACTAGGTACTACACAGGGAGGGTCAAACTGGGCTGGGGGGAGACAATGAGAAATTCCTATGGTCCCCGGTAATCATGAGCCCTCCTTCCCCAGGACCCCAAACATTTTATGAGTATGAGAGGTAAGGTTGTTGGCATCAGGGGAGGGTTGGGCTCTTTAGGTGGCAGCCTTGGTGGACCCCAGACAAAACAGTTCAATACTGATGCTAAAGACTTGGTCCCAGGGAACTCTACTCTGGAAATGCCAGCCGCAACTTGCACCACAAAAATTTGCATTTTTTTTGACAAATTGTTCTCAACAGACACTACTCTGCATGCAGCCAAACGTTTGGGAAATAACACTACTGGGAGAATATATGGCATTGTGGGAAAAAAAAACCATTGCAATTTGTGTCCAAAAAATACACTTTGCACACTGCTCCCTGTACATAAATCCTCATTGACTGCTTCTGTTTTTTGTTTAATGTTTTTTAGTTACTTTTATTCATTAATATATTTCAAAATATTCATATTTTTACAGGGCGGATCATGTTGGGAATTCTGCACTATTTTAATGCACAATCTAAGATTTATATAGGAGGGGGTGAGCTTATAATTTATTAGGTTTAACAACATTTATATTTTTAATCTATGTCAGGAATACAGGCCCAAAACTACTTTCACAGGCCCAAAATAACTAGTAGCATCTCCCTTTGCCTTCAGTAAAATGCTACCAGTAACTGAGATCAAACTGCCTTTTGTGCTCAGAGAATTCTAAATAGCATATTATTCCTCCAGAAGTGACACGATTGTTTGATAAAAAGCTCATTCAAACTTCAGTGTATTCAAAAAGCCTCCCCAGTGCCCCTGGCCTCCTTACGCTTATGCCTGCAAACCACCAATCAATAATCGTTAAAATATAATATAATTTTAAACATTTTGACCTTGTTTTCTACCATGACTTAGGTCTTTCATCACCTGTCCTTTTGAATCAGCTTGATCTTTAATGTGAGGCTATTTAGGGAATAGAACTAGTTTCAATGAATTATTCACATGATAACATTTGTGTGACTGTCCTGGTATCCCAAAAGGCATTATTTTCTTATAAATAGTCCCTGGGATCTGCGTTCAGGGTGACCTTCTAAACAAGATCAGATAAATCAAAATAAATAGTATGTTTCACAAACCATCATGTTTCAACAGTTTCAGCAGATTGTTTTATGCATTCAGGGAAAGCAACGGCTAACACTGACCTTGCATAACCCGGATAAACTGGATGTAGGAACGTTGCATGGTGTTCCTCTATCCTAAAACATGGTGGGAGAAAATTATTACTGGTATCCTAGCAACTAACAGGAACATTCTCTGCCAGCCCTCATAAATAAAGATATATACTCGCTTTTTCCTTCCTTTGAATTAATGTTTTAACTGCTTTACAGTTTCTACGTGGCAAAGTGGCAAGAAGGCTGGCATTGTGACACTTACTCAATACCCACAACATTCAATCAGGTGAGATGTTTTGCTCAAAGAAACAGTAACAGGTACAGAACTGCACTATTAAAGTATTACTGTTTTCAGTTTATTCACTGAAGGAAAAAATGCAAAAGCATTAGGACCAACCCACAGGAAAAATTACTTACGTGATAGCCCCGGGCTGGTGCTCCTGTTAACACAAAACTGCCCCGACCTTGCAAGTGAGTAATCCTCTTCCTTCCTGCTTTCTTGGTGCGGATCCATGCCCAGTACAGTCAAAAGCCAGACTTTAACAAAAAAACTCATCTTTTTCACTCTACTGCACATGTGTTGGCTGCTGGATTTTAAAGAAAGAAAAAGGGAGCTAGAGGATATCTCAAAAACAAGTATCTCAGGTCAGTGCAGTTTTCTGCTAACAAGAACACCAGCCTGGGGTATCAGGTAAGTCCTTACAATTCTTGGAGATGCCCTAACATTTGGCACCCCCCATGGATTAAACATTTTCTTCTCCTTTAAGTAAAACTGGCCAAATGGCGAGTTGCCTACTTGTTTGGCGAGTTGCAAAAACATCAGTGTGCTCATTAAGTGATGGTAGAACAGGGGATGAAGTACAAAAAACAGGTGAAAGCAAAATGTGTCTCTGCCATCACTGGATGTGGACAAAGGTCTTTGCCCAATTACCTATACCAGTGCTGTCCAACTGGCGTCTCAGACCCCCCTTTGTGTGACCCCACATGAGAATCTGCCTGCTGTGAGTGTTTTCTGTGTAAGATTTAAACGGTATGAGATTAACTGGCCCCTGCATTGTTTACACCTCAAATTCAGACAGTAAATTCCTGCATTGTTCACACCTGTAACACCTCGATTGTTCACACCCTGAAAGCCCTGTGCAGTTCACACCTAAGACCCAGACTGAAAGTGCCCACATTGTTCATGTGTTCACACCCCAAAAAACTGCTGGAGGGGCACCAGCATTGTGTCACTGTATGTAGCATAGTATGAACTGTTCATCTTAGAGTTGTCCTGATAGGTTTCCTTGTCTCCTGCTCTTTTCTGCCAGCCCTATGCTCCCTGTATGTGTCATACACTGCCTGTGTGTGCCATATGCTGCCTACCCTATGCTCCCTATGTGTGCCATACTCTGCCTTCCATATGCTCTCTATATGTGCCATACTCTGCCGGTGTGTGCCATAGGCTGCCTGCTCTATACTCCTGTGTGTGCCATACTCTGCCTATGTGTACCATCCTCTGCCATGTAGGCCAGAAAATTCCGGCCCTCTGTACCACAGAAGTTGGACAGCACTGACCAATGCACATATGAATACAGAGCTGCCTGCATTCAGCAGTAATGTATTACTGAGGGACAGCCTGGTGGAGGCAGGTAGGCATCTTACCTCCCCTAGCCATCATCTAGATGACCAGGTAAAAGAGTTTCAGAGGGCACAGGTTGCAAAAGAGACCTGTGCTTACCCCTGCCACAAGGTGCAAAGTGTAGCAAAGCTTAGATGCAAATTCTTATGAAATTACTAATGTGAATGATTTTCAGCCTATTAATAGTGTAGCAAAGACTTAATTCCAAAAACATTTTAAAGCTTATGAATAGTAAAACAATTCAGTCTGAGTGTGGCTCAACAAAATGTTCTTAATTGTTTAAGAAAACCTTCAACAAGGGTTTAACAAAGTAAATGAAAGGATAGATCTGTACTCTGTTATTAGATGCTTCTTGTTGACAACCTACTGTATGGCCCTCTCAAAGAAGGAAAAATTACCAAGTCATTAAGTGTCATGCAAAGGCCTTCCTCCCCCTTTCAAAGTATAAGAGCAGGTTAGAAGCTGCCATCTTCAGCTGATTGACTTCCATCCTTGGGCTTTCTGGACTAGATCTCAAGAAGAATTCCCAGTACCCTTTCATCTTGCAAAGGGGACTCAGGACCTGTAAGTCAGTAATAATGTACAACCTTGGCACCAGGGGGGTCGCCAAAAGGGTGTTACATGTTGCTCCAACACAGTCCTTTTTAATATCAAAGTCCCAATCCTCCAGAAGGGGTTAATAACCACACAGTTCAAATGAAATGTCCCTTCCCCAGAGCTCTTATTCCCCAGGTAGCTCTACCATTTCCCAAAAGTACCTCTCCCTTTGGAATTTAGCAGCAGCTCTCACGTAGCAGGTAAATACACAGGACTTGTCTTCACTTTGGGGCCCCACGCTTACAGTATATCCATGCCAGTATCCTCCCTTGGGTGGCTCACTCACTGGGGTGCTATCAGAGGCAATCACACTGGAGATTACAGGCAGCTCTGCAGCAGGATCAATCTCACCAGTGGCACCTTTCTCCTTCTGAGTCTCTAGCAGTTTGGCGAGGAACAGGCTTGGCTCAATCTGTACCTCCACAGCTTCCACAGATTTAACAGCTTCTCTGTACTTGACAGGGGAAGGATTCCTCATGTCCCCTACATTAAGATAAAACTGCCTTTATTATTTCACATGGCAACTCCAGCAACTCGATGGTCCAAAACATTGCTGGAGTTCCCAGATGAAATAATAGAGGCAGTTTTATCTTTACTAGATGAAAAAGCTGCTATCTTTTGACTTTGAGCTGTAAGGTTTGACTTTGAGAAGAAGTGAAGCAGTGAACATTGCTCACGGGTTCTAAAGGTTGGGGATTCCTGGTCTAAGGTATAGTGATCCAAGTAATGGAAAGATCCCGTATCTGGAAAACCCCAGGTTATGAGCATTCTGGATAACAGGTCCTATATCTGTAAGAGTTCTATAACCTGTTAGTTCTTATTCCCCTTTTGATTTATTAGGATACTACTGTATATTCACACAAAGAATGCCTCAGTGTATATACATATATATTCATTTTAGATACAGTTACTGTGTAAACTGTACAATGTTGATAAATGATTGTTTCCAGTAAGAATCTCACTAAATCAATCACTAGTTCCCCTATAAAGTCTCAATCAGTAGATGAGCTTAAAGTTTCCCTTAGACACTTTTATCGAATGCACTGATTAAAAGCAACACTAAATGTCAGTGAATGAAGTTAACCTTTTTATGGTTAATGTTCAGAAGAACAGAAAGTGATATAGTAAATCTGTGCCACAGAATAACTTTTAGTATTTGATACAAATTGAGAGACTACAGATATATTTCATAATTGCGCATGAAAAATAGAACAGCCATCAGTATTTTAGTATCTCATATTTGTATACTGGTCTTCATTTTTTTTTCCCTCTTAAGAAAAATTATTTGGGAAAAAAAACAATTAATTTGCAGTTAAGGAGCAAATTTATAAATATTTATCTATTTATACAATAAAATAAACAAAGCTCCATTGTTGTTCTTACGCAGAGAATTAAAGCCATTCCTTATAGAGTTAATGGTAGTATTTATAAAGGTGTCAATTTTTACCAGACATTAGGGTTGTCAACCACCTGGATCAAAACTGTCTGCCTAGTTTTGTTTTTAACATTATGAAAACCTGACATAAATCTACCAAACTGCCTCTGAGTGATGCAATAGCCATGGCCATGATATCACGACCCTGAAGTCATCACACCCACCCCTGGCATTATCAACATTCTACCAATGCCATTGGCCCATCCCATTTGCCCAAGTTCAGCTTCTGGTGAAGGTGGAAACCCTACCACCATATTATTTTATACTAGTTCAAACCTGAAGTCAGTGGGGGTAATTTATCAACACTGGGCAAATTTGCCCATGGACAGTAACCCATGGCAACCAATCAAATTGCAGCATTCATTGTTCTACTTGCAGCTGGCTTTAAAAAGCTAATCCCTGATTGGTTGCTATAGGTAACTGCCCATGGGCAAATTTGCCCAGGGTTGATAAATGAGCCCCAGTGGGAGTCAATGCCATTTTGCTTGTGGCTTTATTTAAGCTAACATCTGTTTCTACAATTTTAAAATACAATTTTATACTTGTCTGCATACACATATAAAAAAAAATCACACACTTTTATAAATGGGCTTTAAGCTGCCATGGTTTTATGCATTTGAATTCCTTTTTAAACTAACTTTTCTAAAGAAGCCCCCTAGTGTTTGCTGCAATGTATATGATTAATGTCACCAGGGAAAAATTAAGTTACAACCAGAGCAGGATGGTACAGGTGTGGGGCCTGTAATCCAGAACCCTCGGGACCTGGGGCTTTCTGGATAATGGATATTTCCATAATTTGGATCTTCATACCTAAAGTCTACTACAAATTCATGTAAATATGTATACCCCTAATTTGGTTACTGTCTCTTTAAATAGCAACTAACCCTTGGCAACCCAGGGCCCCGAGTCCCTTTGGTGTATGCAAAGTAGTGGGAACTCGGATTTACAGCGCAGTGCCTCCACCTAGACAACACTGAGGAACACTTCTCAGGGGGTTCCACTAGGAAAAATAAAACACAAGTTTCCAAATGAAATGAATATATCTTTATGTAAAACAGTAGTGAAAGAAATAATCTAATCTAATCTAATACACAATGCAATTCTGCACTTGGGACACGTGGGACCTACTTAACTCACTATTAGGTATCTGACTGTTTCTCCAACACTGTCCTTTTTATTTTCAAAGTCTCAATCCTCTGGAAGGGGTTAATAATCACACAGTTCAGTCAAATGGATTGTCCCTTCCCCAGAGCTCTTATACCCCAGGTAGCTCTACCTTTCCCAAAAGTACCTATCCCTTTTGGAACTTAGCAGACGCTCCCACGTAGCAGGTAACTGCACAAGACCTGTCCTCAAATTGGGGCCCCATGCTTGTATACTTGCCAGTATCCTCCCTTGAGTGGCTCACTCACCAGGGTGCTCTCAGAGGCAGTCACACTGGAGATTACAGGCAGCTCTGCAACAGGATCAATCTCACCAGTGGCACCTTTCAACTCCTGAGTCTCTAGCAGCTTGGCAAGGAACAGGATGGTCTCTCTCTGTACTTCTAGAGATGCAGAACTCTCAAGCAAAACTGCACATCATGAAACAGCAGCTTCACTGCTCCCTTGGACAGTATCACACCAACTGGTTCTGGCTGGATCCTGCAGCAGGGGTGGTTTTATAACCTCTGTCTCGTAACCCCTTGCAATTGGCTCCAAACCCAGACTCTTCCTGGATCCTCCTCTTTTTCCCAGATGGCCTCTGTGGTTTCCATCCACTCGGTCACTCCCCTGCCTTTAACCAGGCTCAGTGATGTCACAGGCAGAACAGGGGAAAGACTTGTCTGATCCCCTACATATGAAATAAACCCAATAGGCTTATTTTGCTTCCAATAAGGATTAATTATATCTAAGATCGGATCATGTACAAGGTACTGTTTTATTATTACAGAGAAAAGGGAAATCCTTTTTAAAAATTCGCAATATTTGGACAAAATGGAGTCTATGGGACATGGCCTTTCCGTAATTCTGAGCTTTCTGGATAACAGGTTTCTGGATAATGGATACCATACTTGTACCTCTAGGGGTCATCAGTAACCACATTTATAGTAGGCCACGGATGTACTAAGTTTAGTCCATGGTCCTTATTGGCCCAATAATGTTTTTAAAAAAGGTAGATTAAAGGTGAGACATCTTCATCCCAAAGATAAATAGCAGTGGGGCCATGGGCAGTTTTTTTATCCATATTTGTTTGATAAATATTGGGGGGGGGAGTGAAGAGAGGACCAATTGCAAGGTTCATCAAAGGTTTTGAAGGGCTCTTTTTTCCTGTATCACTGAGGTGTCATATGGCCAGTCATGTGTGCTGTCAGGTGGCTGACTGAGTAACATCACAGACTGAAAAATATTAGAAGGTGTGCATAGGTCAGAAGTTTTATTCCATATGGCCTTCTTGAAGAGGTGACATTGGGATGATAAACTCATGTGAGGATGTTTGCCCACAATCATTTACATAGATGACCACTGTTTCCTTCAGTTCTGACATGCTTGAATCTCCTCTATTCATCTACACTGTATTTCTCTTTTTTCACTTTCATTTATTCCCAGTTACACAGAAATGTTCTAGTTACTGCACATTATTCCTTATTTCAACAGTCACAACATTTGCTCCACTGTATACAGAATACCCTTGATTTTCTTATAATAAATTTAGCTTTTTCCCTCTTAGCCACCCCTATACAAACAAACACTGACAGTTGTATAGGCAGACTTACCAATGGGTAGTATTAATATGTGTGTATGTCATTTCCCATTGTCATCCATTAGCACGTTCCAGACGTCGTAACATACAAATTGTTTTATTTCTGAATAAATGCTTAGCAGAACTGTACTCTCCAACACACATATTACAGTGTAGAGTAACTCAGCATCATCTTTCTATCTCTTGTTTAAATAATGAACCATTCAGTGAATGTGGGAAAAAGGAATTAAACACCTTCCCTCTGTCATTTATTGTTCAGAAGGTATTTAATGCCTTGTCTTCTGATCATAAAAGAGTCACAATTACTACAATGTGTCTGAAACTACAGGAGTTTATTATAGTCATTGAATTGAATTAACAGTGGTTGTTTCATTTTGCCACTTGGGACAACCATACTAGAAATCCCAATACCCAATCTGAAGGACATAATGTACAATAAACACTATGAATTTCTTTCCTACATTTGCAAAGTACTGAGGGAAAAGCAGCTTCACATCCCAAAAATTGCTTTAGAATTGTGTGTGCTCCTCATTTTACTTGCTAGTTTGTTTTGATTGTAATTATTAATTTATAGGGATGCAGTGAATCCAATATTTTGGGATTGGTCTGAATCTTTCATTAAGGATTCATCTGAATTTCCGAACCGGAAACCTAATTTGCATATGCAAATTAAAATGAAAACAACCCTGCAATTTACTTGTTTGTGTGAACAAAAGTCATTCGGATTCATTTTGGCCAAGAAATTAGATTATCCAAAATCCTGTTGAAAAAGCCTGAATCAGGTCTTCGATTCGGTGTTTGCCTATTAAATGACACCCTAAACACCATGGGGACTCATTTTTGTGTACCAACCCATAGGCTAAGAATTTAACCTGTTACTATGTTTAAAACATAATTTTTAAAAAATATGTTTAAAATAGGTATGCTTCTCCAATGAATTTAACTCTTTATTAGACTTTCCTTGTCCTTTAAATAGGAAGGACCATGCAAATAAGGAACATAACAATGGGTTAAGTATGGGGGGGCCTTTCTTAGAAGAATTGTAATTGAAATATGTGGTTTTTGGGCCTATTTATAAAGCTGTGATATTAAAAGAATGCCAGCAACATTTAGAAAGATTGACTGAAAATGTATGAAATACTTGTTCATACAACTGCACCTCTTTTTCCTTAAAGCTCAATGACTGTGCTTCTTTTTTTTCATGCTTTAAAAAGCAGTGTGTGGAAAACAAGTTACTGGTTTGGCCAGTGAGAAATTTAGAATATTTGTGTTGTTTTGTTTCACTGTAAGTAGGGTGAACTTTCTAAATGACTTCACATAACTGATTCATGACTCAACATATGATTTCAGTCCCGTGTACCCCGGACATTATGTCCTATTTATTAAATTTGTAAAAGAAAGCAGAGTTAAAGTATATCACATATCACCGTGCTCCCTTGTTTAATGTTCCAACTCAAGCTTAGGAGAATGTAACAGAAATGCTTCTGAGATCAAGGAAGGCTAATACTTGGTGGCAAAGTCAAAGATATGATTATGGTCTGGCCTGATCTAAGCGGTGTTTCATACATGGGCACTGGGATCAGGAGTAAACCCTTTATAGCCATCAGTTACGCAGCTTTTGGAATTTCTTCAGCTGGCGTAAGGGTCTTAGCAGCAGAAACTTGAGATTTCAGATCTCTGCCCTTTCTGCTGTTTTACTGAAAAATGTGATGTATAGGGGACTGTTAAGTGTATCCCTATTGTGCCCAAAGGGGACCCTTAAGGTGGCCTTACACGATAAGATCCGCTCTTTTGGCGAGGTTGTGTGGAGTCTTTATTAGACAGGACTAGTCTCTCTATGAGAGCCAGACAGATATAGGACTACCCAGGGGCGTAACTACAGAGGAAGCAGACCCTGCAGCTGCAGGGGGCCCAGGAGGTACAGGGGGCCCCATGAGGTTCTCATTGATGAGCAATTTGACCATATATTCGTAAAACAGGACAAACACTGGATATGTTGGGGTTCCTAAAATTAATTTGCTGTGGGGCCCAGCAACATCTAGTTACGCCACTGGGACTACCTATATTGAGCAGCTTTTGGGCTTCACCAAGGAGATTAGAAGGAATTTGATTTCCCAAAGGCATTGTGGCCTAGCCAGGGAATCAGAGACAAGTAATAGGTACTTTGTTAGATTCCCACCTGGGTTCCATATGGGAAGTAACAGGAGAAACTCTGAGTGGACTGATATTCTCCTCTAAAGCATTACCAGAGAGATGACTCTGCTATTTGTCTCTATTGTGAGTATGTATTGTTCATACAATATACCATTAGGTGGGGGTGCAATGAAGCTGTGACCACAAAATACATATAGTCAAATACAAGAGTCCTCTGCACTCAACCCATTATCAATATATTTAAGACAGAAACATTTTGTGCATACTGCTACTAAAAAATGCCTTACCCTTTAAACAAAACAGGGATTGTTTGTCCATATATTGCAATATATTTAAGCTGGCCAACTACGTCAAAGTCATCCCATATCTGGCCAGTTATATGCTCAATTTTATCTGATTCATTAAGAATTCTATTGCTTCATTATACATTTTACAAAGGGACTAGGTTTTACCTGCAACTTACTTGCTGCTTTCAAAGTAAAACTCCCAAACTTGGCTGCCCTTTTATTAGACACCAGTGGGATCACCTGACTATAGCTGGGAAGGGTGGGAGCTACAACATGGAGCTGGTCACTGCTCCTGTATAACTATAACAAACAAGGGAAAGTTGTGCTCACCACTATTTTTTAAAACCATTAGGCGGGGGTGCAATGAGGCTGTGACCACAAAATACATATAGTCAAATACAAGAGTCCTCTGCACTCAACCCATTATCAATATATTTAAGACAGCGACATTTTGTGCATACAGCTACTAAAAAATGCCTTACCCTTTAAACAAAACAGGGACTCTTGTATTTGACTATATATATATAGATATATAGATATATAGATATATACAGATATAACCCATCAAAAAACCACCCAGGTACTGTTTATGTAAGTCCAAAAGGCGTGAGTGCACACTGGGATTTACTTAAAAATATAATTTAATTTTTTTACATGAAAACAGGCCAACGTTTCGTCCAAGTCTAGGACCTTTATCAAGACGCCGATTGTTTTAAAATCAGAGATCAGAGACCAATCACCAATGAGTAACATATTAACCATTTGGTGTGAATAAAACACTGTTGTAGAATGATAAAAGATATTAAAATTATTGTAAGGAAAAAATCACGTTACAACATATGTAATAAGTTCAATCGACTAAGAAACCTATGGCACATGGCAAAGCGGAAATTCATTGTAGCAATATAGCAACAATAATGAAAAAAGGTTACATGTTGCAAGGAATGTTGCAAAGGAGTATCTGTAATTAGCAACTACATGACAAAAAAAGGGGGATCTCCCAGAGGCTCAAATAAACTCATCTTTGTTATAAAAAGCAAGTGAGTGGGCAATTCTCATTAAGGCCCAATGGACTAAGGGTATTTAAGATTTTAATCCAAAATACCTCCTTTTGTAGGAGGATATTGGAGTGATCCCCTCCCCTTCTCAGGGGTGGGATATGATCGATCCCAATATATTTAAAAGTGGGAAGTCTGTGGCCCTGTTCAAGAAAATGTTTTGCTACTGGCTTTAAAGTTTTACCGTCACGGAAAGCCGTACTTATTGCAGATCTGTGTGCATCCATCCTCAGCCTTAACGTCAAATCAGTTTTCCCGACAAACCACAGGGACACGTGATCAAATAAATCACGTGTGGTGTTACAAGTGATATGATGTCTAATCGCATATCTTTTGCCTGTATGAGGATGTAAGAAAGATTGTCCAGGGGATATATAACGGCATGAGGTACAGGTAGGGCATCTGTAGCAACCTGGCGTCTCATTAGTTAACCAAGTGCACATTTTTAACCAATATATCTCGCAAATTGGTGCCCCTTTTGTAGCATACTTTTGGGGGGATTTGGAAGAATTCTAGCTAAATTACAGATTGAATAATATTCCATTGCTTTCTAATAAATTTACTCATATTTTTACAATAATCAGAGTTTTGATAAAGGTCCTAGACTTGGACCGAAACGTTGGCCTGTTTTAATGTAATGAAATAAAATTATATTTTTAAGTAAATCCCAGTGTGCACTCATGGCTTTTATATATGTGTGTATATATATATATATATATAGAAAAAATAAAAACTGACACAGCACTGAAACTTGGAGTGCTGTGTCAGTTTTTATTTTTTCTATGATATTGGCTACTTTGGCAGTGCCTTTTTGACTACTTGCACCCAGAAACCAAGAGGGTTGTGCGGCAATATCTCTTTTTATATAAATATATATATATATATATATATATATATATATATATATACATTGCTTCTCTCCCATGTGGATAAACCAATTCAGTTATTATTCAAGAACAACTGGCGCCAATTCTTTTACTGTTACAGTTGTATTGCATGCTGCCTCCATACCGTTGTAAAAAAAAGCACATTTATATCAAAGCATCTGGAAAAGAAAACACCCATTGACTCCAATGCATGTGGAGTGAGTAAAAAGAAGAGTGCAAATTGACTCCAATGCAAGAAAAAACATCCATTGATTTCAATATATTTTTTCAATATTTTTTTCACAATGTTTTTGGCAAAATGGTGCAGTTTCACTCATCACTGGTAGTGACAAGACAAGTCAAGTGGCGTCTCCAATATTTCAGCAGATATCTTTGCGAAATCTAGCTTTAAAGATGGTTTTGTTAATTGATCTTACCTCAGCTAAGCCCCCTCTTACTATACAGTATTTCATGGTGACTTGGTACAGATATGGAATCCATTATCTGGAGAAAGAAATCTGAATATTTAGACAGAACCTCTTTTCTTCTAGTTTGAATGGGTATCCTCTCCAAATTCAACTTGATCCAAACTAAGATACAATTAATCCAGATTGGGGCAAACCCAGCCTATGACCAGGAAGGGAAAACTATGGTTAAGTATTTTATGAATATTTGTTCTCCACCATTTTGCTATAGGTCTATGGGTTACATCAGCTCTGTAGCACTGTAGGACTTCAAAGTCAGGTAATCTAGGAAATGAGCTTCTGGCAACGTTCAACGTTCAAGATTAACAAATGTTTTTATTCTGTAAACACTTCTTTTCTGTCCCCATGATCATTTGATTTAGAAGTGGAGAATTTTCATAAGGTGTCTATACTTTCCTTTTATATTGCCAACCCATAGCCCTTAGCTGATGGTCAGGAAACAGGGGGAAAGTATCTACATGTTCTTATTACTTGCTAAATCATATGGTGAGTGTGGGTGCTTAGGTGGAGTAAAGTGATTAATACTCAGGGACAGATTTATCAAGGGTCGTATTGAAAATTTAAATTTCAAATTCGAATTACGAGGTTTTTTTTTTATGGCCAAAACGGTCAAATTCGACTAGGGAGTAAACTCTCTTCAAGTTTTTTTAAAAAATTTAAATTTGAGATTTACCACCTAAAACCTGCCTAATTGCTGTTTTAGTTGTTTGCAGCAAAACTCGAATCAAATTCAATTTGAATTTGATTCGAGTTTTCGGTCAATCCGAGGGGAGGGGTGGGGTGAGCGGGAGGGGCAGAGCCAGAGGGGAGGATGACAGGAGGGAGGGGAGAGTAACGGAGGGGTGGTTGACAGAGGGAAGGGGAGTAAGACTGAGGGGTGCAGACTAGACGTAGGCAGAAGACAATTTTAGAGGTAGCTGCACAGCACCTCCCTATCAGTGTGCCCTAGGAAGTTGCCTCTTCTGCCTACCCCTGGTTCCGTCCCTGCTCAATATGTTCAATTCCCCACCACCACCTGCTGCGCCCCCCCCCTTTTTTATTACTCTTTTTTTTCTTCACAAACACATTTTAGGTGTTTATTTTTCGAACTGACACCAGATCATTGTACAAACATCTGCTGCTACATTCCTGCATGATGAAAAGAAGTCTGTAAATAAGAATTCATCTGTTGGATTACAACAAATTATAACTGGTAATTACAAACTGAATAGATGCTAATTATAACAATAGAGTTTCAATTCACCAACACAGAACGAGATTTGCTAGGGAGTAAAATATCAGTATGACATGACAGCACGTTAACTACGATCTATTTCCATTTTATTCTATAGAGAGACGCACGCATGGTGCTGAAATGCTGTCTAAGCTCCTTGTTTTAACCATTTTCATCAGGTTTAGAGTTAAAACGGGGAGATTGGCTGTTGCTATGAGAAACACACTGCTGGTTTGAACACCGGCCTAGTGGCACCCATCATTCATGACAAGGGAAAGTGCAACCACAGTGACTACAAATCCCCAGTGACCAATTGCCTGGGGAGCTCATTTGGATGTCAGTGGTGATTTATGCAATTGTACCATATACTAATATTTTTTATATTATTAATTGGTAAACCTTATATATAGCTGTCAGATTCAACCCCTTACCCTATCATATTGACCATGTACAGTGAAAAGCTGCAATATGGAATTTTGATTGATCTGCCATTCACACAGAGCCCACAGGGCTTATGTTTTTGTTTTTATTTTTTTAAAAAAAAGCCTGTATAGAAATGAGCCAGTATTACAGCAGGTTACAGTGTTGAAAAATGTCTGCTCATAACCGAAGGACACACACTCTTCTCTCATCCAGGAAAAGTATTATTAGAAAATAAACATTTCTTTGCCCAGTATTAATGATTGCAGCCAAGTGAACTCTGTGCAGCCATTAGGCTGTAAGTTTTCATATCATGCTGATAAATAATTTAATGTTTGACATACCTTTTCCTTAGTATAAAGCTGGCAGGCGGCAGATGGGATGCTGGGAGCATGCTATATAGATCAAATGATACTATGTGACTTTTACATTGGTCTTCATTTTTATTTAACGCATAAGTTATTTTCTTTACTGGTCACTCTTCATTCTGCATTTAATGAATGTGGCTAGAAATGCTGTATTTTATATACAGGTATGGGATCCGTTATCTGGAAACCGGTTATCCAAAAAAGCTCCAAATTATTGAAAGGTCATCTCCCATAGATTCTGTTTTATCCAAATAATCCAAATCTTTCAAAATTATTTCCTTTTTCTCTAAAATAATTAAACAGTAGCTTGTACTTGATCCAAACTAAGATATAATAAATCCTTATTGGAAGTAGAACTAGTCTATTGGGTTTATGCAATGTTTACATAATTTTCTAGTAAAATTAAGGTATGAAGATACAAATTACAGAAAGATCCATTGTCTGGAAAACCCCAGGTCCCAAGCATTTTGGATAAGAAGCCCCATACTTGTACTGAACTTTTTGTCCTGGCAGAGCTTGTTCTGTATCCCTATAATTGTAATGATCCAGGCCTTCAAAGTTGTCCACAGGAGGTCACTATCTTGGATCTTGTTACGCCATCTTTTGAGTGTCAATTACATGTTCAGTGTTCTCCAGGTTGTTGTGAGCTGAAATTAGTGCAATTATGAAAGAAAATATTATGTTTGTCTATGATAGAAGCTGCTGCCTATTATATTCTGATGCAGAATGCACTGGTTTCTGAGCTGCCATGTAATGTCTATCACTAGGTTCAAGTAGACTCATTGATGCTGGGGAATCCTGGAGCTACTGCCACCCTAAAACCTATTTGTAGGTAGTTTCTCTGTTATAATAATACAGTACCTTGTACTTGATCCAAGATCGGAAGCCAGCCTATTGGGTTTATTTAATGTTCATGTGATTTTCTAGTAGTCTTTAGGTGTGAAGATCCAAATTACGGAAAGACCCGTTATCCGGAAAGCCCCAGGTCCCGAGCATTCTGGATAATAGGTACCTAAAGCAACCAGATGTGTCCCGTCAAATAAGTAACCAATATATTCATTATTACCTAGTGATTCTTTTTAACTGGTTAATGTTCTTAAAACTCTTTCTGGGTAGGACTAGACGGACGTTTTCGGGGCAATCCAACGCGCTGCGACAAAACACCAGCATCAAATTGCATGCGACAGAAATAAGGTAAGCCAATGCATTTTTGGATGAAGTCGCAGCGTTGATCCGAGTCGAGTCGGATGCGACTTTATCTGACAATGCATTCGCTTACCTTATTTCCGTTGCATTCAATTGGACCCTGGCGTTTATTCGCAGCGCGTTAGATTGCGCCAAAAACGTCCGTGTTGTCCTACCCTTAGGTTTCCCAAATGGTGTTGCTTTATAAAAGGCATGGCTGCATTTTTCAAAATCATTGTCCAAGCAGTGCTAGGGATATCCATTTTAGTTAAGTAGCAACTGTGGAAGTGCCGTAAGAGACTCATAACTCATATAGCAAGGTAAAGTGATCTAGCAGTTAATTATATGGTTTCTCCATAAGCTCTGCTAAATTTCATAGCTAACATTTTTGAAAGCTCCGACTGGATAAAGGCATAAGTGCAAATCTCTTTAAGATATTCAGCTTTCTAATTAGCAATCATTCCTGATTTCACTGACATGCCAACTGCAACACATGCTCCGAAAACATTTGGAAAATCAATTATCCTTCTATTTACATCATTCATAAGCAAAGCGTTACCTACTTTGAAAAATGTGTCAAATCACATGGTGAGTGTATCCAAAAAATAAAAACAAGTAACCAATTAAGCTGTAGGATTTCAAACTGGGGTGGAAGGTGTTAACAACCGCCAGCTACGGCCCACTAGCTGCTCTTATAATTAATGGGTGATAATGGGACATGTTGATTTATCAAAATGGAACTTAATTAATGAGAAAATCTGAGTAATAAACATCTTAGCACTCCGTTAGATATAATTAATCTTGCACAAAATATCATTAAAAAGGTGATATTAAAATGATTTTAATTAAGAATTTTTAGATTCTAATGCATTCAGTCATATTCTATTTACACTATTACAGCCTCTTCTGTCTTTAGAAAACAAGTCTCCCATACTCACTGGAGTCTTTACAAGTGAAAGTTGTGCCAGTAATTTAAAAATCATCAGTTTAACATTTTGGAGAGATTTTACGTCATGCATTTGATGGTGCAAATAACAAAAAAAGAGAGCTAGAGAAATGCTTCTTTTCTGTTTTACATCTGGAAGCCTTGTGTTGGCTCTGGCGATAACACCGCAGATTTCGGCTTGAAATACGAAGTCTTGTATTTCTTCACCGAAATCTGCCAAGTGTGTTCACTCCGGGGGTGACACAAGGCTTCAGAAGAGGGGGCAGATTCACTAACTGGCGAATTTTCGCTATCGTCCGTTTCGCACCCATCGTAACACTTCGCCAGACGCAAATGCACTCAGACTATGCCAATTCACTTATATGCAAAGTTTTGTCCTGGGCGTTACTTTGACAGTGCAAGCATAGCAAAGATGCACTAGCATTCATTTCTACCAAGCGAAAATTTGCTAGTGATCTTGCACTCCGGTTAGTTTGCATAGGGCGGGTAATTTAAAGTTGTATGGACGTCTTTATGTTAAATGTTGGTGCAAATACACTGTACTTACAAATTCCACTTTTTCAAACACATGTCCAGGGAACCTTAATAATGACAATAGAGTTATTATAATGCCCTACACATCAGCCCACTGTAAAATAAATGTTCCATATGTTAGGAAATGTCTCGAAAAAAAACGGTTCCCCAAAAGTTTGTTAGGACTTTTGCAGGCAATCACTCTGGAAAAAGAAAAAGACGCCAGCAATGCTTTATAGCACCTCGTCTGGCCTGAGGTGGCAAAGTCAACTCTGGCGAAAGAGGTAACGTTCAGTAAAATCCGCATTTGAGTGAATTTGCGGAGTAACGTCCGTTCGCCAGAGCGAAATGTGGCCTGGCGATAGAGTGCGAATGACCACTAGCGGAGTTCTGTTTCGCTAGCAAATTGGCGCCTGTTAGTAAATTGCCAACGTCCCTGCAGATGGCAACGCTGGCGACAATTTGCTAGCGTTAACCACTTCGCTCTTTAGTAAATCTACCCCGAGGAGTCTGCAAGCGGTGCGGATTTCAGCAGGCTGATTTCAGCCCTGTTTGGCGCTAGCCTTACACCTACGCTCTGCCAACAGCTCCTTATTTTCCCATCAGATCTGTTTGCAGGCTTGCAGCATTTCCTCTAATTCACTCTGCATTACCTAAGCCTCAGGACTTTCCATTGCAGGCAACCTTGTTCTTCATACTGTGAACTGCAGGTCTGAACTTTTACTGTATCTTAGCAAGAACTTACGAGATAATTTGGATCAAAATGTTTTAAAGAAAGAATCTCAATATCCAGATTTGTAGATGGAATATTCACATAAACATGGCCTCGGCCATTCCATTAACTCTTCTAAAGGAGTGGGATTTTTCTTGGGGCCATTTGTCATACTGACTGTAGAAAATGAATGGCACAGCTCAGCATTCCTCACTCATGCCTAACTACCAAACGTTTGTCACAGAGACTTTTCTTGGGAAGTTGTGGAGGCAAAAAATAAATCATTTTAATCTCCCCAAGAACTGAGGTGTCCTGTTGACTTTTTGGTACCAATCACTTTTCTTCAGATGGTGGTAAGTTAAAACAAAAATGTGCATGTATGTAAAATGTGTGTTTAAAATTGTTGGGTGTCATTTGTGTAAATCGCCACTAGATTTAGAGTTTTAATTTAGTTTAAGTGCCCAGCCACCAGAGGCCACTGTAGGACACAGAAGGGCTATAAAAGGAGGGCACCGCCCAAGGTGAGCTGTCTTGATGGGAGGGCGTGGCCGAAGGAACATCACCTGGCTGGTGAGTGGAGACCCCAACGGTAGATAGGAGAAGATAGACAGTAAAGATCTTAAGTGAGGACAGTCAGGATATTTAGTAAGGGCAGCTGTGGCCCCATCAAGGAGGAAAGTGGAGTTAGTTTCCTACAGGCACTCTGTAAGTGAGGGAACCAGTGACAGTTTAGGACTAGTTAGGAAGGACACCGAGGCTACAGGCCAGGATTTGGATAAAAAGGTCCTAACCTGCAAGAGTGGAGGGGTATCACCCTGAAGGTATCGGGCCACTATTGGAGAGTGGGGGGATACGGGTGGAGTATATACTGGACCACTAGGCGTTGGGTGGGATCCAAGGTCCTTAGGAAGGTGTGCCTATTGAAGAGAAACTGGAAAGAAGGAAAGTTGTGCAAGGAGAAACTGCTGATTTATGTATGTGTGCCTCTGGTGTGCCTGAGAATACAAATCTTCTGTTTTAATTGTATCCTTCATGTTTCGTGTGGTGAGTACCTCTTGGGTTTACTTTTCCTTCAAAATCTGGAAGCCCCTCCCACAAACTAAAGTGTCAGGAATATTTATTGTGGCTTTAGAGGGGACTGTGTATCAAAAAACTGTGTAAAAAAGTAACTACACTGGAGCACAACTAATATTCTCAAGCAACTACACTGGGGTGGAACTGCACTGGAACATCTATTGGATGCCCTTGCACTGACAGGTCTCATCCTACAGATCAGATTTAGTGACACATTTCCCACTACTGATCTGCAAACAGTATAAAAAGATCCCAGTACCAACAAACCAAGACCAATTGAAAGGAAACACTGCATGCTGCCTTTTTAGCCAAGATAAACTTGCTTCCCACAGAAACATATTGACTGACTTATATAGAATCAAATGACTTTACCAGATTATATTTTGTATCTGTCAGAAGATTTTGTGGCAAAGATAAGACTGTGCAACCAAAGTTTTTTTTGGCTCCATTCAGGCCTAAAGCTGGCAATAGACATGCACATTTCATCTTTAGTGATGGGCAAATTCGGGGCGTTTCGGCGAAAAATTTGTGAATTTCCCACAAAATTTGCGAGATGGCGCCAGCGTCTCATTTTTGATGCCGGCGAATTTTCATGAATTTATTTGCCGGCAGCATATCGCAGGAATTTGCCGCAAATTTGCGCCTGGCGAATAAATTCGCCCATCACTATTCATCATGATATTTGACAAACCAGCGTTGCAGTCTTCCAACTTGCAACTAACCATTGAGATTAAATAAAGTAGTAAAGAGAACAAATTAGACAATGTTCTGGCCATAAAATGACAGCAATCATACGAAAGTTATGTCCGACAAATAGTACTGACAGTGACCCATTGATATTGTCCAATAGGCAAGACATACAGAGATATTATTGCTAGCCGACAGAAATCTTCTAAACTGTTGATCGACTAAAGAATCATACAAACCTTCGTTACATACGACTTTATCTTAGCATCTATGGCCCACTGTAGTCTACTGGCACTTCAAAGGATTTCGTGTTTTGGATTCCTTAAGTCAGCCAAGGAAATAGTTAAGGGTTTGAACAGATGCCTGGAAACATCATCGAATAATATAAGGCTGTAAACTGCTGAACTGACAAGTCCATAGCTGGGTTACAGCGCCAAAGCTTAGGTAGCGTAAATGAAAAACTGATAGGATATGGATTGTGGAAAGAGGAGAGCTCTAGGCACTGAATTCACAGAACAATAAACGTTTGTTATATACATGCGCGGAGCTATGTGACATGACGGAGCCAAACAGAAACATTGGCTCCGAAATGTTAAATCTACTCAAAACAAAAATGATTAAAGGGCAGTTAAAGCCTGATAAAAAAAAATGATGTACTGTATGAAAGGCCCTATGACATTGAATATTCAAGCATCCAGGAAATGTAAACCTTCAAAAGAAGTGATGTCAAAGTTGCTCCAAGCTCTGGGCTAATTTACATCATTTCATTGTTGCGTTTCACGTTTAAAAACTAAGATGAATTTAAAACAGTGCTACTTGCTGGTCATCTAGGCCAACTGCATCTGGCAGAAGATGGATGTGCTGAGAAAAGAAGCATCTTGTGATGTTGCTCTGCTTATATGTTGTTAGTGAGCAGAAGAAGAAAGTCATCTGTCATTTCTTTAATCATTTTGACGTAAAACAACATCGCAAGATGACCCTTTTCTTAGGAAATACATTTTCAGCCGACTGTAGCCAGCCTAAATGACCAGCAGGTGACTCTGTTTTAAATGTTTTAGTTAGCCGTTTAAATGATATGTAAACCTTAAAAAATCAATGTAAAACTGCTCTGGCTTTTTTTAAGCGCTTTTGCAATTTACGTTATTTTGTTGTTTTGCCTTTCAAAGCCATTAAAGGGGTGGTTCACCTTTAGGGTAACTTTTATTATGTTATAGAACGGCCAATTCTAAGCAACTTTTCAATTGGCGTTCATTATTTATTTTTTATAGTTATTTGCCTCTTTCTTCTGACTCTTTGCAGCTTTCAAATGGGCGTCGCTGACCCCATATAAAAACAAATGCTCTATAAGGCTACAAATGTATTGTTATTTTTTATTACTGATCCTTCTATTCAGACCCTTCCCTATTTATATTCCAGTCTCTTATTCAAATCAATGCATAGTTGCTAGGGTAATTTGAACCCTAGTTACCAGATTGCTTAAGATGCAAATTGAAGAGCTGCTGAATAAAAAGCTAAATACCTCAAAAGCCACAAATAATAAAAAATGAAAATAAATTGCAAATTGTCTCAGAATATCACTCACTACATCATACTTGAAGTTATCTCAAAGATGAACAACCCCTTTAAGGGCAGAGACACACGTTAAAATTCGAGGAGATTAGTCGCTAGGCGACTAATCTCCCCGAACTGCCTCCCCACCGGTTAGAATGAAAATCGCCGGCAGGATGGCACTTGGAGTGCTTCGTTTTCCGAAGTCGCCCGGAGTTTCCTTCATTCTAGCCAGAGGGAAGGCAGGGGAGGCAGTTTGGGGGAATTAGACGCCCCGAAGAAGAGGACATTTGTCATCGGGCGACTAATCTCCCCGAATTGCAGTGTGTGTTTCTGCCCTAAGTTGTTTATTACCTACTAATATAATGAATTATTAGCATACAGCTGGAAACATTTAATGGATCATGAACATAGGTTTTGTTACAGTTTGTATCCAATCATCCAATTCCTTCAAATAAAGTATTCCTTTGCTAGAAACGTCAGTCTATGGTTCTTTAGAGAAGAATGAATGCTATGTGACCCATGTTTATTTTCTTGTGTAAAAACAAAAAAAATAAAGTAACCCACACAGCTGTTACTGCTATGTAAAAGTGTGCCCTACAGTTTCTCTCTATGAATTGGAAAAGGGCTTTTTTGCTGATCAGTGCAGGGTCCCAGAAAATCAAATTTAAATGCATTCAAATTTTTCATTCCATTTTTGTTAGTTCCTTAAATGGGTGGTTCACCTTTAAGTTAACTTTTGGGGGGTTTTTTACTAAACTCCGAATGCAAAAATCACGAAAATTTTTTGATTTCTCTTTATAAAATCAGACTTTTAAAAAATCACAAATTTTTCGGAAATTTTTTAAACCCTGAGGATGGAAAAGTCAGAATCTGAAAATCCGGCATCTCAGACCTGTTGGGCAATCCCCCAAAGTTTTCGGGTTGAAATTCTGGGAAAAAAACACGAAAATCGGATGTAAAAATCCAAAATAACGTGAAAATCGGAATTTTTCCTGCAAAGCAAATTTTCAAGAAAATTTAATAATAAATAAGCTTAAAAAACCAGAGCGGATTTGATCTGAGTGTGTAGCAGAAAATATAGAGATAAATTCGGACTATTTAACTATTTAACTAACCCCCCTCGCATGTTATAGATTGGTCTATTCTTAGCAACTTTTCAATTGATCTTCAGTTATTTTTTTTTTATTCTTCTGACTCTTTCCAGCTTTCAGATGGGCATCACTGACCCCCATCTAAAAACAAATGCTCTTTCAGGCTACAAATGTATTGTTATTGCTACTTTTTATTACTCTTCCGTCAATTCAAGTCCTCTCCTATTTATATTCCCATTTCTTATTCAAATCAATATGGACCCTAGCAAGCAGAGTGCTAAAAATTGCTGACTGTAGAGCTGCTGAATAAAAAACAAAATAAAATCAAAACCAAGTGTGTATTGTCTAAGAATCTCTCTCTACATCACAGTTATCTGAAAAGGTGAACAAACCCTTAAAAAAAAAAAAAAAAAAAAAGCTCATGCAACTTGTTAATCCTTACAGTATGATATTAGTTGGTGCACTGCTTAGTGCCAGAAGCTTTTGCTGCTACGGAGCAGCGGTTGGACTAAAGTCTGTAGCTGAAAACTTACAGCTGAAACATTAGTTGCCCTTTTGTCTGCTGCGGAACGTATCAATGAAAGTATGGAATGGCAACTGATATGTAAACAGTGACCTAGTTTCTGTGACGCTCAGTTATATTAATTTGCGACAAACATTTCACATTAACAATTGCATACAAATCGCAACTGAAAATACTACTATTTGCAGTATGTTATTAAAAAATTATAAGTTCCATAAAGGTGAAATGCCCCTTTAAAAGATATAATTATACCAGGTGGTGGCAAAGATAATTCTCAACACCTTTGAAAAAGGAGGCACATGCAAAATCCCCATCCTAATTAGAAAATTAATGTGTATTCATTATTCATGACTGCTTAGATATGGCATTTTCTAAATAAATTGCCAGTCATACAGCGTGTACATATGTAACGATTAGAAGAAGTGACATGGGAAGACTTATGGAGATATAGATAAGCAGAAGACACGGTACTTGCTGGTTGGGGGGGGGCTAATACTTGTCTTGAAAAACACGGCACCACATATGGCCACCACACTGGGTGATGACTGGTATTATAGAACAGTTAGTTACTTTTTATTAGTTTCCATAGTGGGTGAAACAGAATAATAGAAGTCTGGACATATACAATTGTGTTCAGAATAATAGTAGTCCAACATCATTAACCTGATCAATCGCTATTTTCGGTAGAAATTATATTTCTATATGGCAAATAATGTACTAGATAAGGGCTCTTACACACAGCCGTTCTTTTCTGCGCTCCCCTGCGTTGTGATTTCTTCCATTCAGCCGCAGGGGAGAGCAGGAGTAGACGCACTCAATTATTGTGAAGGGGGCTGTACTCACAGACGCATGTATGCGCCGAACGCAGGTGAAATGCAACATGCTGTGCCCCACCTGCGTTTGGCGCTTACATGCGTCTGTGAGTACAGCCCCCTTCACAATAATTGAATGCGTCTACTCCTGCGCTCCCCTGCGGCTGAACAGAAGAAAGCTCAACGCAGGGGAACACAGAAAAAACGGACCATGTGTAAGAGCCCTAAAAGAGTAATAGAAAACCAATAGTCATGACATGCATGCTGCTGATTCTGTGTATTTGAGGCTTGTTCCAAATAATAGCAGTGTGGAGTTCAATTTGTGAGGTCATTCATTCTGCGAAAAAACAGGTGTCAATTCTGGCCCTTATTTTAAGGAAGAAGGCAGCAAATGTTGTGCATGCTGGTTATAGTGCATTTCCCTCTGAAAATCTGAGTAAAATGGGTCATTCCAGACATTGTTCAGAACAGCGTACTTTGATTAAAAAGTTGATTGGAGAAGGAAAACATATAAAGAAATGGAGAAAATGATATGCTGCTCAGCTAAAATTATCTCAAATGGTTTAAAATGGCAACCGAAACCTGAAAGACATGGAAAACTACAATTTGAATGGATAGAAGAATAGACAAACTGGCAAAGATTCAGCCAATGATCAGCTCCAGGAAGCTCAAAAAAGGTGTAAAGTTACCTGTAAGTAATGTTGCAATTAGAAGACGCCTATGTGAAGCCAAGATATCAGCAAAATATACAGTACACAGAATATAAATGTCACCATATAAGGCTAAGTAATTAATACAGATAATTACTACATGGTAGCACAGAAACCAGTGCAATTAGCATCAGAATTTAATAATCAGCCCTGTAGCAGCAGTTTATATTACAGACCAAACTAATTTTCTGCTTCATAATTTGCAACAACCCCTAAGCTTAACTTCTCAACAGCTGCTCAGAGCCCACTGAGCATGTGAGTGTCACAGACACTTTCCAAGATGGTGACCCCCTGTGACAAGTCTGAAGTCCTGGATCATTGCTGCTATTGACAAGCTGAAACTTTAGGTTGGTGCAATAAGCTCAATATATAAAATATGGCATTTTTCTCAATTTTTATGGTTTAGTTCTCCTTAAGGCTGCCCTGTTTCTCTTTCCACCTATAAACTTCCATTCTCTCTCATGAACCTGACCCTGACCCATTCTGACCCTGTGAACCTATATTTTACCATTTGTATTTTGAGTTTAAAGGGCATGTAAAGTCTAAAATATAATAAGGCTAGAAATGCTGTGTTTTGTATACTAAACATGAACTTACTGCAGCACAAGCCTAATCAAACAAATGATTTATGCTTTCAAAGTTGGCTACAGGGGGTCACCATCTTGTAACTTTGTTAAACATCTTTGCAAGACTAATTAAAGTATATTGGAGATAGGTTTCTTTTTTCATTAAAGTAAAAATGGGATTTTATTTATTTTTTTTGCCTTTACGTGCCCTTTAAGAAGTATTGAATTAAATATATTACCTAGCCATTAAGTTTTGGGAGATATTCTATGCAAATGTTTATTTAAAAAAAAAAAGTTGAATCAAGAGCGATAGAATGAAACTGATCCACCCAGAGATTTTAACTTTACTAAGGCTATTGCCAAACAGTTTATTGGAGCGGAACAGCTCCTCCACTTGAATCCATGCTGTCCTGTGTCTACACCCAGAGGCATTGCGTCAGCTTGGATTTTGGTGTGAAATTGCATAAATTGCATTTGGAGTGAAATTGCATACCCCACAATGCTCCACTTTGCAACAGATGTTGCTCATTAGGTGCAGAGAGCAGCCTGCACAGAGCATTGCTTCCCAGGGGACAGTATATCACCCCTTGCATAGGAAATCTTTCAATCAAGGATTATAAATTACTCGTTATGTGCTCAGAGTCATCCACCATAATGAAAGGTTTACTGGCTCATTTAAACTTGCATCAAACACACTTTCTTCAATGCTTGCCTTCCCCAAATCTTTTATAAACAGCAATTTGTAACACTAAGGGGCAGATTTATCAAAGGTCGAAGTGAAAATTAGAATTAAAAAAAAAATCGAATTTGAAGCTAATTTGTGTGTACTTGGACTATGGAATAGTTCAAATACGATTTGAATTTAAAAATTCGACTTCGACCTTTCGCCAACTAAAACCTGCCGAATTGTCGTTTTAGCCTATGGGGGACCTCCTGGAGTCAATTAGTGGACTTTGAAAAATGATGGGTTTTTTTGGAAAAACTTCGAATCGTATGCGCTTTTACTTCGATTTGTACAATTCAAATGTGATCAAAAACTGACCTATTTGTCCAAAAAATATAAAAAACTGTTTTTAAATAAATTTCGGTTTAAAAATTTAAAATTCAACCCTTGATAAATCTGCCCCTAAGTGACATTGAGATGGTTATGAACATTCTTGCCAGCCGCTTACATGAATGGGAAACATAGTGCCTATGACAGGCACCCACCATCAGGCGACTATTGCTCAGCAAAACCAAAATAACGGTTCTCGATCAGTCCCCGGTATCTCCCATAAGCAATGTGCTTCCCATCTTTATCAATGGCAGATGGATATGGGATTGTAATTAAAATTCTTCTGTGCCATTACCATTACATTTACAAGGTTGTGGTTATCTCCACTTTTTCCCCATTGGTCCTCAGATATTGCAAAGTACAACTTCAAGAAAGCCTTGACCCTTAAATTTTGAACAGTTGTACAGGTATGGGACCTGTTATCCAGAATGCTCGGGACCTGGGGTTTTCCATTTAATCCATCTTTCTGTAATTTGGATATTCACATCTTAAGTCTACTAGAAAATCATGTATTAAATATTAATTAAGCATTAAATAAACCCGATAGGTTGGTTTTACTTCCAATAAGGATTAATTATATTTTAGTTTGGCTCAAGTACAAGCTACTGTTTTATTATTACATTTTTAAAATTAGGATTATTTGGATAAATTGGGAGTATATGGGAATGCCCTTTCCATACTTTGGAGCGTTCTGGATAACGGGTTTCCGGATGATGGATCCCATACCTGTAGATCTTTAACACTGGGGGACCGACAGGTAAAAAAAAACAAAAAAACATACAACTCTAAGCAGGTCAAGAACACGTCAGAGAAGAAAAAGATGTAAAGAAATATATTATAGATATACCTGCATAGATATATTATGTTTTATTATATTAAAAGGTTTAAAGTAAAATAATTTCTCAATGCAAAAGAAAAAAGTTTGGCTTTACAAGTTTTATTTACAAACAAGATACAGTTGTCTTTTTTTTTTTTGGTCTTTTTACAAATACAAACCGTTTTAAAATCAAGCAGTTTGCGTTCCTTGATATGTCGACAGCTGTCAGTCTCCCAATAAATATACAAGAAAAACGTAGTGTGGAGATGAGGAAAGAAAGCCATGTGTATACGCGTGAGAATGATCATCATTACCACAATTTTCTTGCATTAAAAACCAAATCTTCTGGCTATAAATAAATAGGAGTAAAATCAACATTTCAGCAAACGTAAAATTGGCAGTGATTCTAAATGTTTTATTTTTTAAATTAATTTAAATGAGGTTTTCTCCATTTTAGACAGACGAATCCTGAAAAATATACCTCAAAGGGCTTTTGATTGATTTTGAATGTTATTTGAAAGAAATAAGTGTCAAAAAGAAAAAAAAAACAAAGAAGAAAAAACAATTTCAAAAAACAAACCGTCACATAAACTGTTTTTATCTACTCAAGAATTCACTGAACTATTGACTTTCTCTAAAGATCCATATATATTTATGGCTAACAAATAATTACTAACAATAGATTACGGCAGAACATGTACATATATTACACATAAATGAATACCAAATGGAAAAGCACAATAAAACAATGCCAATTACACATTCGGTTTAGCTTTATTATATCAAAAAAAAAATTCTTCATCTTTGTTTTTATGAAGTGCTATTAAGTACCGTGCTGGAACTGAAATAAGTCTTTTAACAGCCAGCTGCTTGTGTCAGTTGCAGGAAGAGAAGGATTTCAGCACTTTCATATAAGGTGCGTCGTTGATCGGCTAAATGTATGGTACTTCCTCTCAAACAAGGATGACAGGTTTACCAGGGACGGAGATGGAACAGTCTGAAAAGGAATTTTAAAAGAAAGAGGATAATAATAAGATGTGAGCTTTGAATTTCCAAAGAAACCACTGCACTAAAGGCAACAGTTGACCTACTGTGCAATTCCCCTGCATTTTGCACTTTGCTCTAAATTCAAAGCTAATCATCTCTCCCTGGTCTCTGCATAAAAGTCTCATTAAAGGGGACCTGTCACCTTAAGAAATAATTCCAAATCCTATTTTATGATGTTAGCCAAGCAAAATAAACTTCACTTGCACTTTAAAAAATATTTAAACTTTGGTCATGGAATTCACAATCACAGCAAGTAGGCAGCAGCCATTTTGTTAACACGGTTATTAAGACAAGCTTTGGCATCATGCAACAATATTGTTTATGTGCCAGGATGGGGCACCTGATGCACATCCACTGGCTACACAATTAGATAGTGAAGAGGCAGGGGGCATGCGGGGGCAGCAGTGACATCTAGGATGTGCAGAATGGAAAGTGAAAGTAATTTCCTGCCCCGCCTCTATGCCTAAGGCATAGAGGCGGGGCAGACAATATATGATTGACAGCTGAGACTTTTAAACAAGTTTATAACAGGTATGCATTAGGAAAACAGGAACTGTGAATGAGCCAATGAAGCACTTGCTGCAAAAGTGTTTATTCCAACGACATGTTTCGGGCACATAGGCCCTTTATCAAGTATCAAGTAACCCACACTTAGCCACCTCTACTTTTGGATAACAGGTATGCATGTTTTAATATAAAAAAAAGAATTTGGATTGTGTGCTTAATTTAAAAAGAACTCTTATTATACAGCTTTTTATATTTTTTTAAGTCATGTGGTCCAAGCTGAATAGTGCCCGACGTTCTAAGTACACAGTGACAAATAATCATGAATAGGTTAGTAACTAGTGTTGTATTGTATACATATGTTTCCACACTATTATAAAACAGCATTTGCCAACTTTCTTTTAAAAGAAACTAAAGCTAAAATCAATAGGGGTGTTAATATTTTCTGCACCCATCCAGAGATTTTAATCACTAAAATTGCCATGGCACAGCTGAATGGGAATAGCATAGTCTCAGAAAAAATAACCCCAGGCCAGTGGATTGATATGAAGTGGATGATTCACTAGACTAGGGGATCCCAAATTGTTAGGCAGCCCCAGTGATTCTACCTTTCAATGTAACCTTTTTTTTTTACATCTACCAAAAACTGACTGCATGCTTCTTATAATTTTGCCATAAATCTTTTACATTACCTAGCTGACTCCCTGTGATCGCCTATGAGGGGGGCTGCCATATTTGTGCAGCAGGAGTCCGTTCGCATTAGAAACTCTAACTGACAGGCAGAGATGGGACAGTCAGGTTGGCAAAACAGTCAGGTTTAGGAACTTCAACTAATTACTTACAAAAACAAACCTCTCAGCAAAACAACCAGCATGACCTATAGGTAACTTTTAATGTACATTTATATTTTAAAAAGTACTTTTTTATTGTCAGTATCACTTTAAGGCCATGGGCACATGGAGCATAGGCTCCGCTGCTCTCAGCTTGCATATCTTTAGCAGGCTGAGAGAGGTGGATCCATCCTGTGCCCCATCTCAATTGATTCGTATTAGATCTGCCTGCACATGCAGCAGAGGTCAACCCAAATATGCAGAAGGAGGCATTTTCCTGCACGTGCTGCACGCGACTACACACAAGCAGAAGCAGCAGGGGTACACAAGAAAATGGCTGAAAATAGTGGAGCCCAAGTTTGTTTACACTTCACAGAACAGTTATTGTATACCAAGAGCGCTTCATATCTAGGTGTACTTTGCCTTTTGGGGTAAAACAATGGTAGCTTGTGTTAAATATGTATTCAGCCGATTTTTTAATAAATAAAATGATGCCCGAAATCTGATTATATAAACATTTTTAAAAATGAAGCTTCATGCAAAACACACTTGGTTAAGCCAAATACCATTGAAAGGCTTTACATGGGGAGGAAAAAAAAGGTTGAAAAAGTGACAGTCTACTCCCAGCAAACATTTTGTGAACCTTCGTGTGATAAGAATCTTTCTTTCCAAGTTTAGGTGCGCTATTTCTTAAGAATGTGTCCTACAGATTATATAACATTTTCAAAAGATACACCAAAAATATATTTTCGGAGTTCAGGAAAGGCACCTCTATATAAACGCGCTGCATTAATCCTTTAGGTGCCAGAATTCTATGCGTTTTTATTTCAACTCACTAATGGACAGGTTATCTGAAAAAGCCACAACATATAGTAGCGGGACTCACTCCATGAATAAGTAGCTAGTAAGGGGAGAAAACAACTTGAATCAAACATGATACAAAAAGATACAGACCGTTAACTGAATTTAATTTTATGTGATACATTATAATGGAATGAGATAGGTTTCCCTAAAGATTCTTAAACGCAAAACTCTTGGAAAGACAGACCAAAAAACTGGGTTATTCTTAAGTGGTTTAACACCCCACTGTGCAGGCAATTGCAAACTGCTCATTGGTGATATAACTTGTGGAAAATTTATATAAGGCTCACATAATGCAGTTCAGAGCGCAGTCTCCTTTTTCATGCTCAATGATTTCTTGACGCAGGGAGGTTCGGCACTTTGTTGACTCTGGCCTGTACACCCTGATGTTCTATTTTGTGGAACAACTAGGGTTTTGCAAAACTTCCCAATGAAAGGAGATAATGGAGGGCTGGACTGATTGGCTGTCCCTCTTAGAGAATGAACCATGGGGCTGCTAGGGGAGCCTGGGCAAAGAACAGGACGGGATCTAGGGCTCCCGTCAAGAGAATTGGATCGCTGAACACTAGGGATTTTGCTTGGTCCATTAATGCTGAAGGTAGAGGAGGAACGAGATATCTATAAACAGGAATGAATGAGAAGTTAAAAAAAGCTTCTTTACATAACTAGCCAGGATAAAAACTGTAACCATATTTTTTGTGTATTTTATCCTCCGAGAGCAAATGTACAAAAATAAAGAAAATCATAATATTGCCAGAACATTCAATTAAATGAATGAAAGTTATTTTGCAAAGCAACTTGCCCACCAGTCATTATCTAGGAAAGAGTTACACAAATTTTGGATACTTACTGCAAGAGATGTGGTGCTTGGCATGCGGCAGCTTGCAAAACCTTCACTGCTTGTGCCAGGGCTTCGGCCATCGGCATTTTGTACCATGAGAGCCCTCTGAATAGCTCTCTTGGGAGTTTTGGTGAACGAAAAGGCTCTTGTAACCTGAAAATAAAAGATAGATTTATAAGTAACTTGTGGTTCGGGCAATATAAAATGAACATGTTAAGGTGTATTTGTTAAAGGAAAACCAAAATATCATTGCTCCAGAAACAAATATTAGACATTATGTGGCAATTCTGTGCTTCAATAGTGTCTGGCATTTCTACATACCCATGTGCCTGTGAACCCTTTCTCTGCCTGCAAAAATGTTTGGCTAAAGTCCATTAAAGTGGCAGTGTAAGGAGATGGAATAAAGTGTAATTAGAACACACAAGGACGTGTCTGGTTTTCAGGAGGGTAGAAGTGTAAAGGGGTAAAAATAAAGAATTTTTATTATATAAGCTAAGCTGTAGTGCAGCCAGCAGGTAGCTCCAAGTCCCAGACAGTGTCTTGCTGAGGCACTTCATCTTTTGGCCTGTAACATCAAACAAGCAGCAGCAGACTGATGAGACCAGTCCCTCAGGGGAAGGGTGGTACTGCAGGGCTCGCCAGTTGATTGTAAGGGCATGTAATTTCATTCCAGGAGTTAGAGATAGAGAGGGCAGGCAAGCACAGACAGCCTGTTGTCCCAACAAGGAGTATTAGTTCAGGCTAGGGCCCTGAGGTGATTGTACACCAGAGAGGGAAGTAAACATTCAGGAGCAGGTTAAAGGAGAGCCTACGTGAGAAGCTTGGGCCCTGTATGTGAGGACACCGCAGAAATCAGGGGTAATAGTCCCTTAGTTGAGGAAGCCCCTCGGACAGCTAACAACTGTTGGTGTATCTTATAGGACTATGGCATCAACCTTCCCCCAAGGCACTGGCCACTTCAGTCTGCTGCTGCCTCAGCAAGGCACTGTCCAACATAGGCTCACAGGTGGACTTAGCATCAACCTGCTGGCTGCACTATAGAAAAGTTCAACTATTTACACAACAAAAATAAATTCTCTATTTTTGCCCCTTTATACATCACCCTCCTGAAAACGAGACACGTCCTGACGTCTGCTAATTAAACTTTATTCTATCTCCTTACACCAGCAACACCAATATTTTTTGAATAAAATACAGTGTACACAATCTATGTTGTTATAATAATGGATTTCTCTCACCAGTGTAAAGCTCCCCAATTGGCTCTCCGACGATCATGTGTCCAAAATCCTGCTCCCTGGCAACGGAGCCTCTTTGAAACATTTCCAATAAGGATTACTTTGGCGCGTATTATCGTGATGAATAAAAAGCTACTTTATTTGTTGACAAATATTAATGGCATGTCAGCTTTGACTCAGTGCATTAAGTCTTTACTGCTGACGCATTTCGTGCCCCATGGCACTTCCTCAGAGTATTATTCATCACGATAATACGCGTCAAAGTAATCCTTATTGGAAATGTTATAATAATGGGTACATCATAGAGACCCTTCACTTTTTCAATTGCTTAACCTAGAATTACACTTACAAAAGCAATTTCCTAGCTCAGCAGGAAGTTTCTAAACCTGCTGTAAAACAGAAATCATCAAGACTCCGAATGGATAGAAGTCTGCAGTCAAAACGTATGTTTGTGCTGGAGAGATGTGCCACAGACTACAAACGCTTCCTCTGCACATGCCAAATGCTGAAGCTCCATCACTACAAAGCTATGAAGAAGCCGACTTTTGGTTCAATGCAGGAGTGAGTAGGCAGAGTGGGTCAGTCTGTATGGTGCCTGGTAAGATTTTTGGATTTTTTTAGGAGAGCTAGAAAACACATTGTGTAAGTGTAATTCAAGGGGACGCAAGGTTTATATTTATAAAGTGATAGATAATAGATTAAAAGATATTGGTGTTACTATGTATCACTTGGTTGTTTCCGAGGTCACAGGAGTTGCCTTGCAAGGAAACTTGGGTGACTTCAGAAAAACTAAGCAACAAATGTTTTCCTACTGGTGACTTACATTATTACGTGTGGGGAAGCATTTTCAATATATTTTTGATGTGAATGATGGCAACCATTTTTTCAGGCATACAGCTGAGTAGATTAAGCCTCACCATGGTGATTAAATAAATTCTGCATAGCTGCTACTGCATGAATGAGCTGGAAAGCTTGCAGAAATGAGTTTTTATGTGAATAAGAGATTGAAGAAATGACATCTTTAATGAACAATAAAAATCAATTGCAGATGGACTCACTTTCTTAGAAGTTTTCTTTATGGCCCTTGATGCTCTACTCAATGTACTGTCCACATCCTTTGTGCTCACTTCCAGTGAATCGGGATCAGTAGAATAAATCAGATTTTCCTAGAAACAAAATCATGTAAATAAAGGGCATATTCTGTCCAAAAATAAATAAAAAGCAGGCAAAACGGCAATATCTTTACAGACTGTTGCTAAACAGATTGTTAAGCAATAACATAGCTATGCTGTGTTATTTAAACCTTTACTGCCATCAAGTGGAGGCATACAAAGGAATGCATTTGCGTGGACATTGTTTGCAGTTTTTTACTCAGGAAAACAAAGTTCTCTCTGTTTTTACAATTAGCAAAACACAAAACAAAAGATTGGATTTCCAGGAAAAAGGAATAAACAGTATGTTTAAGACCTATCAAGTGTCACCACCTCATTCTCATCTTCCTTTAAATTGCAGTTCGACTGTAATACAGATGTGTTATACAGTACAATGATATTCTATAGAGCCGGTTTTCTCCCAGTACATGTGAGGTGGCAGATGTTTATGGCATTGCACAAAAAAATTAACCCTGGATAAGTGCATTCTCAGAGGTCTTACCCTATACTCCCCGATATGTAAAGAAAACAGGCATCTATCTTTGCCAAAGAGTTACATTTTTATTATACACTGGGCTTACCAGAATGTTCAGAAAGCCTTTCCTAATAGCTGATCAAGTCCACCTCACATCCATTAACCAGACTTTTGCATAACAAAAAATCCATATTAATAAAATATGGTACTTTTTTTTTCCTGATTGTAACTGGTAAATCAAAATGACCAACAATATTTACAAAGGATCCATTATGAATGATAATCCTACAGTCTCCATTGGTATTCTTTGGGAAACCCTTTATCTATCTTACTTAAAATTCACAATGAGACTCCCTGGGGAGCTCATTTAGAGATTTCCCTATAGAGCTAAATTATATAAATCTGTACAGTCTATCTTTTTCAGAAAAGAAAGACAGGCTTGTTTAGGTGACAACTGTCTATTGCAGTCTGTCCAAATGAGGCCAGACATGGACTATCAAATCCATACCGGGGGGGGGGGGGGGGGGGGGACACGTAAACCTCCACCACAAAAATGTAATCAGTGAACAGCCTATTTGAAATCTTTAGATAACCATCACTCTGGTTGTTAAAAGGTTAACAGTAAGGCTGCAGCATCCCCTTAATCACTTAGAAACGCTTCTCCTCCTATAACCCACTCTTCCCCCTCCCTCAGGAATGTACTTTGGCTGTTGACTTATGAGCATGCTCGGTTCTTCTCGGCTCAAATTACGAACACATCCTCTAGTCTAACAGCCAATGAAGAGATAGCATTTCTGGTCCCCATAGAAACTCTGCTCTAGCTGTCCTGATCCTATTTTTTTTCTCCTAACCACCTCTCCTGAGCTCAGCTTAACCATTACCGTGCTCAACCACAGCAGAACCTTTTATCAGTATAATATTAGAAGTGTGTTGTGCCTGTGTAAACCTGCATTCTGCATTGTGTGAACTTTACAGCATACATGCTCTGTTTGCAGATGTCAATGTTACTGATCATGTGTCAGAGGGTAAATGGGCGCAGAGTGAAAGCTGCTATTTGTTTTAGGAAAATGTGATCGCGCTGGCAAATGGAGGGGTAGATGCAGTACAAATGATGTGTTTTGGGTGGGGAAGATATGCCAAACTTATATACATGATAGGAAAATGTAGGCTATAGATGTCCTTTAATGACTCCTGAAGGAGGGAGATCATTCATGTTTGCAGAAAACATATTCCATATACATATCACTGTAAGGATTAGAAGTGAGAACATAAAATTCCATGAAAAAGTAAGCCTCAAAACTCTAGAAGAGACTTATGCTGGATAAAGTTTGAAATAGGCAACCCTTTATAATTTTAACAGTGTTATATTACAAAA
This sequence comes from Xenopus petersii, assembly GCA_038501925.1. Lineage (NCBI taxonomy): Eukaryota > Metazoa > Chordata > Amphibia > Anura > Pipidae > Xenopus > Xenopus petersii. The sequence continues at coordinate 46,790,529 of CM076681.1, read as the reverse complement.
TATCTTAAAAATATAAAATGCTTTATAAACGGTGTTCCATTTGAATGGATTTTAACGTGGCACATTACATTAGGCATTCGTAAAAAAGTCAAAACTAGTATATTATTGTTTTTTTAATATATACAAGAAACAGTAGACCAATATAGAACGTGTATTGCATATCTATATTTATAACCGTTAATTGAATGGTTATAATTGCATATTTAGAATGATGTACAGTGGGTTAAGGAACACAGTCATATTGATAAAGCAGTAGGAGAGAACTTACAGCATCTGCTTTACAAATGGTGTTGGCTACATGCCGGCACAGCATCCTCAGCCAATCCACTTTAGGAAGCTCCTCTGTTGTCAGCTGGAAACTAAATAACTGGTTTGTCTGTTCTGTTGGAGGTCGCACTACCAATGCAAATGCATTATGGCACTCTGCAGAATTTAAAAGGAAACATTTTGAAGACATTTACCCAAGAAATCATTTTTGAACCAGTATTCAGGGTATGCTCATTATAAACAATGATTAAATATATTTCCGCATGAGATTTCACAAAACCGCATTCAACATTAAGAGAATAAATGGAACTGTGAACACATATTTTACCAGCAAAAAAAAATGTGGATCAGATTAAGCGTTAATAAACTGTACGTTCAGCTTTAACCTTAACGTAACTAACACCAAAAAATAAAAATGTTTTAAAGAACGGACAATAAAATGTACTGTTGTCATGTACTGGTAAAATTGGTGCGTATGCTTCATGAACTATAGTTTATATAAGCTGCTGTGTAGCCATAGGGCAGCCACTCAAGCACAGGATACCTAGTAAAGTAGGAGTGTTGAAGAATCCCATTGTATACTACATAGTTTATCAGTTATCTACCGTGTTCCCTGTGCCTTTTCTCCTTTTTCAGCTTTGAATGGCTGCCCCCATGGCTACATAGAGTGTTCATATAAACTATAGTTGTGTTACTCAAGCAAACGCACCCTTTTTACCAGTGCAGGTCAATAGTACATTATATTTTCATGACATTAAAACACTAATGTTTTGGTGTTACTGTTCCTTTAGGGTCTGGCCACATATGCAGATTCGGGGAGTTAAGTCGCCACGACAAATCTCCTCTTCTTCCTCTAGCCTTCCACCGGCTAAAATTAAAATTGCCTGGGGGCAGGCACACGGAGCGATTTGTTTTCCGAAGTCGAAGTGCGAAGAGCTCAGTGTGCCTGCCCCCAGGCAATTTTCATTTTAGCAGGCGGAAGGCAGATCAGGGAGCTTAGTTGCCGCGAATAAGAGGATATTTGTTGCCTGGCAACTGATCTCCCCAAATCTGCCCGTGTGGCCAGACCCTTAAAGTAATTCAGCTTTGTGGCAAAATTCTGATATACAGCTTTCATCCAATGCCTAACAAGTGCTTTAGACACTTTGCAAAACATTCCTTCATAGCAGGTTTGGAAATAACATGAATCATTACATGCCTTTATAAAGTGCATCAAATATCTCTAAAAATTATTTGAAATGCCAAACACCAATATGTAAAAACCAGACCAAATGATTAGCCTGTGTATGGGTCCCACATACTCAATATCTGGCTGAAAATGGTTTCAAAAGGCAGCCTGTTGAGGATCGCATCAGTGCGTGCCATGACTTTTTTAAAATAAATTACCTTTTTAATTTTCATTTAACAAATAAAAGGATTGAATGCCTATGTCACAAGTGAGAATTAGTTCTTAGTAAAAAGTAGATCCAGGGACTGTTTAAATTTCCCTTCTGGAGTCAGGAAGGAATATTTCGGCCACTTGAGGCAAATTGGAGATGGTTTCAGGTTTTTTTTTTTTAACCTTTCTTTGCACCAACTAACAGGTAAGCTTAATTTAGAAAAAGGATGACCGTGGTCTTGCTTCTGCCTAATCTACCATCATACTTAGATAGACTTAGTCCAAAGTTACAGTGTACAAATGGCATGCCACACTTCAATCTGTTGCCTGGAATAACACACCCTAGTGGGTCCATTTATGAAACCCCATCACCCTTTCTTATATCAACAGTTGATAGTAGAATCCAGGGCAAAACCCAGAAAACATATGTGAAGACTTTAAACTAACCTTCAGTTTCTTTGACGTCAAGAACTTTTTTAATCTGTGAAAGAGGCATTAAGTATATGTGTTTCAAGCATGCAGGAGGTCTTGTTTGCCCATGAGGGCTCTTGAATGCACCTATACCCTTATGTCGCTTCCTTGCAATCTGGAAGACAAATTGAACGGAGAACATGTAGTGATACTGTGGGATATTTCAAATTGTGAGCAGTGAGAGTAGGTTAATATATATATGCATTTTTGTAAATCTAAAAGTGAACATAAATGGGAGCTTAAAGGAGAACTAAACCCTAACCCTCCTCCACTGACCCCCCCCCTAAGCTCCCTCCCCACAGCATCTATTTTTATGAGAAGTCAACCTATATTCTGACCTGCTATAATAGGTATAGTAATGTAATGGAGCTCAAAGGCACCATCGTCTCTGCAGCGACACAGTTCTTGGAGGAGCATTTGCAGTTAATCGATGTCCTGAAACAGCTTCTACTGCGCATGCTCCTGCAAGATCCCAATCGGAAACTGACAGATGAGGATGAGAGAGACAGAAGTTCATGCTTTTAAACTCCGCTGTGCAAGTCTGCAGATTTATAGCAGGTCAGGATACAGGTGGACTTCTCAGAAGAATTGCTGCTGCGGTGAAGGAGCTTGGAGGGGGGACAGTGAAGGGGCATTGAAGGGGGTGGAATGGAGCTAGGGGTTAGTTCTAATTTAAAAGCTAGTAGCAGTATGCGTTTGGAACTATGTATTAGAGCACAATAGAAGTCTATTGTTAAATAGAAGTCTAGTTAAATTCTGGGTATGTGATTAAGTAAAGGAACATAGGTGCGTAAAATGAATGTGTAGACATGGGGGCACATTTACAAGTTCCAGATTTACTAACATGTAAAAAAAATATATATTTTTTACTCTTTTTCCCTGCAGGAATAATAATAATAATAATAAATAGGGATGCACCGAATCCACTATTTTGGATTCGGCTGAACCGCCGAATCCATCGCGAAATATTCGTCCGAATACCGAACCAAATCCTAATTTGCATACGCAAATTAGGGGTGGGAAGGAGAAAAAAAATGGTCTCTGTTTTGTGACAAAAAGTCACGCAATTTCCCTCCCACCCCTAATTTGCATATGCTAATTAGGATTCGGTTCGGCCGGGCAGAAGGATTCAGCAGAAACCGAACTCCTGCTGGAAAAGGCTGAATCCTGGCCAAATCCCGATCCGAATCCTGGATTCGGTGCATCCCTAATAATAAATAACTAAAAATCAGGCGATACAGATTATAAAATGTTCCTTTCCACCACACCCAATCTAAATACTAATTTTCAGAAGTTTGTACCTCAAGGCAGTCATTAAACAAGAAAAGTGTAACTTGCTCTCCTCGATCACAAAGATCTTCACCAAGTGCAACTGTTTCCACACGCTGCACTAACATTCTGTGGGAAGATAATAGATTTGCCTAGAACAATGAAATAAAAACATTTGGTATTAAATATGTCTAATGCCCAAGTGCTGCATAAATGTCAAAGTTGAAGTTCTTAAAAACTCAAAGGAAAAACGGTAATTTCCATTCCCTGCTGCCCAGAACTGTTTTTATTCAGTGACTGCAGGTCAGGTGGCAAACCCATAAATCATTACTGACCTTCTAATTAAAGAAAGGACTTCCATCAAGCTTGCAAAATGTCAGGAGCAAATACTAATGTACACATAAAGTACAAAAAACTGCATTTTGGTGGGAGATAATTTAAATTTATACTCGATTAATGTGAGTTTGTTCAAATGAATACCAACAGGAGTTTGATTCAATCAGAATACTGGTAAAGATTACTTTTTCTATCATATGCATCAGATTTTTTTTTGTATGGGTCAGCAAACACTTATTATAGAATGTTAGTTTTTTTTTCTTTTTTTTTTTATACTTAATATCCTGCTTCTTTTTCAAGCCCCTAGAAAACTAGTCTGAAGTAAAAACTTCTCAGAGTAATAACAAAACATTTGTGATTATTGTTACCGATTAAGCACATGCAGTCATTATTGCTTGCAATGTCTAATTGCAAGCATCTAAAATTAACTTCACATTTGCTTAGTGTAGCTGCATATATATATATAAAAATCTGAACAAAGCAAAGAGTCTTTTGGACAATTTAGAACCAAACTGTTGAAAGATTTGTGTCTTGTTTAAAACAACCAATTGTCCTGGTGTCTGCGTGTGTATGGTAAGCACTTCCAGTGATTGGTGTGTATGTATATATATATATATATATATATATATATATATATATATATATATATATATATATATATATATATATATATATATATATATATATATATATATATATATAAATAAATAATATCAAAACAGGGGGGTTGTGGGAGCACTCTAAAGGCTTTAAAGTATATATATATATATATATATATATATGTATATATATGTATAATAAATGCTATTGCATATGTACCCAAATAGGGGATATATATATATATTTTTATATATATATATATATATATATATATATATATATATATATATATATATATATATATATATATATATATATATATATATATATATATATATATATATATATATATATAAATAAAAATATATATATATATAAAAATATATATATATATAAAAATATATATATAATATATATGTAGGAAATGGATTAAAAAAAATCCTTTAGGAGTAGCCATCGGCTTTGAAATAGGATATAAAGGGACATATATGAAAACATATATTTAAGCTAATGTGAAATAAGGACGAGATTTATTTTCTAGGTCTTCACAAGGATCCCATGAAATAGGTCTAGATGATGACTTCCCCAATAGGAATCACAATTTGGGAAGATTTTTGGTGCCTCTACAATTCACCTAGATCATAAACAGACATGTGTTCTCCTATAAATCATCAGTAATAAATACTGCACAAGAAACATGATGTGTTAATACTTACAGGACATCCATCAACTTCATAGACAACATCGAAAATCTGCTTCTGCCCTTCAGTCTTCCTTTTATCTTCATTAATGTGCCTTCAGAGGAGGGACAGTTAAATATATTCAGTCATTACAGTATTGCACCATTTATGTATTTTAACCAACAGTATATTTATGAGATATTAGGGTTCAGACTTGAGGTATCTATCATATTGCCTTAACTAAGCCTACTCATTCTCATTATTTATGCTAGTGGCAAATTGTTTAGACAATACAGCAGTGTAAAAGCAGCAATTTTCAGGGTAAAATCCACCATATGTGCAGTGATAGGTGGGTGTGAGCAGAGAGAAATGCATTCTGATAAGTGTTAAGGTGGCCATAGATAACATAACAATTACAATCTTTTTGGAAAAGATCTTTCCAGGAAATGTCGTTCGTTTCAATACACACGTGTAGAGCTGAATAGTCAGATATACAGGTAGAAACTAGGGATGCACCGAATCCAGGATTCGGTTCGGGATTCGGCCTTTTTCAGCAGGATTCGGATTCGGCCGAATCCTTCTGCCCGGCCGAACCGAATCCAAACCCTAATTTGCATATGAAAATTAGGGGCGGGGAGGGAAATCACGTGACTCTGTCAGAAAACAAAGAAGTATAAAATGTTTTCCCCTTCCCATCCCTAATTTGCATATGCAAATTAGGGTTCGGATTCGGTTCGGTATTCGGCCGAATCTTTCACAAAGGATTCGGGGGTTCGGCCGAATCCAAAATAGTGGATTCGGTGCATCCCTAGTAGAAACAATAGAATTCTACCTGTATCTGATGATTCAGCACTAACAGTGGCCGATGTTTGGCTGCCTTCAAAGGCACCCGATCAAACTTTTCCGTCCAACCCGACTGACGAGCCGACCAATATCTTAGTCTTCTGCCGATAACTGTTGGCTCTTTTCCCACCATACACGCACCGAATATCGCACGAAAATTCGTTTTGTACGATATTATCTGTGCGTCTATGGCCACCTTTAGTGTATTTGATCCTGCTTTATCTTGTGAGAGACAGTGGCTGTGGTCCTAAGGTTTACGGAACCATGAGCATTACGACCAGCATGCTTTCAGAGAGAACCCATGGTTGTTACTACACACAGCCCTTTCCTTGTGCAGTACCATTTTAAAGAAACACAAATGCACTGCCCATGGTAGTCACAGGCACTGTTTAGGGAATGTTCAGGAGTGGGAATTAGCTTCCCAAACAATGGCAGCATAGGCATCAGCAACAAGTAGCGCAAGGATGCCATAATGTTTAAAGTACCTATGAAGGAACTTGTAAAATGTAAAAGCTCAAATGACTATTGGCACATGCTGAAGTTAAAAATGTATATCTATAAGCGGATACACGTTTTGTAATTTTTCTCAGTTATCTGGTTTTCTGACCAATACACACATTGTTTTAAATGGGATGTAAAGGCAAAGAAATAAAATCCCATTTTTACTTTCTTTAATGAAAAAGAAATCTCTCCAATATACTTTAATAAAAAAATGTGTACCGTTTTTATAAGAAACCTGACTGTATGCAGTGGAATTCCCCCATCGTTTACTTGCTCTGACTGCTGAGGACAGGAAACTTCAGACGGTCCCTAACTGCTCTAAAGGGAAACAATCATACTTTCAAACAGCAGGGAGGAACCCCCCCACCTTACTTCCCAGCAGCTTTGTTTGTTTGTTTGTTTCCCTGTAGAGCAGCAGGCGACTGTGAAGAGAATCATATACGCAGACCCAGTGCAGTCTGCATATTCTGTTTATCAGTCTTGCTCTATGGCAGATATTATTTGATTTGAGCCGTTTTGATAATTTATGACGATCCCTAAGCTTAACTTCCCAACTGAAGACCAGACCACATTGAGCATGTGTGGTCTTGCAAAGATTTTTAACAAAGTTACAAGATGGTGACCCCCTGCGGCGAACTTTGCAAACATAAATCATTTGATTAATTAGGCTTCTGGTGCAGTAAGTTCATGTTTATGTTTAGTATACAAAATACAGGATTTCTAGCATTATTCTATTTTAGACTTTAGTTCCCTTTGAAACAGGTATTAAATACAACTACCATGCCCAACATGGAAAGCAACAAATGTGTGGCTGTGCCTCTACTTGAAATCAAGTTTATATGTAAACCGTACTGTTTCTGATTTCTCCTATAAATACAATTTGCATCAGCATCTACAAGGTAAGATGTTAGCAAGAACTCCAAAATTGCAAATGAATAACCTTTGGAAGATAAGATAGCAATATTTTTTAATGAAGTATCTTAAATGGTGATTTCTAAAGATTGATTGGTGCGTTGAAAACCAGTCCACACAAATGATTTTGTGGCATGTACCAATGACAGCAAGCATGCCCTTTTAACCCATGCTTTCCTGCAGTTCTGTACCAGAGAGACCGATGCTGAAGGCTTTAACTTACGTCATGACTTCTTTTAATGAATCAATTGCTTTCTCCAACATCACTTTGTCTGGATTATCATCAGCCGTGTGCTTTTTAAGATCTACAACAACAAACATTTTAAAAAATGGAGACCGCGAATTAACAATCTATGGAAAACATTTTTTTAAAACTGGTCAGGCTGTTTATATGTAAACCTATTCAACTTAAATAGGAAATATCCTCTCTTAAGAGTGACTTGACCAAACTGGAGATTTTGGGGGCAAAGTGGCAAGTTCAATGCAGATAAATGTTGTGCACTTTAGTAGAATAACTTAAATGCAAGTGAAGTACTGTATTGCATAAACTAAACTGGAAAGGGTAATGGAAGAATTCAACTATGAGGAGAGACTATCAAGCAACTACATAAGTGCATTGAATATTGTTTTTTTTTGTCTATTGTTTTAATCACAAAAAAAATTTTTTTGCTGATGTTTCTTTAGCTAAACTGGGATATTAAAACTCACCTGTGAGGTGGGGGTTCTATATGGGTAATCTATCTACCGTGAAAAGACCAGAAAAGCTTTAATTTTCTGTTTTGTCTTGTTTAGGTGAAGAAATAACACTGATTTGTGTGATTAGACAAAATGTATGCTCAACACAAGGCCTATTCAAGTTATACAAGGGGAATTCTGCCCCTTTACAAACACTAACATGAAGGGCTTCAAAACTAAGAAGGCCAAGAAGAATAACATACTGATCCCCTTTATAATGCATTATGGGATCAGTTATCCAGAAAGCTCCAAATTAAGGGAAGGCCATCTCCTATAGCAGGCATGTCCAAAGTGCGGCCCGGGGGCCAATTGAGGCCCGTATTCAAATTTACACTGGCCCTCAGCCTCCGTCATGAAATTAATAATAATGAGGCCCCCCAGCACAGTGCGATCAGGAATCCCATAACAGTAATATTTGGGCACATTAGTGAAATGATCTGCCACTTGGTCTTTACTGCTGCCTGTGTGCTGAAGGTGTTAGCAATAGACACATACTGGCACAAAGTGACGCGCTGTTTTCGCATACTTCTTCAGGGCTGAAGGTGCAATAGACGTATTGACGTGCCATACAATGAACTAAAGAAGAATGGCGTCACTACGTTCCAGTATGTCTCAAGTTAAGAATACAAAAAAATATATATATTATATTATTCCATATGTATATCTAACCCTATGTTCAGCTGTAAAAGGTTTGTACTTTTTAGCGGCTAAATGCAACAAAGCCCCACACAGCGATTATTTGAACTTCTAGTTAAACATGGTAGCAAACTGCATACGGACATGCAGTGAGATGCCAGTCTATGTAAAATATTACGAGGTAAATAGTTAGGACTACTATATGGGGTTTGTATGGGTATATTCTGGTGACAAAGCAGTCTGACAATTATAACCATGTAATTAAAAATCCTTTTTTTAAAAATGTAATGTTTTGTATGGTAGCTATTTGCAGAAGTTATTATAAAACAAGTCGTTTCCCTGTGGAAATTTCCATTAACTAAGACAGCTGCTTACCCTAAGTAATGATAGAAAGGAAAGTGGTAACCAGCCAACCTTATACAGTGGTAGCTAAGGTAAAGTTAAAGTGGAATGTTTAGTTGCCAGCACAGTCATAAGAATAAAACCTATACCCATTAGACAATTAGGAAAGCATATGAAAAGAGTGGTCAAGATTCTGTACAAAACTGAAAGAAAAATTGGAATTAAACAGTAGTGATATAAATAGATGTTACTGGGCTCTCAAACAAGATTTAGGGCCATTAAGCCTTCAGGTAGTTACACATGCACCACTAGCAATGAAATTCCCATAGCAAGTTTAAAATACAGCATGGGCTGCAGAAGAGATTTAGAAACCTGGGCAGTACTTAAGTACTAATCAACAATGCATGAACATTTAAATACTCAATTTACCATTCAGAAGAAGAGCAACGCTTGGTAACCGTTGAACTGGTCTAATAAGCAACTCAACTAAAGTTTGTCGTCCACATTCCGGCTTCGATTGGTTGATCTAAAAGCATATTAACAAAGTTATACTTGGACCGATCATTGACTTATCAGGTATTCTGACGTGTAATACACAATGGTATTTTCATAAACCTGCTTTTTGGAGGCGATGGAAGATTTTGGCAAAACAAAACTTAGTACATGTGTAGTGGGCTGGGAGAAAAGTGCCTTATACTGGAAGCTTTCTAAAGTATATTGAGGGGTGCTTTCTAATGATCAAGACGTTACAGCCTACTTCTTGTTCTAAGTATGCACATAAAAGAAGAAACCTTTAGATGTGGATAAGTCAAGTACATTTTTACAACTTATCGGATGCATCACAAGAAATTAAGCTTTAAAGCATTAATCTACATTACTTTTAGGTCATGTTACTTATAGGTCATGTTTTGCCAAACTGGCTGTCCCTTCCCACATAGTCCATTTCTAAAGCTAACAAACTACTGCTGAATAAATATGGCAGTGCCCTCTCAGAAGGACATGGGGGATAAGGTAGGTAGTAATGTTGAAACATTGGTCAAATACTTTTAAGGCAAAATTATAAATGGCATTCAAGGACAATGTTATGATAGACGTGAAACAGATTTAACTTCTCAGAATCTTTAAGAAAAACATTTTTTATATAAAGCACACATACCTTTAGAAAAGCGTGGAATCTAGGCTTCTGTTTTTCACACTTTATAATAGTTTCCTTGCTCATTTCAAAGAAGTTGACGAAAGGTGGATAGATTTTCACTAGATCTTTAGACTAAGACAGAAATTGTATTTTTCAACATATAGAGCAAAATGAGGGAGTAAGGTACAAGATGCCTAGTCTATCTACCCAGAGATCCTCAACCAGTGGCTCACTAGCAACATGTTCCTCACCAACCCCTTGGATGTTGCTCTCATTAGAGTCCTGCGCTGAAACAATTTCTAAGGCCCGGACCCAACCCCACAGCCTGTGACCCAAACTGCAACCCACTTATTTTCCCACTTTGACCCGCTATACGACCCCGCAACTGCCTTATCCGCAACCCGACCCGCAACCCGCCGACCACCATCAAACAAGAAGTGATGGTGCTGCAAACCAGAAGTGACGTCATCAAAAGTGGGCGGGGACAGAAACACGTTTTGTAAAATTTTAAAAAAGGAGTAAAATATAGACAATATTACATAAGATAAGAAAACCCGCACCTGTAAATCCTCCCATCATTCCGCCAGGATGCCCGCTTTTTATGCGGGTAACCCGCAGGTACTCGACCTGCTGCAGGACTTTAGCTTCCGTCCGTCTAAAAAGCAGGTGCTCATTTTTGAATTCCTGGCTTGAAGGCAAATTTAGATTGGACTTCAAAATAAAGCCTCCTGTAGGCTGTCAGATCATATTTGGGCTACCAATAGCCAGTCACAGCACCTCCAGGAACTACTTGCATGCTTATGTTGCTCTCCATCTTTTCTAACAAGTTGGGGACTCATGATCTATGCTTTAGGAAAGGTTACTTTGCATGCATAATTAGGTTAGTTCTGCATTTCTTGGTTTTGCCTCAGAAACAGCATTTTTTGGTCACTCAACAAGTTTTCTATTGGATTAAAGTACGTGGATTGGGTTGGCTACACCATAGCGTCAATCTTGTTGGTCTGGAACCAAGATGTTTCTCATTTACTGGTGTGTTTGGGGTCTTTGCCTTGCTTAAACACCCATTCCAAGGGCATTTCCTCTTCAGCATAAGGCAACATGACCTCCAAGTTTTTTGGATTTATTGAAACCGATCATGATCCCTGGTATGCAATAAATAGGCCCAACACCATAGTATGAGAAACATATCAGGATGCTTGTGCCACCATTCTTCACGGTTTTCACAGTGAACTTGGCTTGAATCAGTGTTTGGGGATCGTCCAAACTGTCTGCAGATCCTAGACTCAAAAAGGACAATCTTGCTTTCATCAGTCCACAAAATGTTGTGCCATCTCTCTTTAGGCCAGTCAATATGTTCTTTGGCAAATTGTAATCTCTTCAGCACGTTTTTTTTTTTTTTTCCGCCAACAGTGGGGCTTCTAGCCGATAGCCTGGCTTCACATAAGCGTCTTCTAATTGTAACATTACTCACAGGTAACTTTAGACGCTCTTTGATCTTCCAGGAGCGGATTATTGGCCTATTATTGCCATTTTGGCTATTCTTCTATCCATTTGAATGGTAGCTTTCCATTTTCTTCCACGTCTTTCAGGTTTTGGTTGTCACTTTAAAGCATTTGAGATCAATTTAGCTGAGCAGCCTATCATTTGCTGCACTTCTTCATATGTTTTCCCCTCTCCAATCAACCTTTTAATCAAAGAACGCTGTTCTTCTGAACATGTCTGGAACAACCCATTTTACGCCGATTTTCAGAGAGCAATGCACTATAACCAGCATGCACAACATTTGCTGCCTTCCTTCCTTAAATAAGGGTCGTAATTGACACCTGTTTTTTCACAGAATGAATGGCCTCACTGCCATTATTTGGAACAAGCCTCAATGAATTACACAGAATTAGCACACATCAATCATGATATTGGGTCTGTTGGTTTTTTATTACTCTACTTCACCTACTAGTAAATTATTTGCCATGTAGAAATATAATTTCTACCAAAAACAGTCATTGATCAGGTTAGTGATGTCAGACTGCTATTATTCTGAACAGAACTGTAACGTTATGAAAGCATGCATTTTACATTAAACTTACATGGGTGAGGATAATTTCCCCAACACTTTTGCTGTCAGCCCAGTCAATCATAAGTTTTTCCAGGTGACCCTAGAAGAAGAAAAAATTGAAGATCACGTGAACATTACATACCAAATATAAGAGAATTTTTTTGCTTGTACTCTTTTCACATATTTATTGTAAATATTTAAAGCACTATAATCATAATAATAAAAAGCATAGACAGTTCAAGTTCCCTCTTACATATTTGCCGATAGTAGAAAGTGTTTCCAACATCTAAGCGTGCATAAACAACTTTGTGGGATGCTTGTTTTTGTTATTGTTATTTTTTTCAAAACATATACAAGTATTTGGTTATTTATCAAAGGTTGAATTTCAAATTGATGTGAATTTTTGTACTCTAATAAATTCAAATGTACTCTTCTCGAATCGGAGGTTATTTATGAAAAAACTCGATTGTCTAATAGTCTATCTAATAGTCCCGACCTGAAAATTTGAAGGCAATTAACATATTCAAATGGTTCAATGGACTACTTGTAAATTAACTCGGCAGGTTTTTAGGTGGCAAATAATCGAATTAGAACGGTTTCCATGGTCATGGTGTGATAAATCTCAAATTTACATGCAAGTTAAATTTGAACTCGATTATACCATTTACACATTACATTTATACTTAAGCTGGTGTACTAGAAAGGGTCCTTGTGTTACCATGAAGACATTTGATTCTTTAAATGTTATGAGAATAATGACTAGTCTAGAGGCCCGAACAAGTCTCTAGATTCTCCAGCCATGGCACATGTGTAAGTAAAGAAGCCTTAGGAAACACCTTTAGGCAGTGGGGCAGGGCTTAGTTAGAAATATCCTTGGACTGATGCAGGTTTTTTTCTGTAAAGAAGAGCAAGAAGGGAAAAAAATGTGGGATTTAATTTGCTGGGGGGTGGGGTCTAATATATTGGTATTCTTCAATCATTACTATGATTGAAGTAAACTGGTCTATTTATGTGCGCCCTAGAACCATAGCATAGCAATCAGCAAGTATTGCAATAATTATTTAAATTAAAAACATGTAACCTTTATGTTTGTGTGAACATCAAGAATATCTGGGATACTGCCAAAAATCGTTTTGATTTCTTCTTGAGCAAGAATTGGGCCTCCTAGCTGCCCCTCTTTCTCCAACGGAAGTTGAAAAAGCTGTCAAAATAATGACTGATTATTATCAAGAACTATTTGCAATGAACAGATGTTTACATCAATTTCATAAGGTTTTAAGATAAAAAAAAAAATGAGAGAGAGAGAGAGAGAGAGAGAGAGAGAGAGAGAGAGAGAGAGAGAGAGAGAGAGAGAGAGAGAGAGAGAGAGAGAGAGAGAGAGAGAGAGAGAGAGAGAGAGAGAGAGAGAGAGAGAGAGAGAGAGAGAGAGAGAGAGAGAGAGAGAGAGAGAGAGAGAGAGAGAGAGTTACCTGTACAATTGTAGTTAAAATATCAACATAATTACTCTCAGTCTGATACAGTTCCATAGCAACTTGCCACCTTGCCGATTGCTGAGGTACAGGAGCGGATACTTTTGAAGGCTTTATAATTTTCGGTGTATCTAGGAATTCGAAAAGCATGTTAAGCTACCAGGGATTTGTAAAAAATTTTTTATGATATTATTCTCAAAGTAATAAAAAAATTAATATATATTAATCTTGGCCATACTGGGGGGTGACTTTGACGTAGTTGGCCAGCTTAAAAATATATCTATCTCTCTATCTATCTATCTATCTCTATCTATCTCTATCTCTATCTATATGTATATGGACAAACAATCTGTTTTGTTTAAAGGGTAATTTTTAGTAGCTTAAGGCACAAAATGTTTCAATGTCCTTAATATATTGATAATGGGCTGAGTGCAGAGGACTCTTGTATTTGTCTATGTGAATTTTGTGGTCACAACCTCATTGCACCCCTGCTTAATGTTTTTAAAAAATTAGTGGTGAGTATGTACTTATACATACAGTAAAATAAAATCTTTTATAACTATTTCTTCATAACCACATAAAAGGAAGGTTGACCTTTAAAATTTTGTAATATTGAGACAATTTACTGTTGATCTTTTTTATTTTTAATTATTTAATTTTATGCAGCTCTAGTTTAAAACTTAAGCAGCAATATGGTTGCTGGGGTCCAATTTACCCTAGCAACCAGGTAGTGGTGGCCATCTGGGTTGGTGCCTCCATTTGTAAGCTGGACGGAGGCAGGAGGCAAATAATTAAAAAGGTTAAAAAAAAAAAAATTAAGACCAATTGGAGTAGCTAAGAAGAGGGCATTCTATAACGTACAAAAACATTAAAGGGGGCTTCACTTAAAGGTATCTGGACAATCAAGCTGAGAATAGGATTCTCAACAAGGGAGTTACAACTCACATTTGCAGAACTCTTCTGTTGCACCAGACTGATTTTTTTTATTCAAATTTTATTTATATTTGCCTTAGATCTGTTCTTATAGTTTACACAAAAACAAGTTTGAGCACAACCTTGCTGAATTATAGCTTCTGGCTCTACATTCATTGATGAGCTCCATTCTTATGTGTGAATACACTAGAAGATGTATTACTAAACTCTATAGATGCCTATTGGATATTCATAAACTTAGATATGCAATGAATGCATGTTGGTACATTCTCAAAATGAACTAAATAACAGAAGAATTCCATTTTGCACATAAGCGCTTTCAGAAAATGTTACATCTAGATAGTAATAACGATAATGTAGGAACTCATTTCTTTTGTTAAGATGTAAATTTTCTAGCTTCAGTGCTTGCAACTGGCTGTACTTCACTGGTTTATATATAGGAGTTTGTTCTATGACATTTGTCAGTTTCTCTTATTGTGATGTAGGAGAAATCAACGTATAACGTTCAATTTGCATTTCATGGACTTTCTGCATTACTATGATTCATTTTACACCTCAAATCTGCTATTCTGCTCCCTGCACAAATTAAAGGAAAGCTTTCAGAATGTTTACATGTAATACTTCATTAAAAGGAATACATTTGTAAATGTTATTGCTGAACTGAATTCCAGAACATTGTATGTTGCTGCAAGTTTCTCTGTGATTATAGAAACCATGTAAATCATCTAGACAGACCATAGATGACACCGCATGACGGGTATTAATTCACTTAAAAAGCATAGTACCTGAAAAAGATTTCCCTGATTCGGGTGTGTTTGAAATATCTAGCAGAGATCAATAGAAAGGGAATGTTCGGCTGATGGACGTTTTCGAGGAGGAAAAGGAGTGAGGTCCGTCTCCCCTGGTTAACTGAGCAAGAGTATCTTTTAAGCGACGTTTCTTACGATTGCTGCTTGGTGTGTTCAAGGAGAGCAGAGAGACCGATTTTTTGAGAGCGGGACTATCATTCTGCAAAAAGACAAAACCTTTTAAGTCTGTTTTGTTCAACAGCATACAGCATCAGAACATTGAAAAGAAAAATACCTTTTCAAACAGGTACATTGTTTCTCCTGCTCTGGCATCCATTTGGATACTTCCCCAAAACCACTGTTGTGAAGAAAGAAAGAAAAAAAAAAAAAAAAAAAAAAAAAATCAAAAATTATTACTTGCTAAACAGAGAAAGGGCATTTTACGGAGTACATTACACTGGAAGATGCTGCTGCATACCTCTTGCTTCACACCATACAGCTTCTTAGGCGGTTCAAATGGCAACTCTTTTACAGAATTTTCCTCAACCACAAGATGAGTGCATTTTTCATCTCCAACAGGCAAAAATGTCCCCCCTGATACATTTAGAAAATGAAATCATTAGCTTTGGTGTTCATTCTTAAATATGTAAGAGCCTTAAAAAGTGACAATTATATGATATGATATGATATATCATGATATATTATATATAAGCAACACTGACACAAAGTACAATACCACAGCTTCAGCATCAGTGAAAGACGACAATTTGGGGACTAACAGCTTCAGACTGGGCCAGCGGGGCACCAGGAGAAAACTCGGTAGGCCCCATCATGCTGCCTGACTAAGGCAGGGGAATCAAATTTAGGTGGGAGTGATATGCCACTGATGAAGCGAGACTGGACTCCTAAAACATATCAGGCTTGAACTAAGGAATCTCTATTTTGTTGCCTGAATAGTTTTTATCTGGATAGCACTGAAGGAAATGTGATCTGAATCCAAGTCCAAGGTCAGGAAGTATGAGGCAGATGATCTGAAGCAAAGTGAGAGGGAGGGAACAGATAGTAACGGAACGCTACTGTCACTAACAAGGACTGAGGTGAGATCTATGGAACCCTGTAAGTGGAATTTATATGATGGGGTCTGTATCCCTATTGTGCCACAATGTGGTGGAGCAGTGGAATAGTGAGACAGGTATAAACAAGGAGGTATCAAGAGGTGCCCTGCGGGTTACTGCACTGACAACCAATTAAACAATCAACCAAACAGAGGGGAGCAAGTAAGGTGGGAAAGGGCATTGTAACAGGGCATGCAATCTTAAACGCCAACAAGAGAGTGCTGACTGGGCAAATGCCATGGAAATATAGGACTTTTAAAAGATAATCAATATAAATCAGTTTTACCTTGCATTTCAGTCATTTCTTCCATGCCGACTCTGTCTTCATCGGAAAACCCCAGAAAACTTAATATGCAGTCTTGGAATGGAGAAACCTTAAACTGATTTTTGAACTCTTCATTTGTTGCACTGAAATCACTGACAAGTCAACCCACAAAAGAAGTCATTTTTAGAAACCTGAATATAAAAATGCATTAACACTTTGCTGATCTGTTCAACATAAATACAAGAGAGAATTCTTCTCAATAACAAGTGAATGAGCAAGGTAATTTCAGCAACAGGAATAAACATGGGATTTATCCCTGTGGATAAATACAGGTTTCTTTAATCAATTTATGCACAGGAGAAAATGGGTCACAAGATCAGTGACACAAAATGTAGTTATACATATGCAACAGGGTATTTTATTTCTAAGAAAGTAAGAGCCATGCATAATTCATTCTAATATTATCAGTCAATTAGAACAAACAAAAAATATTATCAGGATAAAGGACAAGATAAAAACTTTGCACTTGATCTTTTGCTATAGAATTCAACAAAAAGTAAATGGTCAACAAAGGGATATAATAAAGAATAAAATAATGTCTAGTCTAGCCGAAAATTGAAGATGGTGGATTCTAGAAGAAAGGTTATGGGAGAAAGGTTATGGAAAATTCCAAAATACAGAGGACAGAACTTTTTTCCAAACCCCGTAAGATTTAAACCATAGAACAGAATTCAAGATATAATTATCCTGAAATACAAATAAAGGAAAAAAAAAAAAAAAAAAAAAACTTACAGTTCATTCCTTTTCTCCCAAGCTTGGATAATCCAGTCAGCCCTCATTATAGGAGTTCCAAGACTAACTGCAACCTACACCGGAAAAAACACAGCAAGTCTGTATCATTAACCTAAAATTAAGTATTTATACTAAATATATTTTAAATATTTAGATTTGAACCAAAACCCTCAAAATTGCATGATCCAAAAAAAGCTATGATTTGTATACGATTTCTGTTTTTAAAAGTTATTTCTAAATATAGTTGCAACAGAAAGCAATAGGTGTCCCTTTCTCCACCTTCAGCCAGACTCCATTTCTCACAATGTCTTCATAGGACATTCAGCTGGTTTCTGCTACATTAGTTCAAAGGCAGAACCAGCAATGCAATAGCAAGGGACAGACTGTTCTTTTAGTGGTAGTTACATGTACAAATTTAAATTCATAGAAATTTTGTAATGATTGCAGATTGGACAGATGCTTAGAATTATATTTTCATTCATTAATTCATTTCATTGAAAACCTGCAGATAAAGATGTTTTTAATACATTTATATAGGGAAGAATGGTTTACTTTTTTTTTTATTATACATTTTTGAGATGCTTTAACAAAAACAAAGATGCAGACTCAAAGGCCACCTAAACCATCTGTTAAGTTACTTCTGAGAATTTCAAGTTTGAGACATTTAAACATTTTTAGAAGCAATTTCTAGGGTTTGGCACAACAGCTGTACTTGAGAGTTGATGTAAAAACACCAAATGGTTTAAATGAATATGCAGATGAGTTACTCATAGGGAAACTGTATTTTATCCGTTGCATTCAAGTGAGTGTATTTTGTGCATAATGGACTGATGGCAGGGGTTCTCATTGGAAAAGCTGCCTGCATTTAACTTCGTTTTAAAAATAGCTATACTTAACCTTGGAAGATGATGCCAAAACAACAGAAATAGTCAGAAGCTCGCTTTAATCAAAGTGAATTTTACATATACAGTATTTGTTTTAAGGATGGCTATGTCCAATTTAGAACTACTCTCCACCCCACTGCTATCCTACACTGTTTTTCTCCATGAGAATTACTGTATGTAATTTTGAGCAACTTGCCAAGAAACATTAATGAAAACATTTCAATGCTTTTTTGCATTTGGTAAACTCAGTTGAAAGCAGTATTGTCTGCTTTCTGTTCCCCGATTCTGACACTTAAAAGAACAGTAAACCAAAAAATGAAAAATGTATCAAAGTAATTAGAATATAACGTACAGTTGCCCTGCACTGGTAAAATAAGACACGTTTCAGAAACACTAGTTTATATAAATAAAGCTGCTGTTTAGCCATGGGGGCAAACAGGGTTAAATGGCACAGGTTACATAGAAGATAACAGATAAATTCTATAGAATACAATTGTCTTATACATAGTGTATCTGTTATCTTCTATGTAACATATGCCTTTTCTCCTGCTTAAATGGTTAAAAATAGATTTTTTGTACTTACCGTTAAATCCTTTTCTCTTGTCCTACATTGGGGGACACAGGCACCATGGGGATGAAGATCCTGTTGCTTGGAGAAAGGACACTAAAAGGTTAAAGTGGCTCCTCCTCCTCCTGCTCTGGGCTTCATCCCCGCCTACCTCCTCAATCCTCAGTTTTCTGACCGAAGAAGAGATGACGAGCCCTACCAATTGCCCATGTGAAGAGAAGGAGCACCTCCCCAATGCAAGCCAAGCACGGTATGAACCACCTGCTGCTTGAACTTGTTGGTATTTGAACAATAAAAGTTATATAAGATATTAACTGATCAACATTAACTTGAACTAATACAGGGAGGGAAGGCCTGTGTCCCCCAATGTAGGACAAGAGAAAAGGATTTAACGGTAAGTACAAAAATCTATTTTTCTCTTGCCTAGATTGGGGGACACAGGCACCATGGGGACGTCCCAAAGCTACCCATGAGGGCGGGACTTTTTACCCCTAGTGTTCAGGGAATAACCGCCTGCAACACTTTCCTCCCAAGGCTTGCTTCGGCTGAGGCGAATGTATGCACCTTGTAGAATTTGGAAAAGGTGTGTGTGGATGACCACACTGCAGCCCTACAGACCTGTTCTGCTGAAGCCTGGAGGCAAACCACCCAAGAAGTGCTGAGTGAAGAAGAAGAATGAGCTGAACCCAGAAGGGTGTGGCCTTACCTCGTACCACATAGGCCTTCAAGATTGTTGACCTAATCCATCTTGCATTGGTGGCCTTAGATGCCTTAAGGCTTTTCCGTGGTCCTTCTGGTAAGACAAAGAGGTTGTCTAGCTTCCTTCTACTCTTGGTAGCCCTGGTGAGAACGAACCACATCTACGTATGTAACTGTTCCAAATTTGTCTTTTGTTCAGGACAAAATGAGGGAACCACCAGGTCCTGGTTAAGATGGAACTCTGACACCATCTTAGGAAGAAATCCAGGGTAGGTCTCAACACCACCTTGTCCTTGTAAAAAATCAAAAATGATGGACGACAGGATAGAGCTGCTAGTTCTGAAACTAGTCTAGCCGAAGCGATGGCTAATAGAAAACTACCTTAAGAGTCAGCAGAGGTAATGGAATTGATCCAATGGCTCGAACGGTTGCTCCTGCAATACAGAAGGTACCATATTGAGATCCCAGGGAGGGATTGTATGACGGTATGGAGGTATCATCCTCAATGCTCCCTGGAGGAAGGTCTTGATGTTGGGCAGCATTGCAAGCTGCTGCTGAAAAAGGATAGATAAGGCTGATACCTGAACATTCAGTGAGCTGAGCACCAGCCCTTTTTTCTAAACCCTCCTGAAGGAATAACAATAGGGTACTTTCGTCCCAAGACTGTGGGTCTGTGGCTTTAGATTTACACCAGGATATGAATGTCCTCCATACACTGTGGTAGATGCGTATGGAGACGGACTTTCTGGCCCTTAGTACGGTCAGTATGGCCTTTTTTGGAACTCCTGATCTGGCTAGGATTATGGCTTCAAGTGTCATGCTGTTAAAGCCAGCCATGGTGAACTCGGGTGGAGGATCAGTCCCTGAGATAATAGATCCATTCTGTCTGGAAGGTGGAATGGTGCGTCCACTGATGAACTTATGAGCTCTTCGAACCAAGTGTGGTGTGGCCAGTAGGGTGCCACTAGAACTGTTTCTACCCTTCTTGATTACCCTTGGCAGAAGTGCCAGTGGTGTGAAGACATATGCTAGGTGAAACTGCCACGGAACCACCAGTGTGTCCATGCTAGGGCCAGAGGGTCATTGCTTCTTGTGAAGAACCTCGGAAGCTTGTTGTTGTACCAGGATGCCATTAAGTCTACTTCCGGAGTGCCCCACCTTGCCAGAATCAGTTGGAAAAAACCTCTGGGTGTAGGCTCCACCCTCCCTGATCTAAGGTCTCTTGGCTGAGAAAATCTGCTATCCAGTTGTCCACTCCAGGGATATGAACTGCGAAGATAGCTGGTACTGTGTGTTCCACCCACAGAAGAATTTGCTGTGCCTCTGCGAGGGCAGCTTGACTCCTTGTGCCTCCGTGGTGGTTGATGAAAGTCAACGCTGTCACATTGTCTGACTGTATTCTTACAGGTAGATCTTGAAGTCTGCCTGACCATTGGAGCAATGACAGGTAGATTGCTCTTAATTCCAGGATGTTGATGGGTAGTGGTTCTTTCTGTGACCAACGTCCCTGTATGGCTAGGTCTCCCAATACTTCTACTGAACCTTGTAGACTGGCATCTGTTGTGATGACTGTCCAGTGGTGATTGGGGAAGGGTTTTCCTGACTGAAATGTTGTTGGTCAAAGCCACCATTGATAGAGGTTCAAACAAGTTCTGATAGGGGAATCCTGCAGATTAGGTTCACTCAGTAAGTGGAGTAAGGCTCTGTAAGGCTCTGGTGTGGAGCTGCGCATATGGAATCGCAGGATGACACTGTAGTCCCTAGCACTCTCATGGCAATCATAAAGGTACCTGATCCGTTTTCTGCAGAGCTGACAGGAGCCCCTGCATTGAGGTGATCTTGGATTGGGGAAGGAAGGCTCTTCCCAATGAAGAATTTAGATCAAGCCCTAAATATTCTGTACTCTGCGAAGGTATGAATCGAGATTTTTGGAAGTTTATCTGCCAGCCTAACAGCAGTAGTGTCTGGAGATGAGTTTCGGCCAGTGCCATAGAACGGGCATTTACCAGTGGTGGTTGGGATGTATGGGGACATGCAGGTATGCATCTTTGATTTCGATCACCGCCCTGAAATCCTCTATGTCCAGGGACATTAGGACTGACTGGATGGATTCCATCTTGAAGTGGTGCTTCTTTACATGGTCGTTTAGTGCCTTTAGGTCTAGTACCAGGTGACAAGATCCATCCTTTTTGGGTACTATAAACAGGTTTAAGTAGAAACCGAAGCCCCTTTACCTTTGAGGGACCGCCATTACTACCGCGGAGGCAGTCAGGGTGCGTGGAACCCCTGGGCACGCTGAGTGCCTGGGTTCTGTGGTAGGGAGCCTTGAGATGTAAAATCACCTCTGAGGTAGTTGAGCGAATTCTATGCGATAGATATGATCTGTAGGACCCAGGGGTCCAGTACTCTATGCCGTCACACCTCCCGAAAGTGACTTAAGCGTCCGCCAAAGGGTAAGCACCTCCTCATGCGGAGGCTGTTTTGTCCTGTGCGGGCTTAGGTGCTGCTCTGCTTCCTGACCAAGAAGTGCTCTGCCTTGACTGGAATCTGGGGCGGGTCGGAGCTTGTTGCTTTTCACGTTGAGACCTCTGGCTCTGATTTTGGCAAAAGGGACGAAAAAAATGGTTGCCTTTTGAAGGTAGTCCTCTTGGGTCTGTTTTGCAATAGTAAAGTGCTCTTGCCTCCTGTAGCTTGAGCATTTACCTCCTCTGTTCAGCACCAAAAAGTTGTTTTCCGAGAACGGGAGACCAAGCAGAGACCACTTCATGGTGGTCTCTGTTTTTTAGCCAAAGGAAACGTCTGGCTGCAATGGATTATGCCGAAGCCCTTGTGAGAGCTTAGCCGCGTCCAGGACTGCTACGCAAATTTATATATATTTGTGAGCTAGAAGGAGGTCTGTGGAGGGGTCTTCTGAGCCATGAGTGGGGACACCTGTTCCACCCAAACTTCCATTGACCTGGATACCAATGGGGTGGCAATAATAGGTCGGAGAGTTCTGCCTGCTGCTGTAAAATTCGACTTGCAGAAACCCTCAAGACATTTGTCGATAGGATCGTTAAAGG
The DNA here is from genome assembly GCA_038501925.1 of Xenopus petersii. NCBI lineage: Eukaryota > Metazoa > Chordata > Amphibia > Anura > Pipidae > Xenopus > Xenopus petersii. The sequence continues at coordinate 46,767,796 of CM076681.1, read as the reverse complement.
AAGCCGCATTGGCTACTGGAATGGTGGTGGTCTTTGACATTTAGAGACCGGTGGGTCCACTGATGGGGATGAAGACTAAGGTCTGTACAGTAAAAGGATAAGTTTGAGTAAAGCGATGGAAAATTGGACTCTATGGTCTGGCGTTTTCCATTGTGCTTTAACAATGTCACCCAGCTGTTCATAGGCTGGAAAGACACAAGATGACTTCTTTTGCCTCTTGAAAATGTTTTTGGTTGCTCTGCTAAAGGTGGGGTGTGCCTGAATCAGGCTCTCGATCTCTCATTGTGATCTAGGGGTATCCTGATCCTATTCATCTGCGGATAGGATCTGTCCCTCTTCCCGATGCCTCTTCATCAGGCAAAACAGGTGGGGAAAGGGGAGGTCGCTTTGTGGCCGACTGCTGAGTGACCGGTCTGTGAGGCTGTGTAGATAGGTGCTGTTGGACTTTATCTAGAGTCTCTGGAATTCTGGCTAGGTTTTGTAGACTTGCTAGAGATAGAGCGCATACCAATTCAGAATCCAAGCTCGTTTGATTAGCCGTAGCTGTCGCAGAGCTGGCTGATAAGGCTGTGTGGGATTGTAATTGTGCAGTGACTGCTGCAGTCTTACAGGCTTCACATATTGGCTCAGCCAAAACACTAGCAAATTTAGGTCTGCAAGTAGCCCATGCCAAATACTTAATTGCATTGGTGGTACATGCAGTTACCTGCTTGGGAAGGGACTGGTCATCTGCCCTACCCGTCATGGCTATACTATGTAGATAGTGCCACCCAGTAAGTAAAGATATTGGGGAATATTAGGAGAGTCCAGAGGAGTGAACCACCTCTCCCTTAGAGTGCGATCTGTGGAGACAGAGGAAAGTAGTGAAAAACCCCACAGTAGGTCCCATAGAGAGAGGGAAGCGTAACTACCTATTCACCTAGGTAAGAAGGAATGGTGCCTTGTTCTTCTCTGTGAGAGACAGTGAGGCTGGAAACACTCAGTATTGGAGAGAGATGCAGATCCAAAATGGCCGCCAGAGAGGTTTCCCGGGCTTTGGTATAGTACCTTAATAAGATGGCGCCCCGTGAGGCGTGTGTGCAGTGACTCGTGCACAATGAAATAGACGCAGCGCCAGATGGTGGCGCAAAAGGTCGCTGGGAATGGCACTGAGTTACCAAGCGGGGTCTACTTTTAGAGCTGATGTCCCATTATGATCTACATCTATAAAAGCATTGTTGGCATTCTGTTCCATAGAAAATATTACTTAAATATTGATTCATGAGAAAATGTATAGTGTTATGTTTAAACATCCATTTTTTATGTAACCTTAACATAAATATCTGAATAAAAAGCATGAAACAGGAGGGTGATTTAGACAGCGTCCTGAGATCTACTGATCACCAGCTAAAGGTCTACCTTTTGGACATCCCTGGCCTAGGGAAATCTTTGTCAGAGAATAGCAGTGAAAGTGAAACTAAATGCCTTTCTGCAGAGCTGACAGGCAGCATGTAATGGGGGGAGGGAATTGACTTACCTCCTTGTGCCAGCCAGGAATGCTCAATAAAAGGTATACCCTCAGTTGTGGCTACTGGTGCAGCCTTCGGAGAGCGGGAACCAGTGCCCAGGGTAGTATGGGGGGAGCTCCCCAGCCTGCAGCCTCCGTAGAGCGCGAAGGCTATAGAGCATCTTCAGATCAGAAAGTCCTTGGCTGGAGGGGTTCTGGAAGAGAAACACTGACCCCTAGTAGTGGCATGATACTGAATAAATCTGTACCATTGCTCCCAGCCATGAAGTGTCCATCCTCCTTCTGGGGACACTAAAGAAAACTGAGGATTGAGGAGGTAGGCGGGGATGAAGCCCAGAGCAGGAGGAGGAGGAGCCACTTTAACCTTTTAGTGTCCTTTCTCCAAGCAACAGGATCTTCATCCCCATGGTGCCTGTGTCCCCCAATCTAGGCAAGAGAAATAATTCATTGCAGAAAAAGGGAAATCCTTTTTAAAAACAATAGAATACAATTCCCCTTTTTGGTTGCAGACCAATCTTATGGAGTTTATTTAATATTTACATTATTTTAAGTAGTCTTTCTGACATTCAACTGAAATGGCTGCCCCCGTGCCAACACTGCAACTTTATAATAATTGTATTATTTAGATTATTAAATGTATTTATGGTGTTTTTAAAGCAAACAAGAATTTGCCAGAACAGGGTAACTACATTATAGTTAGATGAATATAAAACATTTTGTTTTTGGTGTTACTGTTCAATTTTGTAACTCCATTTACAGAAGGAAGGAATTTGAAAAAAAAAAAAAAAAAAAAAAAAAACTTACTGAAACATAAAAGTGCAATACAAACCCTAAATTTATCTCCATGAGTTGAATTGGCTATAAGATGGGTAACCTTTGAGCTGAAGTCTTTCCTTATCGTACCTCCCATGTGGTGAACCAAGTTTACTAGTTTTACCTTAAAATAAAGAAAATAAAAGAAGATGTCAAAGAGACTAGCAGAATCAGTTTGTGTTAAAGAGATGACAATGATCAGGGATACATCATTTAAACAAAGGTGTACAACAAGGTCTTCTGAGAATGGTTGAAATAAAAAAGGATGCAGGTTACAGAAAAGTAAAATTGCATTTGACGGATCATAGAACAGGCAGCTGTAGCTAGCGAATAACAGGGCTTTAACATTTGGGATCTCTTATACTAATTATTGATGGCAATTATTCTATGTTTGTAGCAATCTGCCAGTCACAAAGTCTTATTTCGCAAAGTCTTATTTCTCATAAGAGCCAGATTCCTTATGAAGTATAAATATATACTAAGTTTACATACTTACATATGCGGACTACATTACATATTATTTACCTTAAAGGAAAACATTCATATTTATATTAGGAATACTCCTGTTTAACTCTATTTTGTTTAATTAAATAGATAGTAGAATAAGAAAAGCAGGAAGAAAGTAATAGGGCAGAATAAACAAACACAAAAAAGAAGCATGGGGGGGTGAAATCTGATACAAGTTGTGTACCTAGTTATTCTAGTATTACATGACTTTTCGGAATACACAAGGTTTTACCTTTAGATAAAAAGAAGTTGCCTTTGCATCATATGAAATTGTGAAATAGTAATGGCTAGGGAAATTGTTCAATAACAGTAAATTGCAAAATCCCCAAATAATGTTGTGAAAGTAAGAAATAGGCAGTAGGATACCAGGGAGGAAAGCCTATTGTCCTCCAAGCTATAAAGGTTATTATGCAAGATTGTGATACCACAATCCTATGTCAAATGCTATGCTAAGTCATAGTGGCCACATCCAATGTCTAGGGCTGAGAGCACATGGAGGGTTTGCTTCACTGCAGGCTGACAGAAGTAGATCCACTCCCTTCCTCAGCACCTTTGAGTGCACCGAAAACTGCAGCTTCCAGTTGCGTGGAGGCACACAGAGCAGAAGTTGGACCAAAAACATGCAAGCAGGCATATTTGGGCTGACCTCTGTGCGCCTGCTTGCAAGCAGAAGTTGAGCTTGAGAAGAGTGGATCCACTTCTCTTAGCCTGTGGGGGGGGGGGGGTAGTTGAGAGCAGCAGAGCCAATGTTCCATGTACCCTGCCATTAGCAGTTTATACAACTTGCACATAAGAAAATAATAGAGGCACCCTGGAAAACGATTGCACCAGGTTTCCATTGCAGTGCTGGTCCAGCTTATAGCTAGGACTGGGCAGAGAGATAAGATAATCATTGAAAAGTGGTTTCCTGTCCAATGGGTCATTTAAGGTACAGACACCCAGGAAGAGTCATATGTTCAAACAGGCATGAGGCAGAATGGTTCACTATGAAAAAGGGTAGTAAACTATGAATCTTTCAATACACATTATTAACAATTCTGCAGCAGCTATACAATGACAAGGAAGTTGAAATGAGAGAAGGTGACAATTTGATCATACAGCACTCAAGAATACTGTGTGGAGGACTTAACTGGTGTCCTACGTCCTAAAGATGAAAGATACACTCCTATAGTTCCATAGCTTAAGCTAAATACAAGAGAAAAATGTTACACTTTTCAACATGTTCTGCATTAAAACACAACAGGTTAACACAAGTTGAACTTTAAAATCAATATGCCTAAAAACCCACTGTGTACAGTTCTGTACAGAGATTACGGTACAATAAAGAATACTTACCAATTCTTCTTTCTTTCTAAAACCAGTGAAGCACAATACTAGATTTAGCATATTTGCACAGTAGAGGGGTCTGGATGTAAAAGGCAAAGGCTGAAGAAAACCCAAAATGAACAGTTAATTACAGGATCCAAAAATATAGATTACATTTTGTAGAGGATTCACAGAAATAGTAGAAACCATAATTTTAAAGCTCAGGCTAAGTGAGAATTATGTGTAAACTCCATTTTTTATTTGTTGTGCCTGTAAAAGTCCCTTATAAAGTAAACATGAAAGTCACTTAAAAAGCACTTGGACCAAGTGCTTCACAGGCAATAGTTGTCTGAAAAAGAAAAGATGTTTTTTGGGGCAACTATCATGTGAGAAGTGCTGGAACAAGAGCTTGGCAGATAATTACAATGTCTGTTTGGGGCTACAATGTCTGTTTGGGGCAATAGCATACTGAATGTTTTGTTGGTCATTCAAAATAGCTTCCCACACAGAAGGGAAATGCCTTAGAATTGCAGACAATTTGACTTGCAAGCCAGTGAAAGCGAACAGCTACATAAAAATGCTCCCTTCAGCCTTTTATTTGATTATGCGACTGTACTGGCATGTATTCTGCAATTCAAGCTGTCTGTAATACCAAGGTATTTTTAGGCAGTTTCATGTAGGCAACAAGACACCTGTTGTGCCATAGATCTAAAAGAGAGCCAAGTTATTAACATATTTTGAAAGGCCATGTATGCTGGGACTGGAAATTTATGAACATGGGTTCCATAGATTACAGGTGCAACTGCCAATAGCAAAGAGGCAATCATTCAGGCCTTTGTTTGCAATTTATAAACTTGTAGTAGACTGCGTAAAAAGGAATTGATAATTGGCTGCTGTTGGCAACTGCACTTTAAAATTTGGCTCTCATGAAGCAAAACCCAAGTTTAAAAGGAATATACTTTCTTCATCATTCTGTAAATCAACATACCTCTCCTTTCTGCGCACAATATAATATGATAGGGGGGCCAAGCACTCTGCAGTCAGCTTTGTAAAGGAATCGATACGCAGGTTTCTGAAAGTCTGATATGACAAACACTGACTCGAACTCTGGGGTGTCAGCTTCTACAAATTCTTCAACGGAATCTGTTTTGATGCAGGGTACCTTGATTTCCTGTTTCCCCATTACAAAGAGAATGGTTAAATAGTTATTTATTGAGTAACTGAACTTTTTAAAACAGTCTAAACCAGGGCTGTCCAGCTAGAGGTTTGAAGGTCAACCATTGTCCTTCAAAGCATTTTATGGCTTCAAGCCTTCTCATCAGGTCCTTACACAAACGAAGTATATTGCATAATTAGCTCACTGCATGGAAAAGTTGGACAGCACTGGTATACTCATTTACAACATTTCCAAATTATAACATTTAAGAAGATTCTTAAAAAAAGTGACCCCTAAGCACCACAGCACTTAACTTAACACGTTTTTAATAGGTACCATTCATAGAGGCTAATTAGTAAAGAAAAAGCCCAAGATAAGTGGTAAGGTTGCCAAATGTAAAGATTTAAAGAGACATACAGCCAAAGAATCCTTCACCTTGGTAAAAACGTGAGTATTTACTTGTTAGAGTTGTGGCTATAGGTCCAGAAAGAAAGCATATCTCAAAGAAGTTAGTGCCTTCATCAAAAGCTCACACTGGGTTTGAGCTTTGCTGGTTTTCAGCCCATATGTAGCAACACCAGTGCTTCAAATTTAGACAATGTTAGTTGTGCAAATAAAGTAATTCAGGAAGTGCTGCATGCAAGACAATGGTATGAATAAATGACCATACCATATTAACAATACTTTTTATAAATGATTCCCTGGATTTTTCAGGACAGTTTTCCTTTATCTTTATAACTGGAACTTCCATTACTTTTACTGTCTGTGAAAAGGAATATTTAGTTACAATAATGTAGGGGGGAGAAAAATACAAAAAGCAAACATGATTCACTATATATTGTACCTCAAGGGCCTTTATCAACTCTTCATTTCTTCCAGCGTCTTCAACTAAAACCACTCTAGTTTCAATCTGTGGCATTTCTTCTGTTTTAAAATATGGGAGAACATAATTAAAAATCACAAAGCCAAGTCTGGTACTTGTTGATATTGACCTGGTCAAGGCTTGCAAACATAGTCTTGAGGAAAACCACAAGAGAAGATAAAAGTAGCAACTGTGATATTTAATGAAACCACCATCTAAGTTGTGTGAGTTTGCAAGCATGTGCGACAAATGATAAAATACTTATCCATGCACAAAACAAAGAATTTATTTATTTTCACTACTTTAAAGGGGACCTGTCACCCAGACATAAAAAGCTGTATAATAATAGTCCTTTACAAATTAAACATGAAATTCAAAAAAAATTTTTTTACTAAAGCATTTATAGCGGTTGTAAACAATTAAAAATTTCAGCTGTCAATTAAATATTGCCTGCCCCTCCTCTATGCCTTAGGAATAGAGGCGGGGCAGGCATTACTTTCACTTTCCATTCAGCACTTACTGCATGTCACTGCTCTCCTCACATTCCCCCACTCTCTTTACAATTTAATTATGTAGCCAGGGCATGGGGATGAACATCAGGTCCCCCATTCTGGTGCACAAACAAGATTTTGAGATGATGCAAGGCTTGCCCTAATAACAGTGTCCCCAAAATAGCTCCTACCTGCGTGTTATACTTATGAATTCCCAGAACCAAGGAAACAAGATTCAATTAATGTATATAGTGTAATTAAAGTTTATTTTTACTTGACAAACGTGGTAAACTATGATTTGGAATAATTTTTCCAGGTGACAGGTACCCTTTAAGAATAGAAGCAATATATTGGTAATATACACCACTTATGGGTTCCACCAGAATATGTTGCTCTTAAAGGGATTCTGTCATAATTATTATGATGTTTTTATTTCTAAATTACACTGTTTACACTGCAAATAATTCACTCTAACATATAAAATTTAATTCCTGAACCAGCAAGTGTATTTTTTTTGTTGTAATATTGGTGTGTAGGCAGCCATCGCAGGTCATTTTGCCAGCACTTTAGGATGGAACTGCTTTTTGGCAGGCTGTTGTTTCTCCTACACAATGTAACTGAATGTGTAGCAGTGGGACCTGGATTTTACTATTGAGTGCTGTTCTTAGATCTACCAGGCATCTGTTATCTTGTGTTAGGGAGCGGCTACCTGGATATCTTCACGTTGTTCTGTTGTTAGGCTGCTGTGGAGGAAAGGGAGGGGTTGATATCACTCCAACTTGCAGTGCAGAAGTAAATAGTGACTGAAGTTTATCAGAGCACAAGTCACATGATTGGGGGCAACTGGGAAACTGACATATCTAGCCCCATGTCAGATTTCAAAATTAAATATAATCATAGTTAGTCAGCAAATTGAAAGGGGGCCACACAACAACATTTTTCAGTTACTTTGCTTGTGATCCTTGAGCCTGTGTGGCACCCCTTCAAACCACCTTAAAGCAGGGAGTCCCCAACTTTTTTTTCTACTCAAGAGCCACATTCAAATATAGAGCGTTGAGGAGCAACACTAGCATGAAAAAGTCCCGGGGGGGGTGCCACCTAAGGGCTGTGATTGGCTAGCCCTGTGTGGACTGGCAACCTACAGGAGGTTCTGTTCGGCAGCACACCTGATTTTTATGCAACCAAACTATCCTTTAAGTCAGGAATTCAAAATAAGCACCTGGTATAACATAATATAATACACAAAAGCCATGAATATCCTGTAAAATATATCCTTATAAATGGTGAGTTCTGATGTCATCAGTTATAAACGGTGAGTTCTGATGTCATTTCTGTCACATGACTCACTGAAATTTGTGTATTATAATAAATAAAGTACCCCCAGTTGCAAAATATGAGGATATTAGAAGTTACCTCGGAGTTCCATGACCTGTATAAAAACACTCGGCCTTCGGCCTCGTGTTTTTATATGGTCGTGAAACTCCTCGGTAACTTATAATATCCTTATATTTTACAAAAGGGGGTACTTTATTCACTATATAATAGCCAGACCACAACTTCCTCCTCTGCAGCACTCTAACCTGTTACCAGTCAGTATTAAAATGAGAAAGATGCGGTCTGGATATTAATGTTAAAGACATCTAGCATTTATGAATTACAATTTTAGTTAACTATATTAGATATTATTAGTAGTAGTAGTATTCTGAACTGCATGTATTTTCACAGCTTATTTAGCCAGTTTCATTTTTACACTGAACAGTTCCTTTAAAGGAACAGTAATGCCAAAAAATGTAAGTGTATTCAAGTAATTAAAATATAATATAATATAATATAAGTACCGTTTGCCTGCACTTTTGAAACTGGTGTTTTTGCTTCAGAAACAACTAGTTTTTATATCAAGCTGCTGTGTAGCCATGGGGGCAGCCATGCAAGACTCAAGTTACATAGCAGATAACAAATGCACTCTGCAGTATACAATTGTATTACTTTACAGAGTTTATCCGTTATCTGCTAAGTAACCAGTGCCTTTTCTCCTCCGGTGGCTACAAAGCAGCCTATTCATAAACTGTAGTACACTTTCTAAAGCAAACACATAACTTTTAGCAATGCAGGGCAACAGTACATTATATTTTAATTGCTTTAAAAAACTTTTTTTATTGGTGTTACTGTTCTTTTAAGGTGGCCTACGGTATTTGCTAGCACAAACTGACTATACATGAGGATGGTCATATTCTATTAACTAGGCAGTTAATTCAAACAACCGGAACTGCAGGAAGTAAAGTGGAGCTACAGCTTCACTTCCATCAAGTGCACATACCATGGTAGTTAGACATAAGAAATCTTAGAGCAATGAAGCTCAAGTGCAACTGTGCCACTGCAATAGCGATTGTGCTTTACATTAAATGATATTCACTGCACTTGTGTATTTAAATGTGTCCTCTAGAGGTTGGAAAGATTTGGTATCCAACAGGCCCACAAGCGGACATATTTGCCTGAATAGTCGGATAGTATACCTAAAATGTACCTGATCAGATCTTGGCATATACTGCGAGCTTTACGGTTATTATATTCACACACTCCTCTGCAGATCTGCATAAGTGAAAATCGCAATATTGTTTGCTAAATTTACACAGTAAAATGCAAGGTGAATTCTGCACAGTTAAGTTATAATCTACTGTTGAGATCTTCAACTGGCTAAATATTCTTAAAAGCAGTGTCAGACCTTTGTTGCAAAAGCAGAAGAAAATGCTCTTTACCATCAACATCTGCAGAGCCAGCAAACAGGTTATCTTTGGAGGTCTCTGTAATTTTAGAGTCAAACATGGAGGAGTCAGCTAGGAGACTCTTTCCTGCAGTCTGTGCCAGCATGCTGTTGTCACCCATCATGTTGTTTTAATACTCTGTGTGCAAAGCAAAAGAAAAAAAAAAAAACACACATTAAAGCTTTACAGTCCAAGTCACCACAATGCCCCATAGATCAGAAATGTAAGAAAACACAAAAGAACACTAAATGCTGAAGTGTTGCCAAGCTTCAAGCAATCATTTTAGGAATTGTTTTTGGACCCAATTCCTGCAGTGAGCTACTAACACCCATGAAGGTAAATTTGAAATGTCTGCTGCAATCAACTGCAACTGGAAAACAATCTGAAGACTAACTTATTTTTATCCTATGGAGTATTCCATTAGAAACACAAATGAGTTGAATGTGTACATAGTTGCCTGTTTCTTTATATGTCTTCAAGTTATGAATGCTTTACTTACTGGAGCAGCTTGCAGGTAGTTTTAGATATTTCTAAGCAGCCATAATTTGTCATTTTAACTGACATGTTAGGTATATAGCAAGCAAAACAGCACAATAAATGTAACACTAGTAGTTTTACAATAGCCTGTCCAGAAAAAATATATAAATCAGTGCAGGCCATTTTTTTTTAAAAAAAGGAGGTCATTAGTACCACAAACTATATTTAAGGCATAAATTACATTAAGGCAGTGGTCCCCAACCAGTAGCTCGTGAGCAACATGTTGCTCTCCAACCCCTTGGATGTTGCTCCCAGTGGCCTCAAAATAGGTGCTTATTTTTGAATTCCAGGCTTGGAGGCAAGTTTTGGTTGTATAAAAACCAGGTGTACTGCCAAACAAAGCCTCAATGTAGGTTGACAATCCACATACGGGCTACTAAATGGCCAATCACAGCACTTATTTGTCACCCCAAGAACATTTTTCATGCTAATGTTGCTCCCCACCTCCTTTTACTTCTGAATGTTGCTCAGGGTTCAAAAGGTTGGGGATCCCTGCATTAAGGGCTAAACTCAACATGAGATTCTGATCAGATTTTGTTGGTGAAAGGTCATCAGATCTTGCTATGCATCCACCTAGAGTAAAGCTGGCCATAGATGTTGAGATTTTTAAAAGATCAGATCCTGATCGTGAGACCACGATCTTCTCAACTAAAAAGACCAATTTGCCAGGAAAACAAAGGGGAGCCGCCTGCTTGGCCCTGCAAACATAGGTAGATTGCACTTGGGCCGACAAAGATTTTTTGACCTGGCCGATCAATTTCCTGACAGACGTCGGGCGAAAAATCGTAAGATGTACGATCGTTCGAATCCCTCTAACCGCATGATAATTTCGGTCGGGCTCCCCTAAAATCAGTCGTTCGGCAAGAAGAATCGTCGCGTCTATGGGGAGCTTTAGAATGTATGTTGAGTAAGTTAAAGTTGGATGGTTTGTTCATGCAGCTACGTCCTGAAGTCAAATTATTTGGAAAAAGAAAAAATGTCTGTCGGACACAATAAGATTTTATCAGCATGCTGCATCAGTCGTGTCAGATGGAAACATCTCTATAGTCTTAGGAGCAAGGTCCACAGAAACATAAGACTGTTCACAGATAGATCAGGAATCCAATGAATAAGCCAACATAGGAGAGCAAACAATTTTGCAAAATAATACGCCATTTTTAACATATTTTGTCCTTGCTGAAAGATGCCCAACCAAGCATTGCTACTAGAAGCACTGTCACTTGCTGTGCCCCTCCACTCCTATTAGCAGTACGTGCACCAGTTATTTTAGGATTTCAGGAGATTGTCTGATCACTATGTACAACAGATACTACAAAATGACATAAAAGGAGATCCATAAGCACTTAAACATTAAAAACTGATGTCCATAGCAAGAAAAGCTGATACACATAACAAAAATAAGTGGTTTGCTATGACTTTGATGTTATTTAAAAAAAATATATATATATTAGTAAGATATTTTCAAGAAAACCATCCACATCAATTAAAAAAAAACGCATTCTAATTGACATTCAAATGCTGTAAAATTTGGTTTATGACATAGGTTTGTATATTGTATACTGTCATAATAAAGATTTTTACTTTAATACTATATTGGAGCTTGAAATTATTTTTAGGTTTGCATTCTGAACCCTATGCATAATAGGGATGACTTGCAATCCCTCAGCAATTAATATTGTGACTTCTAGAATTATCAGCAGACATTAGCCTCCTCCCAAAAGAAAAAAAAACAATATTTTGTGCCAGCAAATAAAGACATGGTTGGGGGGGGGGGGGAGTTACTGCTGCAGACAGAGATGCTTTAAAAATGAACTGGTTTTACATGAAAGAGACCATTATAACAACAACCTGTTACAATTCACAAAACTTGTTTTCAGCAGGTGTTTCATACATTCTTTCCTGCCTTTCTGAGAAATTCCTTGGCTGTTCATAAAGTTAAAACGATGACACTACACAGTGACAATATTCAGAAGCACTAATAGGAGAGGCAATATAATGTGGGCGGCTGTTCTACATTATACTGCATGTTCAAATTCACAAACACTGAAATATTTTAATTGACATAAAGTGTGCAGGGGCATTGTTCTCTCCAATGTAATCCATAAAAATCAAATCCGTCCGAATATCTAAGGTACAGTCATTGCTTATGTTGATTTCCTCTTCACAATAAAGCAATATTCCAGCACACGTTGCACAACTTTCATCCAGGGGGGGCACGCAATTAGATATGTTCACCTTTACATACCTTCCAATTCAAACTGAACAAAGGTAGCAGCACTCCCATTGCATAAAACCGCCTTTAATCTTACATACGGCAATACCAGCAACGTTTCTGACCTGCCAGGTCCTTTTTCAAGCTGACAAATCTTAAGAAAGGACCTGGCATGTCTGAAACGTTGCTGGTATTGCCGTATGCAAGAATAAAGGGGTTTAACGTCTTTCTGATATACACAAATACGTACATACAGAAACATATACATCTCCCTGTTTCTCATTACATAGTTACCAAAATATTATACCAATATAAATTCTGGTTTACGTTTCAAGAACAGTTAGGCATGTGTATTCCACAACCCGAGTTTAATAGCCTGTGATCTCAGAGGTTGTTGGACTTTAACTCCCAGAAAGAAACTGTCAAAACAGCAGGTAGGTCTGAGCAGGTCCAGATTGAGAATTAAAATAGGCCCTGGCATTTCAGGTACACAGAGGCACAATCTGCCCACTCAAAGGCCCAAACAGCCCCCACCAGCCCACTAAATACTGACTTTATATGGCACCTTATAGCAGCCCCTCTGGCATTTGCCAGAGCCACCCACACTATTGGGGGGTAATAGACTTTAGAGGACAACATCCAGGTAACTATGCAAGCATTCACACAGCTATTACCCAGTCACACAGCCATGCACCATAGGAATAAACAGAGAAATTAAACCCTTAGGGCCTGGCACCCCAGACTTCCCCAGTAGGCCCCTCCCCTCGGCTGTGGCCAACATGCACTCAGATTAGGGTTGCCACCTGTTCGGTTTTGACCCAGTTTGATTTTTATAAGGTATCTTCGGGTCTGAACTTTATGTTCCGTTTTCAGCCTTATGAAACCCGAACAATAATCTGGCCAATACAAGAAAAACATGTAAATACGAAGATACTCCTCTCAACATGGCTTAGTTAGTATCAAGTGCAATTCATTTCTTATTGTTACAGATACAAACATAAATAAATAAATAAATTAAAAAAAGCACATCAATGAAAAATGTGATTTTTTTTTAAAAAAATTGCATTAATGTATTTCAGAGCTTTCTGGAAAACCAATTTCTGTATAATAGAGCTCATTCCTGTAATGAAAGGATTGGGTTTACTCGTCAAGTAGAATATAGTTAGAGATAGTGTAGCCACCCATGTGGTTTTGAAGCGGGCATCAACACTTGCGAAGACTGGATAAAAATCCTGCCAGTTGCATCCAAGTGATGCAATAACCTTGCTCTGATGTCATAACTCCACCAACATCATTGTGCCCACCTTTGATGTCATCATGCCTGTTCCTACTACATCACTGCCCCACCCCCAATCCTATCTGTCCTGCCTCCCCTTGCTCGGGTTTAGCCATCAGCAAAGGTGGCAACCCTAACTCAAATACTACTAACAAGCCGGCAACCTACGTCTGCTTGTTGCCGGCGTGTTAGTAGTTCTGCTGTTGTTGTGTAGAACTATGAACCTCAGCCTCCCCAGACAGCGGAAGCAGGTGGAACCTGAGATCTGCAGATTAACAGCAGTCCGGAGATAGGCGCAACGTGAAAGCCAAGCTATTAACACAGTCTGCCTAAATCACATTACCGCGGTCCGAAGGACTGAAGAAAGACTGGTAGCAGCAATAGCGAGCTCACTGGAGAAAATGCAGGTATAAATGGAGGCACGTAAGACAAGAGCCGCCTCACTGCATAGAACTCATTCTCCTCCAGCGCAAGCAGCCATCGACCAGATTCAAAATCTCGAGCCTAATCACAAGGACACTTCTGATTGGGCGCACACAAAACATGTGATAGAACTCCCCCCTATTGGATGGCGGAGACGCTTTCGCTAACAGACTTTGCCTCAGGTGTCTTTTGATTGGCTAACTTGATCCCACCTGGCCTCTAGGGATAACGTCACCGCAAATGCTCATTGGCGGTCCACACATTTAAACGATTGGTTAATAAGTAGCGGAAGAATGGCGTGTAGTGTATTGATGTCACGCTGCAATGTAATGTTGGTGACGTTATTCCAAAACAATGGAACATGAAAGTTTGACGTGTTCGCTTTTAGCCGAATGATTTGTTGTGTAGTGTTTTTTTTACTTTCCAGCCGTTTCCTGGAGGAATTTGGGTAGATTTACCAATAATTTAAATGGGAACGTGGAAAGATTTCCTGTAGTTCACAAAAATGTTTATATTAGTTAATTTAGACACGTGCTGCAGACTGAACTGATTTATGTGCAGCCATGCATCGAAATGAATTGCTAACTAGCCATGCAGGCTCCATTATCATATGTGTTCGGTTTTAAAGGGGTAAGGTGGCAACCCTAGCCGGCCTGTAAATCACCCAGATGTTGGTCAGGTGGGTTTGATTTTCCAGTAGGATCAGGGATCACACGAGCTAGCTAATGCCGTCCTTGCTCGACTGTGTGGGGTGTGGGCTGTTGCAATCCGATTAAAGGAGGTGCCACTAATAAAACCACTTTGTTGAGAAGATAAACGATTTGGTGCTTTCCAGGGGAATCTTTAACCTTTTTGTGATCAGATTGTTTAACCCTAGGATTAACAATCTGATTAAAGACACATATCGTCCACTTTAGGTGAACGGGGATGAGATCTGCTCATTTGGCAACCTCACCAAACAAGTGGATCTTATGGTGTACTGCCCGATAAACCCAAAATACAAAACCATTAGGTTTTCATAGTGTTTGACATGGTTTAGGATTTTACAAAACTTTCCTGTCTTTCAGGAAAGTGTAAAGGAACTGAGATATATCCAGGGCCAACATCAGTAATCATGGGACCCCAAACTGACTAGTTGGCATGGTCCTCCCCTCCAGGGCCTCAGTTGCAAATAAAATGCCTTTTGCGGTCATGTTTCTGAATTCCCCTGCAACTCTTCAATTCTTCCATAATCTCACCCATGATCTGTCCAATACTTTAGGCAGTATGCTTAGACCATACCTGTCACTGAGTGTAAGCACAGATAGACTAAGAGGAAGTTCTGTCTATACCCCTGAGCAGAGCTGCCATCAGAAATCACAGGTCTCCGTAAGGAAAACACTTCTGGGTCCCGTCCACTGCCTACAAGCTCCACCCACACGTCCACACCACAGTAAAAAGGCAATAAAGACATGAGCACAAAAAAAGCAAATAGTTTTGACCAAAGGATTATAAACCAGCACTTCAAGGTAAACTCTTTATGCAGGTACATACACTAATCTAAATTGCACATAGCTTTAGCATTTGCATTTCTAATGTAGAAAATAAAAATTATTTGTTAAAAACTTAAAGGACCAGTAACGCCAATTTTATTTTTTTTTAAAAAATTGTTTGTATAGAACAAAAAAAAAACACCAAGCCATATCTAACTTTAAAATCACAAAGTCTTTATTTAAAAATAACTAACCGAAACTCCGAAAAAAAATTGACGTTACTGGTCCTTTAACCATTGGTGGCCATAAAAAATGGTGGTTAGGGCCTCACATGATAAGGAAAAAAACATTTGTGGCCAGGGCCCCAGATATAAGTAATATTGTCGGTAAGGGCCTCCATAAAAAAAATATATTGGTGGCCAGGCCCCCCTCAAATGTTCATGTAAAATATAAAATTGTGGCCAGGCCCTCCCCAGAAGTTAGAACAAACGGTTGCCAGGGTCCTTTGCCCATAAAAAAAAAAAAGGAACCAAAAAGGGTCAGGAAGCACATTTCTGACAGGAATACCCGCTATTACATATATATGAGTACATTTTGGACTGATCAAAATAATACTGACATACAGGCTTGGCTGTGATTATTATTTCCATAAATGTAATTAATAACAAAACGTATACAAAGACATATCACCTCATTCGTATATTACTGACTTTTATCATCATTCGTATATTACCGACTTTTATCATCCTTTTATTGTATTGTTTCCTAAATGCCATACTGACAATTTGTCTTCCATAAAAATAAAGAATATACAAAAAAAAAAAATGAGCAATGAAGAGTTTGCAAACGTATTTGTTATGTGTACACTCTCAGTAGGGTTATGTGCCCAATTGCCAACTAAGGGTGCATTGGCTTTGCTACACTTACTTCTTTAGCCCCTGGTGTCTGTGACCTGGTGAGTTCGGAAGGGAGAGTGAGAGCACAGGTGGCTGCAGTCTAAAAGCATTCTACTCCCTTATTGGTCAGATAAGTCTAAGTCCCGGTTGAGCTGCACAGGGATTGGATAGCTAATGTTTGAACCTCCCCTTCCAGCTCATCCAATCCTCATGTGGCTTTTCCGGGACTTAAACATCTGTGACAAATAAGGGAAGATAGTGCTGGTATTGTACAGAGGATGCCGGCACTCTTGCGCTTCCTCTCTCTGCCGAACTTGGCAGGTCACAGACAGCAGAGGGGTCCAGCATAGCTGGACCCCCCTTAAAGGAAAACTATACCCCCAAAATGAATACTTAAGCAACAGATAGTTTATATCAAATTGAATGACATATTAAAGAATCTTACCAAACTGGAATATATATTTACATAAATATTGCCCTTTTACATCTCTTGCCTTGAACCACCATTTCGTGACTCTATCTGTGCTGCCTCAGAGATCACCTGACCAGAAATACTACAACACTAACTGTAACAGGAAGAAGTGAGGAAGCAAAAGGCAGAACTCTGTCTGTTAATTGGCTCATGTGACCTTACATGCGGTTTGTATGTGTGCAAAGTGAATCCTACGATCTAAGGGGTGGCCCTTATTTTTTAAAATGGAAATTTTCTATTTATGATTACCCAATGGCACATACTACTAAAAAAGTATATTATTATGATAATGTTTCATTTACATGAAGCAGAGTTTTACACATGAGCTGTTTTACTCAGTATCTTTTAATAGAGACCTACATTGTTAGGGTTGTATAGTTTTCCTTTAATAATTAAAATCCTCCGGGCCCGGGATAATGCTCCCCCCTGTCCCCCCCTGATGGTGGCCCTGCCCCTGAGATATCTGCTCACAGGTTGCCTCACAATGTTGATAGAAGAAGCTATCTGGTGTTTGAGTCTGGCAGCTCAGTAATTCAGGCACAGACTCTAAACTGTTACAATTTTGCAACATTGAGTTGATCCATTTCTCAGCAGCATCTCTGGAGTATTAGCAACTATTGTATCAATTCCAACAGCTGCCTGTAATGATACCCAGAGATTCTGCTCAGCAGGGACAAAGATAAGAAATGTATCAACTAAATGTATTAATTTAGAACAGTTGAGAGGGCGACCCCCTCCCAGAGCTGCTTTAGAAGATGAAAAATGACACTTTACAATTCAATATTAGAAAAACGGAGACACATAGAAAATAGAATGTAATTGGAAAAAGTCGTTATTTCTGGTGATCTATCTGAAAACAACTAGTTGAAGGTGAACCACACCTATAAGTTAACTTTTAGTATGTTTTAGAAAGGTTCATTCTAAGAAACTTTTCAATTGGTCTTCATTGCTTATTTTTTATAGTTTTTTATAGCTTTCAGATGGGGGCTCTAAAAGACTAATGCTCTGTAAGGATACACATTTATTGTTATCAGTGTCGGACTGGCCCTCCGAGATACCAGGAAAAGTCCCGGTGGGCCCAGGTGTCAGTGGGCCCTCATGCCGTTACACATTTTGGCCTATTTGGCCATTCCCTATTTCAATGAGAACTAAGTGGCTTAATAGATGGAATAATAGATTATAGTATTATAGTATGTAAAGAAAAGAGACTAGGAGAATAAAGGTTGAGTGAGGTGAGGAAGAATAATAGTAGTGAGAGTGGGCCCCTGGTCTAAGGTTACTTGGTGGGCCCCTGGTCAAAGGTTTTTGGGTGGGCCCCTAGTGTCCCAGTCCGACACTGATTGTTATTGCTACTTTTTATTCCTCATCTTTCTGTTCAGGCCTCTCCTATTCATATGCCAATATTTTATTCAAATCAGTTCATGGTTGCTAGGGTAATTTGGACCCTAGCAACCAGACTGCTGAAATTGCAGACTGGAGAGCTTTTATATAAGTCAAAAACCACAAATAATAAAAAATGAAAACCAATTGCAAATTGCCTCAGAATATAACTCTCTACATCATACTAACAGTTAACCCAAAGGTGAACAACCCCTTTAAAGGGATACTGTAATGGGGGAAAAATTCAAAGTGAATCAGTTAATAGTGCTGCTCTGAAATCCATTTCTCAAAACAGCAAACAGAATTTTTTATATTCAATTTTGAAATCTGACATGGGGCTAGACATATTGTCAATTTCCCAGCTGCCCCAAGTCATGTGACTTGTGCTCTGATAAACTTCAATCACTCTTTACTGCTGTACTGAAAGTTGGAGTGATATCACCCCCTCCCTCCCCCCCCCCCCCCAGCAGCCAAACAAAATTACAATGGGAAGGTAACCAGATAACAGCTCCCTAACACAAGATAACAGCTGCCTGGTTGATCTAAGAACAACACTCAATAGTAAAAACCCATGTCCCATTGAGACACATTCAGTTACATTGAGAAGGGAAAAACAGCAGCCTGCCAGAAAGCATTTCTCTCCTAAAGTGCAGGCACAAGTCACATGACTGGGGGCAGCTGGGAAATTGACAAAATGTCTAGCCCCATGTCAGATTTCAAAATTGAATATAAAAATGACATCACATGGCCAGCATGTAAACCCTGAACCCATAGAGCACCAGGCGCTTGAGGAGAAAGGACTCGGGCTGAGGGCATCCCCGCTGGGCCCTAGTCCCCACTAGACCACCAGGGTACGTCTTTAATAGTTTGGACTTTTGAATTCAATCCTGCTTTAAAAAAAGAAAGACAACTTTAATGCATTTCCGGAATACAGGATATGATGTCACGATATGATGTCACTGACATAAGATTGAGGAAGATGTTGCTTTGTTTTATTAGTTTGCCTGGTCTGAGGTGGTGAAGTAAATTCTGGCAAAAGAGGTAACGTTCAGTTAAATTCACACTTTACTGAATTTGCAGAGAGAAAAGTCGCCTGACAATAGAGTGCAAATGAACTCTAGCCAGGCCCAGATTTGTGGAAAGGCCACCTAGGCCTGGGCCTCGGGCGGCAGGATTTTAGGGGGACGGCATGCTGCCCAACCACACCCACATTGGTTCAAAAACACTGGGGATGCGCTGGAGATACAATCATTTTATAAATTTCCAATGCACCAATCTGCACGAATAAAGGGGAGGGGACAGGGGTGACGAATGGCAGTAAATCCGGCCATGACACTAGAAACGGTCTTGTTCACTAGTAAATTGTCCTCTATGCCTGCTAGTGAATTAGCAATGTCCCTGCGCATTGTCGATAGCTACGGCCAGGTCCGGACTGAGAATTAAAACAGGCCCTGGCATTTCAGGTACACCGAAGCTCCCAAACAGCCCCCACCAGCCAACTAAATACTGACTTTTTATGGGACCTTATAGCAGCCCCTTATAGCAGAACCCACAGATTGTCAGTCCGGGCCTGGCTACAGCCACTTGGCCCTTTATTGAATCAAGGAAGACTGTAATAGGGTAAATAAACACAACATCCCCCCAAATGACTACACTTTCTTACTTTTTAGGAACACAGACTGCGCCGACGTTAAAATAAAACATAATTATGAGACATTCTTGCCTTCTTCCTTCCCACTCATTTATCTGTCTCTGTATATTATATGTGCTACCAGTAGGTGGCGCTGCGGGCGCGCTTGCTTTTGATACAGCTACCGGCTTTGCAAGGACATAACACTAAACCGCTTGACTTCCTTCCTAGGCTCTGTGTGATTGGATGATGCGGCTTTATCCTTTACAATGAAATCAACAACCTTGCAATAAAGGCAGTTTGTATGACGATAAGCCTACGGAACGCGTATTAGGACCGGCTGCACCATGAGAGCGACTTCTGCTGTACTTACGGCACTGACTGCGCTTAGCGCCTATTATGTGTACTCTCCTCTGCCCAGCACCGTGTCCGAGCCCTGGAAGCTCATGCTGCTCGATGCCACCTTCAGATGTGCCCAGGATCTGGTGAGTGGGTGCTGCTTCCTTGCCAATCGTATTGGTTTCTCAGTAATCCTCACTCAACAGTCTCCAGCAGCTGCTCCTCGCTTTTACTCTGATACCGTCTTATTTATAGGGAGTCTTCCCTTATTAATTAGAAAACAGCAACCTAATTAAATCTGTTGCCTTAATGTACCTTCATATTTACTAAATAGACCCACAATAGGCAACAGCCTTTGTCTGCAACGTTCTGGCCATGTTATCCCATTACTGTGTCACAGGCAGGGTGTGCCTTTATTTGTTCATTGTTATTTGTTAGTAATAAATGTAACCTTATCATTGTGTGCTTTATTTCCCATGTATAAACTAGAGGAGAGAACCAATGCTAGAATATGTACAAACTGAATAGAATTCTCTCTACTTTCTCATCTTTTTGTCATTGGTACAGTCCGTCCAGGAGCACTTTACTGTTTTGGGGGCTCTGTCTGTTTGTAGACAATATTTCAAAATTTTTGTACAAACAATAAGAGATTTTGTAGCAATAAACTAGCATACACTTAATTATTCTTTATATAGTGCTAACATATTCTGCAGTGCTTTACAGAGATAATGCATTATTTCCTGTCCCATGGATCTTACAATCTGAATACCCTATGTTTTTAGAGTGAGATTTTGTAGCAATAAACTAGCATACACTTAATTATCCTTTATATAGTGCTAACGTGTTCTGCAGTGCTTTACAGAGATAATGCATTATTTCCTGTCCCGTGGAGCTTACAATCTAACAAACCTTGGCCATTCACCCTCACTGGCAGCGGGTGAATACCCTATGTTTTTGGAATGTGAGCGGAAACAGGAGTATCCACCCATACAAACATCTATAGATAGTTCCCTGGCAGGAATGAAACCAAATCAAAGGAGCCCAACTCTGCAAAGAAGCAGTAGCCTTTGCACACCTTTTCATATCGAGGATGCTCACTAAATTTTGGTATTAAGTAGAGAGGGATATTCTGAGACAATTTGCAATTTGTTTTCATTTTTTATTATGCTTATTTGCTGTAATGCATATTATATTATTAAGCATATTTTTCAGCAGCTTTCCAGTTTGCAATTTCAGCAATCTGGTTGCTAGGGTCCAAATTACCCTAGCAACCATGCATTAAATAGGAGACTGGAATATGAATAAGAAAGGACCTGAATAGAAAGATGAGTAATAGAAAGTAGCAATGACAATAAATGTGTAGCCTTATTAGGGATGCACTGAATTGGCCAGGATTTGGCCGAATCCTTGTGTGTGGCTGAACCGAATCCTAATTTTCATATGTAAATTACGTTTGGGAAGGTAAATCGCATGACTTTTCATCTCAAAACAAGGAAGTAAAACAGTTTTTTCACTTTTTCCTTTCTCGCCTCTAATTTGCATATGCAAATTAGGATATGGGTTCCTTATTCGACCAAAGATTCAGGGATTTGGCCTAATCCTAAATAGTGGATTTGGTGCATCCCTAAGCCTTAAAGAACATATGTTTTTAGATGGGGTCAGTGACCCCCATTTGAAAGCTGGAAAAAGGCAAACGTGCAGGGCAAATAATTCATAAACTATGAAATATAAATAGCCCATTGCAAAGTCGCAAGGAATTGGACATTCTATAACATACTAAAATTTAACTCAAAGGTGAACCAACCCTTTAAATTAAGTTTGAATAATGCCTGCTTATAAACCCAAACAAAGCATTATTATCATAAAGGTGTTTATAAAGTGCTAATATATTCTGAAATATTGTACAATAGAAGGGTGCATACATCAAACAGGCAAATTACATACAAATTCCAGTACAGGAGAGCTCTGCTCAGAATATACATCTAAAAGGAGTCAGTGTATTTCATATTCATCATAATAAATGATGGTGAACCTTTAGACTGGTTCAATAAGTACAGTATCTAAAATATGACATTGCTAGCCATATTCATTTTTAGGTTTTAGTTTTCTTAAAGATCTGTTACTACTTCATAATGTTAAAGAGTGGTAAATGGATTGGCTGATACAGAACATTATGATTAGGGATGCACCGAATCCACTTTTTTGGATTCGGCCGAACCCCCGAATCCGTTGTGAAAGATTCAGCCGAATACCGAACCGAATCCGAATCCTAATTTGCATATGCAAATTAGGGGTGGGAAAGGGGAAACATTTTTTACTTCCTTGTTTTGTGACAAAAAGTCACGCAATTTCCCTCCCACCCCTAATTTGCATATGCAAATTAGGATTTGGATTCGGTTCAGCCGGGCAGAAGGATTTGGCCGAATCCGAATCCTGCTGAAAAAGGCCGAATCCTGGCCGAATCCCGAACCGAATCCTGGATTCGGTGCATCCCTAATTCTGATGCCCTGGGAATAATGCCTGGAATACCTCTTTATTCATGACAGGATGCCACATTCATTTTGTTGTGTTAATTCCATTTATTTAAGAGAAAAATAGCTGCTAAATATGTTTCTGGACAAGTCTTCTTAACATTTATTGACACAGTAAGCTTTATGTGCCAAAAATGCCCAGCTAAACACTGGGTTAAAGACATTTTCTTTTTTTTTAAGCACTTTCACCCAGTGTTTTGCTTGGCATTTTTTGTCCCTTTGCTGTAGATACACAAGGTCAGTGAAAAGCCAAAATTTTTAGAGCTCACCGAAAAACAAAGCCCCTGCATTATACTGTTCCCAAGATATCTCTTCAAGGGGTTGTTCACCTTTGAGTTAACGGTTAGTATGATAGAGAGAGGGATATTCTGAGATCATTTGCAATTGGTTTTTCAGTTTTTTATATTTTTATTCAGCAGCTCTCCAGTTTGCAATTTCAGCCATCTGGTTGCTAAGGTCCAAATTCCCCTAGCAACCATACATTGATTTGAATGAGAGACTGGATTGTGAATAGGAGAGGACCTGAATAGAAAGATCAGGAATAAAAAGTAGCAATAACAATTGTAGTCTTAGGGTAGGACTACATGGGCATTTTCTGTGCGATCCGACATGACACGACTGTCGGATGTGTCAGTGTCTGCATCCGACAGTCGTCTCACGTCGTCAACGCTGCGACACCATCCGACAACGCATTCACTTACCTTATTTCCTTCGCATGCGATTTGACACCTGCATTTTTGCACAGCGCGTCGGATCGCACAGAAAACGCCCGTGTAGTCCTAACTTTAGAGACCATTTTCTTTTAGATGGGGTCAGTGACCCCCATTCGAAAGCTGGAAAGAGTAAAGGTGGCCATACACGGATAGATCCGCTCGTTTGGCGATGTCGCCAAATGAGCGGATCTCTCCCCGATATGCCCACCTTGAGCCCAACGATTGGATCGTAATGGTGGCTTTACGGGCGGGACGGGATTTTTAGTCTCATCCGATCGAGATCTGCCCGACTTTCGGTCAGATCTCGATCGTGGAAGCCCATCGGGGGGCCCCATACACAGGCCAATAAGCTGCCGACCCATCTGTCGGCAGCTTTTATCGGCCCGTGTATGGCCACCTTAAGAAGAAGAAGGCAAATAATTCAAAAACTATAAAAAAATAAATAATGACAACCAATTGAAAAGTTGCTTAGAATTACCCATTTTATAACATACTAAAAGTTAACTTGAAGGTGAACCACCCCTTTAAAGAACTCATCATAGCCATATCTTTTGACAACTTGATTTACTGAGACAGATCTGTCCCTTTTGTCCTTTGTGACTCTGCAGTTTCCCCCCCATGTGTATGATGTCCCAGAGTAAACCTGGCCTGCCAGTTGCTAGACGCATGCTCCATTCCCTCTTATATGGAAACAGCGTTTAGCTGCATATTCTGTATCTTCAGTCACTTGTGTGATCCATAATATTGAACAAGCCTTGGGGTGGCACCCTGTGTGGCCACTCATATTACCTGAAGGGGTGGGGAAAGACAAGGGCATTTATTAAACTTTCCTAGTCACAAGGGGACTCCCAATGAGTGTTAGTAACAATAACAACTGACAGTAGTCACTAGTTTTATAAAACAATAGCAAAACACAGATTCTCTTTGGACCCAATACTTTTTTTTTTTTTTAGTTTTTATGTTTCATTATTTTGTTACTTGGATCCCAAATTCCTGAGGCAAAAGTGAGGCAGCTAAACATTGGATGTTGCAAGCAGAGCTTGGGAGTGAAACTGCTCCGGGACAGACAGACCTTTCCCTTGCATTACAGCTGATCTGTATGTGTTTGACCTTTCCTCTACTTCTGCCTGTAGGAATTCTGCAACTGCTAAACAACTCAAGTCACACAATCCGGTGTCCCTCCCTCAGGAGCTAGTGACCTGCAATGGACTACCTTGTCCTGAGAATTCTGAGAATAAAAGATGGCATTTAGCATTCTATCCCCCAAATGTAATAAAATGCACTGTTTGCCCAGGAGCAGTAACCTATAGCAACCAATAAGATGGCTGCTTTTAAACAGGTTACCAATAAATGCTACCTGCTGTTTGGTTGCCATGGGTTACTGCCCATGAGCAAACTTAGTGCCTTTAACCTTATGTTTAGTACATTCCAAATATCCATTTTTATGACCAGGTTGAAGTGACATCATTTTTTTTTCGGTGCAGAATATTTGCTTTTCAAAAATACAGTGAAACTCAATTTTACATCACCTGATTTTAAGTTTCCCCTCATTTTACAGTGTTGTTTTGTGATCCCACGTATATATTATGCATAATACTTTTCCCTGATTTTACATTTTACTGGATTTTACACCATTTTTTTCTGATCCCCTGAAAAACGTAAAATGGGGTTTCTACTGTACATTTTAGTACATGCGCTGGCGCAAATGACAGATGCTTGCAAAGCATATCATAGCCACTGCGCAAAGAGAAAATTATTTACACAGAGGGGAAATTATTCTCAGTGCATATGTTTCTCCATTAAGGCCATTTAAATATTCCCCCTTTCATTGTTAATGAACTGCTATGACATTAGCCAAGTCACATTTGTGTTTGAGTGTCAAGATCGAGATCAAGCTTTTCTTTGAATGTGCACCCCTGTTGTTTCCCTTTGTCCTTCCATTTTTCTCCTTTTTCTCCATTTTTTTCTGGTTTCCTACAGTTCTTCTTTACTGGTTTTATCTTCTCAAACCTTTCCCATTCTTTTTTCTTGAGTATTTGTCACCTTTCTAAATTGTATACTACTTTGTGTGACTTGGCAGTGAAATCCCTTCCAAACCCCTTGGGTACACTAAACAGTCCCTCTGCTGGCCATGGGATACAGTGCAAAGTCATTTTGCTACCTCAACCATACACTTGTCCCACTCCTATGCTCAAGTGGCCACTGCATTATAATGCACAACATCTCTGGTTTGCATATGAAGGTATGGAACCTGTTATCCAGAATGCTCAGGACCTGCAGTTTTATAGATAAGGGATATTTCCATAATATGAATCTTCATACCTTGTCTATTAGAAAATAATTTAAACATTAAATAAACCCATTAGGCTGGTTTTGCTTCCAATAGGATGCATTATAATTATATATATCATTGTGATCAAGTACAAGGTACTGTTTTATTAATACAGAGAAAAAGTAAATCAATTCAAAAATTTGGATTATTTGGATAAAATGGACTCTACGGGACTTGTAATTTGGAGCTTTCTGGATAACATTTTTCAATATAACAAATCCCATACCTGTAATAGTTTGTACAGCCACTCCAATGCTGCTTTATGTTGCAAATTACTTACCAAACTAAGCCCTTTTTGCTTCTGCAGTACATAACCCCCTACCCCTCCATCCTTTTTTTTTTTTTTTTTTTTTTTTTTTTTAAAATCTTTGTCATTTTTTATAAGAAAAAAGGAGGGATACAGAAAGGAAAAAGGGGGAAGGTTAGGGCAGGGTTATACACAAAGAGGAAAAAGGTAATACCAGTATATTACAACATACATTTGTATGAGCAGTCATAAATTATACAATCCACATAAATTGAGCTGGTGAAATAGAGAAAGGAGAGTACTACGGTCCCAACTTACTCTTCTTCAATTATATACTGTTATTTCACTACCTTCAACAAACTTGAAGAACAAACATTATTTACCTCTTATTTAACTTTTATTTTATTCAATTGAATGCATATATTTTAACCACGGGTTCCATATTTCCCAGTATTTAGCACTTTTGTTATGGCTAATCGCTGTTAGTTCCTCCATTTTTCTTGTTTCATCCACGAACTTAACCCATTCACGGAATGTTGGTGGATCTACTTTTTTCCAACTTTTAGGGATTAAAGCTTTCGCTGCTTGTATCATATGTAGTAGCAACCCATTTTTAATCACCTTATTACTCCTTACATCATAATGCATAATAAGTTTGGGCAAAAAATCAGATGCTATATTTTCCTGTATGATATTTTCTATTGTTCCCTGAATCTCCTTCCAGTATTTTCCATCCATACTTCTTTCCTGATCTGACACTGACCCATATCTATGTTGACTCCGGAGGAAACTTCAGGCGATTTAGTGAAGTTTGACATACCGCCAGTGATTTCAATTACCAGCAATAGAGAGGCATCTTCGGGAGATTTGTCAAAAAAATTGTGGTTGACAAATCTTCACGTGTCCCACTACCCTAAATTACCTGACTGTTTCTTCAACATCAATGGTAATCTGACCACTACCCATGTGTCCTTCTGTGCCTAGAGGCAGTAACAGTTTAAATTGCTAATAATACTGCAATTATTGTTATTTAAAGATGCCCTCCCATAATCCCAGGTTCTGGGAATTCAAGGATATTTTATTTTGTACAACTGTCAATATTTCTGTAAAATCCCAAAGAGTACAAAAATGTACAAAAAGAAAACTATCTTTGGCTGTTTTGTAAAAAAATTAACAAAAATATTAAAACAATGACTTGTGTTTTACATTTAATGAATAAAATGAGTTACAAACAAGCTGCACCTCTCATACGTGTATTAACACAGTTTGTTTATTTTTCAGAGCAATTTGGCCCACTATTTTGGCTTCAGTCATCATTTGAGAGTCCTGAATTTTGTTTCAAGCTATTTTGACAAGTTGGATCCTGTATCTTCAGAGCATTTAAAAGTCACAGATACAGTGTTTGATGGGGTGGAAGTCAGAATCTTTGAACCCAAAAGGGGTTTTGATAAGAATTTGAAAAAAGCCATTGTATATATCCATGGTGGAGGATGGGCCCTGGGAAGTGCAAGTATGTGCATTTACTGCCCTTTAAATGTCTTTAATACTGGATAAAATTAGGCAAATATTGCATATTTCGATTTTTTTCTGTGCAGGAGATGCACAGCCATCTAAGGGCACACAAGGACATTTGCAGTCTGCAACTAAATCTTCGCATCTGTGAAGATACCCGTAGACAACACATCTCCCCATGTGCCATGGCTCTTAGCCTTAGGCCAGGGGCAGATGGAGTGTTGGCTCTGCTGTTTTCAGCCCCCATATGTTTTGCTTAGAGAAGCAGATCTGCTCCGTGCTCCATTTTCATTGATTTGGATAAGGTCCACTTGTGTGCAGTCACACGCAGAGGAGCAGAGGTCTTGACTAAAAAGCAGGCACTTTCAGGCCCACCTCCGTTTCGCTGCATTATCCAGAGCAATGGAGATGGGGCATGGAGCCCCATCACCTACTGTTGGCAAAGGGAAGAAACAAAAGATCTGTACAAACCATGATTTTGGAAGCTTGGCATGTTTGCACAAGAATGGGTTTGTAATTTCTAGTTATGTTAAAAAGCCTGCTATAGAAAAACCCAGGTCCAAGTCCCAGGTATTCCAGATAATAGATTCCATTCTTATATTTTTAAATGAATCAACTCAAGCCATCTTTCAATTGTTCAGCAAATACAACCACTAATAATTATTCTACAGAAAATATATGTTGCAAATGTATGATTATAAAGCTGTGACACTGTTCTTGTTATATCTCCAACTGTTTTTTTTGATATACCAGTGTTCCCTATCCACATTATCTCACGTTACTGGTATTCCCTGATTCAGCTAGGTTCCTCCCTAACCTCTGTCTCTCTTCATGCAAGAGTCAGATTTTGATTGACCTCATTACCTACAGGCTTGAGATGGTATTAGTGTTTTCTCTGATGGTGATTTTCATTAACGTTAGACATAATTATCATTTTGGCCTCACTGTTTGCAAGAACAATGACAGGTACTAGCTCACAAGGGTGCCACTGGGTGCCATTGAAGGAAACCACATTGACTTTTGTGGCAGTTCCCTAAAAGTGTTTCTGAAAAGGCTTTCTAGCTCATTGTCAGGTACAATCATTATAGTACAGTTTTCCATGGGGCAGTCATCTGACAAACTATTTTATGAGTGCTTTCATACTAGACAAAACAATGGTACATTTTATACAGTAAGCAGTACATGTAAAACTTCTTACTTAAAAAAAGTTATTTTTGCTCTAAAAGCACAGGCCATGAATCATTTGCTATGTTAAATTAAAATTCACATTTTAGTAACTACTAAATAATTTCTCATTCTGGATTGCAAACTTGTTCTTCTTTTTTTCATTTACATGTTTTATTACAAATCCCAAGAAACATCTTAAATTTGTCTAATGCTTTTCCTGTTCTACGGAACACCTTCCTGCTAGTGACTTCCCACTACAAAACTACCATAAAAGACAACTTAAAACACTAGAAGCCTATTACATAATTCCCTTACCTTATCCTGTAAAACAGAGCACCCTCCCATTACTGGTTTCCTGCTGCAAACTAGGTGAATGTTATGTGCATTGTAGTGAATGGAAAGCCAGTGGCACTTGAGGCTGTTGGGTATTCACTGTGATTCTCCTGTCTGACACATACAGTTTCTTATTATACATCTAACGTTGTGCTTTCTTTGTAGGAATGAGGTCCTATGATAGTTTATGCCGTAAAATATCTGAAGATGTGAATGCAGTTGTTGTTTCAATTGAGTAAGTCTAAAGAACCAAGGGACCAGGTCTCAGTCTAACTCACACTGTAGCACAGGGATCCCCAACCTTTTAAACCCGTGAACAACATTCAGAAGTAAAAGGAGTTGGGGAGCTACACTAGCATGAAAAATATTCCATGACAAATAAGGTTGTGATTGGCCATTAAGTAGCCCTGATGTGGATTGCCAACCCACACTGAGGTTCTGTTTGGTAGTGCACGTGGTTTTTATACAACCAAAACTTGTCTCCAACCCTGGAATTCAAAAATAAGCTCCTGCTTTGTGGACACTGGGAGCAACATCCAAAGGGTTGGAGAGCAACATGTCGCTCACGAGCTACTGGTTGGGGATCACTGCTGTAGCATGACCAGAATTGCCAAAATCATCCATATGCCAGTGCTTGTGTAGCCTTCATTCTGCAGTTGCTCAGCTGCTAGAAAGAAAAAATCTCCATTACTTGCACACAAAAAGAGTATGCACACTGTTATGTATTTAGTACAGTTTAGTACAATTGGACAAGTTTTCTCGCCATTGGTGTGAAAAAAACAGATCATGGGGCAGCCTTTGATTGCGACACTTGTTTTATCTGTGGCTAGTTGTCAGTGCATGATCCACGTAGGTTCTATTAGGCTAAGGCCACACTAGGTGATAGCGCCGCGATTTGACTCGCGGCGACTTTTCGCCGCGACTTTTAAGCCGCAATCGCTGGGGAAACTTTTGCGCTGGCAAGGCAATTTCGAGCGACAGTAGAAAAAAGATCGCCGCGTGTGTTTTTACGCTGGCGATTTTTCGCGATTCCCCATAGACGCCAGCGCAAAAGTTTCCCCAGCGATTACGGCTTAAAAGTCGCGGCGAAAAGTCGCCGCGAGTCAAATCGCGGCGCTATCGCCTAGTGTGGCCTTAGTCTTACATTTTACCATTTTTATTTGTTGGTATATCTGAAAAATGTGTGTGCAAAACTAAACGTTAAGATGAAAATGTTTCCTTTATGGATAATCAAGCATTTTAACCTGATTTCATCATCTGTCGCATCACATTAACCATGATTAAAGCTAATCTGGTTTTTCAAGTGTGTAAGCAGGAAATGTGGGTTGGTAGTATCTGAAACCTGTTAGTTGGCAATCCTGGCAACCCAATGAGCTGAAAGTTTCACTAGGCTTCTACGTAATAATCCTATAATTTGAGCTAAACCTCTGGCTCCAAATTACTTAATTACACTACAAATTGGCTACACAAAATGTATTTGACTCAATAATAACTCTTACTTTTAAGAGCAACCAATTCTTCTATCTCTAAGTTTAGTATCTTAAAGTGGTAGATCACCTTTCAGTTAACCAATAGAGATATTTATTTAATTTAAGTATGAAATTAGAGCTCATTACAATAAAATTCCACCACTCCCTATTCATTTCCTATGCAATATTTAGAAGCATACAGTACTTATCAAATTGTGAACTTTCACCCTCTGACAAATAGGCCTCTAAAATCCCATAGGAATGAATATAGGGTAGTGGAATTTTACTATGATGAGTTCTAATTTAAAAAATCTACACTTAGTAAGTTATGGAATGCCCTATTCTTTGTCTTAAATTTTTCCTCTTTTTTTATTTTGCCTTTTTCCAACTTTCAAAAAAATCCTGACCCCAGAAGCCAAAAAAAAGTATGCAGCTGCAATTTTATTGTTATTGTTACTTTTCATTACAATACTTTCTGTTAGAGTCCTGTAGTGGGTTGGATACCCGCGGAATACTTGCAGAGTGGTCGGGTTTTGGCAAAAAGTCCCAGATTCCCTGGTCTTGTGGGCTGTCCACAGGTAACCTGATTGGGTACCCAGCAAAGGTGCGGGCTTGATCCTTCCACCCTCCCCTGTGGCTCTGGTAGTTTTTTTTCCCATTTTTGTGCAGATCCGGCATTGGAATGATGTCAACTCCGGTCATAAGTGACATCACTTCCAGTTTTTGTGTCCCTGAAGGTTAGTTGACATATCGGGTAGCAATTCATTGAGGGATGTAGGTCTGGGTTGCGGGTCACAGGTAGCAGGTATGGGTCAGGTAGGGGTATAATAAAATAGAACCACTCTACTTTCTGTCCAGGCCCTCTCCTATACATCTTCCAGCCTTTCATTTCAACCACTGCATGTTTGGAAGGGTAAATTGGACAAAATAGCTAATAAAATTCTGGAGAGATGCTAAACAAACAGCTAAAAACATCCAGTTAAACTGGAGTGTAATAAATTATTAAGGCCCTGTCAAATGGCTATGCTGCTTTTTTATAATTATGGTGGTTCAGTTCTGTGACAGACACGGTTCTTCAATTCCATTGTGTTATGTAATGTACAGCATTTATACTAGGCTAGCTCCTGAATATCGAAAGACCTTCTGACTCAGATTATTGGGGACAGCTTTTTCACTATTTTTGGACTTTGCTGAATCCCAAATCTTTCATGAAGGATTCAGTCAAATCGCAAACCAAAATAGTGCTGTAAGCTTTAAAAAGAGCTGTCACGAAAAAGAAAATGTAAATTTATTTGCTTGTGTGTCAAAAAGTAATATGGTTTTAAGGATTTATTTGGACTAGGCACTTGGCTGAGTCTTGAACTGAATCCTGGATTCCGTGCATCCCTATTTATTAAAGTAAAATTCTAATTGATTAAAACTGGATGCAAATAAGGATTCATTCTGAATCAGTCTAATTTAAGCTACTGATTTGGCCCCTTAAGACCAAGTTGCAGTTTATCTTCCCCTGTGTGCGACTTCTCTTGTCAAAAGAGGAGCAAATTGACGTCTCTCCTCAGACCCTAATGGACGAACCAATCATTGACCCTAGGGTCAAAGATCAAATCAGGCCCAGATCTGGCTGTGTATGGCCATGTTTAGCTTGATCAATTGTAAATTTGCCAAAATAATACCATACACTGTATCTGCATTTGAAAATATTTGCAGTTTTTTGTAAGGGCTTTTGGGGTAAATTCATGAATATTTATCTGAAGATAGAACTTCATTTAGAAACCAGCAAAATATGAATGAAAACAACAGGGCAGATAACAAAAATGCTGCAAAAAAGACCATCATTTATACTTCATAACATTTGAAAATCTACAACATAGAAATATAGTGGGTCTCATTTATCAACACTGAGCAAATTTGTCCATGGGCTGTTACCTATAGCAACCAATCAGTTTGCTGCATTCATTGTTCTTCTTGCAGCTGGCTTTAAAGGAAAACTATACCCCAAAATGAATACTTAAGCAACAGATAGTTTATATCAAATTGAATGACATATTAAAGAATCGTACCAAACTGGAATATATATTTACATAAATATTGCCCTTTTACATCTCTTGCCTTGAACCACCATTTTGTGACTCTATCTGTGCTGCCTCAGAGATCACCTGACCAGAAATACTACAACACTAACTGTAACAGGAAGAAGTGAGGAAGCAAAAGGCAGAACTCTGTCTGTTAATTGGCTCATGTGACCTTACATGTGGTTTGTATGTGTGCACAGTGAATCTTACGATCTCAGGGGGCGGCCCTTATTTTTTAAAATGGCAATTTTCTATTTATGATTACCCAATGGCACATACTGCTAAAAAAGTATATTATTATGATAATGGTTCATTTACATGAAGCAGGGTTTTACACATGAGCTGTTTTACTCAGTATCTTTTAATAGAGACCTACATTGTTTGGGGGGTATAGTTTTCCTTTAAAAAGCTAATCACTGATTGGTTGCTATAGGTAACAGACCATGGGCAAATTTGTCCAGTGTTGATAAATGAGCCCCAGCAGTGTATGTCAAGTCAGATTTATCATTTCCATTTATTAAGTTACTGGTCCTTTAAACAGTATTTCTGTCAGTGTCCAGTAGTCATAATGGAGAATACTGACATTGACTTTCACATTACAGAGATAATAGAAGTTGCCATCCCCCAGGGCATAACATGGCAGATAAACAAAGTGTTTCTCCCTCTGCAGAGCACAACAGGGCAGCCATTGTATCCACTGAAACAATAACATTCCACTGACCTGTTACAGTGAGCTCTGGAGAACTGTCATTTTATTAGTAACCGTAAAACAAGTACAAAGGATCTATGTGGAGCTACAAACTAGGTCAGGGACTAAAGCGTCCCCAAAGATGAATCTATTGCACTCCACTAGAATCACAAAATACAGCTTTGCTGAAAATAGCACTGCTAGCGTACCAAGAAATACATTTCAAAAATGAGCACCAAAGCATGTTTCTTGGCTAAAAGAACATCATACAAATATTTTTTAAAATAAAAGGCCAGTGTTCTATGCCTGATAATTTAAATTAAAAAAATAGAAAGGTACTGTAAATACAAGCTTAATTTCAATTAAATACAATTTCCTTTATAGAATAAATACAAATGTATGGACCCATTTGCAAAATAGTGAGATTTGAAGTGGAGACACACAAAGTAAAGACAACAATAGGTTCTGCAATAAACTGTTTTCTTAATTCGTTATCACCATCCAAAACCCACAACCTGAAGGTATCCCCATCCAGGTCTGGACTGGGATTCCAAATAGGCCCTGGCATTTCAAGTTCAGAGAGACTCAAACAGCTGCCAACCAGTCCACTACATAGTAATTCACAGCTTTCCCAGATTGCCAGTCGAGGCCTGCCCCCATCTGCTTCCCAAAGATGTCTTCTGAGTGAATCCTCCAGTTTACCAATTCTTGACCACGGATAATGGAAGGCTCACATGTTCTGGTGTAGCTGGCTAAAAAGTACCTGTGACTCTCATGGCTTCCATAGTTTTGCAAGAAGCAAAGGTGTACGCACTTTGCAGAACATTAACCAGACCATTCTTTGATTGAAAAGTTCTCAATTTCTGCTTCTGTTCAAGTCCAAGATTTTAAACAAACTGGCTATGCAAACGTTTTATTCAGATCATATTGTGTATTTGTCCCTTTGGTTTTCATATTGTATATTATTGTATATTTGTCTCTGTGGTATGTATGTGTCCATCATCTGAGGAGAAGCCCTTCTGAACATAAAATGTTCATGTTTTTCAGGTACAGGCTGGTGCCAGATGTCCATTTTCCTGAGCAATTAAATGATGCACTTGCTGCCACCAAGTACTTTTTGCACCCTGAGGTGCTTGCAGAATATTCTATCGATCCATTGAGAATCGCAGTGTCTGGGGACAGTGCTGGAGGGAACCTAGCGGCTGCAGTCTGTCAGCAGGTACTGGAACAAATATTCCTGTTTGTGCTGATAAAACAATTTCATTTTGTGAAGTCTTAAAACATTTTCAACTGACGGAGACCTAGTGTATGTATAAATAGCCTCTCTCGGAACTATGCTTATAATTATGTACAGGTATGGGGTATATTATCTGCAAACCTAATATCCAAATGTTTCAAAGTATGACAATTAAATCCCTTAGAGTGCATTTTAACCAAATAACGATGTTTTTTCATACCACCCAACTGTCGCATTTTCTGCGGGATAGTCCCAATAGTAAGCGCTTAGCCCGCAGTCCCGGATTTATTACTGATATGTTGTGAATTTCTCTTTGATCTCATGCACGGACGCCAGAAAAAGATATAACATTTCAAAAACTTAATTCAAACAATATCATATTTTGCTGGTTAGTGACCCCTAGGACAATTTTAATAAGACATAAATACAGGTATGGGATCCATTATCCGAAAACCTGTTATCCAGAAAGCTCCGAATAACAGACTCCATTTAATCCAAATAATCCAAAATTTTAAAAAATAATTTCCTTTTTTCTCTGTAATAATACAACAGTAGCTTGTACTTGACCCAAACTAAGATAGAATTAATCCTTATTGGAAGCAAAACCAGTCTATTGGGTTTATTCAATGTTTACATGATTTTCTAGTAGTCTAAAGGTATGGAGATCCAAATTACAGAAATATCCATTATGCAGAAAAAAAACAGGTCCCAAGCATTCTGAATAACAGGTCCAATACCTGTATAAAATAATTTAGTTCACAAACAAACATGTGAGGGGCCATTTAATTTACCCAGGGTTGTGTTCTACCTTTATTGGAGTCTTGCATGTGCCTTAATGTGTGAAGGATTTACCACAGTGGGGATTTTCTTAGCTATTCTGTTTATGTTATGTATATTAACTTTATGTTTAGACAAAATATTAGACAGTGCTCTTGCACAAAAAGATGTGTAAGAAAATATTAAGCCCCTAGGTGGAACTACATGTCCACTCAGAGTTACAACAACAAGATTTAGTAAAAAAAAAAAGGCTCAGAAGGCAAACAATGAGTACGGTACATGTTCACAGGAAGAAGTACATTTCTGGTAATTTTTATACTATTTTGGAAATAGATCAGTGAAAAATACATCATTGAGTCTCTCAAGTTCAAACTGTTTATTTTGTTAATTTCTGGATCAGCTAAGCAATCTCTTGTTGGGTCAGTGAAGGAAAACTTTTCTTCCTGATTCCAAGAATCCCTGGATCAATCACCTATGCGTAGAAGCATAGAAGGGGATACATGAACGACAGGAATGAAGGGTCAGCATACAAGCACAGATAGTTTTGTACAATTTTATCTTACATGTATGGAGTATATTTTACCAACCTTGAATTTTCTCTAGCTAAGAAGGCATCCAGCCTTTTGTTGAAGTTATCTAATGTATCTGCCAGTGCAACCGAATGTGATATAATTCCCCAAGCTCCCAGCTCTCACTGTAAAAAAAAAAAAAAAAACCTTTTGTGGCGATTTACAACCTATAATGCTTAGGACTGTTTTTTTATTTCCAGAAAATCATACAGTAACTAATATAGATGCCTGAACCAGTTGTCACTGTACACGCTTTTCTTATTCTACATTAGGGATGTAGTGAACGTCGGGAAAAAAGTTTGCGAACATATTCGCGAACTTGCGTCAAAAATGCGAACGGTTCGCGAACGTCGCGAACCCCATAGACTTCAATGGGAAGGCGAATTTTAAAAGCTAGAAAAGACATTTCTGGCCAGAAAAATGATTTTAAAGTTGTTTAAAGGGTGCAACGACCTGGACAGTGCCATGCCAGAGGGGGATCAAGGGCAAAAATGTTTCTAAAAAATCCATTGTTGACACAGCGCTGCGTTTTGTGCTGTAAAGGGCAGAAATCACACTACATTTCTAAACCTGTGTAATAAAATGCTTTAAAACGTCCGGCGTCTACATGCCAATCAAGTCGTGTAAAGGTTACAGCCTGTTCACACGCAAAGATGAAACGCGGTGCTTACTGCAACGCAAAAAGACGCAAAGAGCTTTAATGAATGATACCGTCAAGTGAGCAAATAATAGTTTTTAATTACTAGTTGCTTGTCACCTCCAGGATGTTCGTCCTGTTGGTGGCAATATTTCTGTAGTGGTGTGTTTAGCAGTCACCGTGCTTGTGCGCACGTGCACGGTCAGGCAGAGGTAATCCAATGTACAGTGAAGTGAACCAAAAAACACTGATTCTGCAGTGTGGGCCCAGTTTTGGTGTACTTTATTGATCACCTGCGGTGACCATAAAAGATGCGATTTTGCCACTGTTGCAGAACCCTGAAAAATTAGGCATGTGTACTTTCCTGAAAAATTATCTTTTTTTTGTCACAGCCACTGAAGCACAGAGGCCAGAAAAAATATGCCATATAAATGCTGAAAATATTAATTTTTTTTTGTCGCAGCCACTGCAGCACAGAGGCCAGAAAAAATATGCCATATAAATGCTGAAAATATTAATTTTTTTTGTCGCAGCCACTGCAGCACAGAGGCCAGAAAAAATATGCCATATAAATGCAAACAATATTAATTTTTTTTGGTCGCAGCCACTGCAGCACAGAGGCCAGGAAAAATATGCCATATAAATGCTAACAATGTAAATTTTTTTTGTCGCAGCCACTGAAGCACAGAGGCCAGAAAAAATATGCCATATAAATGCTGAAAATATTCATTTTTTTTGGTCGCAGCCACTGAAGCACAGAGGCCAGAAAAAATATGCCATATAAATGCTGAAAATATTCATTTTTTTTGGTCGCAGCCACTGAAGCACAGAGGCCAGAAAAAATATGCCATATAAATACTGAAAATATTCATTTTTTTGTCACAGCCACTGAAGCACAGAGGCCATAAAAAATATGCCATATAAATGCTGAAAATATTCTGTTTTTTTTTTGGTCGCAGCCACTGAAGCACAGAGGCCATAAAAAATATGCCATATAAATGCTGAAAATATTCATTTTTTTGTCACAGCCACTGAAGCACAGAGGCCATAAAAAATAAGCCATATAAATGCTGAAAATATTCTGTTTTTTTTGGTCGCAGCCACTGAAGCACAGAGGCCAGAAAAAATATGCCATATAAATGCTGAAAATATTCATTTTTTTGTCACAGCCACTGAAGCACAGAGGCCAGAAAAAATATGCCATATAAATGCTGAAAATATTCCGTTTTTTTTGGTCGCAGCCACTGAAGCACAGAGGCCATAAAAAATATGCCATATAAATGCTGAAAATATTCTGTTTTTTTTGGTCGCAGCCACTGAAGCACAGAGGCCATAAAAAATAAGCCATATAAATGCTGAAAATATTCTGTTTTTTTTGGTCGCAGCCACTGAAGCACAGAGGCCAGAAAAAATATGCCATATAAATGCTGAAAATATTCATTTTTTTGTCACAGCCACTGAAGCACAGAGGCCAGAAAAAATATGCCATATAAATGCTGAAAATATTCCGTTTTTTTTGGTCGCAGCCACTGAAGCACAGAGGCCAGAAAAAATATGCCATATAAATGCTGAAAATATTCATTTTTTTGTCACAGCCACTGAAGCACAGAGGCCAGAAAAACTCAGGATTTACCTGGATTCAAATTAAACCAGTAGGGTTTGCACCCTAGTTTGTAACGGTGGTGGAGGGAGGAGGACGCTAAAGGACAGCTGTATGTGGAGTCATGAGGCGTGCAGAGAAGGACAGCTGCATGGGGAGTCAGAATCAGAAACTCAGCACAAGTCTTCCGGCGTGCAGTAACCCTCCGAGATCCACCCCTCATTCATTTTAATAAAGGTCAGGTAATCCACACTTTTGTGACCTAGGCGAGTTCTCTTCTCAGTTACAATCCCTCCTGCTGCACTGAAGGTCCTTTCTGAGAGGACACTTGAGGCGGGGCAAGACAAGAGGTTCATGGCAAATTGTGACAGCTCTGGCCACAGATCAAGCCTGCGCACCCAGTAGTCCAGGGGTTCATCGCTCCTCAGAGTGTCGATATCTGCAGTTAATGCCAGGTAGTCCGCTACCTGCCGGTCGAGGCGTTCTTTGAGGGTGGATCCCGAACGGTTCTGCCGCTGCCTTGGACTGAAAAACATTTGCATGTCTGACGTTACAGAGTGGCCTAAGTGCTTTGTCCTTGCAGGTGCGCTCGTGGCAGGATTACTGGCACCTCTGCCCCTGGAATGTTGATGAGTTCCTGAAGTGACATCACCCTTAAAAGCATTGTACAACATGTTTTGCAGGCTGGTTTCTAAATGCAGCATCCTTTCAGACTTGTGGTATGTTGGTAACATTTCTGCCACTTTATGCTTGTACCGAGGGTCTAGTAGAGTCGCGACCCAGTACAGGTCCTTCTCCTTAAGCCTCTTGATACGGGGGTCCTTCAACAGGCATGACAGCATGAAAGACCCCATTCTCACAAGGTTGGATGCAGAGGTATCCATCTCCGCTTCCTCGTTATCAAGGACTGCATCATCCACGGTCTCCTCCCCCCAGCCACGTACAAGACCAGGGGTCCCCAAAAGGTCACCACTAGCCCCCTGGGAAGCCTGCTCCTGTTGGTCCTCCTCCTCCACAAAGCCACCTTCCTCCTCTGACTCCACTTCTGACACCTCTCCCTGCGTTGCAGCAGGTGCCTGGGTTCGTTCTGGTGATTCCGACCAGAAATCGTGCGCTTCCTGCTCCTCGTCACGCTGGTCTACAGCCTCATCTGTCACTCGTCGCACGGCACGCTCCAGGAAGAAAGCAAAGGGTATTAGGTCGCTGATGGTGCCTTCGGTGCGACTGACCATATTTGTAACCTCTTCAAAAGGGCGCATGAGCCTGCAGGCATCGCGCATAAGCACCCAGTAACGGGGTAAAAAAATCCCCAGCTCTGCAGATCCAGTCCTACCACCCAGTTCAAACAGGTATTTGTTGACGGCTCTTTGTTGTTGCAGCAGACGTTCCAACATGAGGAGCGTTGAATTCCAGCGAGTCTGGCTGTTGCAAATCAAACGCCTGACTGGCATGTTGTACCGCTGCTAAATGTCAGCAAGGCGTGCCATGGCTGTGTAGGACCGTCTGAAATGGGCCGACACCTTCCTGGACTGCCTGAGAACGTCCTGGAATCCTGGGTACTTTGAAACAAAAC
The DNA here is from genome assembly GCA_038501925.1 of Xenopus petersii. Taxonomy (NCBI): domain Eukaryota; kingdom Metazoa; phylum Chordata; class Amphibia; order Anura; family Pipidae; genus Xenopus; species Xenopus petersii. The sequence continues at coordinate 46,728,299 of CM076681.1, read as the reverse complement.
GTTGTACTATTAAATTCAGAACATGTGCCATGCTGGGCACATGTGTTAAATTGCCCAGTCTCAGTGCTGCCAACAGATTGCTTCCATTGTCACACACCACTTTTCCGATCTTCAGTTGGTGTGGGGTCAGCCACCGATCGGCCTGTGACTGCAGAGATGACAGGAGTACAGATCCGGTATGGTTTTTGCTTTCCAGGCACGTCATCCCCAAGACAGCATGACAACGGCGTACCTGGCACGTCGAATAGCCTAGGGGGAGCTGGGGGTGCACAGGTGTGGAGGAGGAGGACCCAGCAGCAGAGGACGAAGAAGAGGAAGAAGACGAGGTAGAGAGCGAAGGAGGAGTAGAGGTGGTGGCAGAACCGCGTGCAATCCGTGGCGGTGACACCAACTCCACTGTCGTTGTTGAGCTACACATTCCCTGCTTCCCAGCCATTACCAAGTTCACCCAGTGGGCAGTGTAGGTGACATACCTGCCCTGACCATGCTTGGAGGACCATGCGTCAGTAGTCATATGGACCTTTGGCCCAACACTGGCAGAGATGAGGTGACTTGGCTCTGCACATGGTGGTACAGGTGTGGTATTCCCTTTTTTGAAAAAAAATTGCGGCTGGGTACCTTCCACTGCGGTGTCCCAATTGCTACAAATTTGCGGAAGGCCTCAGAGTCCACCAGCTGGTCTGGTAAAAGCTGGCGGGCTAAGAGTGCGGACAAGCCAGCTGTCAGACGCCGGGCAAGGGGGTGCCTCGCAGACATTGGCTTCTTACGCTCAAACATGGCCCTCACAGAAACTTGGCTGGGGGCAGATGACTGGGAATGGGAACTGGTGGTCAAGGTGGAAGGCGGAGTGGAGGGTGGTTCAGACGGGTGAAGGACAGCAGAGGTAGAGCAGTAAGATGCTGGACCAGAAGGAGGGTGGCTTTTAGTTTGCCTGTTGCCTTTGAGGTGTTGCTCCCAAAGTGCTTTGTGCTTGCCGTTCATGTGCCTTCGCATAGAAGTTGTATCTATGTGGCTGTTGGGCTTCCCAAGACTCAGTTTCTGACTGCACTCATTGCAAATGACAACGCTTTTGTCAGAGGCACACACATTAAAAAAATCCCACACTGCTGACCTTTTTGAGGCTGGCAATCTGGCGGTAACAGTAGAAGTCGGCGGCGTTGGCGGCAATGGCGGGTGCGTTGGCCGGCTGACCACAGGTGCCGATACATGTTGTTGCCCTACTGTTCCCTGCGAGCTGTCCTCCCTGCTTCTTCTAAGTCTTATTCTCCTCCTGCCTCTCTGACTCTCCGTCTCTCCATCTGAACTATCCTCCTCTTGCTCTCTTCTACTGGGCACCCATAAAACATCAATCTCCTCATCCTCATTCTCCTCAGATGCATCAATTTCTTCTACCAGCTCACAGAAGGAAGCAGCAGCGGGGACCTCCTCGTCATCACTCATTATGTCCATCTCTGTTGTGTTCTCTGCCAGAATTAAATCTGGTGTAACGTCCTCATCTCCTTCATCTTCTTCTGCCAATAATGGTTGCGCATCACTCAGTTCAAGAAACTCATGTGAAAATAACTCCTCTGACTCCAGTGAAGAAGGGGCGCCGGTGGTGGAGGAAGTGTTACGTGGGGTGCCCATAGCAGTGGAGGATGAGGATGTTGTGGTAAAGTTAGAAACGGTAGAGGATGGGGTGTGCTGTGTAAGCCAGTCAACTACCTCTTCAGCATTTTGGGAGTTCAGGGTCATTGCCTTTTTAAAACTGGGCAATTTCCTAGGGCCACAGGATAGCATAGCAGCACGGCCCCTAGTGCCTCTGCGTGGCGGCCTGCCTTTGCCTGGCATTATTTTTAAAACAACAACAACAACAACTCAGGTGGTGTTTCTAGAGACGGTATTATTATTGACAGAATGTGAACAAGCTCACACAGCTAAGTGGCAGTGGTTTGAAAATGAAGAAGAAGAACACACTGGGCAAACAAGGCCTACAAGGTCAACGTATACACTACTACAGCAGTGGATACGGAATATATTATTGCTGCCTGAAAAACGTCACTCGGGTGGTGTTTCTAGAGACGGTACTATTATTGATATTTAGACAGAATGTGAACAAGCTCACACAGCTAGATGGTTGTTGTTTGAAAATGAAGAACACACTGAGCAAATAATGCCTACAAGGTTAACGTATACACTACTACAGCAGTGGATACGGAATATATTATTGCTGCCTGAAAAACGTCACTCGGGTGGTGTTTCTAGAGACGGTATTATTGTTGATATTTAGACAGAATGTGAACAAGCTCACACAGCTAGATAGTTGTTGTTTGAAAATGAAGAACACACTGGGCAAACAAGGCCTACAAGGTCAACGTATACACTACTACAGCAGTGGATACGGAATATATTATTGCTGCCTGAAAAACGTCACTCGGGTGGTGTTTCTAGAGACGGTATTATTATTGATATTTAGACAGAATGTGAACAAGCTCACACAGCTAGATGGTTGTTGTTTGAAAATGAAGAACACACTGAGCAAATAATGCCTACAAGGTCAACGTATACACTACTACAGCAGTGGATACGGAATATATTATTGCTGCCTGAAAAACGTCACTCGGGTGGTGTTTCTAGAGACGGTATTATTATTGATATTTAGACAGAATGTGAACAAGCTCACACAGCTAGATGGTTGTTGTTTGAAAATGAAGAACACACTGAGCAAATAATGCCTACAAGGTTAACGTATACACTACTACAGCAGTGGATACGGAATATATTATTGCTGCCTGAAAAACGTCACTCGGGTGGTGTTTCTAGAGACGGTATTATTATTGATATTTAGACAGAATGTGAACAAGCTCACACAGCTAGATGGTTGTTGTTTGAAAATGAAGAACACACTGAGCAAATAATGCCTACAAGGTTAACGTATACACTACTACAGCAGTGGATACGGAATATATTATTGCTGCCTGAAAAACGTCACTCGGGTGGTGTTTCTAGAGACTGTATTATTATTGATATTTAGACAGAATGTAAACAAGCTCACACAGCTAGATGGTTGTTGTTTGAAAATGAAGGACACACTGAGCAAATAATGCCTACAAGGTTAACGTATACACTACTACAGCAGTGGATACGGAATATATTATTGCTGCCTGAAAAACGTCACTCGGGTGGTGTTTCTAGAGACGGTATTATTATTGATATTTAGACAGAATGTGAACAAGCTCACACAGCTAGATGGTTGTTGTTTGAAAATGAAGGACACACTGAGCAAATAATGCCTACAAGGTTAACGTATACACTACTACAGCAGTGGATACGGAATATATTATTGCTGCCTGAAAAACGTCACTCGGGTGGTGTTTCTAGAGACGGTATTATTATTGATATTTAGACAGAATGTGAACAAGCTCACACAGCTAGATGGTTGTTGTTTGAAAATGAAGGACACACTGAGCAAATAATGCCTACAAGTGCACTACTATTGGTGCACTACTATGAAGAACAGCAACAGCACTGTACACGTTAAAGAACAGTAAGATAAGTAAAAGAAAAAAAAAATATATGTATATTAAAAAAAATATTTTTCTCGGGTTGGTGCTGCTGAACTACTAGGAGCAGCACAGTAGCACACCAGTCCCACTCCCCAACACTGCTAGACTAATAGCACTGGGCTTATAGTAGCAACTAGCAAAGTAAAAAAACAAAAAAGAAAATAAAAGCAGTCCTTACAAGGACTATTGGGTTATTACAGCAGTCAGCAGATGAGATCAGAAGAGATCAGTGCCCACAGCAGGCAGCTACATACAGAGCACTGCAGTAGAAGGTAGATTACTAGCCAGCAAAGCTACCCTAAAATGTCCCTCAAATCCCTGCAGACTTCTGTCCCTCCAATACAGAGCAGTATCAAGTAGATTACTAGCCAGCAAACTTACTATCAACTGTCCCTCAAAGAAATCAGTGAAATCAGTAACAGCTCTCTCCCTACACTAGCTCTTGCAAGCACACACAGGCAGAATGAAAAAAACGCTGCAGGGCTTCAGTTTATATATGGAAGGGGAGTGGTCCAGGGGGTGTGGGGGTGGTCCAGGAGGGAGAGCTTCCTGATTGGCTGCCATGTATCTGCTGGTCTGGGGTGAGAGGTCAAAAAAAAGCGCCAGGTAAGGCGAACCCAAAATGGCGAACGTCGCGCGACGTTCGCGAACTTGCGGCGGACGCGAACAGCCGATGTTCGCGCGAACAAGTTCGCCGGCGAACAGTCCGCGACATCCCTATTCTACATTGCTGTGGGATCCATTTGCACTTCATACTTACACAAAACAGTGTAAAATGTTATAAACCAAGCCTGAGAACTCATAAAGAATAGTCATATGAGACTTTCAACCTACACTACAGTGCAAACTGATTTTTAAAGGGATTGCTCACCTTCCAACACTTTTTGACTTAAATTGTTTTCAGATTGTTCACCAGAAATAAAGACTTTTTGAAGTTACTTTCTATTTTATATTTGTGACTGTGATTTTGTTTTTCACCTTATTATGCCTTTCTAAACAGCACTGGGAGGGGGTCACCGAAGCTGTAAACCAGGGGTCTCCAACCTTTTTTACCAATGAACTACATTGAAATGTAAAACTAGTTGGTGAGCAACCCAAGCATGAAAAAAGTCCCTGGGGTGCCAAATAAGGACACTGACTGGCTATATTGGAGCCACTATGTGGACTGGCAGTCTACAGGAGGCTCTGTTTGGCAATATGCCTGTTTTTTATGCAACCAAAACTTGCCTCCAAACCAGGAATTCAAAAATAAGCACCTGCTTTGGGGCAACTGAGAGCAACATCCAAGTGGTTGGCGAGCAATATGGTGCTCACGAGCTACTGGATGGGGACCTCTGCTGTAAACTGTTCTTAATTGATACATTAGTTGATACATTTCTTATCTGTGCCCCTGCTGAGTAGAATCCCTGGGTTTCATTAAAGGTACAATTGACACAATAGTTGGTAATACTCCAGAGATGCTGCTGAGAAATGTATCAACTAATGTAGCAAATTGTAACAGTCCAGAATCTGCATAAACTTCAATTTTGGAATCATGGTAAAATGAAAAAATGGAAAGCAATTGAAAAAAAGGCTTTATTTCTAGTTATCTTAAAACAATAAAGAGACTTTTTACTTGAATATTGAATATTACTATGTATTTACCTCATTTTAACCAGCTATTATTTTATTTACAGCTAGCTGGAGATAGCAGTGTAACAACCAATGTGAAACTCCAAGCCTTGATCTACCCCGTGCTGCAGGTTTTAGATTTCAACACTCCCTCATATCAACAAAACATGGACATGCCAATTCTTTCTCGATTCGTCATGATAAAGTTTTGGCTCGACTACCTGAATGGAAGCCACAGTTTTGCACATTCAATGCTGGTAAACAATCATACGTCACTTGACCTCAGTGAAACCATAAGCTTACGGGAGCTATTGAACTGGAATTCATTATTGCCTCCATCGTTCAAGAAAAATTACAAGCCTGTTTTGCAAAGCCAAGGCACTGATAAAATAATCAGTGAGGTGCCTGCATTACTTGACTTGCGTGCATCTCCACTGATAGCCAAAAAGGAATCACTTCAGCTTCTTCCAAAGACATATATCTTAACTTGTGAGCATGATGTTTTAAGAGATGATGGCACAATGTATGCCAAACGCTTGGAGGAAGCTGGTGTTGATGTTACTCATGACCACTATGAAGATGGCTTCCATGGATGTATGCTGTTTGCTACATGGCCTACTTACTTTTCAGTTGGAGCAAGGACAAGAGATGGCTATGTAAAGTGGCTTAATGAGAATCTGTAGATAATTGGCACATATGGGTTCATCACACAGGCTACTAACTTCATGAAAAACATGAAGCATCAGTTTATTTGTTTTTGTCTTCCTCCCAATATGATTGTATATCTGTGTGGATTTGCCCTTCTAAGGCTGAAAACAATATATGCAGATTTACACAGCGGGCACCCCTAGGCTTGCTGTCGTTTGTCGCCCCTGTCCTCTACCTTTTATTTGCTCAAATTTTCATCATTGGGACTGGACCAAGGGGGATTTGCTCACGAGAGATTTAAAAAATGATTGTATCTCCTGCTCATCAGTGTTTCTTAACCAATGTGGTTATGGTTGGTCAACATGCCGCCCCCTAAAATCCTGCCGCCCTAGGCCCAGGTCTTGGTCGCCTCTCCAGAAATCCGGGCCTGAGTATATGTGAATTCCCATTTTGTCAGATCACATTAGTTCTAAATACAGCAGTCATTAGATCGCCTCTCTCACAGGGCTTCTGCTCCATTAAACAGTGCAATCTACCATTTCTTCTTTCTGCAGGCAAAAGAGGAAAATTAAAAACAAATAGCACAAATACTTCACTTAATTCTAATTCTATACATAAACTAAAAGTGTCTGGTTTGAAGGATAGATTAGGTTCATGGGGTAACATAAGATGTACAGTGTTGCTTTCTGGAGCTTTATGGTTTATTGTTTGTGTTTTCTGTTTTTAAAACAAGGTATTTTATTAAGTTGTAAAACATAAGAGCTACTTTGCACTTACCTGCTTTACTTGTATTTTTACACTACTGTCTCACAGTAGAAGGAAATTAAGATGGATTTTTTTGTCTTATTCTAGTGACTTGTTTTAGGCTATTTGCCAACAATATGGCACAGACTTATAGGCTGTCAGTAGTGTTCTTATGCTAAACCATTGAGCAGGGGTCCCCAACCTTTTTTTTTTATACGTGTGCGCCACATTCAATTGTACAAAGAGTTGGGGAGTAACACAAGCATGAACAAGTTTCTAGGGTGCCAATTATAGTTGTGATTGCCTATTTGGTATCATCTTTATGCACTGGCAGTCTACAGGAGTCTCTGTTTGGCAGTACACTGGTTTGATGCAACCAAAACAAGCCATGAATTCAAAAATAAACACCTGCTTTTAGGCCACTGGGAGTAACAGCCAAAGGGGGTGTTCATGGCTCATGAGCCACTGGATGGGGATCACTGCCATAATGTAATTTATTATTTTGCCACCAATTACATAAGGGGGGTTATTTACTAAACTCTGAATGCAAAAATCACGAAAAATTCAGGATTTTTTTAAAATAAAATCGGACTTTTAAAATATCACAGATTTTTCGGAATTTATTAAACCCCGAGGATGGAAAAGTCCGGGTTGCAAATAAGTGAATAAGAGAAGTCCCAATCATTTTTTGATGTGCGATGGGTTTCGTGCAATACCCCGAAGTTTTTGGATGAAAAAATTGAAAAAAAATCAGGAAAATTGGATGAAAAATCCGATTTTCCTGCAAAGCAAATTTTCGGCAAAATGTAATAATAAATAAGCGCAAAAAACCTGAGTGGATTTGATTGGAGTTTGAAGCAGAAAATATTGAGATAAATTCGGACTTTGATAAATAACCCCCCAAAAAACTAGCATTGGATAGTATATTTGTTCTTTGGCTGCTGGTATAAGAGTTGTGCAGAATTATTGCTCCTTTGTCAATATTTCTGATTTATAATTAATAATGATTTTGAGCAGTCCCACAGAATATGTGGAGTGTGACTTCAGCACCAGATGCATTAACTGCAAAATCCTTTTAGCTGAGCTCTCCACAAAGGTGATGTGGCCAGCATCTACCATCTCTGGATTGTGTTAGGTTAGTGTTAGGTGGAAACTCATGTATGGGTTCAACTTAGTATCCTTTTCATTCTTTGGGGCATATTTATATATTTATAAATATTCACTATGTGCAGCATTTTTGATTGTGTCAAGCAAATTCATGGCAGATACCTAGAATCAACAGTTCAACTGGAAGGGACAGGTCCTGGTATAAATGTGGTAACCAGAATTAGCTTTATAGCTACAGGAACAGTTTAAACTCTAGTTGCAAGGTGTGCTGCTATCTGAAAGCAGAGGTGTTAGTCTTATTTCCAAGTATTTGATGTTTTAGGATATTTGCCAACAATATCCTCCAGCCTGCAAAGACACACACATTCATGCATTGACAATCAGAATTCATTCCTTTTAGTATAAAGCCAGTACAATGCACAAGCCTTGTTTGTGTAGGTAATTTAGAGTGTCTTATAGAGGTGTCTATAGCACACGTGTTTTAGATCGAAACAAAAGCACCTGCTAACAGTTAATCCATGCTAAATTGAAATGTGAAGTCAGACATTGCTGCCTTAAACCAAGCAGTCACGTCTGCAGAAGTGACTTTATATCACATTTCTAAGTACATTTGCTTTATTTCAGACACATAATGGCAGGAATAGCATCAGATTGTTTCCTCTAATCATACCACATAATGCAGAGTTGACCAGCATGTCCCCAACCCAAAATTGTAGACAATAGTTCATTGGGCACCATGACCTTGGTAAATGCTATCATCTGATTTAAGGAGCAGTTTGGAACATTTCCTGTTGTTTTGCCACTGCACTTTATAATGCCTCAATTTCTGTGCATGAAACTTACAAAATGTCCTGGGTAGAATCAGGACCAGTTTGTAACTTGTGTTGCACAAATTATTGACAAATAAAGGCTGCAGCTTCATCACACACTTGCCTAACATCTGGCACAGTATATTATATGGTACATTAGACACCAATTAAACCATGCCAGATTATTACAGTTTAACTGCATGTTAACCATGCTTTTTTTGTTTTCTTACATACATAGTGAATGTAGATTTCACAGCCGTAGCCTACAGAAGCATTCTAAATGACAGTGGCATATATTGTCCTGTTACATTTGCATTGCTAATACTGTCTAGTGACTTCTATTTTTATGTCTGGCTTAAATAATCAAGTTCTTTAGAGAATTTAAGAAATGTGTTTAGATGTTTTCATTTCATTGGTAATGTTGACCTACTACTGCAGTTTATTTGAGCATAGCCCTGGTTCCTCTTACAGATTTTAGACTCTAGTTGATCATAATCCATTAAGGGTTTATTTCTCTTTAAATGCCTACTGTAATAGTGTAAGTTTATATAGTATATTATAATATTATATTAATATCAATATACCTCAACCCACTTACTAGGGTTCTGGTTCTTTTGAGCAAGCAGACAATGAATCCACACCAATAAGCATATATTAAAGTGATATATTGAAAAATAATAAATAAATAAAATAAATCAATTGATTGTTATACATAAATGATTACACTTAGACTAAACAATAATTACAAAATTTACAGTTACCCATTACACAAGTCTACATTGTTGTTACCAAAAAGGCAGGGGAATAGAGTTCAGCTTCATCTCTGCCTTCCCCTCTGGTCTGCATTCCTCACATGTTGTCTTGTCCCAGGCTCCTCTGGCTTCTCCAGCTCTCGCCTTCCTCCTCTCAGCTGCCCAGCTCCTTTTCCTCTGTCCAGTGTTCTTTTTATCCTGGGTTCTCACCTGCCCCCCACAGAAACCCTCCCAACTGCCAAGATGCTGTGATAAACCCCCAACTTGGCTTCATCCTGTTGAACAAGTTTTCTCACATACAGTAAATTAGGCTTTGTGTAAGTTCCCTGAAAAACTGCTTTTAATACCAAAATGAAGACAGCAATTTCTTACAATAGAGTGGCAGCAAGTGCCAATTTTAATTAATGTATTTAACTATGGGAATGCCTCCTCTGATTGCTTATTACTGCATAAACTCTGCTTAGGTTTTAGTCCAAGGTTTTCTGCCCTTTGAGAACACGTTATTCTTTCATAAGCCGGCAGTGCTATATTTTGGATATATTTCCCATGCTAAAGGAAATATCTTTCTTACTTTGCTTACATATACAGGTATCCTAAGACGACCCACAAAGCAGCATTGTTAAAGCTTACATGGTGACTAAGCATTAGTCACATATTTATTTTCTTTATGGCGTTAAAGGGTTATTTTATTATGGAAATGATCATTCACATTACATTGATGATTATTATTAAATGTATAAAAAATGATATTGTGATCCCGTCTTGACAATAGTAATTCTTCTATAAAATCATTATTTTATTCTTTTGTGTGTACCTTTCTGTTATTTCAATAAAAGAATACATTAAAAATGAACGACTGTCTAAAGTTGCAATATTTCCTGGCAATAAGGGGTAAAAAACATAGCTCAGCTAGAAGCTACTGGTGCTGATTGTAAATATTATTTTATATAAATAAAAATGAACTTCTCAAATTGGAATCTGTGATCACTTTTAGGCATATTTATCAAAAGGTGAAAGAGAGCCCACCCCAAATGGCCAGAGGGAAATTTTGCTGCTCTCTATTCATTTGTATGGGGTTGTTAGTGGCCTTTCATTTTGACCTTTTGATAAAAACACCCCTATACAAGTTAATATAAAGTGGCAGAATTACTCTGTGCCAGGCTTTGTTTCATTGTTTGACAAATCATTCTGTAATTTGGATTTAATAATAATACCTTAAGTCTACTAGAAAATCATGTAAATATTAAATAAACCCAATAGGCTGGTTCTGTTTCCAATAAGTATTACTTATTAATTACAAGGTATTGTTTTATTATTACAGAGAAAAAAAGGAAACCATTTTTAAAAATTTAAATAAAACATTCTCTATGGGAGAAGGTCTTTCTGTAATTCGTAGCTTTCTGGATAACTGGTTTCCAGATAACAGACCCCATACCTGCGCATTTATTTTGTTAATTTCTTTGTGAATTTTCTTTGTGATACCTGCGGGTATCAGGCCGGCCCGCACATCACTACCATTAACATCTTCAAATGGGTCAACGGACCTCTGCCATTGAGTTCATGTGTTTTAGGTGGTGACCTATCAAATTCGAGTTTGGATTATTCCCAGATCAAATTTGTGAGTTTTGACCAAAAAGTCAACTCGAGAATTCTAATTTGTTTTAGTTTTTGAAATATTTGCTTTCTACGTATGATTCTTCCTAGCTTTCAAATGGGGGCTACTGACCCCATCTAAAAACAAATGCTCTGTAAGGCTACACATTTATTGTTATTGTTACTTTTTATCACTCATCTTTCTATTCAGTCCTCTCCTATTCATATTCCAGTGACTTATTTAAATCAATGTATGGTTGCTAGGGTAATTTGGACCCTAGCAGCCAGACTGCTGAAATTACAAACTGGAGAGCTGCTGAATAAAAAGCTAAATAACCCACAAATAAAAAAAAATGAAAACCAATTCCAAATAGTCGCATATTATCACTCTCTACATCATTCTAAAAGGTAACTCAAACAACCCCTTTAAAGGGATACTGTCATGGGAAAAAATAAAAATTCAAAATGAATCAGTTAATAGTGCTGCTCCAGCAGAATTCAACTGAAATCCATTTCTCAAAAGAGCAAACAGATTTTTTTATATTCAATTTTGAAATCTGACATGGGGCTAGATATATTGTCAATTTCCCAGCTGCCCCAAGTCATGTGGCTTGTGCTCTGATAAACTTCAATCACTCTTTACTGCTGTACTGCAAGTTGGAGTGATATCACCCCCTTCCTTTTCCACCCCAGAAGCCTAACAACAGAACAATGGGAAGGTAACCAGATAGCAGCTCCCTAACACAAGATAACAGCTGCCTGGTAGATCTAAGAACAGCACTCAATAGTAAAAACCCATGTCTCACTGAGACACATTCAGTTACATTGAGAAGGAAAAACAGCAGCCTGCCAGAAAGCATGTTTCTCCTAAAGTGCAGGCACAAGTCACATGACCAGGGGCAGCTGGGAAATTGACAAAATGTCTAGCCCCATGTCAGATTTCAAAATTGAATATAAAAAAAATCTGTTTGCTCTTTTGAGATTGAGATTGTTTACTAAACAATAGTTTAAACATTAAATAACCCCTGTTTTATTATTACAGAGAAAAAGGAAATTATTTTTAAAGATCTGGATTATATGGATTAAATGGAGTGTATGGGAGATGGCCTTCCTGTAATTCAGAGCTTTCTGGATAACAGGTTTCTGGGTAACAGATCCTATACCTGTATATTAACTCTGCTAGATCTAAAAGGTTCTCTAGGCCTCCTAATTAAATCCTAAGAAAAACATTTTCATTGCTGTTTCACCAATCTGTGGTGGGAAAAGGTGACAATTAAGTTCATAACTCATCTCCCATTCTTAATACCAGCATTGCTTTTTTTCTAGTCTCCATAATTACTACCTGCCATGAGTAAAAGAGACATATAAGGACCAGAAGCGATCCTAGAGGGGGGCGGGCCCTGGTGCGTGACGCGGACATATTTCTAAAGCTGTGTAATTAGCGAAGCAACAATATTAACAAGCAGGCAGGAAGCAACGCACATAACCTGTCCCTGCATACACAGTTCTATTGGGTGCGTGCGGGAGTGCAATGATCAAGCACAGTTTGATACCGTGCAATCTTCGCATCAGAGAGAGCAGTTCAGCAGAGCTTGGCAGTGGCACAACACCCTCTCCCAGGTGACACATCATACACTTTAGGACTTTACTGGCTGAACTGAAGCCTCCTATTGTGATTTGGAATACCCTGCTGCAGCATCACAGAAGGTGCCACAAGTACTGGCTATTCTTAAGATTAAGACTCTCCAGTTTTGCTAAAGAGAAGTTTTTATATATAAAATAAAAAATTATTTGTGTAGACTTAAATTATGATGGTAGACTGTCAAGGTTGGGGTTGTTTTCTCTGGAAAAAAGGCGCTTGCGAGGGCACATGATTACACTTTACAAGTACATTAGAGGACATTATAGACAAATGGCCGGGGACCTTTTTACCCATAAAGGGGATCCCCGTACCAGAGGCCACCCCTTTAGACTAGAAGAAAAGAACTTTCATTTGAAGCAACGTAGGGGGTTCTTCACAGTCAGGACAGTGAGGTTGTGGAATGCACTGCCGGGTGATGTTGTGATGGCTGATTCAGTTAATGCCTTTAAGAATGGCTTGGATGATTTTTTGGACAGACATAATATCAAAGGCTATTGTGATACTAAGCTCTATAGTTAGTATGGGTATATAGAATTTAATTAAAAGTAGAGAGGGGTGTATGTATGGATGCTGGGTTTTCATTTGGAGGGGTTGAACTTGATGGACTTTGTCTTTTTTCAACCCAATATAACTATGTAACTATGTAACTATGTTCTTTGTGTCACTGTTACTGGGTTGGGATAAGCAGACAAAAAGTTGTCCAACATATATTTCAAAAGTGTTGCAAGTTTTTTAACCTCTACTAAGGAGTAGTAGTATACCTTTCAGTTAACTTTTATTAACTTATACAATGGCCAATTCCTAGCAACTTTTCAATTGGTCTTCATCTCCTCATTTTTAAATTTGTATATTTTTCAAATGATTTGCCTTTTTTTGACTCAAACCGATGCCTGTTTGCTAGGGTAATTTAGACCCTAGCAACCAGATCAGTGCTGAAATTCAAAACTGGACAGCTGAATAAGATGCTAAATAATAAAAAATGAAGACCAATTGCAAATATCTTAATGTGGTTTATTTATGAACAAAAGTGTGATAAAAAGTTTTCCTTACAATGGATTCTGTTATGCTTTTGTATTTATGATAATATTTTTATTTAATATTGTTATGCCATTCTAAGTTTTTTTCAAGCTAAAAATGCTAATTTTTATATTTATTTGTGGGCACTATTTTGTACTGGGGCGGGCCCTTCGGATGAGGTTTCCTGGTGGGCCCCAGGCACCCCAGTCCGACACTGCTTCCCTGTCAGTAGCATTTGTTCACGATACCTTTCTGGGTTTTCCCTGTTGTTCTCCAAGGCCTCATATGCTTGTCATAGTAGCACCCAAACCTCACCCATCTGAAGCATCACTACCAAAATTACATGTAAGGTTACAGATTCCTTATATTTGTATCTCTTACACTGTACAGGATTTTGGGAGATAGCATACAGTATAAATATATGTGCGTATAATATCTACAGAAATTATATTTAAAAAATGTGTGGTTGGATCAATTGGAATAATTTTTTAGAAATACAAAAGTGAATATTTTGGCCTTGCTATATAAGTGTGCAGGGGCGATTCGCCAATGAGGCGAGTTGAGGCTTTCGTCTCAGGCGGTAGTGCCCCACTAGGTACAAGGGGCAGCAAAATTGCTGATCCTGGTACTTTAAGAAGCAAATTTCCGGTTTTCAAACCGGAAATTCAGCTCTTCTAGCGCAGTTAGGCTCTTTGCACTAGCGTCCTGGCCCTCTCTGCTGTCCTAGTGGATCCCCCTGGACCCCTCAGGCGCAAAAAGGTAAACACGCGGGGGAGGGGGCGGCAGAAACTGCTGCTGCCTCAGGCGGCAGGGGCCAGGATCGCCCCTGTAAGTGTGGAATCTTGATTAAGGTGCCATTTTATTGGAGTGGAGTATAGCCAAGAATGAGGAACAAGAAATTGACCAGGACATCTTTGGATTTGCAAGATATCCTTACAAGTGAGGCTGTCCCCTTAGATTGGAGCATCTTCAAATGTGCAATTTTTGTACACACAGCTTTTACCTAATTGTGATGAGCTTGCCAAGTTACACCACAACGCCCATAGACTCTAAAAGGTAAAAAAAATGTGTCGCATGTCAAAAAAATGTCTCCCATAGATTTCAATGCATTTCAGCGAATTCTCGCCATTTTGCAAATTTTTGTAAAAGTGATATGGATCAAATTTGGCCATTAATAATACCTAACCATTGTTCTTACATCACTATATAAGCTATTATCATGCATTCACAGACATAGGGGCCTATTTATTATCGCAAAAAAAGTCTATAAAATAAATGGCAAATGTATGTGTTTTATTTTACACCGTGCAAAAACCAGATTTCCCATTGTTACTTTACATGGCTTCATGGCTTTACAGAGCAATGCCTGGCGATGTGTGGCAATTTATTCCACTGGCACACCATGCTTTTACTGTAATATATTAGAGGAAACACAAATAATATGGCTAATTACACGCAAGCTCCCCTGCCCATGGGAGCTCACAGTCTGGTGTATAGGGATAATACCCATTCATAGAAAACCTTTTGAATCCTGCCAATATAGCAACTGACATTCCCAGTTCCCAATTTCTTGTATGCAAGGCCTGGCGCTGACTATGATTAGCATGTGCAGCCATGGTAGAAAAGGTTGAGAACTGCTGATCTGTACAGATATTTTTACTGCAGAAGTGTATAAACTGAGGCACAGTAATTTGGACAAAAAGAAACTACACTTAGGGGCCGATTCACTAAATTCGAGTGATGGATTCGAAGTAAAAAAACTTTGAATTTCGAAGTATTTTTTGGGCTACTTCGACCATCGAATGGGCTACTTCGACCTTCGACTACGACTACGAATCGAAGGATTGGAACTAAAAATCATTCGACTATTCGACCATTCGATAGTCGAAGTACTGTCTCTTTAGAAAAAACTTCGACCCCCTAATTCGGCAGCTAAAAGCTACCGAAGTCAATGTTAGCCTATGGGGAAGGTCCCCATAGGCTTGCCTAACTTTTTTTGATTGAAGGATATTCCTTCGATCGTTGGATTTAAATCCTTCGAATCGTTCGATTCGAAGGATTTAATCGTTCGATCGAAGGAATAATCCGATATTCGAAGTCGAAGGATTTCAATTCCTAGTCGAATATCGAGGGTTAATCAGCCCCTTAGTACTGTTTCTCACAGTCTGGATGCAAAAACTGCAAATAACATCTAAGGGCAGAGACAAACACTGCGATTTTTCGGAGCGTCTAATCTCCCTGAACTGCCTTCCCTGCCTTCCCACCGGCTAGAATGTAAATTGCCGGCCGGATGGCACTCGGAACTCTTAGTTTTCCAAAGTTGCCCGAAATTGCTTTACAAGGAAAGTTCGGGAGACTTCGGAAAATGAAGCACTCCGAGTGCCATCCCAAGGCAGCAGAGGCAGTTCGGGGAGATTAGTCACCCCGAAGAAGAGGAGATTTGTTGCTGGGTGACTAATCTCCACGAATCGCAGCGTGTCTCTCTGCCCTAAGGAGGTTTCTGCCATAAATAATTATTTCAATTGATGCCCCTTTTTACTGAAATGAGAGTCTCATGCACAAAGCCCAAGGCCCTTATCCGATTCATGTACTTATTTGTATTTGGATGGTATGTAATCTGCATGTAGAACTAGAAACATTTTACTCTTGAAAGAAGCGTCTCTGGTTGCTTCCTGCTGCATTCATCAATGACCTGAGACTTCCCTTCCTGCCATTGTTAATCCCAGACAGTGTAGAACTCCTGTCCGTTTAGTTTCAAGTTTCCTTTCACAATGTCCTTTAAAACCCCAATGCCGCCCCCCCTTTTTTGTTCCACGGTTAAAACTGTAGCTTTGGAGAGTGTCAAAGGGAGGCCACGTCACTAATGCATAGCGTGCTATTGAGCTTGCTACACTAAAAGCGCTGTTTTTTTTTCCATATACAGTATTCAGCTAAATTCATCATGAAATATCTTGTGCAATAGAATGCTAATAGGATGCAGTTCTTATCTTAGTCTTTGGCTTTATTGCATTTAAAACTCACAGGATGTCATATTTTAGTAGTTGCTTATATGCCATTGCCAGCAATGACCTACTTATTATGTATGCAAAACAGGAAGGAATATATAAATATATTTCAATTTGCATGTTCTAACTTAGAAATACTTCCAACATCCCCCACCTAGGATTTTGTCAGCCTTACCACACCCAAGCCATCAAGACAAAACAGGTTTAAAAAGAACAAATTATATTTGCTGTACTCTCTACTGCAGAGCAGCATTCCAGCCATATACCAGTAGTGCCCTAACCAGCAAACTTCCATAGATTGGTTTAGAAACTGCGGGGGTTAAAAAAGTGGATAAAGAGTGGATGGAGGTAGTCTAAAGCCTTATTGAGGTAAATGCCTTATACATGTCCAAGATACTCCTTAAAAATTGAATTATGTTTCAGAACTATTATGAGCAAAGGGGCGTGGTAGAACAAGTAAGTGTAAATATATTTTCACTTTTGTTTCTTATGTTCTCCTCTCATTTCATTATCAGTCCACCTGCTATATTTTCACTTTTGTGAGAACAGAAAGCATTTCTGTCACCATCAAAATAGAAACTTTAGATCATTCCTGATGGAAAATGTATATCGCCCAAAATTACAGTTTGTTTATTTTCACTCAAGTTCTTTTATTTCCTAAAAAAATAATGCAGGTATTATATATAAGTGGTTTTGGTTTCTTTGCTCTTATGAACTGTTTTAACTCCATTTATTCTATATAATTTTGTTAAGGCTAGAGTGTAAATAACCATAACATCTGCTCCTATGCCCTTTTTTGTACAGCAAGTGCATAAATACACAATTTTAATGTAATAACATGGCTTATTTATGAATGTGGGTGCAATTGTGGTCACACAAAAATGTACATGATTAGTCCACGCATTGACGATGCCATTCACGCTTTTCACATTTGTGTGTATTTGCTCCAAGTGCCATTGCACACACCCAGACTGTTCTGATAAATCATGCAAAAGTGTGCCTACTAACCCAGGGAAACCCTGAAGGCTGTTTCAATAGGTATAGCAGACTTGCATTTTAATGAATCATAAGCAGAAATAGATTAAACACAATCTCTATTCTGTTCAATTTTAAGCACAATTGTGTAAAAACACACAACTGCATATGTGGCTTCTTTATTTGTTAGTACATCCCCATTCCCATACTTAATATAAGTAATCATATAATAATTTTTTTTTAAAAATTGCCAACATCCCCAGTACTAGGTGCAATTCCCTGTTCACTTAGTAGAATTTACCCTTTTATTTGTAAATGAGGCACAATATACAGGAAACAGTGTGCAAGATGGCAAGAAACACATTTGTTTCTTTTAGCAGCAAAAATGCATGTATAGTAAGTAACATGCTCCCTGGCTTGGTGGTCTGCACATAGTGTACCCCCAGGCAGTTAGATGCCTTAACTTAATAATGGCTACTTCATACTTAATAATGGCTACTGGGCAGGCTGCAAGAGGTGAACATTTGCCCACTATTAGTAAATGCACCCCCATTTTAATAATCTAGGAGAAGGGCTACATTGATTATTATCAATTATTTATATATTCCTGACATATTCTGCAGAAATTTTCAGAGACCATGCATCAGTCACTGCCCCAGTGAAGCTCCCAATTTAATGTTCCCTATCATATTAGCTTGTGCTAACTTACCTGCCTGTATGCTTTTGGTGGAAACCCACGCTAGGGTGAGAGAACATACACATTCCTTGCAGATTGTGTCCAAGCCAGAACCCCAGCGCTGCAAGGCAGAATTGCTTCTGCCAGGGCCTAACAGATCTAGTAGGTTGGAGTCTGGACCAAAAAGCTGGTCTTCAAACTAAAGGAAAATAGTCTAATTTGCCATAAACAAAGGATCTAAGTCAATATCCAAGCAAGAAGTCAGGGGAAGGCAGCGATCAACATAGTTGAAGCAGAAAGATCAAGAACCAGTCAATTGGAAATTATAGCACCCCCAGGAGTAGAACCTATATTCAGGCATTGCACCCTGGTCTCCAGCATCCTTTTATTTTGAATTTTGACACTGAAACGAGGCACACCTGACAGCGTCCAGAACTTATTTCAAATGCAACCAGTCTGCAGTGCAACCCAGTTTGCATCTCTTATTGGTTTCAAGTGATCTGGTAACCTTAACCCCATGCAATTACTGGCCAGAGTTAGCAGGCTAGCACTCAAATCCTACCCAAATAATTATTATTAATGCATATTTATAAAGCACCAACATATTCCACAGTGCTATACCATAAGGGACAGATTTATTAAGGGTTGAATTGGAAATTCGAATTTGAATTTTTTCAAGTTTTTCGAATTTTAAGATTCATCAAAACTATAACCTGGGAATAATTCAAATTTGACTATTCGCCACCTTAAACCTACTGAGTTTATGTATAAGTCAATGGGAGAGGTCCAGTGACCAATCTGAAGATGTTATTAGCCTTCCTGACATTCGAGTTATTTTCAGAGAAAAAAACATCAATTTGAGTTTAGTCAAATTTGATTCTAATTTGATTCAAGGTTTCAGTTATATTTGTTTGAGTTTTAGATATTCAATCTTTTTCTTAACTAGCCCCCCCAATCGAATTTCGAGTATATTCAAATTTATTTGAGTTAAAAAATTCGACCTTTGTTAAATGGGCCTCGCCCATTTGTGTACACCGAACAATGATGGTTACAAGATGTAAAGAGGACCAAATAAACGTAAATGTAAATTGTTTTTACTTAGCCTTCCAGTGCCGAACTGGATCAAAATTGTTATACAGTACATACTGCCGCAAAAGAATTGTAGGTTTTGTTGTGTCATGCAGTATAACATTTGTAACTTATACATGTTTTTATTCTAAGGAAATAAAATCAAAGTTCAACATGATAAATTCTGGAACTGACTTTACCTTTGACTCTTCAATAAAAAATAAAGTGTTCCTTGACCTTTGATTTCACTCCACCAATAAGTATCCAGCTGTACACACAAAACATTCCAGAGCTTGCAGTTCACTGTGGTATACACTTGTCTGTTTCTTAAGATAAGTAGTCTCGGATGACAGGGCAGGGCAAGAGTTGTAGTCAATAGAATTGATTTTGTTTCTCATTTTACCGTGTATTTTGATTTCTCCTATATAAAACTTTTGTAGTTTGTAGATGGAGCTTGAATCCTGGCCAATTGGGCTCCAGTTTTGCACACTGTGGACTGGGATGGCAAGACCAAATAAAACAAAAAGTCCACTTTTCTGTGGATCAGTCTTTATTAGGAGTGCTATTGTGGAACAGAACTCTATCACATCCCACATCACACAAACAACACATGCTAAATTAGACTAATTGAATAAAGTGAGATCCCAGTTAACACATTGCAGTTGGGACTGGCCAGAAGCAGTAGTGTATCACACACTAAGAAGGCACAATGTTCATGCTCTATGCTCCTCAGAGCAGTACTTCATATCACATGAACTAAAATGCACTAAGTATGCTTTGTTTGTTTTTAAGCAGGTGATCAGTGAATGCTAGCTGCTAGTGGTTACTGCACCTGCTCAAATTTATTAGGGGTCATATGTAAACTGGAAGGCAGAGTGTGAAATATGAATATGGTCTGCTGCTTCTTTTTATTATGCACAATACCTTCATACATCAATGAATTGCTGCAGGTCTCAGTGCCTCATTTGGAGAGATCTGCAACCAACCCCTTAGAATTAGGGATGCAGCAAATCCAGGATTCGGTTCAGGATTCGGTCTTTTTCAGCAGGAATCCTTCTGCCCAGCCGAACCAAATCCCAATCCTAATTTGCATATGTAAATTAGGGGCTGGGAAGGAAATCATGTGACTTTTTTCACAAATCAAGGAAGTAAAAAATGTTTCCCCTTCCCACCATGCATATGCAAATTAGGATTCAGTTCAGTATTTGGCTAAATCTTTTGCAAATTATTCGGCGGTTTGGCCAAATCCAAAATAGTGGATTCGGTGCATCCCTACTTAGAATATTTAATTGCCCTCAGCCTCAGCAGCACTATATTAATGACATTGTGGCTGGGGGGGGGGTATGACCTTTGCTACCCATTGAAATTTTCTCTTTCTCAATTGTCCTATGCATGCCTTACTTCCCTGCACCATTATTTCAATGTACCTGATTCTTCTCTTCTGTAATTCTGTGCTGTGTAATTAATGCTGCAAAAACAGCATTAAAAAACAGGAAATTGTTTTTACTTACCGTAATTTCTGTTTCCTGGTCACCTTCCATGGCAGCATTCACCAATGGATTAACCTCCGTCCGGACCAATGGACAGGACCTCCCACTAACAAGTTAAAATGAGAGCCCCACCCATACTCACTTGTCTTAGTCTAAAGCCTGACATCTAGGGTGGGTAATTCCCTGGTGAATGCTGCCATGGAAGGTGACCAGGAAACAGAAATTATGGTAAGTAAAAACAATTTCCTGTTTTCCTAGTCACCCCTGGCCAGCATTCACCAATGGGACTTCCAAAGCTATGAAAAAAAGGGAGGGATACACAATATTGCAGAACTGAAAAAATATGCTTTATTCAGCAATGTATAACTGACTGCAAGACCTTCCTCCCAAATCTAGCTTCTTGGGAGGCAAGGATATCTAGTCTATAGTGTTTAATGAATGTGTTGACAGACGACCATCTTGCTGCTCTACAAATCGCTTCTGGCGATGCTTTTGCTTCTATTGCCCATGAACTCGCCAACGCTCTGGTGGAATGGGCTTTTAACCCCTGGGGAACCTTCCTGCCCGCTATATTGTAGGTCTTCGCAATTGCCGACACAATCCAGGAGCTTAAAATCTTTTTGGAAGGAGCTTGCCCTTTCCTGAACCCACAGGGAATCACAAACAGATGGTCTGATTTTCTGAATATCTTGGACCTCGCCAGGTAAATTTCAATGGCTCTGACCAGATCTAATGTGTGCCAATATCTTTCTCTGTCCGACTTTGGAGATGGACAAAAAGATGGAAGAACCAATTCTAATTCCATATGGAATTTTGATACAACTTTCGGCAGAAATTTGAACGCAGGTTGAAGCACAACTGTATCCTTGAAGATTACCGTATAAGGCTCTAAAGCAGACAAGGCAGCCAACTCTCCGACTCTACATGCTGACGTAACCACCACCAGTAGTATAACCTTTAAGGTAAGGTTCCATAAAGAAGACTTTTCTAATGGTTCAAAGGGAGCTTTTGTGAGAACATCCAGAACAAACGGTAAGTCCCAAGGAGGTGCAATTTTCTTTATGCAAGGTTTTACTCTTACAAAAGCATCAAAAAATCTTCGGACTAATGAATCCGATGCCCAGCTTACTCCTGTCAACGCTGAAATAGCTGACACTTGCACCCTTAATGTACTCAATTGGAGACCCCTCTCATAGCCTGAGTACAGAAAATCCACCAGCAACGAAGCTGTCGGAGAAATTTGGTCTTGGTTTTTGAGGGTTGCAAATTGCACGAATCTGCCCCAGACTTTATAGTACTGAGATGAAGTGGAATACTTCCTTGACTTTAGGAGAAAATCCACAATCTCTTCTATGAAACCTTGCTTCTTTAACCTCTCCCTTTCAACCTCCATGCCATTAAGGACAGGGGGTCCTTCTCCTGGTAGAGGAACATTCCCTGGGACAACCAACCTGGGAATTTCAAAATCTTCTTGGGACCCTCTAAGGTAAGTTTGCGAAGCAGAGGAAACCAAGGTCTTCTTGGCCAAAAGGGAATCAGTACTATAGCATCAGCGACTGCTTCCCGATCCACTTTCTTCAACACTTTCCAAATAAGAGGAATTGGGGGAAATACATACACGAGTCCCCTGGACCAATCTTGACTTAGACCGTCTATGGCCAGTGCCTCTTCGCAGGGATACCTTGCGTAGAATTTTTCGCATTTCCTGTTTTGGACTGAAGCCATAGCATCTACTTCTGGCATGCCCCATGTGTTTGCCAATTCCTGAAAGATGTTCTCGTGAAGACGCCACGCTCCTGGGTCTAAAGTGACTCGACTTAAAAAGTCTGCGATTACATTTTCTGTTCCTGGCAAGTGTATTGCTGAAAGATTCTCTAGCCATCTTTCTACCCACTGGAATATCGGAATGGCTTCTTTTAACATCATGTCATACTTCTGGTGCCTCCCTGCTTCTGCACATAGGCGACTGCTGTGACATTGTCTGACATGACTTTTATACTTTTCCCTTTTAGAACATCTGAAAGAGCAAATAGAGCCTTTCCTATTGCCCTTAGCTCGAGAACATTTTCCCTTGAGCGAAATGTTCTCCAAAATGGGCTCCCCAGCCGGAACCTGACGCGTCTGTTGTTAGCACCGCCCATACTAGTTCTTCCAGCTGTGTTCCTTTCATCAAATTTTCTCTTACGCACCACCAATCTAGGTTGTGTTTTATCTCTTGCGGCAACCTTAGTGTTTTGTGCATATTTAGCTGTGGACATCTTACTTTTCTTAGTAGGAAATTTTGAAGATCTCTCATGTGCCATCTCGACCATTTTACTACTTGTATCGTTGAAGACATCAAGCCCAGAATTTTCAGACAGTGATGCACTGTCACTGACGCACGGCTTCTGAAGTCTTCTATTGCCTGCGGAATTTTCCGCTGTTTCTGAATTGGAAGACTTACCAAATTTTCCTGTGTCTGGAAATATGCTCCCAGAAAAGGCAGTGACCTTGATGGGATTAGCTGGCTTTTTTCTAGGTTGACAATCCACCCGTGTGTTTGCAGAACTTCCAATACTCATCTTGTATGTCGTTCTACTTCTTCTCTTGACCTTGCGGCCACCAGGATGTCGTCTAGGTAATGAAAAGTTGCTATTCCTTCCTTACTCAATTCTGCTATTATGGTAACGAGGACTTTTGTAAAAACTCTTGGGGATTGTGATAACCCAAATGGAAGACATCTGAATTGTACTTGAATTTCTCCGAATGCGAATCGTAGATACTTCCTGTGTTCTGGGAAGACTGGCACGTGGAAATATGCATCTTTTAAGTCTATGTTCGTTAAGAGATGGCCTGGATGATGGATGCTAAGGACTCCATCTTGAACTTTTTCTTTACTAAGAATTTGTTTAACTTTCTCATGTCCAACACCGGTCTTAAAGCGCCGGATGCTTTTTTTTACTAAGAAAAGCCTTGAGTAAAATCCTTTTCCTCTTTCTTGAGACGGAACTACTTCTATGGTTTTCGAGATGAGTAGCTGATTCACATACTCCTGAACCAAACCTTGACTCCCCTCTTTGTTCCGGAACGAAGAAACTAAAAAATAATCCCTCCTTGGGATTGTTTCGAACTCCAAACGAAAACCTTCTTGAATTATTTTGGACACCCATCGATCTTGTATCATTCTGGCCCAGACTTGAGCGAACAGATTCAATCTGCCTCCTACTTCTGCCTGAGCCAAGGTATCCTCATTGCTGCTGAGCTGTAGAAGAGGAGGAAGAGAAAAAACTTGATCTCTTCATATTCCCCCTGGAGCCAGGACGCCCCGATCTCCAGGATGACTGTCATGTGTATTCTTTTCCAGGTCTATATTGCCTTGAAGATTTAAAAGGCCTGTCTTTGTCTCTGGCATATGATGTATCATATCTGCCTCTTTTACTTCTCCTCTCTTGAGGAAGGAATACACTTTTTCCACCCGAGACCTTTTTGATAATGGCGTCTAGCTTTTCACCGAAAAGCATATCCCCTTCAAAAGGGAGCTGACATAAATTTGTTTTCGAGGCTGCATCCGCTGCCCAAGGCTTCAGCCACAATGCCCTCCTTGTTGCCACTGAAAGTGCCATGGATCTGGCCATAAAATGCACTAAGTCGACCGAAGCTTCTGACATAAAATCAATCGCTGATTTGCAGTCTGCAAGCATCTCCAATAATTTAGGTCTTTTGACGTTGGATGAAATTGCTTCCTCAATATTCAGGAGCCAAACTTTAACTGCTCTAGAAACAGAAGTTAGTGCTACAGCTGACCTGCATGCTGCTCCCGCAGCCGCAAACGATTTCTTTAGATTAAACTCCATCTTTTTCTCCATAGGCTCTCTGAAAACCGCTGCATCATCCACAGGTAATGTTGTCTTCTTAGCAAGCCTAACCACGGCTGCATCCACCTTGGGAGGGGAATCCCAAAATTTTGCCTCATCATCATCAAAAGGATACTTCCTTTGGAATTTCCCGGCCGTCTGTGGCCTTTTCTCTGTCTTCTTCCATTCTGTAGCTATTATCTCTTTTATAGAGGCATGCACTTGAAAGCACAGTGATTTTTTCTTCAAAGAAGGAAAAAGCTTATCAGCCGAAGACAATTTAGATGGCTCTGTAGGAAACGTCAAAGTTTGACGGACTGCCTTAATTAGTGGCTCCACTATAGACAAATCAAAATTTGACTCATCTTCTGAGTCAATCTCCCCTTCTTCTGAGCCTAATGGAGAATGAAAAACTGAAACATCTGAAAGTTCCCCTTCAGAAACCTCCAACAGTGGGGCAAATTCACTAAGATGCGAAGTTCGCCGCACTTCCCCACACTTCACCAGGCGTATTTTCGCCAGCGCTCAGCAAATTCACTAAAATCCGAAATGTGCACAGGGGTAGTGTAAGTTTTCAAAGTTGCTCTAGTGTTAATTCGCCAAGCGAAGCGAAGTTTCGCTAGCGATGGTTCATTTGCATACGGCGCCAAATTCAAATTTCAATGGAGGAACACGTATTAGCACTACAAATGCCTAGAAAACCTTCAAAACATCAAATAAAAATGTTATTTTGCCCTACACATGTGCCCACTGTGCCGCCCATTAGTTACTTCATTCAGAGCGTCTAGCTTTAAATTTGCTAGCCAATACCTCACTACCACTGATTCAAGGGAGTCATGTGATCATAGGGCAGCCGTTATTTCCCTTCACAGTGGCAGCCATTCATACCTGTTCAGCTTAGGGTGAGAAGGTATTCTGTTTTTACCTCGAGGATACAGTTTTCTTTTGGATTACAATTGCTTGCAACAATTCTACAATTAAAGCCAAGGAATTAAAGCTCATCTAATGCTGTGTTCTTGTGAGTAAGCTACTGTCAAATGTAAGTTCATCCATTTCTACAATTTACTGGAGGCAGAATAGTAAAAACAGAGCCTTGCACCCTTTGCTAGTGAAGACAAAGGCTTGCACCCTGTACTAGTAAAGATAGCAAGATTGAGACTTGTTTCTTGTTATACAACAAGCCTGCTCACAGGATCGAATCAAGAATTGCTTAAGTCTGCTTATGCTTTGCTAACGTGGGACTGTTAAAAATCAAATGCCTATGTCTGTTGACAGCTGTTGCCAGCCTGCTATTTAATCTTGCTAAACTGAACTGTGGTTAACTGGATCTTTTCATCCCTACAATATCTTCAGAGACAGATATAATTTCTCTACTTGTCATAACTCCGTGGATTTCATTATCTATAGAAGTTTATATTGTTTTGAATTTTGAAAGCTTATGGATTACAGTTTATTTGCTCTTATTGAGAGGATCAAGTTACAAACTTATACTGGACTCTTTTTGCCTGCAAGGTGGTAATAATTTTCATCACACCCAGCTTTCTGTCAAATATATATAATGTCTTTACAGGGATTTGAATGTTCAAGTTATGCAAATATTCAAGAAATGGCATCTGCAAAAGAATTAAATCAAATGTCTGTTATGCCAAAGCGTGCAACCAAACCTTCCCAAAAGGTGATAGAAAACTATGAGACCGAAAAAGATCTTATTTTAGGGAAGCTGGATGATATTTGGAAGAAGAATGTTCATTGTATGTCACTTTTTAATGCCAATTCTGATAATTCCAGTGAGCTGAATGATGTTCTAAAACGTTTAAGAAATGCCTTTGACTGTTTTCAAACACTGTCTGAGAGATATCTTGCATTTTTAAACAGATCAGGTATTAAAGGTTTATCTGAGGAGAAGAATAGAATTTATCTCATTAAAGAGCAACGGTGTAACACTGTTCTTGAGGTAATAATGAAGATTGAACATAGGATTGCGGATTTACATGAAGTTAGATCACATAGGAGTGTATCTTCAAAACACACATCCAGGTCCTCTAAATCTTCCAGATCCGCCTATTCACACCATTCCACAGTCAGTGAAAGGCTTATTCAAGCACGTGCAGATGCGGAAGTAGCAAAATTATTATCAAAGTTCTCTGTAAAAGAGGCTATGCTTAAAGCTTCTCAAACACAAATGCAAGCACAGCTCCAAGCAGATCTGGCACTTAAACAAGCTGAAGCAGAAATTCTTCAACGGGAAAGAGATGAGGCTGCAGTATTAGCAAGGCTGAGAGTGTATGAGGAGGCTGTAAAAGGACAAAGTGGGGAGGAACCAATAAGTGTTGCTGCTTCACTTGCCTCAGAGGACCCACTGAAGCGTACTAGAGACTATCTTGCAAGTCTCAGCAGTAGGCAAGCAGTAGACAATGCCTCAGAGGAGCATGAATTTACACATAAAGTTCAGGAGCAGTCCCAACAAGAAGCATACATTTTGTCTAGTAACAAAGGTCAAATTACTGCGGATACAAATATTAATGCTAGAAGCCTCTACAGTGCTCAATCCATGCAGCTACAGATGGGTGCACTACAACAGGTTGGCATCACAAGTTTGGATACACCGCATGACACAAAGGCCTTTTCCCTGGGACAAACACTTCTAAGTGATATGGCTCCCTCGCAGAGACAAGCGAGAACAACACTCATTGAACCTCCTCCAGGACTGAACACCTTTGCACCTCCATACATTCCTGCAACCTCAAGTGTAACAAATACAGATACCAGGCTAGAACACGCTCCTCAGATCATTAAGATGGAAAGGTCAGAGATGTCTGAATTGATGATTATCCTGAAAACTACAGATCTTGGAAGTCAACTTTCAAAACAACAATAGAGGATTTGGGAATCTCTGCAAAAGAAGAACTTGACCTACTGGTAAAATGGTTAGGCTCAGAGTCTTCTAAACATGTTGTTCAGATCAGAAGAGTGCATGTGCACAATTCTACAGCAGCCCTCAGTGCTGCTTGGGAAATTTTAGAGCAGACATATGGCAGCTCAGAAGTTATAGAAAATGCCCTGTTCAAGAGAATACAGGATTTCCCAAAAATCTCCAACAGGGAAAATCTTAAATTTCAAGAACTGAGTCATCTTCTTCAGGAATTACAACTTGCTAAAGAAGACCCTTGCTTACCAGGCCTCAGTTATCTTGATACTGCACATGGAGTTAATCCAGTGGTTGAGAAACTGCCTTTCAACCTTCAAGATAAGTGGACATTTTTAGGTTCAAAATACAAACAGGAGCATCATGTCTCCTTTCCACCTTTCTCTTACTTCTGTAAGTTCATCAAGGATATAGCCAGAGCCAAGAATGACCCAAGCTTCATATACACTAACTCAAGAGTACCTACGTCTCCTTCTTCTAAGTCACAGAAGCCAGATTCCAGGTACAAAGAGAAAACTGGGCCAGTATTTGTTCAGAAAACAGATGTTATTCAAAGAGAAAAGGTTGAGAATCCAGACAGACAATGTCCTCTTCATAAAAAACCTCATGCTCTTAAGAAGTGTAGAGGATTCAGGGACAAAACCCTCAAGGAACGCAAAGAGCTTCTTCAAAAATATGGCATTTGCTACAGGTGCTGTGCATCAACAGAACACTTTGCTAAAGAGTGTAAGGCTGTCATCAAATGTTCAGAGTGTGAAAGTATTAAGCATGTTTCTGCCCTTCATCCAGAGCCTCTCAGTCCTTCGTCTGGGCAACAGATAACCCCTGCAGCAGAGAATGGCGGGGAGGACGCAGTGTTAACCACTACATCTCCCATGGTTTCTTCTACATGCACACAAGTTTGTGGAGATCGCCTTCATAGCAAGTCATGTGCCAAAATATGTCTTGTTAATGTGCATCCTAAAGGGCATCCTGAGAAAACTGTGAGAATGTACGCTATCTTGGATGATCAAAGCAATCGATCACTAGATAGATCTGAATTCTTTGAACTGTTCAATATTAATGGGAACACTGAACCCTACA
Organism: Xenopus petersii; assembly: GCA_038501925.1. Taxonomy (NCBI): domain Eukaryota; kingdom Metazoa; phylum Chordata; class Amphibia; order Anura; family Pipidae; genus Xenopus; species Xenopus petersii. The sequence goes on along the minus strand of CM076681.1, from coordinate 46,699,775 downwards.
CACTTGGAACATGTGCTGGTGTAACAGAATCAATCGGAAGAAGAGCAAATGGCTTCATAATAGCATCACTTTACAACACTTTGAAGTTACCACTGCCAACTTTGATAGAGTGTAATCAATTACCAAACAATAGAGATGAGATTCCAACACGTGAAGCTGCAAGTCTTCATCCCCACCTGATGCACATAGCTGACCAGATACCAGCAGTAGACAAAAATGCAAACATACTACTTCTTCTGGGCAGAGACATCTTGCGGGTCCACAAGGTTCGTCAGTATTGCAATGGTCCTGGAAATGCCCCTTATGCCCAGAGACTCGATCTTGGATGGGTGATAGTTGGAAAAGTGTGCATTAGTAAGGTACACCCACCAGATAGAATCAGTACATGGAAGACTAACGTGCTAGAGAATGGTCGCACTTCTTTTTTCAAGCCATGTAAAAATCATTATTATGTGAAGAGTGAGAAAAAACCACATAGTAGCAGGTCTGAATCGTCATCGGAGAGAAAATCATCATCTAAAACACCTCCACACAGAACACAGTATGGCTCACCTTTGCGGGCACTTAGATCTTCCACTGATGCAGTTACCCGGAAATCAAAGTCTCCGGCATTGACCACAAATTCTGACCAACGGCAGACATCTTTACATACAGGTTTACCACTACAAATTCCTCGAAAATCAGCCTCACCTCTTTCGCATAAAGATACAACTTCTAAACGGCATAAATCCAGTCTTCATTCTGCAAATACCAGGACTGAATCCCTTGCATTTGCTGATGAATCATTTGTACAATCTAAATCAACGGAGTCTGAAGACCAGTTTTCACTGTATGCAGGTTTGGTTCCGCCTCGTGAAACCAATAAAACTAAGTCTTCTCCCAAGGAAAGTATGACTGATGCCCATTCCACAGTTCAAGCGTTACTCTGTCCAGCTATTAATGGATCAGAGACTAAATTAGATCTGCCTCTTTTGACTGAGGGCCAGCAGTCCGATTTAAAGGCTTCTTCATCAAACCCCAGCATGGAAGAGGTAACGGCTGAAACTGAATGTGTGTTATCAGAAATGACATCGGAATCTCAAGTAAATGAACTGTCCCAAGGACACAATGTAAGTCAGAAATACCCATCCAAGAAAGGGAAATCTGGATCTCTGTGCTCATCGTCATCATCATCTTCTTCCTCCTCTTCGTCATCGTCCTCTACATCATCATCATCATCATCCTCTTCTTCCTCCTCCGCCTCCTCATCTTCAGAAGATGAGGAAGATAACTCTTCAAAAAATATTGTAGTGTCACCACCTGCAAAGAAGTTAAGGACAACTCAAGGTCAACTCATGGGAATATCAAAGAAGGCATGAATAACAAGGGATAGTGACTGTTTATCAAGTATTCCCTTTATGGATTGTTGTTGCATGTTCTTTCTCTTTCAGGCTCCTGTGGAAGATGCAGAATTGAACTATTGTTTGTTTTATTGGTTCTTAGATGTACATACATATTTATGTTGATATATCTAAAAAGTTTAATTAGATATATAATTTTTAAATAATAGTGGTATCTACAGATACCAAGCGGGGAGTGTGCCGCCCATTGGGCTTATATAGCTCTTTATATATATATATTGATAGCCCAATTATATTACTGTTACTTAGTTACTTCATTCAGAGCGTCTAGCTTTAAATTTGCTAGCCAATACCTCACTACCACTGATTCAAGGGAGTCATGTGATCATAGGGCAGCCGTTATTTCCCTTCACAGTGGCAGCCATTCATACCTGTTCAGCTTAGGGTGAGAAGGTATTCTGTTTTTACCTCGAGGATACAGTTTTCTTTTGGATTACAATTGCTTGCAACAATTCTACAATTAAAGCCAAGGAATTAAAGCTCATCTAATGCTGTGTTCTTGTGAGTAAGCTACTGTCAAATGTAAGTTCATCCATTTCTACAATTTACTGGAGGCAGAATACCCACTGTCTAGTTAAGTTGCCATGAGTCAGGAAATGTAGGGGGGAAGGAGGGGAGCCCCAAAAATATTTTCGATCTTTTTCAGCCTATCACCAATCATGTAGAAAACACGGCAGCATTTTTTGGGACTTAGAAAAAATGTTGACTTTTTTTGAAACAATCCCTATCTACTCTATTGCGCTTCGCCAGGTCTGAGGTGGCGAAGGAAGTCTAGCGTAAAAGGTAGCGTTCAGTACACTGCGCAAGTTAGTGAATTTGCGTAGTTACATCGCTAGCGAAAATTCAGCTGGCGTAAGGGTGCGAAGTAACACTAGCGAAACTACGCCAGCGTTCGTTAGTGAATTTGCGCAGTAACGAAAAATACCAAACGCTAGTGAATTAACGCTAGCGTTCGGCGCTTCGGCCCTTAGTGAATTTGCGCCAGTGAGTCTGTCTGTCTAGAATATGCATGCCTTGGCCTTTTCCTGGAACTAGCCACTTCTTGAAAACCCTGCACCACCGCCTGTTTTATGACAGCTGCTAAGAAATCCGTAAAAGCTTGATTTTCCTGAGAGCATGAAGGTGTTCGATCTTCCTGACGTCTTCTCAGGTGTTTTATCTTTTTTCTCTGTGGCAGGAAGGCTGCATAAAACAATAAACAAGGTTAAGACAATAAACCTGGTGGGTTTTTTTTTTTTCACATTTAGGTACCATCTAACCTTTTCCCCTTGGGGTGAGGTGTCTTGCCCGGTACACCAGTATCCATGTTCAAGCTATCCCCTGGAATGTAACACACAGTGACAGGATTGCAGCACACAAACAAATGGATACAAACAGGAAGTACTGTCTCCTTAAATTGCCCACAAATCCACAAGCATGATATAATTCTACCCTATATGCTAGGGTTACAAACTTAATCTATGCCTGTTCCAGGGCTGCACACCATACCTAGAAGATTTTGGCGCCAAAAGAAACACTTCCGTGTTTCACCTTAATGCTGCGACACAGACGCCTTGCCCATATCCAAAATGGCGTCTTTATCACTTCCGGTATTAGTATAGCGTAGAATCGCTCCTCTAGCCCATCCCGTGTTTCAGGATGACCGAGCGACCCTGCCTACCTTACTCTGTGACTACCGTCTACCGTCTGACGCCCTTCCTCCTTTCAGAACGCACCAGACTCCTCTGTCGGTACCGCTCGCAGGGCGGAACGATGACGTCACTTGCGGTTCCGCGCTCATAGTCCACAGACGTCTCGCGCATTAGGTCTGCAGCATCGCCTCCCTAACCCGCCCTGCGGGAGATACAGCTTGGCCCTTAATGGCAACATCGCACCACCCAGCCTTCCTTAACTAACCCCTCATAGGGGAGTATTTGGACCTCCAGCAATGCAGTGGCTTAAGGGAGCGCACAAACCCCACATGCTGGGAACTCTACAGGGACCTGACCCCTGTCTGTTATTTCCATCCATCGGCCTCTGGACAGGACGAAAAAAGACAAGTGAGTATGGGTGGGGCTCTCATTTTAACTTGTTAGTGGGAGGTCCTGTCCATTGGTCCGGAGGGAGGTTAACACATTGGTGAATGCTGGCCAGGGGTGACTAGGAAAAAAAAAAACTACACACAAAGGATACACGTTAGTAATTTGGACACACCAAGCCAAAGAGTTAAAGAGTTTCCAAAGATTTTAGTACTTGTATCATTGTGTAACTCTTCTACTGTCTACTGATTATTGCAAAAGGCTTAGCCATGGAATTAATAAGAGTAAAGAAATAAATTGCAACCCCCGTCCTACCCATCAACCTCCAATCCACCAAAATACCTTGTCCCCTGTTACGCCACCACTCCTTCTCCTTATGTCGCGTATGGTCATTATTATTAAAAAAGTGGCAAACCTAGGCTAGACTACATTACCTTTTTTTGACGAGCTGAAGTGGTCGCATTATCAGGTAGAGTCAGCCTCCCCACAGTTAGAATCATTATATTGTATACCCTAACAAGAAAAATACCAAACGTTAAGCGCACCACGTGGTTCAAAACATTTATAAGTACATATAAAAACATTCATATGGGTTTATAGAGTCATAATATGTTTCAAACATGCCACTGGAACCACTTAAAGAGGGTCGGATTGCCTCTAGGGAAAAAGTATAATTTCTGTGTTAAAATGGATTCATTGTAGAGCTCTTCTAGATGATTAAAATGACAAGTGCAGTTTACACCTGCCATGTATGGGACAGCATGTGGGCAGAATGTGGGAGTCTCCTTGGACACCCCTAACTTGTATCACATAAGCAAAATGCTAGCAAGGAGTACCTGTGAGAACAATGTACATCTGGATCCCTATACCCAATGCCTTACTTACAGAGTTTCCTTGCATATAAAGTACTGTGCATTGTAACTTTTGCTGATATAGTGTCATCATTTACATAAATTTCATTTAAGGTACAACATTGTTTATCTGTTACAAACAGTTTTTGAAATACATTACTCTGTACAGTACTGTTTGTATTTACATCTATATATATATAGTACTATTTACACTGAATTCATAGGGTTGGTAAGGAAGAAGTGAAAGAACAACTCTGAATACATAGGGGAAATACAAGGAAGTAATATAGTAAAACTGCTGATCAACAAGTTTATCAGACTGTATCTGGTTAGATTAGGAAACAGGCAGAGAGGGTAACCCAGATGGTGTTTATGAAAATCAGAAAAGCTCTCAGGTTCTGCCCCTTAAGGGACAATAACGTTTATTTTTAGTTTTCACTTTTTGTTTGGCAATGGATGATTTGCACGCACTAACCTTAAAGCATGAGATACAGCAGCAAATTAACTAAAAAAATGTATTCAGCACTCATCTGTGTTTAACTTAAAAGGCTGAAGAGAAGGAGCTGACATGAACCAGTGTCTGGATAATTAATGGTACAGTCCTACAAACCAGTCCACTTGGCACAGGGCGGCTGATTACAAATTGATTTGTTTGTTCTCGATCAGCTGCACCAATGCGCTCCTTGTACCACAAGATTTTCAAACCTTTTTCAATATGCTGCTGTCTGGAGGGACTGCAGCTTTTATTAGCCCACCTTAAAAGGGAAATTAAAGTCTAAAATAGAATAATGTTAGAAATGCTGTATTTTGTATACTAAATATAAACATGAACTTACTGCTCCAGAAGCCTAATAAGACAATTGATTTATGCTTTCAAAGTTGGCCCAGGGGGCTGTCATCTTGTAACTTTGTTAAAGATCTGAAGTCTAACAATGATCGAGGGCCCATCTGAGAGTATGGTACATGCAGAAACTGGCAAAGGGAAAATAAAATATAAAATCCAGAGAAAATTAACAATGTATAAAGACTGTGGTGAAAGGCATGAAAGAGACAAAGAGAAATGCCCTGCTTATGGTCAGACCCAGTGCAGGTAAAGCAGCAAGTTACAGCTCAGATGTGTAAGCACAGAGACTGCAGAGACACAGGACTGCAGACAGTGGCGGATTAAGGACACGTGAGGCCCCTAGGCTACACTTTCCACAGGGCCCCCTTGTAGGGTAGGACTTTATTTCGGCGAACCACTCTTGGCTGGGAGTGAGATCCCAATGTTGATCCCAGTGAACGGTACGGTACCTGCTGTCTAATTCGGCCTTTGCTGGCTCAGCCTGAAGTTTTTAATTAAAAAAAGAAAAATTCTCTGCCCACTGACTGTCCTTGCTGCAGTACACAAGAACTGCTGCTGGACCAGGTGCTACCACGATGGCTGGCCACACACTACACACCAAACACACACACACCAAACACACACACACTAAACACACACTACAAACACACACACACTAAGACACGCGCACTAAAGACACACGCACTAAACACACACACTAAACACACACACTAAACACATGCATCACTAAACACACCCACACTGAACACACACATTAAACACATACACTACAAACACACACACTACAAACACACACACATACACACTACAAACACACTAAACACACACTAAACACACACTACAAACATACACACACTACAAACAAACACACTAAAAACACTAAACACACACACACACACTACAAACACACACACTACAAACACTAAACACACACTAAACACACACACTACAAACACACACACACACACATCAATAAACACACGCACACTAAACACATTCTAAACACACGCACACTAAACACACACATTTAAACTCACACACACACTAAACACACACAACACTAAACACACACTACAAACACTAAATACACACTACAAACACACACACTACAAACACACACACACACACACACTACAAACACTAAACACACACTACAAACACTAAACACACACTACAAACACTAAACACACACTACAAACACTAAACACACACACACACACACACACTAAACACACACATACTTATACTCACACACACTACAAACACAAACACTAAACACACACTACAAACACACACACACACACACACACTACAAACACTAAACACACACACTAAACACACACACACTAAACACAGACACACATTACTAAACACACACACACATCACTAAACACACACACACTAAACACACTCTAAACACACACTCTAAACACACGCACACTAAACACACACTTAAACTCACACGCACACACACTAAACACACACACACACTAAACACACACTACAAACACACACACTACAAACACACACACACACACACTACAAACACTAAACACACACTACAAACACTAAACACACACTACAAACACTAAACACACACACACACACACACACACTACAAACACTAAACACACACATACTTATACTCACACACACTACAAACACAAACACTAAACACACACTACAAACACACACACACACACACACACTACAAACACTAAACACACACACTAAACACACACACACTAAACACAGACACACATTACTAAACACACACACACATCACTAAACACACACACACTAAACACACTCTAAACACACACTCTAAACACACGCACACTAAACACACACTTAAACTCACACGCACACACACTAAACACACACACACACTAAACACACACTACAAACACACACACTAAACACACACTACACATACACACTAAACACACACTACAAACACACACTACAAACACACACACACCAAACACACACGCATCACTAAACACACGCACACTAAACACACTGTAAACACACGCACACTAAACACACACACTAAACACACACTTAAACTCACACACACACTAAGCACACACACGCACACTAAACACACACTAGAAACACACACACACTACAAACACACACACTACAAATACACACACACACTACAAACACTAAACACACACACTAAACACACACTACAAACACACACACACTAAGACACGCGCACTAAAGACACACGCACTAAACACACACACTAAACACACACACTAAACACATGCATCACTAAACACACCCACACTGAACACACACATTAAACACATACACTACAAACACACACACTACAAACACACACACATACACACTACAAACACACTAAACACACACTAAACACACACTACAAACATACACACACTACAAACAAACAAACTAAAAACACTAAACACACACACACACACTACAAACACACACACTACAAACACTAAACACACACTAAACACACACACTACAAACACACACACACACACATCAATAAACACACGCACACTAAACACATTCTAAACACACGCACACTAAACACACACACATTTAAACTCACACACACACTAAACACACACAACACTAAACACACACTACAAACACTAAATACACACTACAAACACACACACTACAAACACACACACACACACTACAAACACTAAACACACACTACAAACACTAAACACACACACACACACTACAAACACTAAACACACACATACTTATACTCACACACACTACAAACACAAACATTAAACACACACTACAAACACACACACACACACACTACAAACACTAAACACACACACTAAACACACACACTTAAACTCACACGCACACACACTAAACACACACACACTAAACACAGACACACATTATTAAACACACACACACATCACTAAACACACACACACTAAACACACTCTAAACACACACTCTAAACACACGCACACTAAACACACACTTAAACTCACACGCACACACACTAAACACACACACTAAACACACACTACACATACACACTAAACACACACTACAAACACACACACAAACACACACTACAAACACACACACACCAAACACACATGCATCACTAAACACACGCACACTAAACACACTGTAAACACACGCACACTAAACACACACACTAAACACACACTTAAACTCACACACACACTAAGCACACACACGCACACTAAACACACACTAGAAACACACACACACTACAAACACACACACTACAAATACACACACACACTACAAACACTAAACACACACACACTAAACACATACACTAAACACACACTACAAACACACACACACTACAAACACACACACACACTACAAACACTAAAAACACACACACACTTAAACTCACACGTACACACACACACACACACACACACTACAAACACTAAACAGACAAACACTAAACACACACTACAAACACACACACTACAAACACACACTAAACACACGATACAAACACACACACTACAAATACACACACTACAAATACACACACACGCACACTACAAACACTAAACACACACACACTAAACACACACTACAAACACACACGGACACTACAAACACACACACACACACTAAACACACACTGCAAACACACACACTTAAACTCACACACACACGCTAAACACACACACGCACTCTAAACACAAACACTTAAACTCACATGCACACTAAACACACACTACAAACACACACACTACAAACACTAAACACAGCAAACACTCACACATCACTAAACACACGCACACTAAACACACTCTAAACACATGCACACTAAACACACACACTTAAAATCACACACACAAAACACACACACTTAACACACTACAAACACACACACACTACAAACACACACTAAACACACACACATACACTAAACACACACTACAAACACACACACTACAAACACATGCACACTACAAACACTAAACACACACACACTAAACACACACTACAAACACACACACACACTACAAACACACACACACTTCAAATATACACACACACACACTACAAACACTAAACACACTACAAACATACACTACAAACACACACAAACACACTACAAACACACACACACACTACAAACACTAAACACACACTAAACACACACACTTAAACTCACACGCACACACTAAACACACACTACAAACACACACACACACACTAAACACATACTACAAACACACACACTACAAATACACACACACACACTACAAACACTAAAGACACACTACAAACACACACTAAACACACACACTACAAACACTAAACACACACTTAACACACACACTTAAACTCACACGCATACACACTAAACACACACTACAAACACACATACTACAAACACACACACCACACGCACACTAAACACACACACACTAAACACACGCACGCATCACTAAACACATACGCAGCAACTTTAAAGTGTGTTCTGTGCAATTATATGTAATGGGAATGGAGCTGGAGCTGGATCCCACTACTTCGTCTCTCACCTCAAATTCCTGTGCAGTCGCCAAAACAGCAGAAGAGGGAGGGGCAGCAACTGGCAGGCAGTATCTTTCTTTCTCTCAGACGAGTCAATCAGCACACGCACACAGTCCAGCCAGGCCAGCCACTTAATAAAAGTGCAGTTTCACAACATAATGACTCTAAAGGGCTCTACGAGTCTTCAAATGTCTCCAGAAAAGCCAGACTATGATTCGGATTTACAGATAATACAAGCACATCATGCAGACCTGTTTAAAGGGACTGGGTGTCTGGAAGGCAGATATAAAATTAAGGTTATAACTGCCATAGAACCATCCAGGCTACCCACAAGGAGAGTGTCTGTAGCTATGATGCAAGAACTTCAGGATTTACACATCAGACACATAATAGAACCAGTTCAGAAAAGCACTGACTGGATAACTAACTTGGTCATAGTAAAGAAACCATCAGGCAAACGAAGGATATGTATAGATCCAGGGCCGCTCCTGCCATTAGGCAAGGTGAAAACGGAGCAGCCAGTTACCAGTGGTGGCAAAAGCCATTTGGGAGATATAGATGACTCAGAATGTCCATGGGAATAAGTTCGGCTCCAGAAGTATTTCAGCAAAGGCTAAATCAAGCTCTAGAAGGACTTTCAGGTATTGAAACAATAGCTGGTCACATACTAATTGTTGGTGAAGGTGACAGCCTAGAATCTGCTAAATGGAATCACAATCTAAAAATGATTCAGTTCCTGGAAAGATGTAGACAAAAAGGCATTAAACTCAACCTGGAAAAATTCAAGCTTAAAATGACTGAAGTACCCAATATAGGGCATCTTTTGACATCAGGTGACGGGGCAGACAATTACTTTCACTTTCTATTCAGCACTTCCTAGATGTCACTGCTCTCTGCACATTCCCCCGTTTTCTTCACAGCTTTGTGTAGCCAGGGCATGGGGATGGACATCGGGTCCCCCATTCTGGTGCACAAACAAGAGATGATGCAAGGCTTGCCTTAATAACAGTGTCCACAAAATGTGAAGGAAACAAGATTCAAATAATTTATATTGTGTAATTAAAGTTAATTTTGCTTGACTAATGTGATAAATTTTGAATCATTTTTTGGGTGATGGGTCCCATTTAATGTAGATCCAGAAAAAGTCAGGGCAATTCAGGAAAGGCCTGCCCTGGTTCGGACTGGGCCAGCGGGACACAAGGAAAAAACTCGGTGGGCCCCGCTGGACCAGATCCGCTCCCTGAAATCCCTGTACCTGCACTCCTTCACTGAATTTACGTGCAACCGTGTTCAGGGGGGGGATGTAGTGCACAAATGCTGTGCTTGCCCAACAGACATACGTGGAGTTCAGCGTTTTCTAGGCATGGTTAAAAAGCCTCTAATAAATGCTCCAAAGATACTGCAGTGCATGCTTCTTAGATTGCAAAAGTAAGACTGTGACATTTGCTACCGTCCAGGCAAAGATTTACTTATTGCAGATGGTCTTAGCAGGGCCTACCTTCCTAACTCCCATGAAGCTGTACATTATTGCATTAAGCACTCTTTACAACTGTTGCTCTGCTAATAATAACAATACTATCCAGTTTCCAAGTATAGTTTCTACATATTGTCTAAGACAGAAGAGAAGTGAAACTCAATGTCCCAAAATAGGATAAAACAAACAAATACACACAGTATCTTTTAGGTGGAGTAACCCCATCTCAAGGGTCTATTAGCTGAAATCCCGTTGTTTTCGACTTATCACTGCTAGACACTTTATAATATCACCTAAGTCCTCATGGGCCTTTGCAAAGTTGATTAAACCTCTACAGGCTGCAACATAGTCAACTTTTAGTATAACCTCCGCTGTAAAGGTGGCCATACACGGATAGATCCGCTCGTTTGGCGATGTCGCCAAACGAGCGGATCTCCCTCCGATATGCCCACCTTCAAGGTGGGCAATATCGGGCAGATCCGATCGTGGGCCCTAGGGCCCAACGATCGGATCCTAGCTCTCACAAACCGGCGGTCGGATCGGGGGACCGCATCAACGAACAGATGCGGCCGCGATCCGACGGGATTTTTAACCCCATCCGATCGAGATCTGGCCGACTTTCGGCCAGATCTCGATCGGGGAAGCCCGTCGGGGGCCCCCATACACGGGCCAATAAGCTGCCGACACGGTCTGTCGGCAGCTTTTATCGGCCCGTGTATGGCCACCTTAAGAAGAGAGCTGCTGCATATCCATTGGCAAGCAGTATCCACTGCAGAAGTTAATAAGAGACACTTGTTCGTTTACTGGCAAGTTTCTCATCAGTAGACACAAGTTTGGTTTCCTTTTAAAACCTGGGGAAGCTATTTCCTGAAACCTGAGTCAAGTTCAAGCATGCTGAATTGCTTCTTTCATGGATTTGGGAGGAATAATAACATGCTGAACACTTCCTTGAAAAGCAACAGAGCTCCTCCTCCCTATAAAACAAACCTCACCATTCTCTCAACTTACCACTGGTTCCCTGCCTGCTGCCAAGATGATCACCACCACTGCTGCATCCCATCCCTTTTCCCTCTGTGGACTTGTACTGCTTTTTGCAGTATTACTCCAGTCTGTCTTTGTTGCTGTCACATATATATACTTCACTAATGAACTTAAACAGGTATGCTGCCTTTTTTATTCCATTCGGCAATACACTGAACTATCCTGCAGGCATTATTTGATCTTGTAGGATTTGCAGTGTTGTGTTTGTCACCAGAAAATTGTTTATACAGGACTCACCTGGAAAAAAATGTCATGGTTGTTGGAGAGACAGGTGTTTATTATACTATATTGCATTAGTTCTATATGGCTGATTAGCTCACGTTATATATATTACGGCAGTATGCAACAAGCATCTTGCAACCTTTTTACCTTTGTGACTTTCACTTGTGTCTGCATAACACTCTGCTTCAGAGATCTAATATAATGTGCAAGGAAGGTGAAAGATTGTGTAAGGGGGAGGGAGACAAAGTTAGAGAGAAAGAGGGGGAGAAGAGAAAGACAGTGAGACAAAGGGAGAGAGTGAAAGGCGAAAGAGGGAGAGAGAGAGAATGAAAAACTGCCTGCGTACCACTCCTACCATTTACCTTTAAATAGTATTCCTTTCTTTAATCTAGGAGCATTTCCTATAACTTCTCAATAAACACATCTGCCTCAAATAGGACTTTTATACTCCTCTTTATGCCTTTTTCTCTTTACAGTCGTGGGGTACAGTGAGCTTTGAGCAGGGAAATCAGAGGTGAACAATGCCTATTTGTGGCAGGAATGCATGTTACTTTTTTGTTATGATGCATATATCCTTTGTTTGTGCAGTGTGTTACTGACTGTACCGCCTCAGGGAAACCTGGCACTGGCAGAAGACAGGTTCTGAAAGTTAACTGGGCTCATATTTCTCTTTATGGGTGAACTTTGTTTGGTTACAGAGGTTTAGCACCCTGTGCAGACATGTTCTTTGCTCACATAATGCTGTCTCTTGGTGCAGGATTGTATGAAGTAATCGTTTTGTATACATGTCAATTTCCCAAGGCCATATTATAATGAATATAACGTGTACAGGAATGATTATTCTGACAAATAGTATTATTGGATATGCAGCAACTTTTGTCATTCCTTGAGAAACACCTACCGTATGGGACTTTCTGCCAGCTTCATATATTAAAGGAGAAGGAAAGCTACGGAGGCATTTTATTGCCAATAGATTAGCTGCAATAGTGCAAGATAGAATGTTATATTTATTCTGTAGAATGTTTTACCATACCTGAGTAAAAAGCTCTAGAAACTCTCTATTTGTTTAGGATAGGAGCTGCAGTATTAACATGGTGTGACATCACTTCCTGCATGAGTCTCTCCCTGCTCTGGGCTCAGATTACAGTGAGAAGGGAGGGGGGGAGGTGCAAACTAAGCATGCTCTTGCAAAGGGCAATGAGGTTTAAGCTGAAGGCAGGAAGTCTGATACAGAAGCCCATGTGTACACAATAAAAGGAAAGAAATGCAGTGTTTCTTTTGACAGGGGACTCAGAGCAGCACTACTTTGAGGGTTTACTGGTATATTTAGATGGACCTTTCTGATGAGGCTTTCTTAGTTTTAACCTTTCCTTCTCCTATATAATACAGTACCGTTTGCTACTGCGGTAACACAAAGCAACCAATCAGCAATTGGCTTTGGTCAGTATAATGCAGTGAGAATATAGTAGGGAATCCACTATTTCGGATTTGGATGAATCCCTGAATCCTTCGTGAAAGATTCTGCAGAATACCGAACTAATCTGAATGCAAATTAGGGTCGGGAAAGGAAAAAGTGGAAAACATTTTTTTACTTCCTTGTTTTGTGATAAAAAGTCACATGATTTCCCACCCCACCCCTTATTTGCATAAGCAAATTACGATTCCGATTCGGTTCAGCCAGGCACAAGGATCCGAATCCTGCTAAAAAAGGCAGAATCCCATACCGAATCCAGGATTTGGTGCATCCTTAGAATATAGAAGCAAATGTCAGCTTGCTTTGGATGATTGCACTGGGGCAACTTTGTGTGATTGCACTAGCAATTTTGCATCCTGTAAAAATCGCCACACACATTTGCATAATGAAAAAAATAGAAGTTTCCCATGAATATTAATTATTCAGCGGTTTCCCTGTTATTTGCAAATATAATTGCTATTGAAATCAGTAATTGCCTGTTTCTTTTTATTCCCTGTACTGCATGATAAGGTGCAATAATTGCCCCTGCAATTGTCTCTGCAATTATATAAGCAGCTCTTGAATCCCCTTTGCCCTGTTTGTAAGATTGCTGTGGGATTCTAATAAACATCCAAAATTAATCCAAATATTTGTAATTTGAGATAAATCCCCAGATTAAATAACCAGAAAAAATTTATACTTTTGTTTGTCAAGTTTGAAGTCGCAGAACTTTATCCTAACTCTGCAAGTGATCTCAAGTAGTTTTTATCACTCATTTGTTTGCCTGAGGTAGATATAAGGCATGCAGAAAGTGGATTCTTTGAACATGAAACTGAAACAAAATGTGTCTCAGCTAAAGCTTGACAACAAGAAGTCCAGATTTAACTGAATGTTAAACTCCTGTATCCTGTTTAATTTCCTTTCTAAAACAAAAGAATGCAGAACACTGAAGTGGGAGAGGCTCCCTAGGGCTTAATAACTAGTGGTCAAAAACACAATTATCTTGATTTGTACTTTCAGCTTCTAATAATATAACTAGATAGAAGAGAACATATTAGCTTCATACGTTTAAGGCTAGGGTCAGATGGGGCTGAAATCTGCCCGTGATAGCTAGCTAGCTGAATACTCTTCTGTGTGTCCAGAAGTATTGTGTCAGCTCTGGCACGAACACGCTCAGTGGATTTCAGCTCGAAATGCAAACCTATACATTGCTGAAATCAGCCCCGTGTGTTCACGCTGAGCCGACACAAGTGGGCAGATTTATCAAGGGTTGAATTTCGAATAAAAACAGAATGTTTTCGTTTGAATTGTATGTATCGAACTAACATCATATTCAATTCAAAGTTTTTTTCTAAAAAAAAACAATTTTTCACCACCAATTGACTCTAAATAGGTTCTAGGAGGTTCCCCATAGGCTAACACTCATTCGGCAGGTTTTAGTTAGCGAATGGTTGAAGTAATTTCGATATTCAAATTTTCGAATTTTTTATGTCAAAATACATAAAAAATAGCTTGAAATTCAATTTTTTTTAATTCTAAATTTAACTTTGACCTTTGATAAATTCGCTCCAAGGCGTCTGAACCTAAACACATATGACTTCCTGGTTTGGAGGCAAGCTTCGGTTGCATAAAATCATATATACTGCTCAACAGAGCCTCTTTTAGATTTCTAGTCCACATAGGGGCTACAAAATATTGAACTGCATACCTTATTTGGCACACCAGGAACTTTTTTCATGCTTGTGTTGCTTCTCAACTTACAATTGAATGTAGTTCACAAGTGAAAAAAAGGACCATTGCTCTATCTCTCAATTAACTAATGAGCCTCATTGAATGTGGAATATATGTCTAGCCCCTTGAAAGAATTTCAAAATTACATATAACGGATGTTATAGCACTATTAACGGACGTGTTTTGAAAAAAACATGTTTTGCCATGACAGAATCCCTTTAAGAGGGAGATGCTATTCCTGGACAGTGCTTATATGCCAAGATAGGAAAAATGCAGTAAGTATGGGACCATTTTCCACATTCAGATATCAAAAAGGTATGCGAAAAGGCTGTACTGGCTGACAGAATAAATACCTCTTAGAAAGGATTGAAATACAAAATGCATGGTTACTGGTAGCGTACTAATGTGTTTTACTGTGTTGAATGCCAGATACTGATCCATTGTTCATTTTAGAGTTCAGAAGGTTTTTAGTATTTACTTCAAATTGAAGACTGATCTGATGAATTGTTCCTTATTTTGCTTTATTTTTGCTTTGATCTTAACCAACTTGAAGCTGAACAGGAACCATGTGAAAGGTGTATCCTGACAGACATGTATTTTTATCAACCTCTGCTCCTATGATTAATAGAATAATGTGTGGTGCCTTCCTGCTCCTGTCTTCTTTAGTGTGTTATTTGTCAGCACACTTATCAGTCATTAGAATAGTAACCGCTCCTGTTATGAAATGAAGCCTATAATGGTACATGATAACAATACATGTTTAAACATTTTTTAAAAGGACACTACAGGAATGACTTTTATTATCAGTAATGGACATTCGATTCCGTCATTGAACATGGGCGTCAATGAGGGAACAACAACAGAGGTAACAAATGATGCACCACATCAGCAGGAGGCAGCGGCAACTGCCCTGAGGATTTATTAATTAGAACTGCTACCAGCCAGTGCTTATAGGAAGAAGACATTTATATTATCACCACTAAAAAGCAGTGGAATGGAAAGTATAGGAAATTACATGAGCAAGCAGCATGACCTTCAACCATGATTTAGATTTTTCTCTCCCATGAATACATAAAATAAGAGTTGCTTTTTACTAAGCTCTGTATTTGACTGACAAGTGCACCTCACCCCATGCAAATCATGGTAAATAAAGGCTTCCTTACATTGACTTCCCATCTAGCTCCGCGAAACCTACACCAGGAGCAACATTGCCTGTTTAACTGGAGAAGATGTTGGAGATTTATTCCGACCCTCTACTTCTGAGGATGGATATGAAAGGAATGATCCTTGCTGGGAAATAAAGTCCCACTTGTACATTTTAATCAGAAAGGTAATGTATTCTAATTAATATCTCTGTACGTCCACACTGGAGACAGTTTTCATGTCCAACAAATATATTTATGGGTACAATGTGCCAGTTGTATCTGAATTCTGAATTTCCTCCTGTACTCCAAGTGCTGTGGCAGCACCATGCAATACCAGGAATGTTGTGGAACCTGAATAGTGGCAAAACAGGCCTATGCAATTCTGAGTATTTTATGACCCAAATGTTTTGCTGTTCTGTGGCATGTGGCCAAAATGTTCAAACTCATCA
This sequence comes from Xenopus petersii, assembly GCA_038501925.1. Classification (NCBI taxonomy): domain Eukaryota; kingdom Metazoa; phylum Chordata; class Amphibia; order Anura; family Pipidae; genus Xenopus; species Xenopus petersii. The sequence goes on along the minus strand of CM076681.1, from coordinate 46,682,590 downwards.
ACAATTTGATTGCAGTGGAAAATTTCCTGATCAATTCAAACACTGGGTTCCACAATTTTAAGTAATAAATTCTACTGATGCTTACAGGTGATTCCCATCCTAAGCAGTTCTCCCTAACACTTGAAATTTCCACTTGTGAATTACCTTTGCAAATTACAGGGGCATGTGTATTACATTTTCTTTTCATCACATTTGATGCAATGGTAGCAAAGATATCATACAGTTGCACCTGTAAATATAAACCAGACTATAAATATGATACTGCTTCCCTTTTACAAACGACCAGATTGAGAACAACAAGAGGAGCATAGAGATCTGTGCTATTTAGAGTACTTCAGTTTGCTATATCCGCATGCACACTGCTTGCATTATATGAACACAAAAAGCTGTAATGCACAACTCACATTTCTCACATTATCTGAATCACACAAATGTGAAACAAGTTTGTTGGGTGGGGCATTGCTTTGAGCTCCAGCCTCACATTAGCTTGAGCATATGAGCCTATACCTACTGCCCACGCAGAATTCCTCAATACAATATTCCTTAATGTTTAATGTTTGTTTTAGTGTAAATGCCTATAATCCATTTTAATAAACCATGCAGTGTCATCCATTCACTGATTATTCCTGATGTTTTTTTCTAGATCGTTTTGAAAAATTACAAACCAGAAGATACAGGTACTTTTTTTATTTCCATTTTATTTTCTATACACCATATTGAATTTGCTTGTGTCATTCAGGGGTCTGTTAGGGGGCAGTCTCTGAAAAAGAGCACAACGTGCAAGATCTACACAATTTGCCAAAATCTATCATGGTTTTGCAAAATTCAGACACCACTGCAATCACGTTCCAGAGATGCACAGATTTGCGCCAGTTAGTTAATTACATGCAAATGGATGAAAACTCAATCAGCAATACACACATGGAGCCCTGTACTTATCACTTGGTTTAGATTGGGTTTTGCCCCTTGTGCCACCTGCAGGTAGGGAGTTCAGCAAAATGCCAAACAACACTAGTTGATATAAGTTCAAGTAGGTGAAAGGGCTTTGTGTTTGGGGATTTTGTTTTTGAAATATCAGCCCTGATGAACTGCAAAAGCTCTAATTTCACTATGTACCACCTTCTACCTTTGTGTATAACAAAATCACAAAAACTATTGTCTTTCCAGAACTGAAATATTTACAGTATATATATATCATTTTGACCTAGAAAATATACAGAGCACAGGAATTTGACTGAGCCACACCACTGATTTCTTCTTTTTATAGCTGTGGGGTAATCCTCCTGAAGCTAATTGGGGCAAATTCACTAAGCGCCGAACGCTAGCGTTACTTCGCTAGCGTTTGGCATTTCCGTTACTGCGTAAATTCACTAACGAACGCTGGTGTAGATTCGCTAGTGTTATTTCGCACCCTTATGCCTGGCGAATTTTCGCTACGGACGTAACTACGCAAATTCACTAACGCGCGCAGTGTACTGAACGCTACCTTTTACGCTAGACTTCCTTCGCCACCTCAGACCAGGCGAAGCGCAATAGAGTAGATAGGGATTGCTTCAAAAAAAGTTAAATTTTTTTCTAAGTCCCAAAAAACGCTAGTGTGTTTTCTACATTATGGGTGATAGGCTGAAAAAGATCGAAAAAAATTTTGGGGCTCCCCTCCTTCCCCCCTACATTTCCTGACTCATGGCATCTTACCTATACAGTGGGCACATGTGTAGGGCAAAATAAAATTTTTATTTGATGTTTTGAAGGTTTCCCAGGCATTTGTAGTGATTCTACGTATTCCTCTATTGAAATTTGAATTTGGCGCCATATGCAAATTAACCATCGCTAGCGTAACTTTGCTTCGCTTAGCGAATCAACGCTAGTGCAACTTCGCAACCTTACGCTACCCCTGAACGCAACTTCGGATTTTAGTGAATTTGCGAAGCGCTGGCGAAACTACGTCTGGCGAAGTGTGGCGAAGTGCGGCGAAGTTACGTCTGGCACAAGTACGAATCTTAGTGAATTTGCCCCTCTGTCTTTAATACCCCAGCTTTTCATCTCACTTTCTGAAATACTTGTTCATGAATGTTTTGTAATGTCCTGTCATTCTCACAGGTAAAGTTAAAGAAACTCCATTGGCTGTTTATCAAAAAGAAGAATATCCTGCTGGAGTCATCGCTGCACATGTAACTGGAGACAGCAGGAAAGTTTTCCCCCCGGAAAGTAAGTCATCCTAAGGAATCTCATGGAATGAGTATGGGGAGGATACACACAATTAAAACCACAGTTATTTAAATACTTTGCCAATTTAAAAGACTATGTTAAAATGAAACTTTTAGACTATGGGGTTATTTACTTAACTCATATTTTATTAAAAAAAACAAAAACATGACCAAACTCTACAAAAAATTCTAATTTTTGCCCCAAAAAGTCCAACCAGATAAATTTGAGGTTTAGTAAATAATCCCCTATATGTCTTGAATTATGTTCCAAGACCATCTTCTTATTATAACTGATGTGTATTTCTGGCATAATAAAGGAGTACCTTTGGGTATAAACACACAGCACAGCATATTATTCCAGCATCTCATGCATGTTATAGTGCCAACACATGTTAAGTTAAAGTTAAGTTAAAGTTAAGTTACGTTAAAACTCCCTATCAGAATCCCAAACCTGCACTTTTTCTGCCAGGGGAATGTCTCAATTTAATTTCTATATATAAATCACTTACTGAGACAAAATGTTTGTATTTGTATAATTCACACTACTGTCATCCTAGAATGGAAACACTTCAAAAAGGATCAAAAAGGTTTCTCCGTTGGGCCTCTCATGGCAAAGCTTTAAATTGTTTTGGAATATATAATTGATATTAAGAGTGCAGTCATTTGTTTAACAGGTATTACGTTGAAATAGCAGAATTATAAGTTGATGACTAAGAGCCAGGGATAAACATTTTTAACCTTTGAGGGATTTTCAAGAAGTGCTTTACTTTTCTTCTGGATCAAAAGAGCCCAATGATTTTCATAAAAGAATTGTAATGGAATGTAATACAAGTAATTAAAATATGCACAATACAAGCAATTTCTCCTTTGCATATATATATAATATAGTGTTGCCAAATCTTTGAATGTATTAAGTAACCCAATCACCAGTGGATGTAGTATGACTTCCTTACTGGAAAAGTTGTTACAACTGTGCAAAAAATATGTTTAAGCAAGTCTTTAAAAAATGCACCCTGCACACATGTTTTCCATTTATTTTTTTAATTATCTAGACTAGATGAATGAGTGTCTTTTCGTTCAGCCTAAATGACAGATGAGCTATTATCAGAAGCAATAAGTTATTATACTGCTATTTCCTACTGAATTTACTGGAATACATATTTTGCATACTGTTTATTTCTCCTGACATTTACAGCTAGTTCTACACTTAACTCTTTGATATTTTCCGTGTGCTAATTTCCTGCTTCCAGTTTCACAGTTATTCAAATGTTCTTTTGTTCTTTGTCCACTTCCTTTTAAAAGATGCCTTCCTGAAGAAGTATAATGGGCAGAAAATACAAGGATGGAAATCCCACAGATCGCCTTCTTTTCTAAGCAACGTAGAAGTAGAAAACAGTGAGCTAATTATTAGAAAAAGTGGCTTTTACTACATTTATTCTCAGACATACTTTCGGCAACGCTTCAATAAGGGAACAGAAGAAAGAAAAGGGAAACAATTAGTTCAGCAGATTTACAAGGTAACAAGCTACCCAGAACCACTTCTTTTAATGAAAAATGTTAAAACAATGTGTTGGTCTAAAGAGGCAGATTATGGGCTGCATTCCATCTATCAAGGAGGGGTTTTCAAACTCAACGAAAATGACCGTATTTTTGTCACAGTCAGTGATATTAGTATGATTGATATGGATGAAAACGCAACATTCGTGGGAGCTTTTTTGGTGGTCTAAATCAAATCAGTGCTGTCCAGTTGTAGGACTGTGGGGCAAAAGTGACCTCTGAACGATTTTATGGTGCCCACACTACCCAAGTGTTCTGTATAACATCACCATTTCCAGATAATTCAATGGTTTTTTTTGAAAATATTGGACAGCAGTGTTCTCTGAACATGAAGCACTAATAAACATGCTTATTGCACCATGGACTAATGAAAGCAAGTAAAAAACCAAAAGACCAAGACAGTAATAGATTATTACATCCCACTTGCATCTAAAGTCAGGCATATGGAACAACACACTGCAGATCGAGCTTCCACCATCTTCATCTTTGGGGGGTAAGGTCTGTTATTGTCTTTTTTTTATCCATAAACTCTTCAAACCAATAAAACACATATTGGCCATGAAGAATGAGCAATAAAGGCAAATTGCTTCTATTTATGAATACAAAGGGATCACCCCAAGGCTAAGTAAAATAAAAGTAAAATATAATGCAACTGATCTGATCAAAAATTTCCAACAAACGAGCAGGTTGGTGCCAGCCTAAGAAAAATATGACCAGAGGTAAATAGTTAATACCACCATAAGGGGGTTTACCTTGACGTGGTATGGTGGCTTGCCAATTTTATGATCATAAACTTGTAACTAAAAACCCCTGTTTTTGAAAATGTACCTTCTTTTTAAATAAAAGCACATTTACACTCAGGTCCTATTAATCTGAACAGATTTTTAGTAACTATAGGCCGTAAAAGATGAAAGCAAAGTCACGTTACAATTAAAACATAGTCCTAGAAACTATATAGATATTTGATAATATCTAGAGCAATACAGGTGCCAGCTCAGTCAAGAGTGGCCAATCTGTATACCCACTGTGACACTGCATTGTGGTTTAGCAAAATTTTAAAATCATGTGTATCACACACACGCACACGCATACACACACATACACACACACACACACACACATACTCAATTCACTTGCATAAGGTGTAGGGATTTTTTAGATGGTTGTGGAGTCTGTTTTACCTTTAAGTACCCCACTACAAGGAAACCCACATAAACAAGCAATGCACACGTTGATTTCTATTGAAATTTGTATTTTTTTGCTTACATTAAGCAGTTGTATTTGTGAATCAAATCATGAGTTGTATTAAAGTCTACAGGCTTAGTTTAAAGAGTATATTCTACTGTAAACTATATCACCATTGTGTCTGCTAAACGACATCTGGCCATACTGGTTGGTTTTCCAGGCAATCAGCACTTGGCAGTAGTTTGTGTCATTTGGCATTTTATTATTTTGGGGGTTATTTATCAAAGTCCGAATTTATATTCCATATTTTCTGAAAAAAACTCCGGCTTTTTTATTAATACACTTTCCCGAAAATTTTGTTTTCGAAATAAAAAATCCGAAATAAATGTGAAAGATACTAATTTTAGGAATTTTTCAGAATTTCCACCCGAAAACTCAGATATTTTCGTATTTTTCCCAAAAACTTTGGATTATTGCACGAAACGCAGCGCAGATAAAAAATCTTTGGGACTTCTCCCATTGACTTATATGCAACCTTGGCAGGACTAAGATGCTGGATTTTCAGATTCTGACTTTTTCCATCCTTGTGGGGATAATAAATCCTGAAAATATTTGTGGGGGGTTTTTTTCCACGAAAAATTTGGATTCTATACTAAAAAAACACACATTTAGGGTTTTTGGCATTCAGAGTTTAGTAAATAACCCCCTTTGAGTTAGGGAGGAATTATGTTGACATTTTAACCCTCATGGCATGGGGTTATTTCACATCTCTGAATAGCCTCCTAAAGGGGGACAGAAAGCTGACTCGCTTGAAATAGACCCATGCCCAACCAACAGTAAGCTGCATTAACAGACATGAATGAATGCATATTCAGGCTTGATTCTTCTTACTCCTGTGCTAAGGCTTTTAAAACTGTAGACTTATTTATAACTTGTGCAGATGAATATTTTTTATTATGAATCATATTTTGTACAAAAGAAGTGGAATAAAATGAAAGGCATGCATATATTACAGAAACATTGCAACTTAATTATATTCTATATACTACATGCTCCTAAATTGACTGTACTAATAACTGTCTGTACATATTTGTTTCCCTGATAATTGTTAATGCTTACTAACTAATATATATGTGTATTTTTTTTACACCCTACAAATTTGTAAATAAAAATGATTCATATTGAAACAGGTGGCATTGGCTTTATCTATGTGTCTTTTGAAATGAAATCTTGGTGTAACACGTGCATCCTCTGATGGTTTTTATGAAATAATTATTCTGCATCCCCTTTGCTCATCAAGTTCATGATGAAAGGAGATTTACCCCCCAAAATGCACAATGCACAATTTAGTCTGTGTCTGTGACTTAATAAAGGCAAAGTGCCAGAAGATATTGTTTCTGTATATTGGTATATGGCAATGCCCTACCAGACATTCAGGGAAACAAAGTACCATTATAGTCTGTTGGAAAGAATTACTGGTGAGAGACAATCTGCTTCACTAGCCCATGTCTCCAACATGGGGACAGGTTGTACTTACAAATGGTCTTCCTCCTATTGAAATATATGTAACATGCCAACTTGGGAACACCCCTACCTTGGGAAAAGAACATATAGTGCCCCCCTCATCCTGCAATAGGTCTGTAGTAGTGTGTGTTGAAGACTACATTCACACTGGTGTAACTTAGTGTGTAACTTAGTAGTTAACCACCATGTGGACTCTTTGCAGATCTTTCAGTGTGTATACCAGCGGAGCAGCGGGAGTTGCAGACTAGCCAGTGTTGCCTTTCTATGTCCTAATAATGACATTGTTTAGGACTTTTTTGCCATTGTTAATTACGGGTTTGAATTGTTAGTCAGAAAACTCTGTTTCCTTTGCCAAAATTTGCAAGTTTCAAGTTTTTCTTGCTAGAATCTTGGAAAAAAATGCTAATTTGAACATTGACAGATCACCCCTTTAGGCACGTGTTCATGTGGAACCTAAGTCAAACTCTAACATTTATTGATATTGTAACATTGCAATAGCTATGCACACTTGGTGACAAAAAGAATACTCTCATAAATCTCATCAACAATCTCACATCTACATGGCCTTTTTTTTGCTGCTGGGCTGAAAAACTGGACCACTAATACCAAAAAAGGGAAAACATATTTTGTGGCCAAGGATCCTATGGATTATACGGCAGTGAGTCCAGGGTAACCTTCTTTCTGCTTTTTTTTCCTGACATTTCAAACACTTTAAATATTCTATTTTACCCTCTGGTGCAGACACTTCTAAGTAGATAAGGTGCTTGTTTTATCACTAGATGGAGCTAAAGTGACACAAGGCCTCTATACAAGTATACTGCACAACTGAAAACTAGTAAGGCACTTTCTCAAATAAACATATAGTTGAACAGAGCAAATGATGCAAAAAAAACCGGTGTGAACAAAATGTGAGCAAATTGTTTATTTATTGCCATTTTGGTTCCTCATTTTTTGTACATGAGAAATAAAAAACAAAACTTAGTTGAATATCTTTATAGCAGTTGATTTCGTTTTTTGCATTAATTCCGTTTTTTTAAACCCCTCAGTTTGCACAATTTGCCTTTTCATGCAACCTGCTGTACATTTTGAGATAGAGGTCGCATATATCAGTCAATCCACTGCAGTGCGGCAGGTCTTATTCCTATTTATGAATTGCACTAATCAAGGTTTTATGTATGCAAGCTACATTTATTTGCCATCCATTCCTGTAAGTATGGACAGGTCTGGAATACCAGTCCATTCCATTAAAACTGGGCACATACAAAGTTCACATGGCATCACCATATGAGAATATTATAATATCCCATTTCATATAGTGCACTTTTAAAGAAGCAGCAAATGTAATTGGCTTCCCTAGAAAGACTCTGGTGCAACTGAATGTATGAGAGAAGGAAAAGCTTCTCTCTCAGGAATAGCTGTGACTTGCAGGCTTGTAAAGTGCATTTGAGTATTTTATTAGGCACTGCCAATGGCAGAGAGACAATGTTTTGCAGCTCTTTATTGTGAGTCGAGGCTGAGAGCTTGTGACAGACAATTAACGGCATTAGAGCATTTATTTATAACACAAAACCCTTTAGACTCTTCAAAGGCCTATTGCACTTCAAGATTTTAAATGAGCACACATATATACAGTTCATGGAACAAATGCACAAGTAGATTGGTCGTACACTCAGGCACTCTGGCCATGTATGGGTCTGTCAGGAGAAATTTGGACAGATCTTGCAAACAGTTCTGCTTACAGAAGGAGCACTGTATACATAAACATGTTGATTTAGAAGTGAGAAATTCAAAGTTGGTGGGTTTGGAAAGAATATTTGTTGAAGATACAGAAGATAAAGAGACGAGTGGTCAAACAAGAGCAATGATACTATTTGCCTTCAGTTCGGATAGCCAGATCGAAACATTTCAAGTCTTCATCTATTGCCATCTCTTGGCAATTAATAACGCATTTTTTGCAGTTTTGATATTTAAGTTTTAATGTTGTTTCATCCTTGTGTCCATCAATTTATCCTATTTCTTAGAGCTGCCAGTGCACATTGTATCCTTTAAATTTAAGATGAAGCTGGAGAAGAAAAAGCCCTTTTATAATGCTGAACATTCTGGCTCTTTGATACAGGGGGCTATCAATCAAGCTGCCCCAGACAAAATCTCACAAACTCTCTGAAAATATTTCCATACCAGTAATAATTCCCCTTTGCCATAACACCAGTCTCATTAATGATAGGGCACATCAATTGTTTCTAAGGCTGGGAGTTGTAGTTTGACAGCACCAGCAGGTTGGGCACCCCTGTTGTATATCTTTATACTTTTGGAGGGCCAAGGGCATATTTCCTTTCTGCCAAATCCTAAAACTGTCCCTGACTGAGTGTTGACTGAGTGTTGATCTCAATCAGTGTTTCTCAGTTGGTACATTTCCCTCCTAGTTATTAAATAATAGTAACAATAAGCAGTATAGTTACAGTACAGTTTATTATTAGTAATATGTGTTTGCTCTTTGTGCTTTAATGATCTGTACTATGTAGCCGGCTCCTACATGTCAGCACACATTGCAACTTCTGTGATGCACTTTGGCACTTGTATATTGGTTTTTGTTGTGGCGTTCATATAGAGAGCAGCTGGCTCTGTGTGCAGCAAAGGGTAGTCAGTTGCCAGACTGATTATTTAAATAAACATTTACATAATATTCTGGGATATGAATTGAGCCGTACAGCTGCTAGCGTAATTGAACAAGAGTGATAAACAAACGAATCTATTAGCTGAATGGCATGATTAATTCCAAAGGGAAATTGGGGTTAGTGTTCCATCTCTTTAGTGGTAGTTTTTATTCCATGACTTGTTTGTGATGCTTCTCAGCCTCTGTGAGATATGTGCTAGTGAAAGCTTTCTTTTCAGTGGTCCCGAAGATACCCACCGGCATGTAAATGATACATTTGAGCATCATGCTACAGTACTTTCCTAGATGTCCTGCCCCAGTCCCTGCGCTGCCATGTGTAGATGATAAGCTCCAGCATGAGTGGTGTGTGCCTGGAAGAGACTGCTCCTGCTTTCACTGTATCCTGACAGCAAACAGACTGAAAGATGCTTCAAGGGAGGGGACAGAGAAGAGGCGGGCTAGGGTCCCTTGGCTTCTTTCTACAGGCAAAGCTCTTGTGGTATAATGCACCCCTATGGAGTACAAGAAAGGGAGTGCATACAGCACAGGCATGGAGCAGCTCCCCCCTCACATACCCTGATTCCATCAGCTGGCAGCATATATGGCCAGTTACACACTATTCTTTACAGGAGACTGACCAGAAATACAAGAGCAGCTGAAGGATTTGTTCCTGTATGTGTACTAAATGTGGGACCAAAGAACATCATGTAAGACAAAAATGTTTTTCTTGCAAGGTGCTCCTGGGCTGATGTTTAAGCTGTGGAATAACAGGGAAACGAGACTTTGTGTCCTGTGTAGGGAACAAGAGCCGTGGGATCAATGACTATTGTTGCTGATATTTCCTTTTATAGATTGGATTTGTTTCATGGGATTCTATGAACTAAGAACATGTCCCCTGAGGTATATTTTCAGAATCTGACTATGGATTACTATTACGGCAATAACAACTATTCCTGGCCAGAAGATCCTGTTTTCCTGTTCCCCGTCCCGGTGCTGACTGGGATAACTGTCACATGTATTCTTCTTTTTATTATAGGCATATTTGGCAACGTGATGACTATGTTAGTGGTGTCCAAGTATAGGGATATGAGGACTACTACCAATCTCTATTTATCCAGCATGGCATTTTCTGATCTTCTCATTTTCCTCTGTATGCCTCTTGATCTCTACAGACTCTGGCAGTACAGACCGTGGAATTTTGGGAGCACCCTCTGCAAACTCTTTCAGTTTGTTAGTGAGTGCTGTACTTACTCCACCATACTGAATATCACAGCTCTCAGTGTGGAACGTTATTTTGCTATCTGCTTTCCCTTGAAAGCCAAGGTAGTGATAACCAAAGGGAGAGTAAAGCTGGTCATCTCTGTCCTCTGGACAGTGTCGTTTGTAAGTGCGGGTCCAATCTTTGTCTTGGTTGGAGTTGAACACGAAAATGGAACAAACCCCCTGGACACAAATGAGTGCAAAGCTACAGAATATGCCATAAAGTCAGGTCTCCTAACTATAATGGTCTGGACATCTAGTGTGTTCTTCTTCTTGCCTGTCTTCTGCCTCACCGTCCTCTACACTCTCATTGGCAGAAAGCTGTGGAGAAGAAAGAGAGAGTCCATAGGACTAAACACATCTATAAGGGACAAGCATAACAAACAGACTGTGAAAATGTTAGGTATGGATCTCTTTTGCATTCCGTATACTGTAATTTGTGCTTACATTGCTGGTTACATTCTCAGTCCAGGGTATGTCAGTCAGTTTGGCCAAATATGTTTCATTCTTTCATCCCCAAACTCAACTATTCTCTAGCTCCCTATGCACAGTGCCTAAAAAGGTACAATTTATAGCTGTATATATTACTAGAAAACATGCATTTGCCTGTTCTTACATCAACTTCCAATGCAAAGGATTTACTGGAAAAATAGTAAGCAGTTTTGTTAACACTTGTGCTTCATTTTTACTCCAAAATATCTTAATACAACAACATAAACGGAACCAGAAAACCAGGAGGAAATATATTGTTTTGCACAAAACAACTAACACCATGTTAAAGCCTTCTACAGAGGCTAGCAGAGGCGCAAGGTTCCTGAAAGCAAAATCATGGAAGAGGTGATGTAAACAGTCCAGTAAGAGTTAATCCCTGATAACAGTGCAGTTCCCAAAGACGTACTGACACTTACACAAGCTCCGATGTTATTCAGAGTAAAGTGGCTTGAATATTGCTTTAAAGCATATAGTACTTACAAATATATCAGTGCTTTACAAAATACTGTATGTGCTAAATAGATTTGTTGTTTATAAAAAATGCTCTTGGAATATGCAGCAGGATTATTAACTTTAACAGTTAAATAAACAGCCAGATGGGAGATGTTGGGAATTTAGTTTATAGAAAGGGAAGAAACTAGGCAGGTATCTGACAAATCAATGCTTTGTTTTTGGTCTCTGTTACAGAGAAACTGCAGTCATGTTATATTCAAATACTTAATGAAAAACTGCACAGGAACATGGGGCAATTAGAGGTTAAAAGACTCAAGAAAGTAATTGTCTAATAAAAAGTATTTTGCTAAGGATTGCCATAGTAACCAATGATTATCCTCAGTACCCATACAAGCTTTTATCCCTTTAACACACCACGGACTTTCACCGAACGTCAATGAGCCCTGCTCCTGCAGCGACAATTTCCGAAACCTCACGACAACATGAATGCTAAACGTTTATATTAGTGGTCAAAGAAAAGTAGAGCTGCTGTGGTGTCTGCCGTGCATTCCTAATAAGTCATTATCTGGTGTATTACAATGACCTTCCAAAGTGTGCAGGCTGCCAGGGTTATTTGTTAGTAGGAAAATATACAGTAGTACGGAAGCAATCTGAATCTGTGCATAAAAATGAAAATAAATAAATCACTGAACTCCATGAATGATGAGCATATATGTTCATTATATCAATAAAAGTGCCCTTTAAATGACAAATATACTTGATTATTATTCCCCTTGTCATCCTCAGTCAGACTTCATCTAGTTGGGAATAATGAGAATAATGGGTGATGTACTTCTTCTAGGGATGCAGCAAGGGCATCACTGTTCCAATGTGGATCCTGGTTTATATGAGTTTTCCCAACCAAACCTGCCCTGACAAGAAGCCATACTCTATGAAGGTTCTACATTTAAATTAATGTGTACATATGTCCCCTGAACAGACAGTGAAATGATCATGTCAAGATGAAGGATGTCCTCAAATTGCATGTACATTGCATTGGCCTGTCATCAGTAGAGGGATGGGAAACACATAAATACAGAAACACCAGACATATTAATAAGTCTCCCGTTTTCTCAATAGATAAGTGTATTTAGTGTTACACTTACTTGCTAATAGTTTTCCCTCCTTCTACCTGATATAGGATAATTAAAAACATCCGTTAGAATCTCTGTAAAGCACTGTGCATGTACCAATAACTAAATGCTATTATTATTGTTGGGGTAGATTCGATTTAGAGGGGCATATTCAGCAAAGCACTACCAACCCATTTCCATTCTTCAAACAGCACCCTGGATAATTAACTTTGTACTGAGTTGTTGATGTTGCTGCTATACTGTGCCAGTGCAGGAACACAGAGCACCCAGTGGGGGGGGGGGGCGCGGGTTATTTTCATTATATGACTTGCAATAGATCAAGCAAAGCTAATGTCTGAAGGGGTGCCATGAGAAAGTGAACAGCAGTACGTTTGCACATGTGATGCTTTCTAAGGAAATATTTTCTATAGGCAATTACAAGTATAGTGATCCTCTGCTGAAACACATCTCTGGGTAGATTTAGACACTACCTGTTAACATTTGGTGCCAAATCTATAAGTAAATGGTACCCTATAGTAGTAAACCCCCTTATGCTGAAGAAATAGGTTGGGGGAAGATGTGAGGGAGAAGATGTGAGAGAGAATGTAGGAAGAAGTGATATAATAAAAATAAAGTTACTGTCTCAAATATCACTCCACTATACTAAAGGTTAATATTAAACTCCGGCTTCCAAACCAAAATTTTATAAAGAGGCCCACATAACACAGAACGCCCTAATATACCCATCACAGTCATCGGTTTCTTCAAAAAGTATGAATAAATGCCATTTTCGATGCTGAAATCCAGCTGGTTAACACTTCTTCTCTTTTAGCATCATTTGAAATCCTGACAGGGAAGGAGGGACTAAAACACTGATGTTATAAATTGTAAAAACTACTCCACACCTTACAGACAGCATGCAGGAACTACATAACCCACAATGCATTGCACTGTTATGTTCCTTTCCTTATTGAAATCATGTGTACGGAAGGCATTTCCGGACATCCTGCAGTGAAACACGTACTTCATGCAATGTCCTATGTCTTTGGAATGGCGCATCGGTTGCTTTTAACGTCACTCATTGTCCAAATCTGCACTCACACCTCCGTCCTCTACCCTCCCTTCTCAGCCGTCAGTCATATGAACTCCACCCTTAGCCTTCTGCCCTTAGACTTCCGCCCTCAGTCCTCCATCCTCCATCCTCCGCCCTCAGTCCTCTTCCTTCCGCCCTCTTCGCTCCGCCCTCCCTGCTCAGCCCTCCACCCTCTTTCCTCAGCACTCCCCCCTCAGATCTCTCTTTTCAGCCGACAGTCTTATCCATAAGTTTCTAAAGTGGTGAGCAAGGTCGGAAGGAAGGGGAATGAAGGAAGAGAACTAAGGGCGGAAGGCAGATGACTGAGGGAGGAGGATGGAGGGCTGAGGGAGGAAGACTGAGGGCAGAAGGCTGAGGGCGGAGTTCGTATGACTGACGGCTGAGAAGGAAGGGTAGAGGACGGAGGTGTGACTGCAGATTTGGACGATGAGTGATGGTAAAAGCACCCGATGCGCCATTCCGTAGGCATAGGACATCACATGAAGGACAGGTATTTTGCTGCAGGATGTCCTAAAATGTGTTCCGTACATGTGTGCTAGGAATTGTGGGGTTTGGAGGATGCAGGCTGAGGACAGCTGGCTGTTGATACAAAGTAACAGCAGTCAGCCAGCTCAGCAAAGTAGTCAGACAGATCAGTAAGAGAGCAGGGTGGTAGACTTGGGGAACTGTTTCAAACCATTAAAAATCATGAAAAGTCTGCATATTTTTTAAATGATGTATATTGCAAAGTTGCTTGAAATTATGTTTACTTTTAAAAAAAACTAAATGTATGTTTGTGTGAAGTTCCCCTTTAAATAAAAATTTCAGATTCTGTTTAGCTATATAAGATTGTGTGCTTTAGTTTTCTTGTAGATGTTAACTTCCTGATCATGGGGAAATTATGATTATTATAATAGGTATTTGGTAGTTAACAAGTACAGTATGTCTGTAATTAAAAGAATTTGAAGGCAGGGGCAAGAGGAATAGTGCAAAAAACAGGCACATTGAGCCCTGTTTTTTGCACTTTGTATGTTGTCCTATGCAGTCGTCATACGCATGTGAACAAAAAGCTCACCCACAGCCAATCCATTGGCCCGCCTGCAACATGTCTTATAGTTTTATCATCTTTTATTAATAAAACAGTAACATATTATCCAGTGTTTTAAAAAGGGATCGGGTATTGATGGAAGTTTACAAAATGATATTATATTTTAAATATATAAATAGAGAGGTTATTAAAAATGACCTTGTTTTCTGACCAGTTTTTAGATGGAGAGTGGAGTATTGCACAATAGCTTCTGCTAAAATGTGTTTCCCCATATTGTATCTTTATACTGCATTCATGGGTGGATGGTGCAGGTTACATGATTTGGGGAAGGCCTGGTCATAAAGAGTAAGAGGACTTCAAACATTCAACAGAACATATTGTTGGCTACTTTGATGAATGCAATACCTTCTAAATGGAAAAAAAGAGGCCAGACAAAAGCAAATCAATAAAGGCTATTGTTGAAAGTGATACAGCCTGACAAGTATGCGTATAATGCTTCTTTATACACAGTATATATTTTTACAATATATAAATTGTATGGAGAGGAGAATAAGAAACACCACAATTAAGTGGCATCTGATAAGACACACAGGGTAAAGTAGACAGCCATATCCCCCAAAAGTTTAGAATCCTCATTGTGTCAAATAAGAATAGAGAAACATTGTAAAAAGTAGAGAATGACTTAGCGCCAAGGTAGAAGTTCTCTAACCTGAGAGCTTTAATGAGTTGGACAAGATCCTTTATATTTAATTAGATATTTATCTGGTAATTCCAAGAAGCAAACTGTTTAGGGGAGAAATGGATGGGGTGTTATGTTATAGTGCTAAGAAGGAATGAAAGTACATACTGTATAATCCATAGATCTGAAAGTAGCAAGGATGCATGTGTGAGGGAATATTTGTTTATACTTGATAATAATAACATAAATCACCAACCATATTTCACCAGACACTACAATCATCAGTCTTCAAATATAATAAAAACAATGCATTTATCGAGGCATACACAAAACACCCACAATTCATGGAAACATTCATAACAATTTGCAGTTACTACAGATGCATTTGACTTAATGCATGCAAAAAGCAACTACCGGTATTAAGAATTTCCAACCAGAGTTGCATTTGCAACTTTGTTGTATTTTCTAATTCTAACATCTTGGACATTGAAACAAGTAAGAAAGGATGTAAAAGTTTGATAAATGTTATGGAGTTGTGATAGGTTCGGGGGTTGGATAAAAATTAAGAGGTGAAGAGGCTGAAAAGCACATGCATTTGGTTAGTGAGACCACAGTTTGTAAAAGAAGAAAGTCTGCTGATGAACAGAGTTCTCTCCAGTCATGGTCAGTAATAAGCAAGCATACTTGGCAGTATTGTATATGTGTGATATTAGTGCACCAGCGCATATGCTGTTGTATTGTAAGGAGACTAGATCAGGGCATGAGAGGGTTGAGGCAAGGAACCTGTAGGTCAGTAGAGTGTCTATTTCTATGTATGTTTCCTTAGGTTGTCAGGTAATGTTTACCAGTTCAGAGGTGATGATTAGGGGAAGGGTACAAGGACTTAAACTGAAAATATCTAGCCAAGAAAGAGATTAATACAATGCAAATTAGAATTGGTCCTGAAGAAGATTGCTGAACGGTGGATCTGGGGCCAATCACTCATCGTGGTCCTAACTAGTCAGAGAAAAGTGTTCAGTTTCTTAGTTGACAGTGGATAGCAGTGTGCCCTGGATTAATAGACTGGATGATGTTCTTCCAATGGTAATTGGCTGACCATACCTCATAATGTATCCACACTATGTACAGTATATACTGTACATATGTATAACTAGCACAGGTACCTAACCTATTGTCCACTTGTGGATAAGAACAGATCATGAACCAATGTCAGTTTTATAATATTTATTCCAGAGCACAAAGCGAGGCAGAGATGAAAGTGCTGTGTGGGCCTGATTGAAAGGATAGGAAAGTTATGGGTAATTGAGATTTGTTGGCATAATGGAGTGTGTAAAAATGAAAGATTGAGCAGGGTTAGGAGAGATCTCAGTACAGCAATATAAATGGAAAGTGTACCAAAATCTGTAGAATCAATTTTTGTTTAGTACAGAGCTAAGAAAAAACTGAAACTCTTTTTTAACTACAAAAGACTATTTTATTCATTACCATCTTATTTTGTTGGGGGAACCAGAGCCCATAGTGGGGAAAAATGTAAGTAATGTAATGTTTGATTTTATGATTAGGATCAAATGCTTCAGTGGTAGAATGCATGAGATTACCTACTAGTTGTGTTCAGATGTTACAAACATGGTTCCTTGGGTGTTCACTGTATAAACACTGGTGTACAGATGTCCATTGCGACATCCTTAGGATTTAGATTCAGGAAAATCTCAAACCTGTCTTCATGGTGAAATGAATGGTTAGCCAATTATTCTCCTGTAATGTCATTAAATGAAGTTGATTAAAGGGAGGCAAAACTGTGGGAAGCAGATCCTCCAAACACTCAGGGGCAGATTTATCAAAGGTCGAGGTGAATTTTTGAATGAAAAAAACAAAAATCGAATTTTGAGCTATTTTTGTGTGCGATTCGAATTTAAAAAAAATTAAAAAATTTGAATATCGAAATTTATGTACTGTCTCTTTAAAAATTTGACTTCAACCATTCGCCATCTAAAACCTGCCAAATTGCTGTTTTAGAACCTATTTGGAGTCAATTGGTGGACTTTGAAAAAATCTAAGGTTTTTTTGGGGGGAAAACTTCAAATCGAATTCGATCGAATGTGCTATTCTTTAGAACGAATGAATAGGGCCAAATATTAGATCGAAAACGGACCTATTCGACCAAAAAAAAAACTTTGACTTAATTTCGGTTGGTCTTTTTGAATTCGAATTTTGACGTTTTTTCAATTCAAAATTCGATCCTTGATAAATATGCCCCTCAGTATCATGTAGGATGAGCTTAAAGGGCATGTAAAGTCTAAAATAGAATAAGGCTAGAAAATGCTGTATTTTGTATACTAAATATAAACACAAACTTACTGCACCACAAGCCTAATCAAACAAATGTATGCTTTCAAAGTTGGCTACAGGGGATCACCATCTTGTAACTTTATTAAACATCTTTGCAAGTCTAAGACTGTGCACATGCTCAGTGTGGGCTGCTTAGGGATCATCATAAACAAAGCTATTTGACTTCTGCATGGCTGGGAAGTAAGGTGGGTGCTCCCCCTGCTGTTCATAAGTATGATTGTTTCCCTGCAGAGCAGTTAGGGACTATCTGACAATTCCTATCCACAGCAGTAAATGAAGGGAGAATTTCACTGCATACAGTCAGGTTTCTTTAAAAACGGTAGACATTTTTTAATTAAATTATATTGAAGATAGGTTTCTTTTTCATTAAAGAAAGTAAAAATGGGATTTTATTTTTTTGCCTTTACACTGTATGATAATGGCTTGACATATAGGAAGCATCAATTCTGTGTTGTTGTTAGAGAGATACATGGAGCTCAGGTGCTACATAATTATGTTTTGTAGGAAGTACTGATTCCAATTATGCCTTGATCGCACCTGTAGCTCTGCCTTTGTCCATAAAAGGCTAAAACATCAAAGTAGAAAGTAGAGCCAGGCACTAGCAGATAAACTGCAAAACATTTATTGACACAACATGTTTTGGACAAAGCTCTTTTCAAGCTACATAATTATGTGTTTTTACAGAAACCACAAGTTCCCTGCTTATTTTAGTTTGCTGACTCGGGGGGCCTTATTTATTAAAATCTGAATTTTTCTGACTATTTTATTTAAAAAGTCTAAGCAAACTAGAATCCACGATTTGACCTTCTTTGATATTAAAAAAGCACGATGTAATCGGATCAGGGAAAAACTCAATAAAATTGAGTGAAAATCTGAATAATTTTTCAAATTTTTTTCCCAAATCATTATTTTTTATGGGCTATTTCCCGAAAAGTTTGAATTTTCGGATTTTTACCCGAAAAGTCAGACATAGTCAGATTTTCGGCTAATTTCTGGGCAGACCACAGAAACGTCCAAATAGGATAGGAACCTTTACAACTATACAACTTCGGCAGGTCTGAGATGCCCGATTTTTGGATTCTGACTTTTTCCATCCTCTGGGTATAATAAATCTTGAAAAGAAATTTGAATTTTATGAGTCTTTGACATTCAGACTTTAATAAATAACCCACTAGAAGTGATCTGCACTTTTTCTCTAGCTGCAGGATCTGCTGACACTCCCTGAAAAATACTACAGGCAATGTTTCAATCAACAAGTAGCTATTGAGCCGATCTAATGTAGGTGGTAGTGAGTTGGAAATGTGGCAAGAAGGTGAGCAGGGTGATCTCCTGGAGAATGCTTCTTATATTAATGGTCCCCTGCTTTTGATTAATTTTGATTCCTATCACTTTCTGATATCTTTGATATGTGTTAACTGACAGATTAATCAAATATCTTTCTAATATGCTCTTTCATCTCTTTCAGCTGTGGTGGTGTTTGCTTTCATACTTTGCTGGTTGCCGTTTCATGTAGCACGTTACCTGTTTTCCAAGTCTTTTGAAGCTGGGTCCCTGGAAATAGCTCTCA
The DNA here is from genome assembly GCA_038501925.1 of Xenopus petersii. NCBI lineage: Eukaryota > Metazoa > Chordata > Amphibia > Anura > Pipidae > Xenopus > Xenopus petersii. The sequence goes on along the minus strand of CM076681.1, from coordinate 46,663,432 downwards.
TAAGCCAGTACTGCAACCTGGTCTCCTTTGTGCTCTTTTACCTGAGTGCTGCCATCAACCCTATTCTCTACAACATCATGTCAAAAAAATATCGTGTAGCTGCTTGCAGACTGTTCCGACTAAAGCAGGTTTCACGGAAAGCAACCTATACAACAAACGATGAAAGCTCTCCTGCCTGGACAGAGTCCAACATCAGTACGTGACAAGACATATCTGCCAAAAAAACCCCAAAAAAAACAGCCACTCATTATTTGCCACCTGACACAAAGCCATAATGTACCAGGACACACTACAGACATTTTTGACTATATTTCATTCTCAAAGACAATCATTGCAAGTTGATCTCAGGAAGTTGCTTTGAAAGTAGTAGTGTGTGTATGTATGTGTGAGCGTGTTTGGTGATTTACGTTTACACCAATTTTTTCACCAGTTAACAAATATTTTCTGATCTCAGGTCAGTCTTTTATTCCAAGGAATCTTTAACTTATGTAAACAAATCGGAGTGAGCTGTCTGATATATAACTGGAATGCTGCTCCAAGCCATCTTCTTATGGGATTCACTTGTTTGGCTTCATGCAGCTCACATGGAATTTTATCTTTATACCTGTAGAACTGTCTATTGTTACTTACTGCCAGATAGGGATGTAGCGAACGTCGGAAAAAAAGTTTGCGAACATATTCGCGAACTTGCGCAAAAATGCGAGCGGTTCGCGAACGGTTCGCGAACCCCATAGACTTCAATGGGAAGGCGAACTTTAACATCAAAAAAAGACATTTCTGGCCAGAAAAATGATTTTAAAGTTGTTTAAAGGGTGCAACGACCTGGACAGTGGCATGCCAGAGGGGGATCAAGGGCAAAAATGTATCTGAAAAATCTGCCTGTGTGTGCTTGGAAGAGATAGTGTAGGGGGAGAGCTGTTAGTGATTTCAGGGACAGATGATAGTAAGTTTGCTGGCTAGTAATCTGCTTGATACTGCTCTGTATTGGAACAAAAAAATAAATAAAAGCAGTCCTTACAAGGACTACTGTTATTGCAGCAGTCAGCAGATGAGATCAGAAGCAGGACAGCTGCCCACTGCAGCTACATACAGAGCACTGCAGTAGAAGGTAGATTACTAGCCAGCAAAGCTACCTAAGCTTAAATGTCCCTCAAACCCCTGCAGACTTCTGTCCCTCCAATAACAGAGCAGTATCAAAACGATTACTAGCCAGCAAACTTTCAACTGTCCCTGAAATCACTAACAGGCAGCAGCTCTCTCCCTACACTATCTCTTCAGCACACACAGGCAGAGTGAAAAAACGCTGCAGGGCTTCGGTTTTTATAGGGAAGGGGAGTGGTCCAGGGGAGAGCTTCCTGATTGGCTGCCATGTACCTGCTGGTCTGGGGTGAGAGGGCAAAAAAAAGCGCCAACAATGGCGAACCCAAAATGGCGAACGTCGCGCGACGTTCGCGAACTTCCGGCGAGCGCGAACACCCGATGTTCGCGCGAACAAGTTCGCCGGCGAACAGTTCGCGCCATCTCTACTGCCAGATGCTTGGATATCTAATATTGGACATAAGAGAATTTTCTGATGTCAGCTGGTGTGTGATGATATTCAGGAAGCCAGATTTTGTCTTGACCCACCAACAAGTCTTCACAATGACTCTTTTTTTGTAAATGAACATCAAAGGTTTGATTTTAATACCTGAATGTCATTGGATAAGGAAACAAGAACTACCCAGAGAAGTTACTGTAACAATATAGTTGATTGTGCTCCTGGTCATTTTGTCTTATATTGATTACACTGTAAAATGTGCTGTGTGTTGAAATATGAAAGCTACAGTATGTTCTGGATAATTGCAATCCTGCCATCTAGACTGAACAACAGACACCTCAAGGCCTAGTAGGGATAGATCAGGTATCCATTGATTAGATTTCTAGGCTGACTATGGAGGTTGTTTGGGAACCCCAGACTAATTCTATTATGATTATAACATCTGTCATGAAGCAGGACCAAATTGGTTGTATGGTGCTGCAGGGACTGTGCTGACAATTAGAATTCAGCTCTCCAGTCTAGGTATGGATAATCTGTCTCTAGCCAAACTCCATCTTATTTTGTAATAAATAAATAACAAGAGTCCTTAAAGGGATCCTGTCATCGGAAAACATGTTTTTTTCAAAACGCATCAGTTAATAGTGCTACTCCAGCAGAATTCTGCACTGAAAACCATTTTTCAAAAGATCAGATTTTTTTATATTCAATTTTGAAATCTGACATGGGGCTAGACATTTTGTCAATTTCCCAGCTGCCCCTGGTCATGTGACTTGTGCCTGCACTTTAAGAGAGAAATGCTTTCTGGCAGGCTGCTGTTTTTCCTTCTCAATGTAACTGAAAGTGTCTCAGTGGGAATTGGGTTTTTACTATTGAGTGTTGTTCTTAGATCTACCAGGCAGCTGTTATCTTGTGTTAGGGAGCTGCTATCTGGTCACCTTCCCATTTCCCATTTTGTTTGGCTGCTGGGGGGGAAGGGAGGGGTGTGATATCACTCCAACTTGCAGTACAGCAGTAAAGAGTGATTGAAGTTTATCAGAGCACAAGTCACATGACTTTTCCCATGACAGTATCCCTTTAAATAAGGTCTGGCAGCAATTGACCCCTTAGTTGTTTGGATCTTAAAAAAAACAACAAAATATGAACATAGGCAAAAAAAAGGGGTGGTGGAGACATATGTGTATTTATTTATACTAAGAAGCTGGTTATATTACTACCAGTGGTAAAAAGTGGATCAAAATGATGATTATATGGCAATCGTGCTTCTTGAGTTGAATATTTCCATAATATAATCAAAATAAACCATAGTGCTAAGGGTATTTTTGTTCAGGTTTGATTTCCCCAACATTTAAAAAAAAACAGGCTTATAAAAATGGTATTTCATTAAAGGTATAAAATAGATAATAACCATCACAGCCAATCACCCTTAAAGGAGAAATGTTGTAAAATAAATAAAATTAGAATTTGTTTAAAAATAAGGCATTTTTATAGAAAGCAGAGCTGATTTTTCCAAGTTTGCTCCTCTTATTTATTTCACTTCCCGACTTTGCATTTTACATTGCAGACAAATGCTATTGGAAGGGATTACGTGATACAAAAATAAGTTTATGGAGTCCATAGTCAGGCTGAAACCCTAAAAATCCCATGTAGGGTTGTTTTCTGTATTTGACAACAATGTGTAATATAAAATAAAGTGACAACAGAGATTAAGCTATTTACCTTACCTACGTATATGTTATTAAAGTTTGTTCTGTTTGTTTGAAGAAGTACATTTCCATGTCATAATGAGGGCAGACCTGTTCTGCTTTGGGGCCTTTTGAAGTTATTATAACGAAGCAATAGCTTCAGAATTGAAACATCTGCTTCACTGGTTTTCTGAATCCTGAAGATTATTGGAAATAATTAACTAAGGCTTTTAAATGTAATAAAGGCTTTAAAAGAAGGCTTTTAAGTTTAAATAAAAGGCACAATGTTTACCCAGGTCTTGTAACAGCTGACCTCTAAATGATTGGTTGCTATGGATTAACGGGCAAGTAGCCAAATTTGCTCCTTTTATTCAGTAACCCTAATAGTGTATACTGAGGTATTCTGTGTGCATGGGCAATGGAATCATGTTCACAGTCTAAATGAGAAGTATACAGTCATTCAAGGTCCACACTACTTGCTAAACAAGGAAACCTTCCGCACTTCTGCCAATCTGTTGAGGGGGTAATAAAAGGAAAGCAAATTAGGAAAAGGGTGGGAGGAATAAGATAAGAACAAATAGCGAATTTCATTAATGGGGGGTGGCAAAAGGAAGGTCCAGAGATGGATGTCCTAATAAAAGTTTTCACTTTGTATCTTACTGACAACTTACTGTCATCTTGTATAGTTTTTTTGTGTACTATAACCTTTTGCAGCTGGACATATAGCCAGTAACTCCACCCTCCCAAAAGTTGCTCATTTTCTAATACTACCACCTTTCCTGCCTCTAGTTTTACAAGCAGGTGCAGCAGTTCTAACATTCACAGTCCACCAGAGTCTGGTCTGTTCTACAATGCAGACAGTTGCCATAAGATTGAGGAGCAAACTTTCTTAGGGTAGGACTACATGGACCTTTTCGGCGTGATCCGACGCGCTGCAACGAAACGCCTGTGACAAGTTGCACGCAACAAAAATAGGGTAAGTGAATGCATTGTCGCATGGTGTCGCAGCATTGATCCGACGCGACACGACTGTCGGATGCAGACGCAGCATGCAGCGTCTGCATCCAACAGTCGTGTCACGTCGGATCAACGCGTGCGTTGGATCTCGCTGAAAACCTCCATGTACTCCTACCCTTATAGATGGAATGATAAATAAAATTGTTGAGTTGTAGCGTTTAAGTTACAAACAGCTGATAGAATAAAAATAAATTTCACAAAGGGGAATGATACATTTTGAGGAAAATAAGAAAATAGGTGCACAGAGAAGTTTTTCCAAAACCAACATTTAAATAAACTGGTGCTGTTCTGTTTATTGTGTCAAAAACCATATATGGATTCCCAATAATAAGATTAGCCAGACCCAAAATAGGCCGATTGCACAATTTAGAAATACCGGCTCAACTGGAACTCTCAGTCAGTGCATACCCTTTAAATAAATAGTAGCCAAGTCCACCAAAAAATGTGTAGAGTTGGATAGATAAATAAAACCCTAATCAACTTTTAATTTTCTGTTGTTACTCTGCAGGAAATAATGGAATTCCTGTACTGCAAAATATAATGATATTAAAAATCTCCAACAAATTCCATGAATATATATAAGAATGAGGACCTATATGTTGTTTACATGAGAGGGAAGCAGATTTCTTATACTACACTGTACACAACAAAACGATATACGATGTTGCATCTGTACACCTGGATGCCAACAGGGGTTTTTTTTCACCTAGAACTTAGGTACAGTAAATAGAGAGTCTTGTAGTACAGCAATTTGAGAGGTCTTAAGTCTCTGATTTGAAGATTCTCTAATAATGATATTTCATTAAAATATAAATCCCGTTGCACCATAACCTGGTATTGGCTTGCCCTTATATTTTTTCCCTTATTTTAATAGAGTGCTACTTATATGACGTATTGTACAGCTTCAGAGTCACTAGGTTCTATGCCTGAGAAGCAGAGGGGTCAAATCAAAAATTAAATCTGATCATCTATATTCCATCTATCAGTGATATTCCATCCATCAATATTATTCCATGCACCACTGCCAGTTCATTCGTTACATACACACAGATATCCTACATAGTAAACTCCCATGAGGATACATCTAGGAATATTTCCAATATTATTGGAGTCTCTACCCTTCCTTCAAAACAATTTTTTTTGTTGAACCTTTGCAACAAATATATCTTTGAATTCAGCAATCTTCATGATTTCTTCTACAAAGAAAACAGATGTCATTTAGTTGTGCTGTGCTAGCTCTCCGCCAGACTCTGGTGGTACAATTATCGATCAAAATACTATATTGGAGAATTCCCACTTGGAAGAACCTGACAGAGGAAGAAGTAAAAGGACAGACCCAGGAGGGCATTCCACAACCTCACTAACTTCATAATGACCTTTATAATAGTTTTTAGGTAAATCGAATAAGAATTTTAGGAATGAAAAGATAGGAACGCCCAAGAACATAAGAAATTTTTTTGGGAAAAACTTTGATTCGTACAATTCGAATGCGCTATTCCTTCGATTTGTATGATTCAAATTCGGATGAATACGAACGAATATGGATTATTCACCTGCAAAAAATAACTTCTATTTTTTTTTAATAAGTTTTGGTTGGGCTTTTTGAAATAAAATTTCAACGTTTTTCAAAAATAGAAAATTCGACCCTTGAAAAACGTGAAATAATAAATAAAAGTAAAATAAAGCTTGCTTCTGTGTCCAGCATTTTCACAAGCCTTTGGACAAGCCTCTTTGAGCACTAGTGCATGATTTTGTGTTCCGGAAGCCAGCAGAGTCTTAAAGGAAAACTATACCCCCAAAATGAATACTTAAGCAACAGATAGTTTATATCAAATTGAATGACATATTAAAGGAGAAGGAAAGGCTAAAATTAAGTAAGCTTTATCAGAAAGGTCTATATAAATACACCAGTAAACCCGCAAAGTAATGCTGCTCTGAGTCCTCTGTCAAAAGAAACACCACATTTCTTTGCTTTTATTGTGTACACATGGGCTTCTGTATCAGACTTCCTGTTTTCAGCTTAAACCTCCAGGGCACGGCCTTGAGCATGCTCAGTTTGCTCCTCTCCCCCTCCCTCCTCCCATCCCTACTGTAATCTGAGCTCAGAGCTGTTAGTAAGCAGGGAGAGACTCAGGCAGGAAGTGATGTCACACCAAGCATATATGGCAGCTTCTATCCTAAACAAACAGAGACAGTGTCTAGAGCTGTTTACTCAGGTATGGTAAAGCATTCTGCAGAATAAATATAGCGTTCTAGCTTGCACTATTGTGGCTATTCTATTGGCAATGAACTGTCTTGGAGCTTTCCTTCTCCTTTAAAGAATCTTACCAAACTGGAATATATATTTACATAAATTTTGCCCTTTTACATCTCTTGCCTTGAACCACCATTTCGTGACTCTATCTGTGCTGCCTCAGAGATCACCTGACCAGAAATACTACAACACTTAGGGGCCGATTCACTAAATTCGGGTGAAGGGTTAGAATAAAAAAAACTTCGAAGTTTTTTTGGGCTACTTCGACCATCGAATGGGCTACTTCGACTACGACCTTCGACTTCGAATGGAACTATTCGAACTAAAAATCGTTCGACTATTCGACCATTCGATAGTCGAAGTACTGTCCCTTTAAGAAAAACTTCGACCCCCTACTTCGGCAGCTACCGAAGTCAATGTTAGCCTATGGGGAAGGTCCCCATAGGCTTGCCTGTGATTTTTTGATCAAAGGATTTTCCTTCGATCGTTGGATTAAAATCCTTAGAATCGTTCGATTCGAAGGATTTAATCGTTCGATCGAACGAAAAATCCTTAGATCGATCGATCGATCGATCGCAGGATGTGCGCAAAATCGTTCGACTTCGATATTCGAAGTCGAACGATTTTAGTTCACAGTCGAATATCGAGGGTTAATTAACCCTCGATATTCGACCCATAGTGAATCGGCCTCCCTCTGTAACAGGAAGAAGTGGGGAAGCAAAAGGCAGAACTCTGTCTGTTGATTGGCTCATGTGACCTTACATGTGGTTTGTATGTGTGCACATTGAATCTTACGATCTCAGGGGGCGGCCCTTATTTTTTAAAATGGCAATTTTCTATTTATGATTACCCAATGGCACATACTACTAAAAAAGTACATTATTATGATAATGGTTCATTTACATGAAGCAGGGTTTTACACATGAGCTGTTTTACTCAGTATCTTTTAATAGAGACCTACATTGTTTGGGGGGTATAGTTTTCCTTTAAGTAGATATAAGGGCCAAGTTAAAGGAACAGTAACACCAACAATTAAAATGTTTTAAAGTAATGAAAATGTACTGTAATGTCCTGTTGCCGTGCACTAGTACAACTGGTGTATTTGTCAGAAACACAAGGAATTCATGCAGGCTTAGGCGCATAGAGAGAAGGGGGAGCTGGAGCACAGAAAATCATGATTTTTATGAAAAATGTACAGAATTTTGAATGGAAGTATATTGACGATAGGTTTATTTTTAAACAGTGGACCCATTAAAGGAATTTAATTTTTTGACTTTACATCTCCTTTTAAGGGACATTTGCATGAATATTTTACTTTGAGTGTAGGACAAGAATGAATTAGCATTGCTCAGAGAAAAGAATTGTTCATTCAAATACCTTTGTTGATCACCATGGAAATGAGTCCTGCTGCACCTGAGAGTTCAGTCATTCCCTGCACGTAAAGATGATGCCAACTCCAAAGGTTACTTGACATTTATGAATAATTTTGATGCTTCGAATAAATGAGCCTAGAAGTCATTTTAGTAATATACTGTAGATATGGCTAATTGGACTGAATGAACTTGTGAACGAATATAAGGGAGATGACAGAGAATCGCCCAATGTTTGGGATGAAATGCAGTTATTTTTGACTGAGATTCAATAGTGTATAACAGACTGACTCATCTTAACCCCTCAGAGGTCTAGAAGTTCAATTTTTACATCATAATGATTCCCTTTAGGGAGCAGTCTGTCAGGAAAGAGTATGATGATGTGAAAGAATACTAAAACAATGAATAATTATTATTGTTGTTATTATTAAAATTATTATTAACATGTACCGTGAAACCTCAATTTTCATCATCAGTAGCAAAAATAACGGTCTGAAAAACCTTTGCGAATGTTATCGACCATGTTTGCGCCATTTGTGACTGATTAAAGACCTCAAAGACTTCCTCACAAAGTTTGCGACCAAATTGCTTTTGCAAATGTTCGCAGTGTATGTAACAAAATTTCGCAATCGCAAACCATTTTGTGCAACAAAATATTTAACAGAAGTCCTGAGCAGGTGTTAAAGGTTCAAAATGCGCATTTAAGATTCGCAAACCAATAAAAGCCTAACGAAGAATATTACAATGCGAAAAGCAAATTTTTATTTGCAAAGTTTTGCTCTTTGCCAATTTTGTTACATTTCCCTCTTAGAAACCAAAATATGTATTTTTACTTGGGACTACCATACTACAGTGCTTAGGGGGTTATTTACTTAATTCCGAATCTAAAAAAAAAAAATCGGCATCTAAGACCTGTCGAGGTTGCATATTAGTCAATTGGAGAAGTCCCAATGATTTTTTGATGTGTGCTGGGTTTCATGCGATACCCTGAAGTTTTCAGGCAAGAAACATAAGAAATCTGAGTTTTCAGGTGAAAAATCCGAAAAAAACTTAAAAATCATATTTTTTCCCTCAAAGCAAATTTTCAGGGACGTGTAATAAAAAATAAGCTTAAAAACCCGAGCGGATTTGATCAGAGTTTGCAGCAGAAAATGTTGAGATAAAATCGGAATTTGATAAATAAAACCCATAGTGATTTTTATAGAAATTAGTAAAAAAATTCTGAGAAAACCACTGCAAAGATTTACTGTATACAGTATTAGAAAAAATATTTCCTGAAGTTAGAGGTTTTGATAAAAAATGTAAAAAAGCTTGCATTTTACCACATCTCATGTCCCATGTGTCATCAGGTACGAAGATAAAGAGGCAGATTTACTAAGGGTCCAAATTTTAATTCGAATTTTGGGGTTGGGATTTTTGGTAAAAATGCACAGTTTCGAGTTCTAAATTCACCAACTCGAATTTGATTGTGAGATATATTACAGTCAGACCCTTCAAAAATTCTAATTCGACTATTCTCCACCTAAAACCTGTACAGTTCATGTAGAAGTCAATGGCACTATTGAAGATGTTAACAGTAGTGATGACTGAAACTTTTTGTCACGTTTTGCTGCTAAAATGCCGCCCATAGACTCCAATGGGAGGAAAAAATGTTGCGTGTCCAAAAAATTTGAAGCGCAATATTTTCATTTTTTTTTGAGTTCGGATTGGATTCTAATTGTCGGATAGGATTTTGGGTTGAATTTTCAATTGAATTTTAGACATTTTTTTTTATAAATAATATTCTATTCGAATTGTGAATAAAATCAAATCTGACAAAATCATACTGCCTGTTTTATGTGTGAAAAAAGCTGCAAAAAAATGAGTGGACCCCAGAAAACCAAATCCAAAAAGTGTAAATATGCCTCTCTCCTCCAAACTATAAAACTGCAAAGCTAAATTAAACCTAGTGGTTATTATGAAATCTAGGAATATTGACTCAAAACTTGCTTTTAAACCCACATTTCCTCTTAATTAAAACATTCTAAATATGAAATCAAGGAGTTTCTGAACAGTTTGATGCTTGGCTTGATACCTGTGTGTGCAGGGTCGGACTGGAGCCTTGGGGGCCCACCGTGGCTGCAAATGAAAAGCCCTCCTGGCAGTCCCCGGGGGCCCCCTTCCGAGCTCCAACTCCCTGGCCTGCCGCAAGCTGTTTGCACGCACGCAGACACGTTGTGATATTCGCACACGCACAGACACGTCGCGCTGCTTGCAAATGTGCGAAAAGGGCACATATGTTTATTTCTTAATCTTCATATAAGTATGAAGTCTATAAGTCTACTAGAAAATCATGTAAACATTAAATAAACCCAATGGGCTGGTTTTGCTTTCCATTAGGATACATTATATCTTAGTTGGGATCAAGTACAAGGTATTATTTTATTATTACAGAGAAAAAGGGAATACTTTTTAAAAATCTGGATTAAAATGGAGAGACTATGGGAGACAGACTTTCCGTAATTTGGAGCGTTCTGAATAATGGCTTTCTGGATAACGGATCCAATACCTGTACTACAAAGTACAGTAGATCTTGTATATCTGGCTCCTTAATCCTATATATTAGGGAAAAGAAACCAAGTACGGTACATTAAGCTTTTTCAGAGGTCCCATAACCAAAATATATACACTCTTCTGTCTATACATTTTCAACAAAATTGCAATTCATCTTCGTAAGTGAAACAATTATTTCCTCATTTTTGCTGGTTTTAGGGCAGAGACACACAGTCAGATTTGGGGAGATTAGTCGCCCGACGACAAATCTCCTCTTCTTCAGGGCGACTAATCTCCCTGAAACTCATATACAAAGTAATATGATATCGCTCAGCTCCAATTTATCAATTATAAATTACAGATGCGTCAGGATGCTGATTATTTTAACATATTGAAATAAACTTCAATATTTTATTCCTACGAGCGGTGTCCGGAGTGCTTGCTGATTTTTTTCTGGACTAATCTCCCTGAACTGCCTTCCCACCGACTAGAATGTAAATCGCCGGCTGGATGGCACTTGGAGTGCTTCGTTTTCCGAAGTCGCCAAAGTTTCCCCTTTGAGCAACTTTGGAAAACAAAGTGCTCCGAGTGTCATCCCACCGGCGATTTACATTCTAGCTGGTGGGAAGCCAGGCGACTAATCTCCCTGAATCTGACCGTGTGCCTCTGCCCTAAAATATCATTTTCTAACTTTTTATGTCTTTGTAAGTAGCTCTGGAATGGGGTCGTTAGTTGATACATTTGTTTTCTTTGTCCCTGCTGAGCAGAATCCCTGAGTTTCATTAAAGGCCGCTGTTAGACTTTATACCATAGTTGCTAATATTAAAAAGATGCTGCTGAGAAATGTACCAACTAAATGTATCAACTAAACATAGCAAATTGTAACAGATCAGAATCTACATCTGGATTACTGAGCTCCCAGACTGAAACATCAGAGGCAGAAACTTTATACTTCAATATTGGAAAAACAGTCAAAAATAATACTTGGAAAGCAATTGAAAAAAGTCTTTATTTTCATCTATTAGACATTTAATAGAGCATCATTTTTGTTTGGGTCCTCGACAATCAATGCCATGAAATATCCTCAGAGTAATGTTGCTCCAGTTAATATTTGGTTAATTATAATCCCTTAGTATGACCATTTGCTTGTACAGTATTTCAGTTACTTATTGGGGGGTTGGAGATACCCTATTTAATTACTTTATTACTTCATTTATAATCTCTCCTGCTTGGAGGTGTATTGAACCATATACAGGTATGGGAACTGTTATCCAAAATGTGTGAGATCTGGGGTTTTCTGGAGAATGGATCTTTCCATAATTTGGATCTCCATATCACAAAAAACATTACAACTTTCATTAAACTCAATAAAATTGTTGTGCCTCCAATAAGGATTAATAGTTGAGATCAAGTACAAAGTATGGTTTTATTATTACAGAGAAAAAGGAAATCATTTTAAAATTATATGGAGTCTATGGAAATGGCCTTTCCATCATTCTGAGCTTTCTGGATAATAGATGTCCAGACATCAGATCCCACATCATATAGTCACACTTGGAACAACTCAGTCAACTAATTCACTTGTCTTTGCAAGAAGTGCCTTTTTTGATCATTGGGAAGATAAATATGATAAAAACTGAATTGTGGTCATTTACATTAATCAGCCCACAGGCCAACAGTCAAATAACCAAAAAATGTCAAAATGTGTTGGTGCATCTTTCCTGTCTCATTTCCATGGTCACTTATTACACATGTCCTATTTTTAGGACGATTTTCGGATCGTGTGTGGAGTGTCCCGACATTTATCTTGCCATGCCGATCAGTCGATCGGACAGGTTAGAAAATTACTGTCGGCTGCCGATCATATCTCTGCATGTATTGTCGATCAGACGATTTTCAGTGGGAGACTGTCACCAGCTGGTCGGACATAAACTTTTGTACGATTACTGTAGGGTGAGAACATCGCCTAATCTGTTCTTTTACTACTTTATTTAGTCTGAATGGTTAGTGGCAGGTCGGGGGATGAGGATGTACGATCGCTCATCCGATATTGAGGTCAAATCTTTGCGTCTATGGCCAGCTTAAGTGTTACCCCAGGCAAATGCCCTTAACGTTTTACTTACTAGAGATGGGCGAATTAGTCCCGTTTTTCCATGAAATTCACAAATTTCCCACGGGTGAAAAATTCACAAAACTGGAGTGCAACATTTGACACACATTAAAGTCAATGGGTATCTATTTACATGTTGTCAGCGTCTGAATTGTCGCCGGTGTGGGAAATGTCGTTGTCAAAACGCAGATATTTTCCAGCGAATTTTCACTATTACTTACCCCTCGGTGCAGATTCAGGCATTGGAGTTCACTGGTGCCATCTTCAGCCACCTCGGTAATCTTTGTTATGAGACCAGCGCTTCGGCAATTTTCGGGAATTTCGGCGATGCGCAGTTGTCACAAAACAGAAGACTGCTCCAACTGCGCAGAAGAAGATGGCGCCCGTGAACTCCGATGCTGGAATCAGCACCGAAGGGTAAGTAAAGCCCGGGGAAACACTTAGGCTGGGGGAGGAGGGTCTATGTAGGGTAGGGGGGTAGTGTTTTTAAACTTAAGGGTTGAATTGTTGAGTTGTACAATCCTTTAAATACACTGGATTGTACAACTGCCATTTTAGTTGATCTGATCCTTAAATATAACATTGTGCCTAAAGTTGGAAAATGGAAACAACTTTTCAATAAATATATATTGCTACCAGCTAAACAAAAGACTGTGTACATAAGAAGTAAAACATTTATTGGGCTTAAATATATTACATATACACTAGAGATACAGTTACATCTTACATACTGAAGCAGAATTCTGGAAAATCTATACATTGAATTTAATAATGGCGGCTTTAATACAATGCACACAAAGTAGTCTTTAATTTACAAAGAGAAGAAAGTGTGAATGTCTCGTGAAACGCTTGGAATGTACGCCCAACAGTGAGGTATTTTTATTTATTACAATTTATAAATTGCACAAGGAGAATTCAAATGTTTAGGGTATAAAGCAATTCTGAGCTGGGAAAACTGAATAATACTTCAATTAGAAACACGTTGGTTCACCCCTTGTCATGGACTTTCCTGGTGTTGATATCAACAATAAAATAGTGTGTGTGGGGGGGGGAAATGAAAATAGAAAAATATATTTAAATGTATTTGTCAGTCACATCACTTCAATGGTCACAGGGAAGATGGTTTATAAAAATAACTTTTGTTATTTAAAAGAAAAAAAAATTAAAAGAAAAACGCATCTTCATGAACTGGCCAATAAATATATTGCTCATTGCATATATATGTATAACAATTCTATATAGTGGCTTATTATTAAAGTATAACGCCTTATTGGCAAGAGAACAGTGATTGTTTATTATTCAATGGAGCATTATTATATACAACAATTAAATATTTTGATGCACCAACTTAAAGCAAGCCCCAGCGTTCCTATTGGACGAATAAAGGTAGGGTGCTGCTCTGTTATTATTGTTGCGCTAAAAGTGTACCACAATTAGAATATTGCACTGAACATACGGATACGGCAAAGGAGTTTGAGGTTTGCCTTTCAATAGACTTTGGCATTCGGCTGATAATATAGATTAATATCAGGAGAGAGGGCGGAACCCCTCTTTAGAGGGAGAATAACAAAGGTAATAATGCTGCTTTGAAATCAAGCATTAAAAGATATATTCAGAAACATTCCATCTCAACTGTTTTCTTCTAGTCTTCTTTTTTTCTTTTTTTCAAGGTAGCAGCAGTGCTTAAGTAACATGTAAAACTACAAAAGAATAATGGGACTAATGGGACAATTATGACTTAATTCTTTTTAAAAAATAAAATACAAAAAGATCTTTTTTTTTTTCTCGTTTGCAAAAAAGAGAGTAGGATAACATATATATAAAAAAAGAAATACAGTTAAATAAAAAATAACAAGGACTTGGTATACCCAACGCCCCCCGTTAGTTGGCAAAACTACAGTATGTTAATATATTTGATGCTACATATATTTTTACAGAACCAGTTGTATAGTTGCTACATCATTACAGCCACACAGCATGATTAGTGGATAGAGATGATTAGAGCATTCGGTTACACGTAAACGTTTGTGAAATCATTGACGTTTTTTTTTTTTTTGGTTTAACATGCGCTTCATTTTCTCAAGGAGAATTGAAATAAAACATACAATCGATAACAATTAGAATGGTAAAAAGTAAAAATTGGCCTAAACTTACAAAACTGAAAATATATATATATATATTTATATAATGTGCTACAAAAATTAGTACTTTTTTATTTTTTAACAATAAATAAAAGATTGCACTGTAGTTGGAATTTAAAGTACTGTATTTAATATTTTAAAAAATAAATCTAAAACAAATTATCATTGTTTTTCCCCATTGCTTTGGTTATGGACTTTGCAAGCTGATACACTGCAGGGATATGACACTAAGGGGGTTATTTATCAAAGTCCGAATTTATCTCAATACTTTCTGCTACAAACTCTGATAAAATCCGCTCAGGTTTTTTAAGCTTATTTATTATTACATTTTCCCGAAAATTAGCTTTGCGGTACAAAAATCGGGGTTTTCATGATTTTTTAATCCGATTTTCACCATTTTTTCGTAATTTTCACCCAAAAACTTCGAGGTATTGCACGAAACCCAGCGCACATCAAAAAATCATTGGGATTTCTCCCACTGACTTACATGCAACCTCGACAGTTCGGAGATGCCGGAATTTCAGATTCAGACTTTTTCATCCTCAGGGTTTAATAAATGAAAAGTCTGATTTTATAAAAAAAAAATCACAAATTTTTCGTGATTTTTGCATTCGGAGTTTAGTAAATAACCCCCTATATTTCAAAGAATAGCAACCATTAAATTCTATCACAAGGCACAATAAAGCAGCAAAAACAGAGAAGATTTATACAGTTCTATAAAAGCAGGGTATATGCTCTGTGTCTGTTGCACCCTTTTGGAAATGAGTTGCACCTTCAGCTGATAGATTTCCCTGAGGTACTGTACATCTTTGCTTGAACTGGAAAGAATTTCATGTCTTGGACTATGCATCAGTTGGTGCCATATTAAAGAATAGAAGGTTTTTTTCCCCCAGGATTTGCAAACATTTGCAAAGTAGAAAGGTATATTCATCACAATGTCATCGACAAAGTCAAGGCACTGTACGTATAATCAAAAATAGCTTATAATGTTAATTTACCCTTCCGCTACCAGTCTTACACACCCCCCAATGTTTTTTTTTTCTCTTTTGTCACAAACATTTCTTTAATTCCCTTCTCTGCTAGGAATTTTATTCGGACCTTTTTTTTCTTCATTGCCAATGTATGAATTTTTTCTAAACAATATTTAGGGCCAGATTTATCAAGGGTCGGATTCAGAGTTTTTTTTAAACTCTCATTAGCTTGAAATTCGACCAAATTCGAGCAACTGAAATTTATCAAGAAAAAATAGAATTTTTCAAACTCGGGTGAATGGGATAGACCCCGCAAACTCGAATCGAATTCAAATCGAATTCAAGTTTTGTCTCCGTAAAAGCGTTTATTTTCAGGAAGGCTGCAAACAACTTCAAATTGATCCCAGGACATCCCCCATAGGCTAAAATTTGGCAGGTTTAAGGTGGCGAATAGTTGAATTTGAATTCTTAAAGGGCCAGTACATGATTTTTGAAAACTTGAATTGAATTTTAACTATTCCCTAGAATAGTTTTTCTTTTACTAAAAAAAACTTGAAAATTCAAGTTTCAAAATTTGAATTTCCACTTCGACCCTTGATAAATCTGCCCCTTAGGGTAGGACTACACGGACGTTTTCGGCACGCTGTGACAAAACGCCTCCAACAAATCGCATGCGATGAAAATAAGGTAAGTGAATTCATTGTCAGATGAAGTCGCAGCGTTTATCCGATGCGACACGACTGTCGAATGCAGACATGCTCCAAATGGGTTCTAGGAGGTCCCCCATAGGCTAAAACAGCAATTTGGCAGGTTTTAGATGGGGAAAAGTTGGAGTTGAATTTTTAAAGAGAAAGTACAAGATAAATCTCGATATTCAAAATGTCGGAATTTTTATAAATTTGAATAGATTTGCATAGATTTTGGACTATTCCCTAGTCGAAGTACACAAAAATTTGCTCAAAATTCTAATTTTTTAAATTCAAATTTCTAATTCTAGTTTAATTCTAATTTTCACTTCGACCCTTGATAAATCTGCCCTTTAGTGTCATCAAATTTACATTAATCACGTCATATAAATAATGGCAAGCATAACCGGCAGCCGGCACTTAGTAACCTCCTTTGCTACTGTAAAGGAAATAGTTTAACTGCTAAGCATACCTGTTATACCTAAAAGAAATTCTCTTCAGCAGTATTTTAGTGCTATTATCACTAACCGAGTATTTCACCTACGCAAATATAAAAATTATCATTTCATAGTTTTTTCACTTTCTACATTTGTATTTTTTTTTTTTAGATACAACTTTAAAATCATATACTTAAAGGTTTTCACATTTAAACAGTTTTATGACTTTCTATGAATATGTATAGAACATTTTGGTCAGACTGAGCTGGGAGATATTAATGCAGCTTGTAAGAGCTTAATTTCTTGGGTTTCTATTGCACACTGCCCTTTTGCGTTAAACTTTGCTTTACATTTTTTTTAACATGTTTAAGGATTTCGAGATATTGGCGCTGATTTATGAATGCTGGACCATTGTGCACCTAACCCATAACAATAATGTCGGCTTGCTATAGGTTGCTGAACTGGTGCTAAATTGCCCAGTGTTCGTAAATACTTTGCAATGTATATACTATTAAAACGGAGATGAGCAAATCAGCTTGTATGAATTGGGTCAGCTGATATGACTAATAAGCTATAGCTTCTGATGATTTGTGCTTGTTGAATAAGGTTTTAATATCAAAATGTAAAAGGTTCTGTAACCATTACTTGGATCAGTATTTCAAAAAGGTGCATCAAAACACGTTGAGTGTATCTAGCTTAAACAGTAACATTATGAATTAAAAATGAGCAAAAAAAAATCAAAAAGTTTGTATTTCTTAAAAAAAAAATGAATAACTGGTTAAATGTCTGGATTATAATGCGTAGCATTAGTTAACTTTGTACCTCAAACGTGTGCTGGATATTTATTTCATGAAGAAGTACTGAAGTATAAAAGCAAACAAAACAGACAATGTTGCAAAGCCTAAAACGATGAGAATGGCAAACTGTTCATCAGTAGGCATCGTGCTCTTGAATTTAGAGCTGTCCAAACGTGATACGTCTCCTGGGAGCATGAGTTCATTTTGTCTCATTACAAAAGACACCGATGGACTAAGAGATCCAGAGAGCTCCTGTGAGGTATCCAAGCAGCGACGACAAACACATACTCGGAATCTGTAATCCATATTTGTTTGAAGACCTGAGATTTGGAACAATGTGTCTTCTCCTTTATATACCTACAAAAGGCAAGACGTTGGATAAATGTACAAAGTATGAAAATAGGGAACCAGTGTATGAAGTACATTGAGTACATTAAAGAAGCTTAACACTGTATGTACAAGCCCCAGACCTTCAGCAGAGGGAGCAAATACCAGGAAACATTAGAAGAGGCTGGCACAAGCCTGGACCACACCAAGTAGAAGAACCAAAGTCAGATGGTAAAGGTTAAAAACTTACATATTACTGTTCATAATTAAGATCCAAGGCCTGACGCGTTTCGTGTCTACCAAGGACACTTAGGGACACATTTACTAAGGGTTGAAGTGAATTCAAAGTAAATTTTCGAATTCAAAAACTTCAAATTCGTTATCGAAGAGGCACTGTAAATGTGCCCCTTAGTCATAGGCTGTGAACATTTGTGATTTTTTTTATAAAATTGGACTTTTAAAAAAAATCACAAATTTTTTGGAATTTATTAAACCCAGAGGATGGAAAAGCCTGAATCAGAAAATACGGCCTGTCCAGGTTGCATATAAGTCAATGGGAGAAGTCCCAATGATTTTTTTGACGTGCGCTGGGTTTCGAGCAATACCCAAGTTTTCGGGCAAAAAATCTGTGAAAATCGTATGAAAAATCCAGAAAAGTCATGAAAATCTGATTTTTTTTTCGCACAAAGCACATTTTCTGGAAATGTAATAATAAATAAGAGTAAAAAACCGAGCGGATTTGATCAGAGTTTGTAGCAGAAAATATTGAGATAAAGACACGAAACACGTCAGGCCTTGGTTCTTAATCATTGAAAATAAAATGTACGTTTTTAACCTTTACCATCTGACTTCGGCTCTTCTACTTGGTGTGGTCCAGGCTTGTGCCAGCTTCTTTTGATGTTTCATTGGATAAACATATACAATATTAAAAAAAAAGTGTCCTTTAAAATTAAATTTTGATTAAAAAGATTCTTCTTTCAGTAAAACTGCAAGTCAGGCACAAGCAAAGATGATCCACTCCTTTCCCAGTTGAGTAAGCCTAAAGGGTGGGGCCACTAAGTTACATGTTGTATAAGGGTGTCTGGACAGTAGGGATGGGCAATGACCCAACATATTTGTAGAACCAGACACATGCATGAATGGAGCAACAGGGGTAGATGGGAAGACTAGCAAGTGATTTTTCCTTTACTGGCATATTGTTGGTCGCACTGTACCACCTAAATATCTCTATGCAATTCATTGAAAGGCACCGAATAGTGATGATGATCTACAAGACCTCTTAAGAGCATGTCTGGCTATTAGCCACAACAACCCTAAGCAATAAAATAGCTCTGCTACATACTACATCAGCAGAACGATGGGTAACCAGATAACAGCTCCCTGGTAGTAAAAATCTGTGTCCCACTGCGACACATTCAGTTACATTTAGTAGGAGAAACAACAGCCTGCCAGAAAGCAGTTCTATCCTAAAGTGCTGGCTCTTTCTGAAAGCACATGACCAGGCAAAATGACCTGAGATGGTGCCTACACACCAATATTACAACTAAAAAAAATGTACTTGCTAGTTCAGGAATTAAATTTTATATGGTAGCATGAATTATTTGCAGTGTAAAAAGTGGAATTTTGAAATAAAAACTACACCATAAAAATCATGACAGAATCCCTTTAAGATATTGGTTCTAATGTATGTTTTTTTCACGCTGAAATGTCATTAATTATTAGTTTGTCACTGATCTTTATAGAAACGGTTATATTTATGTGTCTTGTATTACACATTTTTCATAACTGAAGATCAATCGAGTAAAAGATGCAAAAGATTTAAAAATCAACATTCAGATTTATACAATAAATGACAAGGGTATTTATCAGTGTATGAAATATCCCTTACTATAGCGCATACTGTTAAAGGAGAAGGAAAGGCTAAAACTAAGTAAGCTCTATCAGAAAGGTCTATATTAATACACCAGTAACCCCTCAAAGTAATGCTGCTCTGAAACACAGCATTTCTTAGCTTTTTTTGTGTACTCATGGGCTTCTTTATCAGACTTCCTGTTTTCAGCTTAAACCTCCAGTGCAGGGCTTCAGCATGCTCAGTTTGTTCCTCTCCCCCTCCCTCCTCCCCTCCCTGCTGTAATCTGTGCTCAGAGCTGTAAGTAGACTCAGGCAGGAAGTGATGTCACACCAAGCTTATATGGCAGCTTCTATCCTAAACAAACAGAGACAGTGTCTAGAGCTGTTTACTCATGTATGGTAAAGCATTCTGCAGAATAAATATACAGTTCTAGCTTGCACTAGTGTGGCTTATCTATTGGCAATAAACTGTCTTGGAGCTTTCCTTCTCCTTTAAAGATGCAGATGCCCTCCCTTCCTGATCTCTCTCTCTCTCTCTCTCTCTCTCTATCTATCTATCTATATCTTTCTATCCTATCATTTCATTGTATTACCACAAAAGGAGTTATTAGAACCCCAATCCAAGGTATCCCGGTTCATCTGTCAAGCTAAGACACTTCTGCTGCGAAATTATAATGATAAGTGAAGAATCAAAGAGGAATCAGCGCAGTGAACTGAAATGACCTCCCTTAAAAGCTGTGTTCAAACTGACACTAAATTGAATCCGTTCCCACATTTCCCAGTCATTCTTCGTTCTGCACTAAATTATTATCCTGATGAAAATATTTATAATCTAGAAAACATATTCATCCTTCTTCACATCTTACAACAATGCAGACAAGCCAATGACACAAGGTACAAAGATTTTCTTGGCATGCCAATGATGCAGAATGTGACAGAAATGCCACAAATTAACTGGCAATTTATTTAAAACACTCCTCCATTTATCATAATTCCCCTGCACTGCATCACTCTGATATTTTTAGCACTTTACATTCAGTTATGTAAGATGATTTTTGACCTTTGAGGCAGGTTTACCATATAACTTTAATAAAAAAAAACCTAATAAATACAATTAGCTTCACATTTTATATGGGGTGTTCACCTTTTAGTGACTTTTAGTATGTCTGAATATTGAGCCCCAAACTCGAAACTGCCATTTTATTCATATTCGATGGCAAATGGCACAATTGTAGCCTCGGTCTTCAGTTGCAGTAAACTCACACCGATAACAGAACTTAACTCGGCCAACTGCTAAATATTTCATAAATGCTGTAGCTTGAAAAAAAATCCTGGATGTGATGCATGCGCAATTCAGCAGCACTTCCGCAACAATGGCTGTGCCAAAGGATGCCTATTCTCCAAAATAACTGGAGTGGGCTTATCTAAAAGCACAAGGCTGGCCTATGAAATCATTAGACACAGAAACGATCAATTGGTCCCTGTCTGGACACAAGCAAGCATTGCTGAATACAATGATTTCAGATTCTTGGGGCTTAGTTAAGAGAACAGAACTTGGGTCATTGCCAGGATGCTGAGGATTTAAGGTAACTGAGCGTTCCCCGAAAGTGATAATCTGCCCAAAGATCCCAAACGGTATATGACAGAGCATGTTTTGTTATGGGGAAAAAGTCTATTAGAAACAAAAATCTAATTGCCCCATTCATTTTTAATAAGGCTGTAAATATCAAACTGAAAAAAAATCCCTCAAACATCAAATTCCTCGAATGCTTCATATACAATTCCTACAGACTTCTATAAAATCTCAGCATGTTTTAGGTGGCATTTTTTTTCAGTTTTCTTTATTATGATAAATTCTTATTCACTCTCTCGTCATATCACGTTTAGTAACTGTAACTCTCTTTTAATTGGCCTTCCCCTCCAGAGAATGTCACCTCTCCAGTCCATAATGAACACTGCCGCGAGGCTCATAAACCTCAGCAACCGCTCCTCTTCTGTCATGCCACTCTGCCAATCCCTACACTGCCTTCCTCTACCTTTCAGAATAAAATTCAAATTAATGACCCTGACATTCAAAATACTTCAAAACTCTGCCCCACCCTACATCTCTGAACTCATCTCTATACTCACCCAGCCGCTTACTACGCTCCTCTACTGACCTGCTACTCAACTCTTCTCTCATTGCCTCCTCACATGCTCGCATTCAAGACTTTGCAAGGGCTGCACACCCTCTCTGGAACTCTCTCCCACGGTCTGTCTGACCTTCTCCCAACCTTTCTGCTTTCAAAAGATCTCTCAAAACGCACTTCTTTAGAGAAGCCTACCCTCACTCTGCTTAACTACCAAACACAATACCACATACAGTACCACATCTCTTACTCACTTAATTCTGATCTTACCCACTCCCACACCTTGTGTCTTATTCCCTTCCCTTCAGATTGTAAGCTCTTTTGCACAGGGCCTTTCTCATCTCTTGTACCGGTATTGGTTGTGATGTATGTAACTCCATATGTTCGATGTATGTAATTAATGTGATTTTGTTGTATAAACACTTTTACTTTACAGCGCTGTGAAATGTGCTGGCGCTTTATATATAAATGGTAATAATAATAATCATAAAAGAAAGTTGCAAGAATAGTTGCAAGCGCTGCTTTTTTGTCAAGCTTTACTTAAATTGTTGGGGAAAAGTGTGTCTAGTAAATAACATATATTTGTGTGTATATATTTGCGTGTGTGTGTGTATATATATATATATATATATATATATATATAAATATAAATAATGGAAATATTTTTGTAACATTTTGCTACCAAATCAAATGTTATAACGTGCAGAACAACAATTGATTGCAAAATAATTTAGAAACTGCACTGAGGTAATTCAATTTAAAAAATGTGATTTTTCATTCCCCTCTTACATACTTGTTTGTTTAATACAACTTATCTCATGTATGCTAATGGAAAGCTTTATTAGAAAAATATGAGAATTCCTATGATGAAATTCATCTTGCAACAAAATTCATTTGGGGACTGCTATCATTTCTTATTGGGTTATCTTTGTAGCACTCCGTGATTTATTACATTCATTCAAACAATTAGCATTTTTATAGTGTACCTTCTATATATCAAAATGAATGTTCAAGTTCATTTGGTACCACTTGTAATTCTGATCACTGCAAAGAGCTATGGTCCCAGAATAATAACATGAGATTACAGTTGCATAACTTACCTGCTTATATTCAGCCTCTCGCCCAACCTGGATTTGTAATATATAAGCAATCGGATCCCCTTTCATTGGTAAAACAGACTCCCATGTGACTTCACATGCATTTCCTTCTAATTGTGTGATTCGCGGTGCTAAAAAAAAATATAGCAGCGTTTTAGTGAAAGATAAAATACACACTAAAAGCATATTGGAGCACAGTATCATTAATACTAATATGAGCCAAAGCAATTAGCATGCCTGTCAAATAACCATAAAGACTCTCAGTCTCTGATCCCTCGAAGGCAGATAACACATTTAAAACCACAAACCCGGAAAATATAAAATTCAGATCAATTCCCCCCCACTACCTTACAAAACTCTATTAAAAAACAGTCTTTACAAGTAAAACTAAATTTGAAGTATTTTCAGTTTAAGAAAAGACATTTTATTGCTTATTTTTTTATTTGGCTGTGGGGTAATTAGAACCCCGGCTCCATGTGTACAATGAATTCTGCTCTCATTTCTCTATTATTCTGGCAAAATTAAACATTCCTTTTAACAGCAAGAACTAGTTTGTATTTACATTTCACAGCGAGTGGCTTCTTGCAAGTGCCATTGTGACAGGTTTTCATGTACAAATTAGGTTTTAGCGTTTTAGCTGATAAAACGTAAATGCGGAAAAATGGGCAAATAAATGGGGGGAATGTAATAAAAGTCGCAAAGAGCATTTTCCCACTTTTAAGAAGTGCTTGAAGGTGTTGTAATCTTTTGGAGCAAACATAACGACTTTTTCAGTAAGAAGTTTTATTACATTCACTGCACACTGGCGTTAACTATAAAATTTGCAAACCTTCTTCCACTGTCGGAAGTGGTCGCTAAACAGTTTCCGGGTTCGCAAAAGCTATATTAAATTTCGCAGAAAGGCAAATTTAGTTCCACAGAGGCATAACTTTTCGCATAGTCTTTATTATAATGTCCATCTTATGGTAACTTGGGTTGCTTAGGTTACTGAATGGAACTTTTGGAGTGATTAGATCTTTTACAGCATCCACACAACATGTATTAATGAACTATTAATGTACTGTATTATAAATCAACAAATGATCAATAAAATGTCCCATTAACTGTTCTAAATTTCTACATTTAGTTGATACATTTGTTATCTTTGTTCCTGCTGGGCAGAATCCCTGAGTTTCATTAAAGGCGGCTTTTAGAATTGATACAATAGTTGCTAATAATCCACAGATACTGCTGAGAAACATATCAACTAATTGCATCAACTAAATGTAGCAAATTGTAACAGATCTGATGTTCCTGGATCACCGAGCTGCCAGACTGAAACACCAGAGACACGAACATCAACTTCAAACTTACATTTTTGAAAACTGGTAAAAAATAAAAGATGGGAAGCAATTGAAAAAAGTCTTTGTTTATGGTAAACAATCTGAAAACAACTGAACTGGAAAAAGTGTTTGGAAGGTGAACAACACCTTTACGGAAGAGGCTTCATTTCAAATCACATTCCATTGTCATCATGAATCATCCATAAAACATCTAAGATCCCGGTTGTCTATTGAAAGTGCACTGTTGCAAGTGATATAACAATAAAAGCTACAATTCAATCACAATCATATTTAAATAAAGCATCTCCCAGAATATATGTGTTTTTGCAGAGGAAAAATTATGGTCATAAGGATCAATAATCCCCCTTCCATATTCCTGAATTCCCTGTTTCAGAGGGCTCTGTTATGGTCTTTATTATCAGAACATGTAAGATCGTAGGTAGCTTGGGTACAGATTCCTTTGTATGTAGGAGCTTTCATTCTGGAAGTCAGACTCTTTCTTGACCAGGATTTTGGACTGGCACCCAGGATAGAAAATAAAACATATTGGTTTGTGTATGGGGATACCAGCCAAGTCACAATGAGAACTCAATTATTCATAGCAGTGATCATATTTAGAACAAATCTCTACATTCCACCTTGGTTCCATTTAGGTGGTTATTTACTAAAATTCAAAAATGTCTTGCTATTTTCTTAAAACCACTCCAAACTCATGTGCACATTTTTTACCATATTTATCAATACATTTACTCAAAGAAATCGGGTGTGGGAAAAGATTCCACAAAATTGTAAAAAAACAAAATCTGAATTGTACGATCTTTTAGGATTTGACACCGAAAGCCATGAATTATTCGGATTATTGTATGAAACTCAGGACAGACCATATCTTCCAGTTGTTGTTATGCTAATAACATTAATATTGGATTAGGAATGGTATTTCTTAATAAAATGAGAGGAAAGCAATTTTTAACACAGTAATGTGGTTATTGAGCTTGAGGAAATAGGCAGAGATCAGTCAAATGGCACCCTTCACTAAAAATCATATATTTTTTTTTTATTTATCTTTAGCTAATGTACAGTATGGCAAAAAACAAGCTCATTACTGTACTATGCTGAAAAAGAATGAACGGCAGCTTCACCTATTAATTCTGCACGCTCAAGACTACGACTGTCTTTAACCTCTCACCTTTAATTGTTGGAGGCACTAACTTTGTCGTGCTGAAAGTGCAGATGTCAGAAAATGGTCCTTCTCCTGCATCATTTACAGCTTGTATTCTGAAACTGTAACAAGTAAACTCAGCCAGCCTCTGTACCTTATATGTGTGACTTGGTCCTCTGTAGATGGGAAGAAACCTACAAAGTAGGAAAAAAATATCAGAGAGTTCATTTATAAGCAGATTTACTGTATAATTCTTTTAAAAATACCACATCCAAGAAAATCTGTCCAGGCTATATACATTCCTCTTTATGAAATACTTTCCATGCAACAAAAATACACAATAATATAAATTACAAACCTTTTTCATCGGCCACTACAATAACATGAATTTATTGAGGCAACAGGGACAGATTTCTACTCGTGGCGCATGGATGCTGGGAGTCCTCCATCGCCCCCTCCTTTAGGATCTCGCTCTGTGAATCCTATTTTCCTACATCAGGAGCACTGGTACAGGGTACACGAAGATTGGAATAACAGGAGAAAATCTTGCTTGTGCCTAGTCCTTAGTGCTCCCGATAGGAGCAGACTTCATATGCATCCATTGTGTCACTCTAGGCCAGGCGTCCCTAACCTTTTCTACCCATGAGCCACACTCAAGTATAAAATAATGTTGGAGAGCAACACAAGCGTGCCAAAATTTTCCGTGGCTTCAATATAAGGGCTATGATTGGGTATTGGTACTCCCTGTGTGGGCTTGCAGCCAACAGGAGGCTCTGTTTGGCAGTATACATGTTTTTTCATGCAACTAAAGCTTGCCTTTAAGCAATGAATTTAAACATAAGCACCTGCTTGGTGGCCACTGTGAGCAAAATCCAAGGGGTTGAAGAGCAACATGTTGCTCACAAGCTACTGGTTGGGGATCATTGCTCTAGGCCCACGCCTTTGCAGCTTTGCCATAAATTAGGGCCTGTACCTAAAATACCCACAACCCATAAAAACACTCCTGGAGGTAAACAGGCAACCTCTTCTATTCAATAACAATTTGTGGTTATCCCTTAACACAATATTTACATATGGCTTACTGCATAAAATTTACAGCATTATTATTATTAAAAATGTAATTAAAAAATGATATTATATAAAAAATATCCAGCCAATGATGTTCAATGTAGGTGCACATGTGCTGTAAGAAACACTCTGCATATCCACGACTAAAGTAATGTACAACCATAAGGCCCACTATATTGTGTCCCAACATTAATTGATTGGTGTGCACATACCCTCCAAGTTGTGAGCCATAATGCTGAGCTCATGTACTGTATGTAAGGAGGAACAATTTAGTATAAATGTTGCGACTTTTATATACATTATCTCTTTCCCCTGTCTTGTGGCATGTGCCTCCTGTGCCTCTTCTGCCTACCCCAAGTTCCAGCCCTGGACTGAGCAATGCTTTTGCCAATTCTTTTGTACACAACAAGATTAGGAATTACGTCACATTGTGCTTGGTTCCTCATGCTCCTTGGTTCTGCTCCTGTCTTATTAACATGCTTAAAGTATTTCATCAGTTATAACCAGTGTTTAGTGATTTATCTTAAATCATACTTCTCACTGACACTTGTGTTTTGTAAAAAAATATAATGTACCCCTTCTTTAAAATGAGAAAATATCAGAGGTCACCATGGGAGCCATGCTCTGTATAAAGGCACTCAATGCCATGAGCCTTGTGCCTTAATTGTGGAATTACTTCATATTTCTACTGTCCTTATATTTTGGGACAATATTTCCTATATCCACTATATCTTTGCTGGTAGAAGACACAACCTTATCTACACAAGCGAAAACAGTGAAAGAAGGGAGGAAATGGAGAGAAGGAAAGAAATGGATGTGTGCTTGGCCAATTAGAGAAAAAAAAATACATTATTTGATACTGGTCTACACAAAATCCAAGCTTACAATTTAAAAGAAACAAAGTGAGCAGCCGGAGCTCCTCCAAAAGGAACAGAGCTCACCAAATGGTGAGAATTAAAGAAAGCCAACAGTATTTTGTTGATATTTAGAAACTGCTGGATGTTCTGTTACAAATACGTGATTATAGTCAGACGTCTGTATCTGTGGAAGATTAAAATACACAATAGAGATGAGGTTTTATAAACTCATAGTGTTTTTTTTTTAACAAAAGAAAGAAGTAATGATATTACTCTAAAACCATTCTGACCTTTAAAGCACTGGGATGCAGTGCAACATGGCTGCCCGTTAACTGAATCACTGTGTAAATGAATTGCATTCTTGCATTTCTAATGCATTTCTAATGTTGCCCTTAAGGTTTTGTTTCCATACATTAACGCTGGCTTTTATATGGTTTAAGCAGCAAGAATAATAGAAGCAGCTTTGTTAAAAATGGTATATGCCAATATATATGTTTGCATAAAATAGTTACATAAATGCTATATGTATACAAACATATGCTATGTGTGTGTAAAAATGTCTAATACTAAAAAATATACTGTATGCGCTGGTAGAATTTTATACACAAGTATGGGACCTGTTATTCAGAATGATTGGGACCTTATTGGGACCTGGGGTTTTCCAGATAAGGGCTCTTGCTGTAATCTCCATATCTTAAAGAAGAAGGAAAGGTTAAAACTAAGTAAGCCTTATCAGAAAGGTCCATCTAAATATACCAGTAAACCCCCAAAGTAATGTTGCTCTGAGTCCCCTGTCAAAAGAAACGACACATTTCTTTCCTTCTATTGTGTACACATGGGCTTCTGTATCAGACTTCCTGCCTTCAGCTTAAACCTCATTGCCCTGGGCAAGAGCATGCTCAGTTTGTTCCTCTTCCTCCCCCCTCCCTTCTCTACTGTAATCTGAGCCCAGAGCAGGGAGTGATGTCACAACACATTTATACTGCAGCTCCTATCCTAAACAAACAGAGAGTTTCTAGAGCTTTTTACTCAGGTATGGTAAAACATTCTACAGAATAAATATAGCATTCTAGCTTGCACTTTTGCAGCTAATCTATTGGCAATAAAATGCCTCCATAGCTTTCCTTCTCATTTAAACATTAAACCCAATAGGGCTATTTGCCTCCAGTAAGGATTAATCATATCTTAGCTGGGTTTAAATACCTGGTACTGTTTTATTATTACAGGAAAAAAAGGAAATCATTTGTTAAAATGAAGTCTATGGTCTTCCTGTATTTCAGAGCTTTCTGTATAATGGATCCCATACTTGTACACACATACAAACACACATATATACATCTTGATAAGGCTCTGAATATGTAACCGAAATTTTTGCATCTCAGTAAATACATATTAGGGTTAAAAAATAGTCACTGTGGCATGGCACGCTTGTGACAATTACAATGATTTTCATATAGAAACGGTCTATCCAGGATCTTGTCACCCTGTGTGGCTAACAAAACACCTTGGGGAAAATTCACTAACCTGCGTAGTTGCGCTAGCGCATGCTTTGCCGCACTTCGCCAGGCGAAGTTTCGCCAGGGCACTGCTAATTCACTAAAATCCGAAGTTGCGCTCAGGGAGACGAAAGGTAGCGAAGTTGCGCTAGCGTAAATTTGTCAAGCAATGGAAAGTTACGCTAGCAATGCCTAATTTGCATATGGTTCCAAGTTAAAGTACAATGGACGTATTTGTAGCAGCAAATACATTACATTACACAAGTCTGGGAAAGCTTCATAAAATAAAATATAGTTGTTATTTTGCCCTATACATGTGCCCACTGTATAGTTTAGGTGCCTTATGTTAGGAAATGTAGGGGGGAAGGAGGGTACCTTACAATCTTTTTCAGCTTTTCACCCTTAAAAAATGAAAAGACGCCAGCGTCAGAAAAAATTTCAACTTTTTTTGAAGTAATCCCTATCTACTCTATTGCACTTCGCCTGGTCTGATGTGGCGAAGGCAAGTCTGGCGCAAGAGGTAACGTTCAGTAAAATGCGCAAGTTAGTGAATTAGCGTAGTTACGTCCCTTCGCCATAGCGCAACTTAAATCACGCTGCCGAATTTGCGCTAGCGTTAGCCGATTCACGCTTTTGTGAATTTGCCCCTTGTGTGCAGTCGTCCTTACAGTGTACATTTACATTGTGCAATATATAAATAACTGGACGTGCACGAATTTATTTCTGACGATCCCTCTGTAATACTGGGAAGCAATCAGCTGCCATTTACTTTCCAACCTACTGAACACTTATAGCAATTGAAACCTAGCCTTAAAGTACACAAGAAACCTTCTTTTCTCAGAATGCTCACTATTAAACTTAAAAGCCAGTGCATTACTGTCATTCCGGGAGAATCCACCCACTTATTTTCTTGTAACGAAACCAACAGTTTCTGCATATTTTACACACCCTGAAGGAATTCATACATTGCTGTCAAGTAAGAATTACATGAGACACAGGCAAGAATATGCTGATCAGAAACAAACATAACGGATAAATAAATAAAAAACTGGTTCCTATTGTCTCCACCAACTGGGTTGACACCGTAGCCCATTAAAATTGGACATGTAAAATCAAAATGAATGAATGTCTAGCACATATCTATTGCCATACAACATACATGTTTATATGTACAAGGGGCGGCACAACCCTAGGTAGTAACTAAGGGAGACGCAACACTAAACAAATACAAATGTTTACGCAATTTTTTAGGGAAATGTTATAATTCTTCTTGATACATTACACCATAAAGCTTTCATCACACTGGAAGGGGACACATAGAGGAAGAGTCATTAACATTTGAATGGGGGAATCCTGATGCAGTTGCAGCAGTTCAGTATTGTTTTTACAGTTATTAAGTCTTGACCTTACTGTCAGAAAACTTTTAATTGGAGTATTAATGATTCAGACAGGTCTTTTTAGCACTAGAACAAATTGTTCCAGCACAGAAAGCAGCTTGGTAGATCTGACAGCATCTGTATTTTTTGTACCAAATGGTGAGCATGGTTACTGCTCATTAAATAAATACTAGACTCTCATAAATTAGCCCCATACTGTATAAAGTAAGGCTCATTTACCAATATTGATATATATTGAATATAGACTAACTTATAATAGACTTTACAAAAGCTAATTTGTTTCCATGGGTTACTGTATTGGGGTAGTTAAGGATGTTAGTAATTAATCTTATCATGTGCTCTTTCTCATTGTTCTTTATTGCCCAGTGATGGGAAGACAAACCCTAAAAGATTGTTTCCAAATATACTGGGTGTTCAGAAACCAGAACTTACACATATACACATTTTATAGGTCTCATGTGATGAAATACAGGTATGGGGCCTGTTAACCATAAGGGCAGAGACACACGCTCAGATTCGGGGAGATTAGTTGCCCGGTGAAAAATCTCCTCTTCTGCGGTGCGACTAATCTCCCCAAACTGCCTTCCCCTGCCTTCCCGCCAGCTAGAATTTAAATCGCCAGCAGGATGGCACTCAGAACGCTGAAGTAGCCCAAAGTTTTCTTGTGAGGCAACTTTGGGCGACTTCGGAAAACGAAGCGCACCAATTGCCATCCCTCCGGTGTTTTACATTCTAGGAGGCAGTTCAGGGAGATTAGTCGCCCTGAAGAAGAGGAGATTTTTCGCTGGTTGACTGATCTCCCCGAATCTGAGTGTGTGTCTCTGCCCTAATGCTCTGGACCTGGGGGTTTCCAGATAAGGGATCTTTCTGTAATTTGGATCTCCATACCTTAAGGATACTAAAAAAAACATTGAAACATTAATTAACCCAAACAAGATTGTTTTACCTCTAATAAGGATAAATTATATCTTAGTTTGGATCAAGTACAAGGTATTATTTTATCATTACAGAAAAAAAGGACATCATTTTTAATAATGTGAATAATTTCCTTAAATAATTGAGATCTTTCTGGATAATGGGTTTCGAGATAACGAATCCCATACATGTACTTTCAAAAATGTAATTGGTCGTTTCCCCTAATGGAATGCCCCATAGATGCTAATTAATTAAAGTGTTAATGTTGCTCATACAACTATTTATATTCTTACGTATTGCATGATTTGGATATATACTTTTCACAACAGGGAGAATTCAATGCAAGACATTAATGTGGAATGTTTGAGATGAAATGCAGTGATAATACTAATGGCAAGATAAGAGAATACAGTCCTGCAATGTAGCGATTAGTAAAACCTTACAATGTCACAATGTTAAAGGGGGAATATTATGGTACTTGGATATTTTATCCAAATGAAAGCTTATTAAGCTTGAAATAAAGGCACGGTAACATTCCTTAATTCTATTAAGAGTATGAAAACATTTGCATAGCTTTATAATAAATATATATAATCCTGCTGATATTTTTCAAATTAGGTGGAAAACAAATTATCTGACCTTTATCATTATTCTACTGCTTTTTGATATGGCAAGCTGCTTGTTAAACATGAAATAATAAAAAGAGCAATCTCTGCTGTGTTGATTCAGAGGCCTCATTTACAAGTGGGGGTTGCAAGGTGAAAAAGGCAAAAAATGGCATGTTAATACGATGCACCTCCACACTTGAAACGGATTCCATTGCAACGTAGACTATAGACGTCTATTTGTTAATTTTCAGAGAATGTAGGGTATTCTGAAGCTCATCTTAGAGTAAGGTGTAAAGTACAGGGCTCCATTGTGCAGGGCTTTGTGCCATTAGAGTCTATGCAGCAAATGCTGCAACAAAATAAAATTTGCATGTAAAGCATCAATGTTTAAAACATAAAAAGGTTTTTATAAGATTGCAACCGAATTGTAGCTATGGTAAACGTATGGAACATGTGTCCAAAATGCTGAAGACCTGGGGTTTTCTAGATAAAAAATGTTTCTGTAATTTGAATCTCTTGACCTTATGGGGCACATTTACCTAGGGTCGAATATCGAGGGTTAATTAACCCTCGATATTCGACCGTCGAAGTAAAATCCATCGACTTCGAATAACGAAGTCAAAAGATTTTGCGCTATTCCTACGATCGAACGAATGAAGCAATAATCCTTCGATCGAACGATTAAATCCTTCGAATTGAACGATTCGAAGGATTTTAATTCATCGATCGAAGGATATTACTTCGATCAGGAAATTGTTAGGAAGCCTATGGGGACCTTCCCCGTAGGCTAACATCGGCCTCGGTAGGTTTTAGGTGGTTGAAGAAATTTTTAAAGAGACAGTACTTTGACTATCGAATGGTCGAATAGTCGAACGATTTTTAGTTCGATTTGAAGGTCGTAGTCGAAGGAGCCCATTCGATGGTCGAAGTAGCCATATTCGACCATTCAAAATTCGTATTAATTTTCCTCTATTCCTTCACTCGAACTAAATGGGCCCCTATGTTTTCTAAAAATCATTTAAACATGAATTAAACCAATTGTTTTGCCTCCAATAAGTTTAAGATTAATTATATCTTAGTTTGGATCAAGTACAATGTGCTGTTTTATTATTATTACAGAGATATGGTACTAATTAATCAATCGACACTAACCTATATCAAATGCATTCAAAGCAAAACAAGTTTATTAAATTCCTCATAACAGCAGTAGTAGTTCCTTGATGGATATTTCCATGAGCATTTATAAAGCCTGTTGTTGTTTACTCCACTTGCTCATAAATTAGCAAAGAAGCGCAAACCACCACATACACCTACCGTCATGTGTCTTCCCTTCAAATGAATGAGAGGCAGCTCTGGCAGAATCTGACACTTCTCTAATAAATGCTGGTGTAGAATATGTGTAGCCTATGTCCCATGAGCATAATTATGACATAAATTGTGAGTTATTTTTTGTAAAAGGCAGAAGGATAAGAATACAGCTGCTGGAGTCATTAAGGAACACCAAATATGATGCTCAATTTACCAAGTTACTAATTGTTACACTTCTCATGTACAGGAATTAGCTCATGCACTGGGTTCTGAAGCACATCTAAGATATGTACTAATTTGATCAGCAAGCTTTGTGCTGTTTTAGATACGCTGCATGAATATTTAAATCCAACTGTACTGTCTAACCAAGCTCCTCCACTATTTGTTTCATTTCTCCTGCCTCCTGGAACAGGCTAGATTTAGAGTTTAGGGTGTCACTCTACTGAAAATTATAATCTCTCAGATGTTGCTTTGTATAACTTTTTCTTTTGAGTTGGGCTTCAGAGCCCCGTTGACTGTCAATCTTTAAGTATGTAGGTTGATTAGCCCTGTCATCTTTGTTTCCCATGGCCAGAACCGCAGAAGAGTTTGGGATTTAATAGGAGGCAATTTTCTGCATGTACCTATTTGCTGATCTGAAAATCAGACAATTTTGAGAGGAAGAAAAAGTAGGACTTCACACAGAATGAAAAACAATAATAAGATTTGAAGGGAAAATGTAGTAAACAGTGCAAAAGCTGCCTCAGAAAAGCTGAGAAAATGCTTAAAACGTATGGGCTGATAAAAGCCGCCAGCCATCCAGAACATATCAACAGCTTATTGGATGTATGAGGCCGTTTGACAGTCTGCCCAATATCTATATTATATATAAATGAGAAAGAAGCCTTTTTATTTTATGGAAAACAAAAGCTTTAGGTGTAGTGTACCTCAGCAGTGCTGCTGTTTTGAGATGGTATTAATGGAAGCTTGCTTTTAATTTTTAATGTAACCTGTACTAAATAAATAAGCATTTAATTAGAATGGAAATGCATACCTGTCTTCATTCTTTTGTAGCCTGTAATTATTATATTCAAAAAACTTCCACTGTTACTACAGTACAAAATAGTCACAAAAAAACACACACACATCTATGGGCATCAGGTCAGTTTATTGGTTACTGTGCAATGTGGCCACAATGCTCTGATCTTATCCGAAGCCTCAAGGCTGCTTAATTCACATGTGCAGACGTCTGACTTGGAGGCTCTACACAAAGACTAACCATTCTAAAAATCAGTTGCAATCATGCAATCAGAGGGAGCTCAGGGTCCAGTTGATGGGTGCTGGCATGGTGCCATGTTGGTAGCTATGGTCCAATGATGA
The DNA here is from genome assembly GCA_038501925.1 of Xenopus petersii. NCBI lineage: Eukaryota > Metazoa > Chordata > Amphibia > Anura > Pipidae > Xenopus > Xenopus petersii. The sequence continues at coordinate 46,629,005 of CM076681.1, read as the reverse complement.
TTGAGAACTACTGATGACCCAAGTTCACTGGTACCTTGGGCATATGTGTTGCATGATTGCATCAGACATGGCAGTCCATATGTGCCCCCCCGGGCGTGTGAGAGCAAAATCGCTCGTGTACCATAACATAGGGGAGGGCAACGAAGGAGAAGAGTAAGGGCAGGGGAGGAGGTAGGGGCAAGCGACAGAAGGGGAGGGAGGTAGGGACAGGAGAGTGACAGAGGAGGGAGGTGAGAGCTGCGGAGGGGAGCGAATCCGGACTAGGGGTAGGCAGAAGAATCTTGAACAGGCACCTGCCCCAGCACCCCGACATCATTGTGCCCTAGGCAGGTGCCTCTTCTGCCTACCCCTAGTTCCGACCCTGAGTACTGTGAATGATGAGTTCATCCACAAAAATAGTGCCTCATCAACTGTATACTGAAACGTACAGGCATACAGCATTTATCAGGGTGAATATAGGATTCACATGTTCTTAATTGTGGCTCAAATAACTCCTATCCAATAGAATAGAGAAATTCTCAATTTGTGATAAATGTCCCCCTTGGATATGTAGTGGTATGTTAGCAACTAAAAACCACAGTATAGTAGAGAGTTGCTACGTCTTTCTTAATTTTGCTCATGTAGTAATGGGTCAATTCTTGTTATTTAATCAATGATTATTGAATTCCCTCTTCTCTTTCCAAATGTGAATATAAGGATAAATACAGACACAGATAAAGTTATGATTATCAGCATTTGTATTTGATTAGTTTAGTACTATTAACTGTGACCATTGAAACATAATAAATCATTGTGGGTCCGTTGCAGCTGTTGGCAATGTGAAACCCTACTAGTCTTGACATTTAACACCTGGGGGCCAATTCACTAACTTCGAGTGAAGGATTCGAAGTTAAAAAACTTCGAATTTTGAAGTGTTTTTTGGGCTACTTCGACCTTCGACTACAAATCACAGGATTCAAACTAAAAATCGTTCGACTATTCGACTATTCGATAGTCGAAGTACTGTCTCTTTAAGAAAAAACAAGTTCGCCATCTAAAAGCTACCGAAGTCAATGTTAGCCTATGGGGAAGGTCCCCATAGGTTTTCCTAAATTTTTTTGGTCGAAGGATAATCCTTCGATCGTTGGATTAAAATCCTTCCAATTGTTCAATTCAAAGGATTTAATCGTTCGATCGAAGAATTATTCCTTCGATCGTTCGATCGAAGAATTATACCTTCGATCAAACTATTTGCGCTAAAATCCTTCGACTTCGATATTCGAAGTCGAAGGATTTTAATCCCCAGTCGAATATGGGATATTCCCAGTCGAACCCTCGATATTCGACCATCGCTGAATCGACCCCCTGATGTGTCATTGTGTCAACGTTTGGTCCCAGTTAACACTAAGCACTGACCAGAGTACTGAATATGTCTATACAGACCTTGTACATACAGCAGACTAAATAATCAAAACATGCACTACAGAAGCAGTAGAGATGCAGTGCATGCAAAAAACTGCTGATAGACTCAAGCTTCTTACCGACTGTAACTCATGCAGGATTATATACTTTCCCTGTGTGATACCTATTCTCTTTAATTCCTCATCAGACAGCTCCTAGTTTTAAAGTTTAATGATTTCTTTAAAGGAGAACTAAACCCTAAAATTGAATATGGCCAAAATGCCATATTTTATTTACAGCACTTATTGCATCAGCCTAAAGTTTCGGCTTCTCAAAAGCAGCAATGATCCAGGACTTCAAACTTGTCACAGGGGGGGTCACCATCTTGGAAAGTGTCTGCGACACTCACATGCTCAGTGGGCTCTAAACAGCTGTTGAGAAGCTAAGCTTAGGGGTCGTCACTAATTATCAAGCAGAAAATGAGGATGGCCTGTAATATAAGACGATACTACAAGGCTGATTATTAAGTTCTGACGCTAATTGCACTGGTTTCTGTTCTGCCATGTAGTAATTTTCTGTATTAATTACTTACCGGCCTTATATTGTGACATTTCTATTCTATGTGTACTGTATATTGTGAGTGGGCCCCTAAGCTCAGTAAGTGACAGCAGCACAGAGCATGTGCAGTGAATCTGCAGAAAAGAAGATGGGGAGCTACTGGGGCATCTTTGGAGACACAGATCTTTACTGCTAAAGGGCCGTTGTTGCCTTGGGCTGGTACAGAAGCCTAAAACATAATGTACAACATTTCTAGACTACTTATTTACTTCTCCTTTAAATCTAAGCTTCTCAGAGAAGTCTACCATCTGCCCTGTAACTGCAACTGAAATATTATCCAACTAGGCTGACAATTGCACTCCCAAATATTTCTGCTGTTCTTCACGCTCAGCACTGGACCAAATTATAGCCCTTTACCATCTACTATTTACAGTATGCATCCACTTTAGAAGAATTTAGAAGAATTTAGTTTCACACACCGTTACCCAAAACCCAGAATAAGAGCCAAGGTTTGGATCAGGGGTGTAACTATAGAGGAAGCAGACCCTGCAGCTGCAGGGGGCCCCAGGAAGGATAGAGGCCCCATGAGGCCCTAATTCATTTATAGTTTCAATAAATATTGGTAAAACAAGCCAACCCTATAAACATTTTTGGGGCCTGAAATATAATTTGCTGTGGGGCCCAGTATTATCTAGTTACACCACTGGTTTGGATCACGGCTCATGCTTCTGCCTATAACAGGCACTTTTCACTTTGGGAGGAGCCCTTCACTACTAAAATGCCACCAGGTCTTAAAGAGAGAGAACCAAGGCTCAGATTCTGGGTAGGAAAGGGAATCAGAGTGTAAAACAGATGAATAGGAATCAATCAGTATGTATGTATGAGGGAACAATAACTCTGTACCTTTTGCTTTTGTCCTCTATTTGAAGAATGTAAATAATATCATCAGTAGCCTGTGACTTGCTGCTACTATCTCCCCATTTCAGTTTGAGGCTCTGGGGTCCAGCAGCTGAACACTCCAACCGAGGAGGCAATGGAGGAAGAGGGTTCGTTTTTACATTTATTGTGTTACTGAACGGCCCAGCTCCAATTTCATTCACTGCCTGGATTCTGATCCTGGGAAGAGAACAAACAAAGGTATTAATACAACTTAACTGCATTAAAACTAAATACAAGACTTTGCCATTTTTGTCACTTTTGTCATTTTTAGGCCAATGTTCTGGATGTTGGTCAGAGAGCATGGCTTCCATGCTGATCAAGAGCTTTATATGGCATCATTATTTTTTTAATATGTCCTTAAATATATGGTATTTAAAGTACATTGCTCACTGCAAATTTGGACTGTTCTAAGCCATTGTGTACTTTGCTGTAGGTGCTGGGATTACAGACAAAACTGAAGAAATAAAAAGTTGAAAATTACCAGTAACCATGCGAATTTAGGGGCAGATTTATTAAGGATCGAATTTTGAAGTAATGGGAGTTTTTTTGAACTTCTATAGCTTCGAAATTAGAATAAAAAAAGACCAATCGAAATTTATTTAAAAAATCAAAGGTTTTTTTGCGGGTGAATAGGCTGTATTCGATCATTCGAATCGAAGTAAGATCGAATTCGATTCTACCGTAAGTATTTTTTAAAAAAAAAAAACTATGATTTTTCAAAGTCCACCAATTGACTTCATATGAGTTCTAGAAGGTCCCCATAGGCTAAAACAGCAATTTGGCAGGTTTTAGATGGCGAATGGTCAAAGTTTTAAACAGACAGTACATGATAAATTTAATATTCTAATTTTTTTCAAATTCAAATTGAATTTGGACTATTCCCTAGTCGAAGTACACATAAAAATGCTTGAAATTAAAAAATTTTTACTTCGAATTTTCACTTCAACCCTTGATAAATCTGTCCCTTAATGTGAAGACATTTTTTGGCACATCTTTACATACATAGGGTATGTAAGTAAAGATGGTATGGTTTGATACATTTTTCAATAAGTCTGCTTGTCGTCTTCAAATTTGGTTTCTTTTGATATTACAAGAAAAATCAGTACAGGTATGGGATCCATTACCTGGAAACACATTATCCAGAATGCTCCAAATTACAGAAAGGCCGTCTCCCATAGACTCCATTATAATTAAATAATCCAACAAAAAAAGCATTTCCTTTTTTCTCTGTAATAGTGCCAATAAAAGCTATATGAGCGGAAGCTCTGAATTCTGTGGAACTGAAGCCGGCAAGTCTTCTTTAATATCTTTATTCATTAAAATTGTTTTCCCTCTGCTTCTTCTAAATATAAGCAAAATAAAACCAGTAGCATTCTAGCCTCATGAACTTCTACCCCAGTAAACCATTAGGAATACTATTCTGAACGGGTAACATAAACACAACAGGAGTGCTTCAGGAGGAATTATTCTAATTCTGTATAACCAGTGTCCTGGTCAGAATCAAACTTGAATCCACAGCAGTGTCAACCACTTAGGTTACGGTCATACAACTGCTTCTCTACTTCATCGCTGCGTCTCTGCCTGCACCCGGAACTATTGTCTCAGCTCTAGTGCAGGCAGATGCAGTGGATTTTGGAGCCTAAATGCGACATTTCGTGCCGAAATCCACCTGCCGTTCAGAAGACAAGGGGAGCAGCAGGGCAGGGGATATACTGCTTGAGGAGAATCTGCAATTGTATACATTGTTTGGCCCTGGCCTTAGCCACCAGACCCCTACTGAATGTAAAATCTCCCTCATATGGCCACATTCTGTGCTATTTTCCATAAATGATCTAAGAACAAGCAGCCCCACCATCAGCCATTTAATCTGAAATAAATGATCTCCCAGAAAAGGCAGAGCCTTCAAACTTTTTTGTCCCACATAGATTTTAAGCTGGAGTTCCTGCTTGCTTGTTCCCCAGCACTGAGCACAAATTTTGGTTAATTGTTGGAAGCTGTAGTAGAGTCAGGAATGCCTGATTGATTTAAGTAACTGCACAAGGAGAGTTTTTGCCTACCACACATTTTAGTTGCGCAAACATTTGGGACCAAAAACCCTCACACCACCCAATTCGCTCTATGAATAATGCCCAGAAAGTGGGTAAAACATATGTATTGCATGGTAGATTGAAGCTGAATATGTGACATATATGTGATGCATGGGTTTTCACATTATTGATGCAAGGAAAGTAACTTCAGACATTTTACAGCCTGAGCTGGTGGAGATTAAGTGCGACAGACAAAATAAAGTGTAAATGACAGCACATTTAACAGCACATATAAATGTAGTGGAAATGTTTTGAAGAAATCCTTGATGAGATATTTTAATGCAGAGGTAATAGAGGCCTTATAGCCCTGGAGTTGGAAACATCAGTTTTATTGGGTACCGCAGCCAGGAACCCCCAAGAGATGTAAAAGTGCAAATCATGGGTCACCAAGGCAGCGGGCTGGTAGGAGGGTGGGCAGGTTTTGTAGATATCATGGGTGGGGTTTAAGTATAACAGATGATCTGGGGTGGATCGGAGGCATGGCCATACATCCACAGGTTATTTTTTTGGCATGGCTCTCCATCCAAGGGTTCAATGGGTTAATTATTACAGGGGCCCTTCGAAACTCAGTAGTATGGAGCCACATGATTCCTGATCGTGGCCCGGAATATGCTTTATTGGACTAAGCCAGTTTTATCACAGATCTAACATAAAATGATAACAGAACTGTAGCTAAAGCACATACAAGAAAAGTGTTTTAAGAGTAATGAGTAAAATGGAAGCTATTTTTATGCAAACTATTATGAGGCAAATATTTGTGGGGGAAAGTACAGTATCACTAAAGGAGAATCACAATGACTAGACCTAGATATCACCTTGTACAAGCGCCAATATTTTATAACAATATTCTGAATTGGTGACATAACCCAATGCTGCGAAAAGCTAAAGGCAATATAATTTGTAGTTTAGAAATATCTTCAATGCAATCTTTCTTTATTTTCCTGATTAATATTGCTCTCCACTCACTTGCTTTGCTTGCAGCACAAAGAAACAGCACACGCTACGAGATTTAACTTTCTGCTGGAAGGGCATATGAGGTGTGGCATTATCTAGGCATGAAGAATATTCTGCCATACCTTATTGCTTAATTTATATAATCTAATTTTCTGAGCTGGAGAAACACAAATCAGTTTGCATTTCATTCGACATTTACTTTATCAACTTGATAGTGATCTTTCCATGTAGACTCATGATCATTGCCACAATGCTTTTGGTTATAACAAAATTTCAGTTTTTCATTCATCTTGGAGACAACCAGACTCCTAGGCTTAAGATGAGTAATTTAATATGGCCCTTTATTAAACATTAAATTGGGAGCCGTAAGAAAATGGAAAATAAGACAGAGTGAACATATTACATGGCAGCTGCCTTACTCCTTTTCTCTCAAATCTTAAGCAACTAAATCTGAGCTCTTGGATAAACACTGTGGTGTTCAGGACACACTCCTCACTATCCTTGCACTGAATCTTTTATATCAGGTTAAATTAAAGCCACATTAAAGATCTTATTGAAAAAAAGAACCATTGGTTGATTATCTATCTAGAGAAACCGAATGAAAGCTCAATATGGAATGCTTTCAGAATTCTTTGTCCAAAAGATGTTGTTTGGTAAAGCCAAACGCCATTCTGCACTGTTTTAAAATAATTATGATATGTGATGTATTCCATTACAGTATATCATATAACACACTTATACTTAATATAAGAGGGTTATAATTAGTCAGGCTGCTTATGGAGGGTGATGCGGTTGGACAATGAGCATAAGCAGGACTTAAACTGCTTGGGCAACACAAACATTTTAATAATTGGGATCTGTTATCCAGATGTATGTAATTCCGTTATCCGAATTACAGAAAGGTCTCCCATAGACTCCATTTTTATGAATTATTGCCTTTTTCTCTATACTAATAAAATAGTACCTTGTACATGATTCAAATTAAGTTATAATTAATCCTTATTGAAAGCAAAACCAGTCTATTGGGTTTATTTAGGGGCCGATGCATCAAGGGTCGAATATCGAGAGTTAATTAACCCTCGATATTCGACTGGGAATGAAAATCCTTCGACTCTGAATATTGAAGTTTAAGGATTTTGCGCACGATTAAATCCTTTGAATCGAACGATTCGAAGGATTTTAATCCAACGATCGAAGGATTATCCTTCGACCAAAAAAAGTTAGGCAAGCCTATGGGGACCTTCCCCATAGGCTAACATTGAGCTTGGTAGCTTTTGGGTGGCGAACTAGGGGGTCGAAGTTTTTTCTTAAAGAGACAGTACTTCAACTATCGAATGGTCGAATAGTCGAACAATTTTTATTTCGAATCCTTTGATTCAAAGTCGTAGTTGAAGGTCGAAGTAGCTCATTCAATGGTCGAAGTAGCCCAAAAAACACTTCGAAATACGAAGTTTTTTTTTACTTCGAATCCTTCACTCGGAGTTAATGAATTGGCCCCTTAATGTTTAAATGTAGTTAAATCTAGCAGACTTTATGTATGAAGATACAAGTAATGGAAAGATCCATTATCCCCAGCTCCAAAAAAACCCAGGTCCTGAGCATTCTGGATAACTGGTCCCATACCTGTACAACGTTTCTTCCTGCTCTAGTCAGCAGGTTTCATTTACTGGTTGCGTGGGCTATTAGAGTTGGTACAAACTTTGCACCTTCTTTTTAATTGCCTCCTAAATTCTATTTATGGATGCACATCCCCAACCAAATTTGAAAGAAGGGGGAACATTTTTGCTATTCCCTTAACTGAGTGACCAAAACTAAGGCTATTGCTAGGTTTGAATTTGGTTCGACCAGTGACTTGATTGGTCGTGGAAAGTCGGCGATTAGTCACCAGGCGACTAAATCTCCCCAAATCGCCCAGTGTGTCCCAGCTCTTACTGATGCACTGCAAGTTGGAATGATATCAACCCCCCTCCATCCTATCAGCAGAACAATGGGCAGATTACAAGATAGCAGCTCCTTGACACCTGAATTGCTAAACACACCAAAGTCCGGCCATGACTCCTCTAGGAGGAAGAATAGTTTGTCTTAAAGCAGTTGCATTGTGAAGTGCTGCCAATTTATGAAGACACAGGGTCAAGCACAATGACCTGTAATTTAGTAATATAAACAACATAAGTTGTATAAGTTAAGTAACATTTTCATTTAAATTAAATTGAAAGAATGTCGGTGGAGTCAGACAAAAACAAATGACCTTTCCGGTTACCACATAAGCAGTATAAATAATTGCTCAGGTCAATAAGAATGGCTCTACCATATGTGACATAAAGGAAGATAATGTAATGTACATCTTCTGGCCAGAGATGCCTAATATTTTGACAAAATAAAATATAATAATTTTTATAATAAACACTAGGAAAACCAGGAAACGCTACCTGTTTAAAAAGGTCCTCCTTTCCAATCGCATTAAGTGCCCTGCCAGAGGCAAAAGCAAATGCTTTTGAGCCCTGCTGCTTTGTAATACTGATTTAGTCAGCATGTCTATGAAGATTCTCATTTATCCAGGTCATGATATACAGTATCTAGTAGAATTAAGTCAAAGTCAACTGGACATTTAGGACATTTAAGGGGTTACTTATCAAAGTCTGATTTTATCTCAACATTTTTTGCTACAAATCCACTCAGGTTTTTACGCTTATTTATTATAAAATTTCCAGAATATTTGCTTTGCAGGAAAGACTCAGATTTCCACGTTTTTTTTTTTTTTTCCGGATTTTTCACCCGAAAAATCTGATTTTTTGCCCGAAAACTTTGGGGTATTGCATAAAAACCCAGAAACCAATATTCAAATCGACTTCTACAGGACCTTGAAAGGTTGAAGATAGAGTATTTTCAGATTCAGACTTTTTGCAGCCTCAGGGTATAATAAATCTCTAAAAATTAAATTTTCGAGTTTTTAGCATTCAGACTTTAATAAATAACCCCGTAAATGTCCAGTCTAGTTCCTACACATATATTACAAATGTACTACTATTAAGACAAAAGCAGACTTAAAATGTTTTGTTCAGAATGGAATTAAATTTAAATTGCCAAATCTTTCATCAATAAATTTCAGGATTACATTAATTTGCTCTAAATCATGAATTCTACAGAGAACCATGAATTGGCGTAACGTGAAAATACAAACAATAATTAAAGGTTGTGTCGGAACTGAAGAAATCAATAGAAACCCAGAGGAATAGATGGAAACATCTTCCAACAATCAGATCTTTAGAATGAAATAAATAACTAGTTACTAAACCTTTCAGTGTTTCCAGTGCTAATCTGTTATAAAGCAGAAATGAAAGGCCACATACTGATAGGTTGCTTCCGGCTGCAGATTCTCAATGATGTAAGTTGTTATGTTTGCGACTGAGATGATAATGTCTCCCAAATCAATGTTGTATGAAATAATTTCTGATCCGTTGCTGCATGGCTCTTCCCAGCCTAACATGAGTCGCACCAAGGATAATACACTGCATGTTTCTAAACGGGAATCGTCCATCACAAAAAGGTTAGATACTGCATCAGGGACAGAGGCTGGAGTTCTGCAGCTCACTAAATCACTTAAAGGTCCAACACCAGATAAATTTACTGCCTAAAGAAAAAAACAAATATAAATGAAGGTTCATTATTATAAAATAAATAACCCTGCAGCAAAAGAGAAATACAGTATAAGTATTACATGCAACATGATATTAAAGAAAACTTGGTTGCTCTTGTTATTTTTAAGATTATTATAAATATTATTCTAATTTGGCAACAATAATTATTTTACTCACTGACAGTTGTGGCTCGGAATGAAAGTACAGCATCCTTAGAATAAAAATGAAAGGGGTGCTAAACTTATGAGTTAGAAAATATAATTATTTTTTTATTTGAACTACGTGAGCAATCATGAGCAAAATTGACTTATTATGAGGATCCAACGTGAGCTGTACAATCATGAGAAAAATTTACGTATTCTGAGGATATAAACTGTCTGCCAAACAGTAACATACATTTATGATCGAAAGGCATGCCATTAAACACAAATATTTATTAAGCCTAAATGTCATTCAATAAACAATATGCACATACCCTTATTTGTTTGTTTGATGAGTATTAAAGAGATTAAAGCTTTGGAACCTATTTTTTGCAAAATAAAATTAATAGAGTAATGCAGGGCCCACAAGTCAATCCATTCACAGAGACAATAGACATACCTCTGCTAAGCAGCTAAGTGCCCTTGTGAATTTTAGGCACATACTTTTCAATTTCTCATCATCAAGGGGGTTATTTATTAAAGTTTGAATCCAAACAACTTTTTTTTCTTCGAGATTTATACCCCAAGGATGGAAAAAGTCTGTATCCAAAAATACTCCATCTCAGACCTACTGAGGTTGTATATAAGTAAATGGGAGAGGTCCCTATCCTATTTAGAAGTTTCTGTGGGAACTGACTCTCGATTTTATTGAGTTTTTAGCCAATTAAATTAAGTTTTTTTTTTATAATAAATAAGGTCCAATCGTGTATTCTAGTTTGTCAGACTTTTTTTTATTTAAATACTCGGAAAAATTCAGATTTTGATAAATAAGACCCCAAGTGTCTAATTTCCTTACTCATCTGCAGATTTAAAAAAAAAAATCTTTGACTAAAGCATGCGATCCTCCACACATCTTCTCCACATCCAATAGGTTTGTCAGTTCCTTTGTGTTCAGTGAGACCAATTCTAGCATTGGCTCAACTATATCTCCATCACAATCTCACCCTAGTAAAACCTTCTGTCCCACTTTTCCTCCTTTCCCATATACAGGTATAGGATCCCTTATCCGGAAACCCGATATCCAGAAAGTTCTGAATTACGGAATGGCTGTCTCCCATAGACTCCATTTTATCCAAATAATCCAAATTTTTCAAAACGATTTCCTTTTTCTCTGTAATAATAAAACAGTAGCTTGTACTTGATCCCAACTAAGATATGATTAATCCTTATTGGACGCAAAACCAGCCTATTGGGTTTATTTAATGTTTAAATTAATTTTTAGTAGACTTAAGGCATGAAGACCCAAATTACAGAAAGATCCGTTATCCGGAAAAACCCAGGTCCTGAGCATTATGGATAACAGGTCCCATACCTGTACTAACAAGTTTTAGCAATGCTCATCTTAACAAGCTGTTGTGGTTTCATTAGCAACAAAATGTGATGGAATATAGTGAGGTTTTAGAAATAATAAGCAAAGAACATTGAGAAGAAAAACAGTAGCGGATGAAAATGGATCTGACGTCACACATTTGTTGCAGTACTGGCAACAACATGCTGACCTTTGTGGTGCCTTCTGACCGAGTAATGTACTTTTGAGCCGCTAAATTAACCTTTTGACAGTTACCCTAATGAGCAAACATATTGTGCCGTTTCTTTCCAGTTCTGCTTCTTGAGCTATTGTTTCTCAATGGGGTTTGTTAAGCTTCCAGTGCAAGGCAGTTGCTATGGAAATAGGTGTTAATATAGCTTGAAGGCTTGATTCTAGGAAGTGCAAATTGAGGTAAATATGGGTCTAATACAGCCTGACACATTTCACTTATCTGGAATGCATTCACAACACTTAAAAGAAGCTTCATGTTTCCTACAGGTACCATCACTACGCCAGCCTGAACTATCATCTAATAGAATTTCTGTTAGCTCCAAACCACGGTGTATTTGTTTGTTTACTTTGCACAAACTCATTATCCTAAAATGGATTTCATTAATCACATTATTTTGTCCCTGGGAACTTCACAATCTAAATGTTTAATCAAATCAGCCTGATGTGAGAGAGCGCTTTATAAGAACCTATTATCCACTTAATGGGTTGAGCCTATGGTATATCAGTGTTTATTTAACTGCAAGGAACAGATTTGTTTTTATGTGCTACAGCAGGTGATAGTTCTAAAGCATGGGGAGTAGGAGGATTTCTTAGCTTAAAATGTTTGATTATTGTATTAACTATACAGGCATATTTGACCCTAATAACTGGCCTGTTGTTTGCCTTGAGGATTAGAATGCCAAAAGCTGAAAAAAACATAGGCAAATTTTACAGAACGTTGCCTCTTTCACCGGAGTTTCCTTCGCCTTTTAGTGAAATTGCCCCATAGGGTAAGTCCACACTGGGCGTTTTGGGGAGATTTGGTCGCCTGTCAACTAATCGCCTCGTTTTGAGGCGACCAATCTCCCCAAACGCCTTCCCTGACTCTGCGCCGGCTAAATGGAAAAAACGCCAGCGTTAATCACACGCGTCGATTCGTTTTCCGAAGTTGTCTGAAGTTTCCTCGTGAGCCAACTTCGGGTGACTTCGGAAAATGAACCGAAAGATGGAACGAGCCAGAAGAAAAAGGAAAACAATTAATAAAATTATAAAAAAAAAGTTGCTTATAATGGCCGGTCTATAACATACTAAAAGTTAATTTGAAGATGAACCACTCCTTTAACAAAGGACCATGAGTTCGCGCAAAAGTTCAGTACTTTATTTCAGTTTGTTTTTAGGCGTAAAACTGTACTCAGATTTATGTGTCACCATACAATCAATACAAAATGCTTCCAAATTGGGAAATACATTATGTATAACACAGTTCAGACTACTTAATCCAGAACTGTTCTTAAACTGTTCTTAAAGTGCTCTCCTGGGACCCTGTAAAAATGTGATTTTTTTTTAAGCAATAGCAGCAATCTTTTCCACAGCTCTAAGTATTTCATCACCACCAGTTGTTTTTCTTGTTAGCAAAAAAAACCAACAGTTTATGGCACAATTACTGCAACTCGACTCAAGCTCTAAACTGAGTTCAGTGAAAATGCTTGTGCATGAGTAAACTGGTAATTTATGTATTACCTTGACTCATATGGCTTTGGAAATGTGCTGTTCACAAAAGGAATACCTGCTTTTAAAGTGATACTACTCCAAAGTAGTTTGTTTAATGTACTACCCACCTGTTATTTTAATAAAGAATTGTATTTAAGTAATAGGCAATGTTTGTTTAAGTATAGCAAGATGAACAAATCAATAGCTATCAAGTCAGGATTCACTCAGTTAATCGGTTCTGCTTCATTCGGATTCAGGGGTATATTTATTATGCTGCGTAAAAAACAGTGGGATAAAACACCACACATCACAAGGCTTTGCCATGTAAAAAAGATGTAAAAACAGCATAAACAGCATCAAATCTGGCGTTCACATGGCGTAAAATTACAAACACCTTGATAAATTTGTCATTTATTTTACACAGATTTTTACACGGGCAAATTTCTTTTTACAAAGCGCAATGAATATGCCTGAATATGATTGCATCCGACATGCTACTGCCATTTTACTCAGGTGCTAAGGGTCCTGAATAGGAGTATGAACCCCACTAATTTACATTGTTTTGTGGCTAAACAGTCTGCAAATGCCTTTAGGGTCAGTCTACACGAGCAGATTCGGGGAGATTATGCCACAGCGACAAATCGGCTCTTCTTCACCCTGTACTGCCTTCCCCCTGCCCTCCGCCGGCTAAAAAAATCGCCTGCAGCAATTCACACGCGGCACTTCATTTTCCGAAGTTGCCTCACGAGGGGCGAATAATCTCCCCGAATCTGCTCATGTGGACTGACCCATAGCTTTTAGAGGGTCATGTGACAAACTGTAAATGACAAGAGCAGTAATTTCCCTTGATCTTTCCTTGTGATTCCAAAAGAACAGCTATTACATCAGCAATTATCAGCCTATAATTAGGGGCATTACACCCGAAATGCAACAGGCCTTGTTGTCCAGCAGCCTGTTGCAATGACAGCTTTTATTTAACTGCAAATTCGCCTGGTTTGTGGATAAGAAGTGTTAATTAGTGCAATTTAATCATAAATCTGGCGGAATTGCACAATATCCAGTTAATGGAAGTTCATGGGAATAAGCCTGTGTGCAGTCAGTTTATTCCTCTCTAGCTCTATATATTTATCAGAAAAGGGAAAGTGTACCTTATTTTAATTGCATTTCACAGAAGCAAATATGTAACATGTCATTAAGCGATGGTTTAATGCTTTAAAAGAATGCCTTGCCATAATTTAATGGGTTCAGCTACAAGTCTGATTCATACGATGTTACTTTAGATTCTCAATTGAATTGAGTTCACTTTTAGTTTTGCAGAAAATATAATTTCATAGCAAAAAGCTATACATTATATACTCTAGTTACATATCTCTACATGTAATTGTAGCTCAAAAAGTAATTTATAATTCATCTCAGATAATATGGTTAAATATGCATTCTGTCTGCTGCACTTCTATTGCTTTCTATAAAATGTGTTTTTTTGTAATTTCCTGCTATTTAGAAAGAAAAGTCCCAGTTCTCTGAATATAAGAAGAAACTATCACCCCACAACTGGATCTGATAGTGGTTGGTAAAAAAAAGCCAAGGGAAAATTAAACCATCAAATTAAGAGGGCAAAATAGATCTGAGTAGAGAGAGAGAATGTAAATGATATAAGAAGAAAGGTAATAATTGGGCTGCAGACTGTTTAAGGATAGGAAAGATATTTATAAACAATGGACTTAAAATGAGAAACAAGGGTCAAGGTGAGAAGAATATACAGAGAAAGAGAAAATTAAATGGACTGCATGTGTGTATGTGTGGCTAAAGGGAAAAAAGGGGGTAATGAATTATAAAGGGATAAAGTGATAAATGAATGTATACAGTTTGCACAGTATATAATGTAAGCAGAGGTAATAGATATCTAAAAAAATGAAAGCAAAACAGCATTTTTTCCTGAAAATTTGGCAAACTTAAAGCATATATGTACAGTCCTTGTTGGAAAAAACTAATGAGATATAGTGGAAGCTTTTAATAACTGGAAATCTAATAAGGAAACAATTATTCCAACTGTACCTGAAGTTTGCAGAAGTAATCAGTTGCTGGCAACAAACCAGATATTTCGAAACAGGGATCTGTGCCACTGTAAACTAACTCTGGTTCTTCTTCTTCCTTTGCCCACTGTAATCTATACTCCGAGATATCAGTGCCATTGCTCTCAGGACTCTGCAATGCAAATCATACCATAATGATGGACCCATGCTGGCAGATTACAGACATTTCTCAAATCATCATTTTTTTAAATGAACCATAAAACTCACAGCAAAGATTGTAAATATACAGTATATAAAGAAATGTAACAATAAGGTTGAACATTTTAATGGTCATTATTACAGAACATCAGCTGAACATCTGGGGGTTGCTTTCATCTATTGTTTTTATGGGATCCATACAAAAAAGGGCCCTATTATTTAGACTAGTTTTATCATTGTTTTTACATTCTGCACCCAGGGCAAGGACAAATTGAGTAGCTCACAAATGAAAGGACCAAACAACTCCCTATATAAAAAACAATTCAGTTGTCCAACATGCTCATATGAGGGGCAGGGAACGCTAAGGAGCAGTATGGAAGATACCTTTAAGTCAGATGGCCCTTGGTTTGGAATGCTGAAAGATCACATGACTGCATTTATGCATTAAATTATCCAATCATATTGGGTTAGATGGCACAGCAGAAGGATATATTTATAGCACAGTTCGTTCAAGTACATGATCCACCTCTCTTCATCAGTCATTTTCTGCCAAGACTCTCCAGTTGTTCCACAACAACTACAGGAATGGGATTCATTATCCGGAAACCCATTATCCAGAAAGCTCCAAATTACAGAAAGCAGGGCTGTATTTAGGTCCGCTGCTGCCCTAGCCCCCGACCTAAACACGCCCCATACATCGCGGCGTGATCTCACACGATGTATACTGCGGAAGTGACGTCAGCCCACCCCTTGCCTGATGTCACTTCCATGTGATTCCTCGCCCCCCCCATACCCCTCACCCCACCAGGCTCCATCACCGGATTTCCTATGGTAATCCATGGTGCAGGGTGGGGGGATTTAAAAACACAAACAAAAAAACCAAACAACCCCCAAAACCGTGCCGCCCTAGGCAAAGGCCCTTCGGGGGCCTTAATATAAATACGCTCCTGACAGAAAGGCCATCTCCCATTTTATACAAATAATCCAAACTTTTGAAAATGATGATCTTTTTCTCTGTAATAATAAAACAGTAGCTTGTACTTGATCCAAACTAAGATATAAGTAATCCTTAAACTGGCCATAAACGCAAAGATCTGATCGTACGAATCGAGGATTTGTACGATTTTTGGACCGTGTGTGGAGAGTCCCGACATTTTTTGTCCGGCGAAGATCGGTTGTTTGGTCGATCGGACAGTTTAAAAGATTTCTGTCGGCTGCGGGTAATATCTCTGCATGTATTGCCGATTGTACGATTTTCAGAGGGAGACTGTCACTAGCTTTGTCTATCGTACGATTGCTGTCAGGGGCAGAACATCGGCTGATCTGTTCTTTTCTACTTTATTTGATCGGAATGGTTAGTGGCAGGTTAGGAGATGGGGAAGTCCAATGGTACAATGATTCGTACGATCGGATCTTTGCATCTATGGCCAGCTTTATTGGAAGCAAAACCAGCCTATTGGGTTTATTTAATGTTTACATTCATTTCTTAAGGTATAAAAATCCAAATTACCGAAAGATACATTATCCAGAAAACCCCAGGTCCCAAGCATTCTGGACAAATATCTGTAAAACTCCCAGCATCTCAACCACAGCAAAGTGTAAGTTCATTCATTGCTCCACATTGTACCTTGCTTTTCCCTCATCTAGTTTCATTCTTACAAGACAAATCAGCTACATTAGGTTCAACATCATCCTCCTGTTACAAACTAGAGACTGAACATACTAGGAGATTGTGGTCAAAGTAAAATGGCAAGGAAGGACATTTTTCATCCCTGATGTATTGCAAGTTTTATTACATGTTCACACATCATTGCTTGCTCTGTAACTATTCATCCTAGTCATTTCCATCAACTAATAACTCATTCCCTCTTTACCTGCTCCTCTATGTTCCCTGCTTCATTCTTTGGCAGATTAAGCTGCTCTCCTTTTAATTAACAGGACTCAATGCCCATTTATTTACATTAACCCATATGTTCTTTCTAGGAAATACCTGGATAAGTAACTTGAAAAAGCATTTTGCCTTTCTAGTCACGTTTTCCCTATCTCCTGCTTTCAATTTACAAACAAAAGATATGGAGTGATTTATTACTCTGCTGAACAAATAGCTCTGAAACATAACCCCCTTTGAGTCCAAAACTAGCAAGATATATAAATTGCTACCTCATGAGCAAAAGAAATACAATGAAACCCTTTTGTTCTCTACTGTATAAAGGGATACAGTCAACCTATAATGTGACTTGTATACTTCAATTTCTATGCACTTCTAACTAGCACTGGGCAATGTTTTGTCCATAAATAAATGAGTTTTTATAATATATTCATTCCTTTGCTTAGTAGTCTTATCTCAGTTACTCTGCCCAAATGTCTGCACTGTTTTAAAGAAGGAGGGGCATATTTATTAGAATGTTAAACTGGGAAATCCTGCAGGATTTGCACATTTCAGATTTGATAACATTTACTAAACATTTTTCTGACAGTTCAGGGGCAGCACTCTACACTAACGCCTTTATTCCATTTTGTTGCAGTCCCATTTAGGCAAGCTGAATTTTTTTTTTCTTTCCTGGATTTTTCAGGAATTTATGCTGTTTTGACGCAGCCCCCTGGGAGACATAAAATCATGTTTCCACTATATGTAAATGAGCATCTATTGTGCCATATGTGCCTCCATGCTGAATCCCTCCAAGGCCTCCCATTATCAGCCAATGTAAAGGAGACAAATTACACACTATAAAATGACTAAATAAAGGTCATCTCTTTTCATGCTTTTCCTTATGACAGCCATCCACATTTTTCTCTCCAATGTGTTCAAGTAGCATGTAGTTTTTCTGAAGTAGGTTTGGCACTATAGCAGTCACGAAAGTATTATGATTTCTTGCAAGTCTAATGTTTTTTGTCTTGGCACAATATTGGGCTGATTTAACTCGTCTTCAGTGCTCCCCGTATTTGAGGATCTCAATATATACACTATAGGGTATTTGCATCCAAACATGCCTCTAGTACTTCCAGGTACAGTATTTACACCAAAACACTACTGTGCTTGAATCCCAAACAGGTGCACCTGTTGATGCAAGGGAACTCTAGAGCTACTGCCACCCTGAAGATAGCAGATGTAGGTCCAAGGTTCCCACTGCAGTCTGTTAATAGAGGCAGAAGACTACAGATACAAACGGTAAAGGCACACAATAAGATTCGGGGAGATTTAGTTGCCAGCCACATATTGCCTAATTTGCCTCTTCTAACTAAAGTTAGCTGGAAGCATGGATCTTGTCATCAGTTTCTCTTTAACTGAAACAAAGAACTATTTTCTGTGTTGTTTCTTGCTAACGTATATAGCTGCAGAGCCAAAGAGTGGACTTCCCTGTATGGGTACAACCAAAACACTTTCTGAAGAGCTTCATTTTTGAAACAGATACATGGCAGAGAGCAAATAAAGAGTTATGTCAAGAAGATTTATGACAAAAATAAACAAAGGCCAGAGAATACAAGTACATATTCCCAAGAAAGTGGCTCCTCATATATCTCAGGCGTGCACTGTTTAAGCAATGAAATGAGCTTGGAGATATTTTGAAATAGCAGTAAAATTTTCAGAGGGCAAAGTTTCCGAACAAACTAATAAAGCAATTGGTTATAAAAGAGGGAAATATGCTACACAAAATTCTGAAATCGTTTCATGGCTTTTAAGTATGTGCTGAATAAGGTTGATTTTAAAGTAAAAAAAAATTGAAGGCAAATTAACAAACCACAATGTAAATCTTTCATAGTGAATTGTAATTTTGCACAACTAAGCAACACTACTGAAAATCAGGTGAGGGGTGGTTAAGTAGAAGTTGAAGAATAACTTTCTCAACTTGAATGGTTTAAAACAAACAAACACAAAAACCATCACACGCAAACCTCAGATCAGTACAGATGTTTCATGTAGTACCAAAGACTTGGGATCCCTGATAAAATCTAGGGTTTCATAGCACAAAACAAGAAACAATTGGCACAAGTGGGAGATGCTGGTACTTCCCACCATTAGACCATAGAGTAGAGAATTTGTGTAGACCCACTTGCTCTTTAAAAAGTGTGTATTTGTTCCATATGATTCAGCAAGACTGAGGAAGGGATTGGGTTACACAACGTTGTGTTTGGTGTGCAATTTGGTGTCATGCTAAATCATATCAAATAAATACACACTTTCTAAAGAGCAAGTGGGTCTACGCAAATCCTCTATTCTAAAATCTACGGTTTCACATCATAAAAATCAGTAAAATGCTTCTTCCCTGTTTTTAATAATGTATGCACTAAGCAGAAAACGAACAGCAGGACAAGGGATGTGTAATGATCAGTTCCCTTGGTTAAAGGGGTGGTTCACCTTCAAACAACTAGTTGTTTTCAGATAGATCACCAGAAATAAAGACTTTCTATTTTCTATGTGTCACCGTTTTTCTAATATTGACGTGTGAAGTATCATTTTTCACCTTCTGAAGCAGCTCTGGGAGGGGGGTCGCCGACCCTGTAAACTGTTCTAAATGGATACATTTAGTTGATACATTTCTTATCTTTGTCCCTGCTGAGCAGAATCTCTGGGTTTCATTAAAGGCAGCTGTTAGAATTGATATTAGTTGCTAATACTCCAGAGATGCTGCTGAGAGATGTATCAACTAAATGTTGTAAAATTGTAACAGTTCAGAGTCGGCACCTGAATTACTGAGCTGTCAGACTCAAACCCCAGAGACAGGGACAGTCAACTTTAAACTTAGATTTTGGAAAAACAGTAAATAATAAATAATGTAAAGTAATTGAAAAAAGTCTTTATTTCTGGGGAACAATCTGAAAACAACTGAAATGAAAAAAGTGTTTGGAAGGTGAACAACCCCTTTAATGCCACACCACATCATGTGATATCTCCAATGATTGTCTTCTCATTACCAAAGTGGTTATGTTGAAATAAAGAAAAAGCAAGCAGGCAAAGCTGAGCTACGCTGATCATCATTTCAGCCTCGGCACCAAACGCATAATTATGATGTTGCTTTAAGACAGGGGTCCCCAAGTGATGTATTTATACATCAAACAATTAATTCCCAAGCATTGTGGGAAGTTGTATTCACTTGGCATAGGTTTGCTGAAATAAATGCTGCCATTGCAAGTTTATTTTCTAAATTGTGAAGGTTTACTTACTGACAAGCATAGAGCAACATGGCATTGGCCATCTTTCTATCATAAACAACTGTGTATATGCTTAATATTTGTTATTATAAAGTATATGGCTGAAAGTATCCAGACACACTTAAAGGCTTAATACCCTGTCTAAAACTGTGGATTTTTTTTCAGCTGAAACACTCACTGCCAAATTCCAAGCTGGCTCTTGAAGCAACAGAAGCAGAAGAAGTATTTGCCAGGACTATTGTTTTCTTTATAGATGAGCAGCGGCGCAGAAGCCTAACATCACCATACGTAAATTCCAGTCATATGCTTGAGTGGACAGTAGAAACATAATCTCTGGCACTTCATCATCTAGCAATCTGATGGACAAGTTTAGCTTTGGCAGATTCCAGAAGAACCCTACATTCTTGAATGCTGACTGTAAAGTTTAGTATAGAGGATAAATAATATTCTAGGGCAGGTTTTCATGGTTTGGGTTATGGCCCTGGTTCCAGTGAAAACAAATCTTAACAATACAACATGCAATGACGTTGCTCTAAATCCTGTACTTCCAACCTTGTGTTAACAGTCGGGGAAGGTTCATTCCAGTTTCATGACTATAAATCCTCCTATGTGCAAATCAAGGTCCATATAGAATTAATTTGCTAAGATAGGAATGGAAAAACGTGACTGACCTGCACCTCAACCTAACTGAATACCTGTTCCATTGAAACAGCCACCGTCAGCCAAACATGATCTCCAAAAGCAGTGCCTAGAGTCACTAATGCTCTTGTGGCTAAATGGAAGAAAATCCCACCACAGTTTTTAAAACAACTAGTGAAAATTCTTCCCAGAAGAGCAGAAGCTTTTACAGCAGAGAAAAAACAACTTTATATTATACCCTTGGCTTGGGAATGAGATATTGGGCAGACAAAAGTCTGGGTACTGGACTCATCCAACCTAATAATATAAAACACTACTTAGATTTTGAGTTCACAAAAATGTATATTCCTCTACTTACAGCAATAACATTTTACAAACAAGAAATGACTTCACATCTTAAACCTTGAACTGTAAAGGTGTGAGGTTCTCATGGCAACTGAGAAGTGACTCTTACCAGGCATTCAATGGCAATCTGTAATTGATGGGTAGCTCAGCGCTTATTTAATTACACAGCAGTTATTTAATTCCAATACAGTGCAATTAATTCTACTAATTGCAGGAAAGATTTTACAGACATATATCCCTGGCATGTGCCGGCTGCTGTTTTTAAACTAAAGTGGCAGCTCAATAAGGGCACAGTGAACACATAATAACCTGGAAATTACTACAATGTGTACATATAACGGCTACACATGTACATTTTAAGGGCAGAAAAACATGGTCAGATTTGGGGAGATTAGTCGCCCAGGCGACAAATCTCCTCTTCTACGGGGCAACTAATCTCCCCAAACTGCCTTCCTGCCAGCTAGCAGGGGCGGAACTACCGAGGGAGCAGGGGGTGCGAGTGGGCCAGGGCCGCACCCCCTCAGGGCCCCCCGGCAGTCCGCGCGCTGCATTTTCCCGGACAGTTCCGGGTGTACGGAAGGGGGGCGGGGGGGCGGCTGCGCGTGCTGCGCCAGGGCCCGCCCCCCTCTAGTTCCGTTTCTGCCAGCTAGATTTTTAATTGCCCGCAGGATGACAGTTCGGGGAGTTGGCGAGAAGGCAGTTCGGGGAGATTAGTCGCCCGAAGAGGAGATTTTTCGCCAGACGACTAATCTCCCCGAATCTGACCGTGTGTCTCTGCCCTAAAACTCCACGCTTGCTGTTAATCCTTTCTGAATGAACTGACAGTGATATTTTGCAATAGAGAAAGAAAAGGGAGATAATCTGTGTCCATACTGGTACTAAGGGGATGCATTTTTTGGTGTTGTCTTGCATTTTATTCAACAACCTTTTGTCTTGTTTTATACCTATGTATTGGACCACAGCTGGGGATGTTGGGAGCTAAAGCTTGATAGTAATACTTGCCCCAAAAGGCACAAGGTTTGCCCAGGTTCAGTAACCCAATAAAAAAGCCCCCAGGAAACCCTTGGATAGGTGGGCGGGTTAACAAAAAGTAATACATCAAGGTGGGAAGATACAGTACCTCTTCAAATATATATCACATACAGTATGTTTCCCCGCTATTGAAAAAGTTAAAGTTCCAGTATAATTGTTCTGTGAAAGTGGGGTGTCATACAGCATGCATTGCTGTGTTAAATGCTAGCCAAGCCACTTTAATTAGAAAGAAACTACATCAGGTGCATTGTCTCTGTACTATGACAAAATAATGGTTGGATAACCAGTTATTGTTTTTATATACCCCAATGCTTTTTATTATAATTATCCGTTGTTGCTGAGTGTTGGTCAAATATATTTTTTTTTCTTGTTTGATGCTACATGATGGTACAAAAGGATTAGAGGAAATTATCTGTTTTATTTGCAGGATAACATCACATGTTCTTCCTATGTTGTGAACACAAGCTCTTCTTACCTCCCAGCTTATAAGTACACATGTGCCAGACAGGAATGTTAAAACTGGGGGTCTGCACTGTGCGGGTGGTCCAGCTGCAGTTGTGACTTCTGTTGCGTCTGAGTAAGGGCCGTACTGAAACACAAATGATAATAGTAAGACAATACTTATTACTTAAAGGGCATGTAAAGTCTAAAATATAATAAGGCTAGAAATGCTGTATTTTGTATACTAAACATAAGCATGAACTTACTGCACCACAAGCCTAATCAAACAAATAATTTATGCTTTCAAAGTTGGCTACAGGGGGTCACCATCTTGTAACTTTGTTAAACATCTTTGCAAGACTAAGAATGTGCACATGCTCAGTGTGGTCTGGGTTGCTTAGGGATCGTCATAAACAAAGCTGCTTGAGTTCTGCATAGCTGGGAAGGCGGGGGCTCCCCCTGCTGTTTATAAGTATGATTGTTTCCCTGCAGAGCAGTTAGGGACCATCTGACAATTCCTATCCACAGCAGTAAATGAAGGGTGAATTTCACTGAATACAGTCAGGTTTCTTATAAAAACGGTACACATTTTTTAATTAAAGTATATTGGAGATAGGTTTCTTTTTCATTAAAGAAAGTAAAAATGGGATTTTATTTTTTTGCCTTTACATGCCCTTTAACAAGCAGTTCTTTTTCTAGGGCACCATCCAGAAATGCACCTAGTGACCAGCTAAATGGGCTGCAGTCAGGCAATGATGACCTGTACTGGCTTTAAAGGGAAAATATCCCTCCCTTTTTGACATGAGCATATGAACTTCAAAAAATAAATATGAATGTTTTATTTTTTTTCTGCACAGATATGCCCAATTCCAGGGGTTAAAAAGGAAACCATGATACATATGATCATATGAACCATTTCCAAAACCTCTTTAGGTTTGGAGTATATAACCCCCTACATGTAATGTCTAATAGAAGGATAAATTTGCAAAAAAGCACTGCGCCTTTCCCGGTCTCATACCACTTCATTCACTTTCTACACAATGCCATTTAATTGAACATGGTATTTCCGAGAAGTCGGCATGCTAGAATAATGTAGCTGAAGGTTTCAGCACTCGCTGCTGAGGGACAGACTGTCTGTACATGTCCACTGTCCGCTGTCCTTCTGCAGCCAACATGTTATGAATGAAATATGCATTCACATTAAGCAGACAGTAATTATTCCAACGTACTCCTCCATCATTCCTCGCTCGTATTCTGAAATGATAAGTAGTTCCAGGAAGAAGACTGCTAATTGTACACTCCAAATCGCTTCCATGATACACTTCAGTGCCTTCTCCTCCAGGGTCAGAGATGTCTAAGCTGTACTCCAGCACCTGGCAGTCGGGCGGTGTTACAGGGGCATCTGCAAGAGAAGCCAGCTCTGCTGAGTGTATGTCTCAGGGCATGTGACAAAAAAACAATGCTTCAGGCATCATGATAACACAGTTTGGGGCAGTTTTACATAGGGTCGAATATCAAGGGTTAAATAACCCTCGATATTTGACTGCCAAATGTAAATCCTTCGAAGGAAAAATCAAACGATTCGAAGGATTTTAATTCATCAATCAAAGGATTTTCCTTCGATCACAAAATTGTTAGGAAGCCTATGGGGACCTTCCCCATAGGCTAACATTGGCCTCGGTAGGTTTTATTTGCTGAAGTAGGGGTCGAAGTATTTTTTAAAGAGACAGTACTTCGACTATCGAATGGTCGAATAGTCTAACGATTTTTAGTTCGAATTGTTCGATTTGAAGTCAAAGTCGAAGGTCGAAGTAGCCTATTCGATGGTCGAAGTAGCCATATTCGACCATTCGAAATTCAAAGTATTTTTTCTTCTATTCCTTCACTCGAGCTAAGTAAATGGGCCCCTTTATGTTTGCAAAACGCACGTTAAGTGATAATTTGTGTGGCTACTGGGCAGTTAAAAATGTAATTAAATTGAGGCCTGATTAATGCTGGCAATTAATTAATGCATAGTTCTACAAAAGAAATGCTTCACAATCTCTTGCAAGCAGCAAATGTCGTCAATTATTCTTCATTCAGATGTATCACAATAAAGAATGTTTTTATTTTTTTTTCCTTGTACGTATTCTCATCAAAGAACGAATGCATGTGTAAACTTCCATAAGGTTTAACTACCTTATCCGTTTTAGATTAGAGCACAAAGGCTCTAACCAGCTATTTGCTCATCATTATGCTTTCTGCGACAATCACTGTCTTCCCATTTTCATTTCACAGAATTCTGATGTCATTGACTTCTGCAAAGTCGGTACCATACAATGATGCTCTTTTCTGAGAATAGCAATACAGAGAAACACGGAACCCCTAGCCAATTATTCAGTCAGGTCACCTGGGCACCTCTGTTAAATCCTCTTAATTGGTATTCCATTCACCCAGTAGTAAGTTAGAAAAGAAGGGAAGAAATCAAAAAAGCAGAAGACATGCATGCCAAAGGCTCTTACACATGGCCGTTTTTACCTGCACTCCCCTGCGTTGTGCTTTCTTCCTTCCAGCCGCAGGGGAGCGCAGGAGAAGACGTAGTCAATTATTTTGAAGGGGGCTGTACTCAGACGCATGTATGCCCCGAATTCAGGTGAAATGCAACATGCTGCGTCCCAACCTGCGTTTGGCGCTTACATGCGTCTATGTGAGTACAGCCCCCTTCAAAATAATTGACTGCGTCTTCTCCTGCGATCCCCTGTGGCTGAACGGAAGAAAGCGCAACGCAGGGGAGCTCTACATTACATTTAAATTACTTTAAAGGCGAGGAACCCCTTTAAAAAGTCCCTGTATATGATTTCTATGTAGTCGCGTAGAAATTGGTTTAATTGTTTCCTGTTGGTGTGTGACAGACTGCTTATCCACAGACAGCAATTAAACCTGTTTGTGGCTTCTAATGTTTCATTTATGTAGCAAAATAAATAGATAAATAAAAATTCTTTAGAAATATGGAATTTGTTGTCAGCCTATGACAGCTGGTCACATAACAGAATGACATTAGAGTAGCGGCTACTTACCCCATTGTAACTGAATTTCTTTGTGCTTGGGTTTGCCCACAATCCTTGGTGGCTGGCAAAGTCCTGGTGCAATACTTAACGTCTGAATTGGTTGACTCTCTGAGCACTGCAGATCAAGAAACAATCACCAATCAGTAATGGAGGGTGTTTTTCTTTGTAGGGTATTACTGCAAAGACTGCAAAGCTCAGTAGTGATAAGTGCTGTGGGACAGTTAGGGGCATGTATTATGCTATGTAAAAAACGGTGTTAAAAGTTGTCTAAAATAAATGGCATATTTATTAAGGTGTGTGTAATTTTATGGCATGTGAATGCCAGATTTGCCACCGTTATTTACCTTGTTTCTGGCAGAAGTCACTCTAAAAAAAACATAAAACTTTAACACAGCATAATAAATAGGCCCCTTATGGTTTCTTCTTTTCCATAATATGATAAATAGGTAATATGTAATGCAGAGACCACCAATAAATAATGCACAATGCATCTTTGATGTTGCCCAGATTTTACACCATTTTGTTTTTGGTCCCCTGGAAAATGTAAAAACTGGGGTTCTACTGTAATATAATGCATTTTCTCAAATTATAGACAGACCTTCCAGCTGATGTAGCTCAGAGCATTTATTTCTTAATAAATTTTTAATTCTTAATAGAAAAAGCAGGGGCAGACAAATTAACACAACCCCCCTAAACAAGTGGCACTCATTCATTCATGTTTCATTACATAAAAGCAGAAAGCATTACTTGTACTAAACACGGTCAATTTATTCCTGCCATCGGCCTGACGCACCTAGTGAATAGTGCTATAATGCCTGGCTATTATTAAAACTGGCAGAACCGTGGGCATTGTCTGTAACAAACAGAGCTGTTTCCCCATACTTGGTAATTAAAAGATGTAGCATTTATATTGTAAGCAGAAGATCAGTATCAGATGAAGAATGAAACCTGGATACAGCATGGCATACAGTAACAGGCATTATTTTAGAACATGAATAGTCAGCTTGTGCCTCCACAGTTGTTTTAGGAATACATCTCCGATTACAGTATGGGCAACCAAATTATATATGATTTAAACAGCAGCACGCCACAACAGATGCCCATCTAATAATGTGTTTGCACTGTGTAAAAATGTCTGGAAATAGAATATCTTTAATATGGAAAGCAACAAAGGATTGGTCTGCACATGACACTCATAGGACTTTTCTTCATGGGGAACCTTCCTTTTGTTGGAAATTTTAACATACAGTACTTACAACGATGATATCATAGACCCCACTGCTTGTTTAATGAATATGGAATTTGATATTATCTAATACTGATCACTTACCTGACTGTGTCCTCCTGTGCTGATGGAACATACACGAAGTTTATATAAAGTGCCAGATTTCAAGTCATTACAGGTATAAACTGTCGCTGATCCACTATACGCCACTTTCCACTGGGTTGCTGAATAAACAAGCCAAACAATAACACATTAGGAAGGAAGCAAAAACTAGCTCCAAACTGATTAAATACAACATATGTTGAAAGAAGCAATGAAAACCACAGCCACAATTCTAGATGGAACTATACAGTAAAAGAAAAAAAGAAATCCTGCCAAAATGCCATTTATAAAGGTCACTGCTCTGTATGTGAAGTAAATGTACTGCAATATTTATTCATTTCAGTGTCCTCAGCGCCATAAAAAGCAATGTGTAACTTTCCATTCAGATCAAAGGCAAGCAGTTCAGCATTTCATCTACCAATGTTGTCTAGCTGCAAGATAATTAAATGAAAACTATACCCCCTAACAATGTAGGTCTCTATAAAAAGATATTACAAAAAACAGCTCATATGTAAAACCCTGTTTCATGGAAATAAACAATTTTCATCAGCCCCAGGCCGGCCAGACAACACACATACACGCACGTAAGTGGAGAAGAGAGAGGAGACCAGACATGGGCTAGGAGGCAGAGAAGGTAAGTGCCTGGTGCCTCCTGGCTTTGTGCCCTAAGCACGTGGCTACTCTGCCTACCCCTAGTTCCGGCCCTGATTTTTATAATGATATACTTTTTTTAGTAGGATGTGCCATTAGGTAATCTTAAATAGAAGAAAAAATATTAATAAATAAACAATGTCCCCTGGGATCCTAGGATTCACAGTGCACACAAACAAACCATACATGTTAGGTCACATGAGCCAATTAACAGACAGAGTTCTGTCTTTTGCTTCCAGGCTTCTTCCTGTTACAGTTAGAGCTGCAGTATTTCTGGTCAGGTGATCTCTGAGGCAGCACAGAGACCATCATAAAATGGGGACTCAAGGGAAAAGATGTAAAAGGGCAATATTTACTTATATATATTCCAGTTTGGTAAGATATGACACTTAATATGATATAAACTATCTGTTGCTTACATATTGTTTATGGGGTATAGTTGTCCTTCAAATAACGCAGATAGCTAAAACTGCAGACCACTGCTCAAAACAAAAGCAATATTCCAAACCCTTTACTTACTGACAAATAAAATGGGTTAAATAGAAATGTAAATCAGTCACACCGTGGGAACTTTATTGGCTGAATATGTGCGCTCAACTGTACAATTCAAAGCTGTTTTGGCTCCTCAGAAGGAACATAAGCTTCAAATGAAAGTATGTTGACAGACATAGTCTGATAAACCTTAGAAACAAAACAATTGGTGTTTCAGTCCATTTTTTTAAGAAAACCTGAGATTTCCCCTCACTGAATGCAGTGTGATACCTAAGAAACCGTTAGAGTACGTTTTGAGTTACTTCCTCCAGCTCATTCATGTGCCTTGGTAAATAGCTCCTATTTCTTACCCAAGTTACTTAAAATGTCATTACTACTACAAGCAAAGCAGCTATAAGTGACATGCATAAAAAACCAACCTTCAGAAGCTCCTTCACACAGTTCCAACAAGTATTTCAGAATTTCTGAACCACCACTGTCCTCCGGAGGATCTGAAAGCACAAATTTTCGAAGGAGTCGTTTAGATGGAATTGTTAAAAGAAACATTTATAGTAATATATCTCTTCTAAAAAGCCTCAGATAGATTTTGTAGCCACTAAGTAAAGACTGGAGGAAAGAGGCACCTTTATAAACATGCTGGAAAAGAACTACTTTTCCTTTTAGATTTGCCTAATGGAATTCTGAACTAAGGAAAAAATATTTATTTTACTTTTGTATTAGTTTTTCAAACTACTCCTGAGCTACTGGCTGAACCCCCACGTCTACCTACCCATGGGCTAAAATATATTGCTTTTGTTTTCAATTATTGGTTGCTATGGGTTACTGTATCCTGACAAATTGTGTTCCTTTATTACATATGGGGTTAAGTTATGGCACATGATGCATTTTGCCTAAGGTCATTGCTTCCTAATGTGCATAATGGGAAGTGCCATGAGCAGCTAGGAGCTGAAACTATTGTCCATTACTTCATTAATGAATGTGGTTCTAGTTAATGAATCAGCACCTTTAAGCTATCTGTGAAGTTGTGCCTATCACAGTGCGAAATGCAAGGTTTAAAATGTCCATTCCAGTCTTACATTACTTCCCTTTCAACTGAATGGGGAAACAAACTGCCTGTGGCAGGTGGTTATTGTTTGGAAACACCAAAGAAAATATTTTTGTGTGTTACTTTCCTGACATCAGCACCTGTTATAGAAAGAACATTTTAGAATGCAAAAATTGATGGTGAAGAAGGGTGTTTTGAACACAATGGTTCACGCTGACAATGAATTAGTGAATGAATTATTTTTGTCCCAAAAACAAAACTGCATTCCCTTCTGCAATGGTCACCATCAGAGTCATCAGAGTTTGTCATGTTCTAGTTGTGGAACCACGTTGTCCTAAATCCAACAAGTTAAAAAGCATCAGGAAAAAAAACTAATCATGTAGCCTACCCCACTGAACTGTGAATCCATGTGCTGCAACAAAACCTTTCACTGATGGTGGGGATGGTGGTCCTGGTCTATCTGGACTCGTTGTGCAGACCAAAATTTCACTCGGACTGCTATTTCCTTCAACATTAGAAGCTATAATCTGTAGTAAAAAAAAAGTAAACAGAAAACTTGTTGAACAACTTGGAAGGCAGAGTAGTGCATGTTGGTGGTACGGGTAGCAGAAAGAACTTTGTTTCTGGTGTTAAGTGCTTGGGAGAGTTCAATATGCGAAAAATAAGGTGGTTTCCCCCATGTATTGAATTTTGCACCCTGCCCTTGGTCGATAAGGCCCCTAGAATTTACTGAAACCACCATAACCAGTATATATTGTAATAAATCATATCACAATATTAGTTTCTGGGAAAAAACTGTATATATTTTAAAACAGTGGCCTGGTGATGATTTTAGTTCAAACAAATAGAAATATTGCTGCAGATAACAACAAGGACCATACAGATTAGTACATTGCCCTCTGCTGGGGAAATCATGATTTTCTGCTGTTACTTTTCAATTAGTCACACTTACCCTAAATTTATATTGTGTGCTTCTTTGGAGATTATTCACAGTACAAGTTAATTCTTCTCCAGTGTAGGCAGTTTGAAAAACACTGTCCTAAAGAGAGGAAACAGACAAAGCACAGATCTTTTGGACATTGTTTTTTAAAATGATCAGTGTTTGGGCATTGTGACAGTCCTTGTCCTGGTAATGCAACTGAAAACATTACCATACATGTCCCTTTTATCCTTTGTTTTGTTTACTAAAAGAGCAAAATCGTGACATTTGAATCCCCTTAGTCAAATTGTCAGCTTTGCGTCTCAGAGTTACAACCCTTTTTTTTTATGTTTTTAAAGAGATTTTCATATGAATCAATTAAACTTTATTTGATTCCCCCCCATGTAAAGAATGCTAGCACACGCTATTAACCTAAACAGGCTGACATTAAGTTTACTCAGAATATGATACTTAGCCCCTGTAAGCAAGTGTCTGATTGCCAGCAGCTACTCAACTGTAGCTTAACACTGCATGCAGCTTAGTGTATCTTGCAATTCAGCACTCAAGCAGCCAATGGCAGTGGGCACAATCAACACACCAACAAAGAAGCCCCAATGACTGGTCTTGTCCAATTCCATCTCTCTGTGTTCTAGTGGCATAGTTGCTGCTAGCGCCATTTATTTTAACAAAGCTGCAGCTCATAATAAAAAAAAACCCTGCACAGAATGTACATGACTTGGGCAGAGAGACCAGCAATTAGGTCTCTTGGAACAATATGACTAAAAAGTATACCCCTTGCCCCCACTCACAAAGAATAATCAGAACAATGTCATTCTTCTAAATCAGCTACTAAACAATAGATTGGATCAGATAACACACACTTTCTGATGAATATACTGTAGATATATCTCATCTCCCCCTGACAACAATGGCTTTGCATGCTGTTCACTTATTATAAGATCTCTCCTGGAGTGACTGCAAATTTTGTGTGGCAGCCATGCATTAAAAGATCCACTTGTTTGGCAAAGTTGGCGGATGTTTCCCCTGATGTGGTCACTAATGGTGAGCGATACTGATATATATAGAAGTCGAATAGGTAACCTAAATCTGCTCATGTATGGCCACCTTAAAGATTCAATACAATCTTGATTGGATTTAAACCAATCTGGCAGTTTATCAGTTTATCTCAGATGGGGCCATCTGACAAATATCTGGACAAATATCAGTCAGATGTTGATCAGGCAGGTTTGATTTACACTTCAGATTGGGGACCACATTGGCTGGTTGATACAGACTACTCATTTAACTGCTATTGTAATCCTATGGCAAACAATCAGATTAAAGGCCAATATCGTTCACCTTAGGTTATTGGGGAAAAGATCTGCTTAGTTTCGTGACGTCGCCAAATGAGCAGATCTTAAAGTGTTTCTCCACCTTTAGATAAATCATCCTATACAATGTATAACATATTTTTACAGCCATTATATGATAATGCACCTAGCACTCGCAACTACTTGTGCACTGTATTAAGAATACACTGCAATTCTAAGCCTATTGAGGGGGTTAAAGCACCAAGTGAGGGGCAATTCAGTCTGCAATGCAAATGTTTAACCTCAAGTTTCAGCTGCAAAGCTTAGTGCACAATTATGTCTATCTCTCTCCCTCTCTCTCTTTCTCTCTCTCTCTCTCTCTCTCTCTCTCTCTCTCTCTCTCTCTCTCTCTCTCTCTCTCTCTCTATCTACAGTATCAATCTAACTATGTGGCATATCTCAAGGTTGCCAGTTAAGGGAAGGCAGTTAATGGGGCTCTGGATTCTTACATTATCCTCCTGAATCTCCAGAGTGTAAGAAACCAACTCCTCCGGGAAACATCCATCTGGTCTTGTCCATTGCAATGTAATCCATGTAATTCCAGCTCGAATAAGCTTAGGTGCAAAGGGTGTCTGTGGGATAATGCCTGATGTATAGTAAACAACTTCTTGGCTGTATTCACTATAAAAAAAGAACGTGTAATTAAGACTTTTTTAAAACACAAATTACAAAATAGTCACTTGCTAAGCAATGTTTTTTTTTCTACTAATGCTGGCAGAAATTATGTGCTAGTTATACATTGTGCTTTAGCTAATAAAGGTCTGAGACTGTCTCAGGTACTGTACACATACCTTTGTAAAAATCAAGGAGGCAGTTATGAAAACTACTGGGACAAATGTAATTAATAAGGGCTAATGTAGAACGGTCAAGATCAGGGATAAGCTGTAGGTGTTTAAAATCAAACAAGTGTCACATTTCTTAAAATATATATATTATTAATATAATATATAAATATTTCTCTGAATTTTAAACTTTTTCCATGTGGTATGAAACAAAGAAAGGACAATTTCTTTATTTGGTTAGCAAGTCTGAATCTGCCACTACCTGTACAATTAATATGGATTTTCAGTAGGTCTGTGGTGGACAACTCCACATCCAAGGATGGTCTTTGTAGACCATGAAATAGCTAACACTACACAACACAGCATTGTCCAGTGTCACTGAATTCTGATGTGCATCAACCTCAGAGGAAGAGTGAAGGATTTCAACTTCTCTGTTACCTAATCTATACTGAATGACTTCCAACACTTCATAAATCAAAAATTTGAGTTATAGAATAAACTAGCGCAAGTCATTTAAAACTACATTTCTGATTTGTAAAATTCTTTAAGAACATACATTTATCATTGGCTAACGCAGAATGTGTACCTCCTGAACCTTTAGAAACTTGCTAAAATTACCGATTGTCTTATCATCTTCACGCCAACTGTTGAGTTGTTTTTCCTTTTTTCTTTTTTAAATCAATAAAAATGACTGATATTAAAAAAAAAGAACTTATATTATATAATTGTATAGCTATGCCAGCTTGTATGTAGTTTGCTAGACTTATCCCATTTGCTACACAATTATTTGCTTGCAGCTTGCAGCCCCCTGTATATTACACAATAATGAGTTCTGTACAAAGCAGTGTACTGTTTTCCTGCCCTGTGAGACTGCCTGAATGATCATAGCGACAGGTACATAGCAACATGCTATAATACAGAAAAACCAAATAGAAATTAGAAGACTCACCTTTTACCAATATCATTGCGTGCTGCTACTCTGAATGTATATCCCATTGCTGGGCAAAGCTTTGCCACCTTGCAGTGCCTTTGGTTTCCAGAATAACATTCTCTAAACACACTATTTCGTTTTCCCTATGAAAAAACAGACATCCATTCTTATTTGTCAGCAAAATGTATGCAATTCTGAAAATAAACAAGTCAGTAAGTTTCATTCCTTTAAGGCAGTGACACACCAGGGGATTAATCGCTAGCATGTTGCTTCTCTGGGCAACTAATCTCCTGCACCCTCCAGTAAAAAGCTTTCCCGTAGGCAATAATGTGAATCGCTGGTGGTAAAACATGTGTCGCTCCAGTTTCCCAAAATCGCTTGACGTTTCCCTGGACAACTCCATGACATACTTACCGGGATAGCCCCGCCCCAGTGCTCCCATCAGAAGGACCCTCCTCAAAGCTTTAAAAGCCCAACCCCACCCCACAGTCCGGTGTCTTTTTTTTTCCTTCTGCTTCAGTTTTTTTGCTCCTGTTAGAAGCAAGTTTTCTTTTTAACCTTGGGGAAGCAGTAGGGCTTGCTGGAAAGCATCCTAGGGACTTGGGGTTGGTCCTGGTGATCTTTTACCCCTAAGCACATTACCTCAGGTGAAATCTTCAGTGTTTAATCATCTGGATCAGGTAGGCACAGTTTTACTGTGGCTAATATCATTGCTTTCCTTGATCCATGTGCCCTCCAGCCTGATTACATCCAGGTCTGTGGCAAGTGCTATGTCCCCCCATCCGTATGCCTACCTGGGCATGTCTAAAAAAGCGTCCAGCGGCATTGGGGTATATGGCCCATACACCCTTTATGATTTTTACGGATGGGAGAGGGAGGTGGCAGTTAGTTACGTTATTCTGATAACAATATTTAGTTAGCGGCCTGAACCTTATGGCCTCCTTCTCTGTTTTCCCCCACACGGGGGTATTATTATTTTTTTTTTTCTTCTGGAGGAATTTAGGTGTCAGAGCCAGCTGCCTCCCTCAAAAGACTTTCCCAAGGTTGAGGTAATTGGCAGCTTCCAGGGTTAAATAAAAGAAAACCCTGAGGTCTTAAATCTACTGGCAGTTAAAGCTAAATTTAAGCTGAGAATGCCACCTTATTTCCAGAGTCTCCTAACTCTTAAAAAGTATGAGCCATGTTGGCCATTGGAAGAACTGTGCAGCGGCAAGGCTGATATATACGTTCTATGAGCAATGATAATGCAATGCAGTGATAGTGCAATACTGTTTCTACGTGTTGAGAGCAGTTCTATGCAATGATGATCTGCAGGTTCTGAAAGCAGCATTAAGGCAAGACTTGTCTATATTTTAGGTGAATGTTGCATATACAATGTTAACCTTCTTATTTCAGCACTGAGAATACTATGTTGATCTGCAGGTTCGGTTTACATCAGCTGCAGGTAATTGGGTAATTACTCTGGAGGTCAGTGTTCAGGTTCAGTTAATGAACAGGTAGATCCCCTCCCACCCCCTCCATTAGCAGCTCAGATTGATTATCTGAAACATCAGGTAAGGTTCTGTGTTACAACTCTTCCTTTATAGTATAGGTTTGTGAACTAAATTAACATGTACTTCTTCTACTCTGCTTCTGATTTAGCTAGCTTAGAAGCTTAGACATTGCCATAATGGAGGAATAAAGTGTTTAGCCAGTATATGTATGTGTATATATATATATGTATATGCGTGTGTATATGTGTGAGCATGTTGATACTGGCTAGCTGGGATGGGCAGCCAGAGAAAGGGGCCTCTTTACTTGGGCAGAGTGCTCTGTCGGCATGATGTAGAAATTCCTAGTCCTGGCACTGCTGAATATTGCAACCAAACTGACTGTATATGTGGAAACATTTCAGTGATTCTAGAGCTGGCTTTAATATCCAAATACAAATGCATATGTTATACATTTATGGGCCTGTCGCTGCATAAGGCAGTAACCAAACTGTCTGTATATGTGGAAACAAAATGTGTATGTTATACATGTATGGGTCTATCACTGCATAAGGCAGTAACCAAACTGTCTGTATATGTGGAAACAAAATGTGTATGTTATACATGTATGGGTCTATCACTGCATAAGGCAGTAACCAAACTGTCTGTATATGTGGAAACAAAATGTGTATGTTATACATGTATGGGTCTATCACTGCATAAGGCAGTAACCAAACTGTCTGTATATGTGGAAACATTTCAGTGATTCCAGAGCTGGCTTGAATAATCAAATACAATGGCATATGTTTTACATTTATGGGCATATCACTGCATTTTCTAGTAGTCAAACTGACTGTATATGTGGGAACATTTCAGTGATTTTAGTACTGATTTTAATAACCAAATACAAATGTTATACATTTATGGGCCGGTCACTGCTTAAGGCAGTAACCAAACTGACTGTATACGCAGAAACATTTCAGTGATTCTAGAGCTGGCTTGAATAACCAAATATAAATGCATATATTAAACATTTCTGTGTCTGTCACTGCATAAGGCAGTAACCAAACTGACTGTATATGTGAAAATTTCAGTGATTCTAGAGCTAGCTTCAATAACCAAATGCATATGTTATACATTTCTGGGCCTGCCACTTCATAGTAACCAAACTGACTGTATATGTGGAAACTTTTCAGTGGTTCTAGAGCTGGTTTCAATAACCAAATATGAATGTACATGTTATACATTTTTGGTATAGGCACTTTTAATATTACACCAAACTGAATGTAGATGGGTAACATCAGTGGTTTGGGAGCTGGCTGTAATAAACACATACTTATGCACATGTCATACATTAATTGGGCCAGCCACTGGTTACTACTATAACCTTACTGTATGTATATGCTTAAACATTTCAGGGGCTTTGGTGCTTACTAAGGTTATAAGCAAAAGTAAATGTACATGCTATACATCTCTCTGGTTTGGACACCAATCAATAGAACAACCAAACTGAAGGTAAATGTTAAACTGATGACTAATGGGTGTGGTAAGGCTCTAGGCATTTCTGGAGGGTGCCTATATAGCCTTCAGGTTTGTATGTAAGCATGGTAACACAAGCCAAGGCTCCAGTATCCCTGGTTCATGTCTATTTCAAATAACTTTGATTTAGGTTATAAGCATGCATTACTCTTGCACGTAAGCCAATAGGGTAACATATGCTTACTGATAACCGCAGCCAAGACTGACTTAAAGGTGCTAGACAAGTCAGATATGGGTATTAGGAACTTAATTAAGTGTGTCAGCTGTGTTGCAGATAAGTATTATACCCTTATTTACAGCAGTCCATAAGGGCTTAGGGGACTGTGTCCTGGTAAGTATGCCACCATCAGTATATGGGTTACAGATACAGTAAAGGTGGTAACTGATGTAGACATATATCTTGTCTAAATGGATTGGCTAAGGCCAATTCTGATTAATACAAATGCTATGTAATATATAGGATTATGCACCGTTACAAAGATGGTGAGAGTAGTGGCCAATTCTGGTGTAAAGGTATACGACTATACTGCATATGGGTGTTATGCAATAGCCAAACAGCAGGTAGGTATTATACAATTGCTGTATTATAACATGGACTTGTAGACCACAACTTTTGAAGTCGACGTGGTCCATATTTTGCTTACATTCATAACTATAGGCTGTTGGAATAGTTATCAGTCTTAAGGATCTCACTAATTAGAATCTATGTTCTACGACTGGACTTATTCCTGCTTATTAAGAAAATAAGATAAGTACGGTATCCTGCTTTTGGCCTGGATAAATAGATGTAGACATGTATACATTCATATATACATTTAGCAAGGCTTCTAATATCGCCACAGCTGGAGATCAGGCAAGAAATGTTCTGTATATTCCAATGATAAATCATGGTCTATTTATAAAACTGGTATGATATTCATCAGGATCTCTTTCTTGGTTACAGGGGTGCAACGTATCTGGTCTCAGTCTGGAAGACAGTGGGTACATCAGTCAGTGCAAATTTTTTTTGTTAAAACATATACTGTATTCACTACTGCCACAGGGCTTTAGAGCCTTGCAATGAGGTATTTTATAGTACAGATCTATTTAGTTTGTCTCAAATACAATAGGGGTCAGCTCTCGGACTATATACTCATGGAATATATTATATTAATGGGTACCATATAAAGGTGGCTGTAAAATTAGGTATTCTCCATCAATTCAGTTATAGCTAAAAGTTTTGATCCACAGGTTCATTATAACAGGCTATTTCTGTAATGTTAATCCTTATGATGGACAGGAAGCATGCAATCTTGGCATGCTAGGTTTTCTAAAGGTCTATGTTACTCTGGATTTAGCCTTTTACACCTCCATAGACTGGCCTGGCTAGTTGAGGTAAGTATCATAGGGCTTAACATCAAGCTATAAAAAGGGTCTTATTCACTTTATCCTTTTATTTAGACCGAGGCTGCAGTATCGGCCTTAGGCTAGGTCCTGGTTATTGCATCTCTTACCAACAGGCTTGGACATGCTAGTATGGAGTTCCCTTGCAGATTAATAGGTAAATAATTATATCTCCATACCTAGATTAATTTTAATCTGGAACACTTAAGGATGGTCTCATGAACTGTCCATTTCTGGGGATTTGAGAATAACCAATCTCTAAAAGTATTGTTGGTTGTAATACTTCCTTGAGTCATTCAAATTTCTTCCTATATGGTAAACTCATGGGAGCATGCCATACAGATTGTTTATAAGCCCAATCTATGGGGTACAATAACTCCAGCTATGTACAGTCACATCCGTGAAGGCTCGAGGACTGTATCATAGCAAGGTTATGCATATCTGCAGGCATTTTTTACCTGGTCTACTCCAGGGCACGCTGATCTTTAATACTATCCAGTCTTGTTTGGTGTTGGATCATGAGCTAAAGATTAAAACAATTTCAATCTGTACAGACTGCAGAATGCTTCTAGATCCCTCACAGGGCAGGTAAGGTATTCCCACATTGACAGCACTCCTTCTCCATAAGTCATTCTACGGACCTCTCGTTGAGAGGTGTATTGGTTATGGTCTAGAATAAATAAAAGTTCCTTAGTATTAAAGAGATGGGGAACTACACTAGGTAATGCCATGTACCGGTAGTGTCATACAGAGCGGGGTCATGTAGAATACTAGTGATGGTATTTTTCCTTCCCCCTACTAAATCCTCTTTTGCAGGTACCATGCTTTTGAGCCATTTCCAAGAGTACTCTTGTGGATGTTATGCGGTTGGAATTAACGTGCTGGTATGTAGTAGGAGTAAGACTATGTAGAAGTGTTACTCTGGGTTCCTATCCGCTTCTCTTTAATTCTCTCTCTTTAAATGTAATTGTCATGCTGGTTTCACACTCGGTATCATTAATTTGGTGTGGGTTCCTTTAAGGAGTACTCCTTTTATTCTCTTCCAGTCCATTTTCTCTGAAAATACAGAGTTCACAGATTTCCACAAGGTGATATTGGTCCACCTTTGGGGGTTTCATTCTTCTGAGTTTTTATCTGGTATAGATTATACTCGGCCACTTCCTTATGTGGAACAAATTCCCTCCCATTGGGATATTAGCTTGCTAAGTCCCGGTAAGTATGTCATGGAGTTGTCCAGGGAAAGGGAAGATTGTATCATACTTACCGTGATCTTCCTTTCCTGGACAACTCCATGTCAAGTTTTCCCATCCCTTTTTCGGTAGTTTCTAGAAGCTTATTACGAGACACCGGACTGTGGGGTGGGGTTGGGCTTTTAAAGCTTTGAGGAGGGTCCTTCTGATGGGAGCACTGGGGCGGGGCTATCCCGGTAAGTATGTCATGGAGTTGTCCAGGAAAGGAAGATCACGGTAAGTATGATACAATCTTCCCTTTCCTTTTGTTGCGATTTTGGGAGACTGGAGCGACACATGGGTTTCACCACCAGCGATTCACATTATTGCCTATGGGAAAGATTTTTACTGGAGAGTGCAGGAGATTAGTTGCCCCGAGAAGCAGCGATTTATCACTAGTGATTAATCTCCTGGTATGTCACTGCTAGGACTGAAGTTAGTAGTAAGGCTGAAATGGAACCAGATCTTATCTAATAGTGATGCTTGTAGTGCACATACTTAGCTAAAGGTGTCATGTCCTTAGAAGCTAAACAAGTGGAGGGAAGTACTCCAAATTTAAACAAAACAGAATGAAAAAAAATGTATCTGCACACAATGACAAAATAAACCCCTTTCGTTCTGCTATTATCTTATTTATAATTCGGAGCATTATTCTCCCTGTGACAGCATCTCATTGCTCATGCTGAGTCACTTTGAGTTTTAATTAACTGATTTGATGCAGCAACCTGTCACAAAATACTGAATGCAGAGAATATGGCCAAGGTGCCCACTCTTTTAATAGTCGAACAATGAAGGACTAATAACTGCTTCAATGCATGTCTCTCTCCTATTATCACACCTACCTTATGCAGTGGGGTGTTTCACAATGATTTTTATTATAAAGTTACTATATACAGACGCATGGGGGCATGTAATAAAAGTTGGTAAAGGAAAAATATTCGCAATGTGAAAAGTTATGCCTTTGTGCAAACAAATTTTCCTTTGTGCAAATTTAATATAGGTTTTGCAAACCCGGAAACTTCTTAGCGACCACTTCCGACAGTGAAAGAAGATTTGTGAATTTTATAGTTTGCCCTATAAGAATTTTAGGGAAGAATTTTTAGGATTTTTATGGCATAGTTTTTATTTCTAAATGATACTGTTTACATTGAAAGTAGTTCACTCTACCATATAAATACATATTCCTGAATCAAGAAGTAGCTGTAAAACTGGTGTGTAGGTATTAGAGATGCACCGAATTTTGGATTCGGCTGAACACCCCAATCCTTTGTGAAAGATTCGGTCGAACCAAATCCGAATTTGCATATGCAAATTAAGGGTGGGAAGGGAAAATCATTTTTTACTTCCTTGTTTTGTGACAAAAAGCCACGCGTTTTCCCTCCCTGCCTCTAATTTGCATATGCAAATTAGGATTCGTTTCGGCCAGGCAGAAGGAGTCAGCCGAATCCAGGCCGAATCCCGGATTTGGTGCATCCCTAGTAGGTAGCAATCTCAGGCTATTGTGCCTGATCCTGTGCTTATCAAAAAGAGCCAGTTCTTCACAGTGGAACTGCTTTCAGATTAGTTTTAGTTTCTCCTACTCAATATAACTGGAGGAGTCGTGGTGGAACATGGATTTTAACTATTGGGTGCTATTCTCATATTTACCAGGGAACTTTTATCTTGTGTCAGGGAGCTGTTATTTGATTACCTTCCCATGGTTCTCTTGATAGGCAGTTGGGGGAAAAGGGAGGAGGGTGATATCACCCTAACTTGCAGCACAGCCGTAAAGAATGACTGAAGTTTATCAGAGCACAAGTCACATGACTCAGGGTACCTGTGAAATTAACATGTCTAGCCCCATGTCAAATTTCAAAATTAAATATAAAAAAAATTGTTTGCTCTTTTGAAAAACAGATTTCAGTAGAAATAGAAAACATGTTTTCCTATGAATGAATCCTTTCAAGGAACTGTTTTCAAAGAAACCTCCACTCCGGCACAAAAATCTGACGTTATCAGAGTAGGGAAGCAGAATAGAAAATCCCAAACGAATCCTAAATGAAATCCATTTATTAACTGAAAGTATGTGCTATGCTTGTCCTCTACCTACACTTCCTGAGCACTAATAGGTACAGCGTGCAAAGGTAAGAAAACAGAGCAAGCTTTCCTATTGATTGCTCTCCTCTGACATAAGTTCGCATTAATGTGTCCTTGATTCATTGGTTGCTTGTGCAGAGGCTGTGTTTACATCCTGCTTCTCTTTAATGAGATCAACAGATGAGAAACCTTCAGGCCATTTTGTGATTTCTTTTACAGCACAGCAGCCTTTTCTTCGGATTGTCAGACAATGAAACAAATAGAACCTATCAAAGGAAAAGTTTGAACAAACAGCTAACATTCTAATACAAGACTTCTCAACAATACTGTTGCAGTCTGGCATTTGGGAGTTACGCTGACCCTAAAGATCCAGTCATTATCAGGGCTGGCCAGACACGGTTAGATCTCCTCATTGGTAAAATCGCGCTGATCTGTTTGTTAGCACCCGCCTATGTAGACCCATCAGATGAGGACCCGCACTGGCACACCTTTGCAAACCTGCCAGATAGATATTTGCATAATTTATTGGCATATATCGGACAGATGAGTTGGTAGGACACATACACGGTGCAATAAGACGCGTTGTTGGTATGCAAGTCCAAGTTAACAGCTTATATACAATTTAAAGTGGACCTGTCACCTACACATAAAAAGCTACATAATGAAATAATTGCAAATTAAGGGCAGATTTATAAAAAAAAATGTGGATTAGAACTCACCACAGACAAAGGCAGGTTCTTTTTAGAATCGTATTTATCAATAGAGTTCACCACTTGATAGATATGCCTGAGGCATAGAGGTGGGACAGTCAATTACCTTCACTTTCCATTCAGCAATTCCTACATGTCACTGCACTCCTCACGTTCCCCCTTCCCTCCTCAGGCTCTAGAATTGTGTTGGGCACTGCTCATGGTTATTAGGTCCCGTATTCTGGTGCATACGCATGATTTTGGGGTGATACACAATTTGTCTTAATAACAGTGTCCACAAAATGGCTCCTGCCTGCTTGCTATAATTTTATAATTTTAAGACTGAAGGAAACTACATTTAAATAATAAATATAGTGTAAGTAAAGTCTAGTTTGCCCAACTAACATGACAGAAAAAAGTTTGGAATTATTTGAGGTTTCTCAGGTTTTTGGATAAATATTAGTCAGACAAGACACTAATAGGATCCCAAAAACAAACCATTAAATTGCAATAAGTCAGCATCTGGAGGGGCTTTATAGTTTAATGTTTACTACAGAGAGACCACATTACATGATATTATGGTTGTCACGTGTTGGTTGCCTGTCCAAGTTGGTCCCAAGACAGACAAAACACTGATCAGGTTGAGGGAACCCTTCATTCCATGGAAAACTAATACCCACACAAATATCAACTTATTCAGCTCTGGTTTTCCTTTCACGTAATCAAATTTAGTGGAAACTGATTAATTTTGGGGTAAG
The DNA here is from genome assembly GCA_038501925.1 of Xenopus petersii. Classification (NCBI taxonomy): domain Eukaryota; kingdom Metazoa; phylum Chordata; class Amphibia; order Anura; family Pipidae; genus Xenopus; species Xenopus petersii. Next base: position 46,586,693 of record CM076681.1, on the reverse strand, counting down.
AGCCCTCTAGGCTCGTGGGCTCCCTATTTATTATACCCCTGGCAGTAAAGTTATTGCACTTACAAGGGCAGGAAAAGAAAGTCAAAACTGTATATACTGTAGGACAAACTGCTATTGAGACAAATATGCATTTGGGCTTCTGAGCTTTTCAGACCTTCAATGTCTAATAGTGCTAAAACTGTTAAAACTTTACAAAGCTGTATATTGCTGCTTGAAATGATTTCTGCCTTAGTACTGAGGCATCCATCAGAAACACATTTCGCTGTGGGAATAATGTCTTTCCATTTCACACAAGCCATCTCCTGTGTCATTTATTTGCTGCACTTACAGTTAAGTTGAAGTTAAATGTCTAAATTTTATTTTAACCATCAGTGATGCCAGAGCAGATTTTAGGGTAAGGATAAAATGGAACTTGATTGGGAAACAAAGATAAGAACAAAATATATATATTATTATGCTTTAGTTGTATATTGCACCCACGAATCTCACAGTGTACATCATTCACATCAGTGGAGCTGAGCAATCTATGATCCTTATTAAACTGCCTGTAAGAGTGTGGTGTGAAAGGTAACCAGATTATAATGTAAAAAATAATATATATATATATATAATAAACAATTAACATACCTCATCCCATTGCAATAGGTAGTTGGTGATTTTAGAGCCATTATCAGCCGGTGCCTATAAAAGATACATTCAGTTACTCTGTGAAATGCCAGGTGATGGGTTCACTGTTATACTACACATATAGTCACAAGGACACCAGTATTAGTTTAGCAAGAAAATATCTGCATACAGGTACAGAATGCATAGGACCATTTTCTGGATTAGGTGGTCTTTCCATATTTTGGATTATCATACTTCAATGCTTCTAAAATACTTGTATACATTAATAAGAATTAGGTAATAGAATACACTATGTCAGCCAAGGTGCAGAATCCTAGAGCAACCAATCATCAGGGAGCATTTATGAGTGGCAGAATGGGTGATTTCCACTATTTTCTCATTCCAAGGTAGGAGGACATAATGCTACAAAGGCAATAAACATTGTCCCAAAACACTAGGTCCTGGAGACATTATCTAGGAATACATGGCTGTCAATAAAGACAATTTTCAATAAATGGATAAATGCATGGTTCACTGTGGTAACTGCAATGGCTGAAGGAGAAAACAAATGCTATAGTAGTAGTTCAGCTGGATGAGTACATTTGTACAGAGCCCTACTTTGATTTCGCTCTGGGGTAGGTGTCTTTTCCACTGCAGATCTTACCTTCCAATGTAAAGACAAAGAGCTTTTCGTTCTGTGGGAAAGCTTAGGTGGGAAAGGACATTCTGGTGCACAGCTGTGGGAGGTGAAACTGATGGGCTCTGAGCAGGATTCCTTAACCGATTTATTCACTGTATATACTCTGCAAATAAATCACAGCTCTGGTTACATTACACAAGGGTTACCCCCTCATGGAAAGTCCTCTCTGCTTCACTGAAATGTCATCCTATTTTCTGCAAGACTATGTAAGCCTGCCTGCTACATAAAGTAACAGCCAATCAATCTCCAAAAAGCAAATTTCCAATATACATTTTCTACAACCATGCTTCATAAGACTGCAAATGCCTGGCGCCTTAAATTCTTGCAAAAAACGAAATGAACAACTGTCAAATACTACATCTTGAATGCTTTCTCCTTTCACTAGAAATCTAATTTGAGAAGCAAGAGGCTAAAATTAAAAACAAATACTTGACATATATCAACGATGGCCTCAACCCATGAGGCACAGAATAATGGTTGTGTTGATTATGCACTTTATATCATACAATTATTACACACAACTTATCTCCTAGGATAACATTTTAAAAGGAATTATTATTATCTCTTGTATGCAACATAGCTAATTTGTACCAGTGCGATTATCCACAACAGTCAATGACAAGTTAGCTTTGATAAGACTAATGGAGGATCATAAAAGCAAAAGATCTGATTGGCTACTGCACTAGGCAAACAATTATTCATCATTTAAAGATGTTCTCTCTATGCTATTTTTGGTTCAGCCCAATATATCACTTTAGATACTAAATTAACAAGCCAAAATTCATTTTCTAACTCTTAAAGGAGAACTAAAGCCTAACTAAAGAAGTAGGGCAGAAATATTGTACATTATATGTTGGGCTTGCGCACCAGCTCAAGGCAACCACAGCCCTTTAGCAGTGCAGATCTATGATTCCAAAGTTTATCCTGTAGCTCCCCATCATATTTTCTGCTGATTCCCTGCACATGTTTGGGCTGCTGTAAGTTACTAAGCTTAGGGGCTGACACAATATACTGAATATACATATATATACTGTATATTTATTTATTTTTAATCTCAAAGTATAAGGCTGATTAGTAAATAATTAAGGTTATTGGTACATGGCTGATTTGAAACTGAAGGTGTTGAAAGGATGCTTTCATAAGAAGAGGCTTTCCTTGCCCTTTGATTATAGTATTTAACTTAATACTACTGAGAGAAAAGATAACTGAAATATGTACAATTTCCTTTACAGTGATTTTAACAAAATGTGTATTTATTCCATGCAACCTTGTGGTAGAGAAACATGGCATTCAACGTTTCAGCATCATCACTCACCTGACATAATAATCCGTTGCCGGCCTAAGGTCTTTCAAATGACATTCTAATTCTTCTCCACTACAGAAACAAATTGTACATCATGGATGAATAATAAAAATGGGAAGAGATTATTGGTTGCTTCTCTGAGTTGTAAGAACATCATCAATATAATCAACAACTCCAGAGTATTGTACATCACTGTGTCAGAAGAAAACATAGAAGGATTTGTTATCCTACTCCCAGCTTTCTCAATGGTGATAGGATGGCAAACGTAAAAAGCTATTTTAGCAGAAATTATAGCAATTTTCTTTCAGACTGATTGCGCTGTAAGAGTTTTACATAGTAAGAATGATGTTGACGTCAGCTATAATGACTATTGCATTAAAGAGTCAAGGCATCTTTTATAAAGGCAAATGTTTTACTGTACTTAAAGGGGTTGTTCACCTTCCAAACACTTTTTTTCTGTTCAATTGTTTTCAGATTGTTCACCAGAAATAAAGGCTTTTTTGAATTACCGTCCATTTTTTTTTAATTTTTTTACAGTTTATACAAAATCTAATTTTAAAGTTGAATGTCCCTGTCTCTGGTGTTTCAGGCTGGCAGCTCAGTAATTCAGGTGCAGCTTCTGAACTGTTTCTCAGCAGCATCTCTGGAGTATTAGCATCTATTGTATTAATTCTAACATCTGCCATTAATGCAACTCAGGGATTCTCAGCAGGGACAAACATCAGAAATGTATCAACTAAATGTATCAATTTAGAACAGTTTACAGGGTTGGCGACCCTTCCTCCCAGGAGCTGCTTTAGAACATGAAAAATGACACTTTACACTTCTGCTGTCAAGTGCAGTCCTCACTCTGCTTTTGCAGTACACCAGGTACCTTACTTTCAGCACCAGCTATATAGGGGTCACATGCCCTATTCACTGCCAGAATAATTGAGGGTGCACTGATGCTAAGAAACAAGACTTTCTAAAAAATATACTACCAAGGGCTCACTGCAAATAAAAAATCGGAAGAAAAAAACGTGTAATACTGTATACAGTAATGTACTTTGGGAAACAAATGTTTTACTTTAATTTCAAAGCAGTTATTGACACTTTTTATGCTTGTATTAAGGCATCCATTTCTGGAAAGCAACAGAAATACTGTCTTGCTTTATGGCAGGGATTCTAGAAATATTCCCAGGATGAGAGTCAGTGTCCCTCTCTTTCAGAAAGTCTCATAAACATTTACAACATTTCTGCTAGCTGATGACCATGGCTGATTTAGCAATAAGACTTGAAGAGTTAAAGTGGCCATACATGGCCGATAAAAGATGCCAATTTGGTCCTTCCAGAATTATCCAATTGGCTTGTTGATGTGATCCTCGCCTGATAGCTTGCATTTATTGTTGTTGTGATCTGACTGTCTGTTGTCACCCAGCTCAAGGTGGCACCACATGAGCAGATGTAATTAAAGGAACACAATTGAATCTTGAATAAAAATAATTAAAGGAAAATTATACCCCCAAAATGAATACGTAAGCAACAGATAGTTTACATCATATTAAGTGGCATATTAAATAATCTTTCCAAACTGGAATATAAATTTAAGTAAATGTTGCCCTTTTACATCTCTTACCTTGAACCCCCATTTTGTGATGGACTGTGTGCTGTCTCAGAGATCACCTGACCAGAAATACTACAACTCTAACTGCAGCAGGAAGAAGTGTTGAAGCAAAAGACAGAACTCTGTCTGTTAATTGGCTCATGTGACCTAACAAGTATAGTTTGTTTGGTTTGTTTGTGTGCACAGTGAATCGTACGATCCTAGGGGGCGGCCCTTATTTTTTAAAATGGCAATTTTCTATTTAGGATTACCCAATGGCACATACTATTAGAAAAGTATATTATTATGAAAATGGTTTATTTACATGAAGCGAGGTTTTACATATGAGCTGTTTTATGCGATATCTTTCTATAGAGACCTATATTGTTTGGGGGGTATAGTTTTCCTTTAAATGGTTTTGCTATATCAGTTGTGTAGGGTGAGTGGGGATGGGATGGATTATAATCTTGGGTGAGGAAAAGAAAGCACATCAACTACAGAGAAAGAAAAGGAGTGATTGGATATCAACTATAGATAGAGAGAGAGAAGGCACATGAACTATAAACTTTTTGGGGGCATAATGAGATGAATATTGTGGCAAAAGGGAATATGACAGAAACAAAAGAGAAATGATAATATAAATTTATGATAACATATTAAATTGGGGTAGAAGGAAATATGGAACTAGAAGTTCTGTATCTTTGCAAGTGAGCTCTCTCGTCCTCTAGAAAACTGGCCAGATGAGTTCTTGGCAGTACTTTCTCTTGTAGTCCCAAATTGCTCCAGCCTGACACTGACTCCCATTCACAAAAAGAAGTGCAAGTAAACCAGATGTTCTGTGCATTGTACGGTGTGCAAATAAATTTGCTCAGGACACATTTTATGTTTTTAACCTCTGCTTTTCTGGTGCCTTTCGACAGAAAGTAGTTAAAAAAATCCTGTAGTTTTTAAATCCAACCTGCTTTGTACAGTTTCAGCTTAGTTTAAGCCAAGCAATCAGCTAATTTCCTTGATTACAGATATCAAGGTTTTCAAGAATAGGAGAGGGATACATTTCTATGTTCTATTTCTTAATAAAATAATTAAACATCACACTTTTTATATGAACTGTAGCATTCATAAAAAAAACTTTAAATCAAACCCTCAAGCAACATTATTAGGTCCCCAATTCCCAGTTACATGTTTAAATTTATACCTGTAAATAATCTTGTATTTCCCATCTCTCCCTTTGTCTGATAAGGCCACCTCATAACTGCAGGCATAAGACAGGCCATTATTGTGCTTAACTTCACTTGGATAACCATTAGGGGGAGACCAAGTCACTAGCGCTGTCCTGGATTCAATATTGGAAACCTGAATGAGAATAAAAAGCAGAATTATAAAGCATGTCTCATAATGAGTACTGCACTATATGCTGTATGTGAGTGCATCCACAAGGCCTACTTGTACAGGTATTATTATCCATGAAGTGAATTTTAAGCAAGTAATTCTAATTTTTTTTTTTATTATTTCCTTATATTTATCTTTTATCTGTATATATATTTGATTTTAATGGCTTGAAGGGATTCTCCATACAAACTCTGTTGCACAATAACTGTAGAATACTGCAACTTTGGTACCATATCATGAGTGGAATCAGCATATCCCAAATCCGAAAATCTAAAATCTAGTAAGCTGGGTTCTGTCACGATCGCCGCCCGGAGCAGTTCCAGGAGCTCCGGGCGGCGCGTCCTCCCATGCCGGCGTCGCTCCCAAAATGGCGGCGCCCGTGGCCGCCACGTGGGTAGCGGCACTGGCGCGATGACGTCAGCGCGCCGACGTCGGTGCAAGGACGCCAATGACGTCACAATTGCGCCAAATTCAAATATAAAAATGCTACCAAGACGCCAGAATGGCGCCCAAGTATAGGAAACTTTCCCTAAGTGTATCCTGGGTTCCCTGTGAGCTGCTTTTGCTAAATCTTGTTCCTGATTATTATTCTGACCCTTGCTTGGACTTTGGACTTTGCTGTTATCTACCTGCCGTGAACTCTTGCCTGGATTGTGACTACTCTTTTGATTAACCCTTTGGACACCGCGACCTTGCTCCCTCAAGAGGGCTTCCTCCTCAATCCTGACTACCTCCCTGGAGGGAGCTCCCGGCTCCCTGACAGGTTCCTATTGGTTAATTTGATTAGAAGGCGCAAAAAAGTATCCCTAAAATGCATTTGGTATAGCCAGTTCTCCATCATATATCATGCCTTTAAAAAATTTAGTCCAATCTAGTGATGGGTGAATAAATTTGCGGCAAATTTCCATATTTCCCCGCTGGCGAATAAATTCACGAAACTCCCGCAAAAATTCACCGGCGTCATAAAATGTTGGATGCGCGTTCAAAAAGTCGCATTGTGTCAACACTATTCGGATGCCTATTGACTTTAACGGGGGTGTAAATTATTGGAGTTTCAAGAATTTTTCCCAAATTTTTTGGGAAAAATTTGCCCATCACTAATCATACCCAATAGGAAATACTAATGTAGAAATGCAGTGTTGCTAATTGTATACAGAACTGCATATTTGTTTCTTTTTATTACTTTTCAGGCTTCAGAATTGAATTTCATTCTCTTTTAGTTGAACTGGAGGTCACAAATGGTTACTGGTCTGGTCCAGATAGTACCAGGTTTCATAAAAGGTTTTATAATTAATACTTCCATTCATTTTATAAGCTATACTGGAGTTTAATAATAATAAGAATCTGATTAGATTAGAGTTAATATTAAAAGATTGTAATTAGTTTCATGTTTTCGCATGAAATACTTGACCACTGCACTGTTAACATTCATCTCACCATAAAACCAACTTGATCATTTATTAGGGGTTGTTTTGTAATAACAAAAATACAGCAAGTGCAAATTGTCTGCAAGGGGGAATTTTATTTGCTACTTCCTATTTCCATCTTTTCAAAAGGTCTTCCAAATTTTGATTCAACAATACAAAATTTTTGGTCTGACCACTGAGGGTTCCCACCAAAGAATATTTTTTAAAAATGAATTTTAGTAATAAAAAACAAACTTGTTCATACTGATGTCTGTAAGACAGATTGATAATACATTAGTATTGATTTGTGTAGCAAATGTTCATTTCCCTCTACAGAAGCACTACTTTCTTGTGGTCTCAGATCAAACTCTCCCTCTTCTTCATTTTTTTTTTCCAACTCTTACTGGTATGTGTGTATTTTCCAAACAAAAAGTACATATTGTATAGGATCTCAGAATGATTGGGCCCTGTGGGTTTCTGGAGAGGGATCTTTTTGTTATTTGGATCACCATACCTACCATAAGTTTAAAAAACATTTAGGGGGTTATTTATCAAAGGTCAAATTTTAGAGTAATAAAATTGAACACCTAAAATTCGATCGAATAGTCCTGACTTGAAAACTCGAATTAAATTCGAATCGAGTTTTCCTGCGGGGAAAAAAACTTGACTTTCGTGCATCAAATTTTTTTTTGACGCCCAACATTTTTTTTCTCCCATTGGAGTCTATGGGGTATTATTTTCTAAGCGAAACTTGGCAAAAATTTGGCTCATCACTACTATTAACATCTTCAAATAGTTCAAGGGACCTCTGCCATTGACTTTTACATGAACTCAGCAGGTTTTAGGTGGAGAATAGTCAAATTAGAACTGTTTCCAGGGTCGAGGTGTGATAAATGGCACATTCAAATTTGAGCTGGTGGTTTTAAATTAGAATTTGTGAATTTTGACTAAATAAAACCCCGAAAATTCAAATTTGCCATTCGAACCTTAGTAAATCAGCGCAATAGGATTGTTTTGCCACCAATATGGATTCATGCAGCTTAGTTCCTATCAAGGACAAGGTACTGTTTAATTATGACAAATAAAACAGAAATAACAAAAAAATATAAATATTTGTTTCCAATGAAGACTTTTGAAGATTGGCCTTCCAAGAGCTCCGGATTAGGGATTCTTTACCTGTGTATGGGTGGGGGCGGGGGAAAGAGCTGCAATACTTTCCACTACATTGTTTAAAGTTAAATGGGGGTGATTTTAAAGGAAATTTGATGCAGAACCGCTATGACCTGCTTGATGCAATACTAACGCTATTGGCAAATATAGTGAGCGTGACGATGAGATTGTCTATTTCAAAATCTCATTTGGCCTGGCTAAAAAAAAGCTATTAACATATGGATTTTTTATGATGTGCGCTATAGTCATTATAATGGTATAAATCATTTATCCACTGCAAACAGAAAGCATCATTAATAAGGACAGAGGCTAACAGCACACAGCATATTGAAATACAAAAGCTCCAAGCAGAGGATTTATGAAATATTTAAGCAGCAGTGACGCATGATTTACTCATAAAACTCCTGAGAGTATTTTAATACATCTCAAACTTTTTTCTGGTGGTAATTATTTGCCAGGGAATTGTGTTGACTATTTAGCACCATCAGAGCACTATAACTATAAGATATATAGAATACCGTTTGCATTAAATATGGCTAGAATAGCAGATCATTATCATATTTCTTTTTATAAGGCTTACATTTACTTTTATTTTTTATAGATGTTCAGTAAAATACATTTGTAATGTGTAACGTTAGTTTTAACGACAGTCAGATCCTTATTCAAACAAGAAAGAGCAGCTAATAACTGTCTGTGATACTGTTTAATATACTGTGGGGTTCAACTAGGGTTGTCACCTCTTTTCCTTGGGGAAACCAGGCAGGGGGCAAGCCAGGTGACTTCAGGGCCTTGAGGTGATGTTGGGGGGTGGACCGGATGATGTCATGAGCGGGGGGGTTATGTAGGGGGTGGGACAGATGACATGGAGTCGATGACATGTCCCGTCCAGATTTTCTCATGGGCAGCTCTTCCAAAAAAACGGACTGTCCGGGTGAAATCCAGACAGGTGGCAACCCCAGGTTCAACCGTTTTCTTTTCCCAACCCAAATGAACTATGTAATTAGATATAGGGGCAAATTTACTAATGGGCGAAGTGACTAACAATGCTGAAAATTTGCCAGCGTGACGTCATATGGTACTTTACTAACAGGCGCAGGCGTAACTTCGCTAGCAAAAGAGATTGATGCTGGCGCTCATTGGCACTCAATCGCCAGACGAAGTTGCGCTCTGGCGAAGGGACGTAACTGCGCAAATTCACTAAGATGCAGATTTTACTGAACGTTACCTCTTGCGCCAGACTTTTCTTCGCCACCTCAGACCAGGCTAAGTGCAATAGAGTAGATAGGACTCAAAATCCTCAAAATCAGGTTAAACATGTTACTAAGTCCCAAAAAAAAGCTAGCATCTTTTCCTTTTTTCAGGGTGATAGGCTGCAAAAGAGCTCAAATTATTTTTGGGGTAACCGGCTTCCCAAATATATACATAAACTATACACTGGGCTCATGTGTAGGGCATTATAACAACTCTATTTTATTTTATTAAGCTTTCCTGGGCTTGTGTAGTGTAATGTATTTGCTGCAACATATATGTCCATTCAACTTTAACTTCCCGCCGTATGCAAATTAACCAACGCTAGTGCAACTTTGCTCTGCTTGCCGAATTAACACTAGCGCAACTTCGCCAGCGTTCGGCGCCCTAGACTCAACTTTGCATGTTAGTGAATTAGCTTTGTCAGAGCGAATTTTCGTCTGGCAAAGTGTTGCGCTGCCTGCGAAGCCGTCGCTGGCGAATTTTCGCCGCTTAGTAAATTTGCCCCATAGTGTTAAATATAAAAATAGTGTATAAATATATTAGTCTTTCCCTGGTAATATACTTCCCTCCTTGCAAAAACGGAATCACAGCACCATCCAAAGCGTGTTTTTTCTTAAAAAGCCTTTATTGCATTCTCTGGCTTGGATCTCAAATGAACAACGTTTCAGGCCTATGTGGCCCTTTGTCAAGTATATATATAGAAATATACTTCCCTCCTTCTCTTTTCCACGACAATGTAAATAAGAGTGCTGGATCAGATGTTAGCATAATAGAGCTGAAGCTGTAAAATTGTACATCGAACGATTCGAACGATTTTATCGTACGATCGAACGATTTTACTTTGACTTCAAAAAACTTAGAAAAATGCTGTAGAAGGTCCCCATAGGCTAACATAGCACTTCTGCAGGTTTAATTTGGCGAAGTATTGAAGTCAAAGTTTTTTTTAAAGAGACAGTACTTTGATTATTGAATGGTCGAATATTCAAACTATGTTACTTTGAATTGATTTCGAAGTCGAAGTCGTAGTAGCCTATTCGATGGTCGAAGTATCCAAAAAATTATTTCGAAATTCAAACTTTTTTAACTTAGTAAATCTGCCCCTAGACTCTTTCCAACAATTACAGTGTTTTCACATTTGATGAATATTGTGATGAAATCCATTTAAAATGCAAAGTGAATCATTTATGAAGTGAATCAAAATTGTGACCGCCTTTGCCTTCCAATAAAGGCAAATGGATTATTACTTGCAATATTTGTCATTTGTACAATGTTCATAAATATTATTTTGTTATTATGAGATGGACTTAATCTTCCTTGCTCTCACATACTCTAAGATGCCTGGAGTTTAAAGGAACAGTAACACCAAAAGATTTAAGTGTTTTAAAGCAGTGAAAATACAGTATATTGAACTATTGCTTTGCACTGGTACAATTGTTGTGTTTGCTTCACAAACTCTACAGTAGTTCATTAAACAAGCTGCTGTGTAGCCATGGGTCTCCCATTTAATGGACTTGGAGACCTACATCCCAGAAACTATAATGCATATATCTGTGGGTTATAGGGAGGTGGTTGACCCTTTACAGTGAGCACCAGTGTGGAATATTGTAAAGCTTTTTTTAAATTTCATATGGGTCATACTTTTATAGTTCATAATAATTTTAAAGGGAATTGCTTAAATACAGGGAAATATTAGAGCCAACTATAACTATATATATATATATATATATATATATATATATATATATATATATATATATATATACACACAATATCCCTCCAATGACGGTACTCCAGAATCAGTCAAGCTTCAGTCAGTAAATATAGATCATAAAGGTTTATTAAAGTGGACCAACGTTTCGATTCCACACAGGAATCTCTACAGTAGTTCATTGTCTTAAAAATGTCTTAAATCTCTCTAATGAGATAAGCAATATGGCAGCTTTCACTGCACCTATAAACTCAAACATGCAGTAAATGACAGTTTTGTGGGTTGAATGAGAAACCCCTTATACTTAGCTGCCCTGTTAGGGGAAAGTTAGACCTAGCTTATACATTTGCTATAGTTCCCTTCAAATCTACACAAGACCCCCGTAGTCTATAAACATTTGTATAGTAAACAAGTCACAGCTCCCTGCACAATAGAGACTACATTACAGCTACTCCATTGACTTCCGTAACACTAACTCCTCGGGAAGTAGCACAGGACAAATACAGCTGCTTTAGGTCTGCTGTGTTTTCTTCCTTGGACAGACAAAGGATGTCTTGTAGGGTTTAGGATTAAAGAAACACTTTACTGCCCCCAATTTATTGGGTAAGACCAGCTGCTGCACACTGCTGGGAAAAGCTCTGAAAGGGACCAATGTAATACAGAATCTTTCTGCAAACTTACCATCAGTTTTTCTATCCCAGTAAGGGCTTCATGAGACTTCTTTACGTCCGATTCATACTCTGCAATGAAAATAGAACAAACAGCTTAAGTCTCCATTTACAGTCAGACTATTTAAGGAAACAATGCCAATATGATAATCCTAAATTACTATGAGCTACTTTTCCCAATCCTTGTAGCTCCCATTATAGATTACCTATATTGAAGCACCTCAATCATAGGGAAGCAGGGAGCAAGCAACAGAGTTGTCCTCTGAATTTGGCAGGTTAAAAAATTATTTAATTTGATTTTATAATACAACTATAATACCAACCTACACTGCTACTACAACACCCAAAGTTTTGTATTATTTGGTTCTCATTAGCCATCTTGGCATATCCATATTTTCTGGACTGTAGATATAATTCTTAAACAATGTGAAAGGCGCGTTTCTTAACACATAAGCCCTGTTTATATCACCCAGTCGTACACAGGGGAGGAGGACTTATTTTGGCACGGTGCATAGAAACGGATGATGAGACTTGGCACCTCCAGGTTCTTCACAGCAGTTGGACCTGATTATGTCCAGAGAAATCTGTCTCTAATTTGTTCCTCACACATATGCACAGCAACAAATTTGTAAGAACAGTAACAGGTCTGTGCTGGGGAAGTTTCCCAAGAACTGAAATACTGCCCAACATGTCATGCATCTGTATTAATCGGGAGGCAACTCTTCTACTGCAAAAGTTATTTCGTAAGCTGCAAAGGAAGTTCAGTCCTGCACTGGCCAGTGGCCAATTATTTCTTTAGTCATGCTCAGCTGGAGATGGTATGAATGCGGCTGTACACAAAATACAGGCCATCCCAAAAAAACATTGCCCACCACTCTAAGAGAATGGACAAAAGGAACTGCTGTAACACATTTCATAGGCAACCAATGTTGTACTGGGATACCTGAAGAACCCCAGAAAATGACTTCCAGTCCCCTGACAACCTCCCAAGGGTCAAAGGGGCTGGAGGCTGGTAATGATTGGGCAACAGGGGTGCAGCAGGACTAACACCCATCGGGATTTTTCCCGTTATCCCAATTTGCCAGTATGAATCTATAGGTAAGCTACTTAAAGGGTACACATATAACTATCACTTTAGCTTGCCACAAAAAACATATTTATACTTTGTATTCTAAAGAATTCCTGCACATATTTCAAAGCAACAGGGCACATCCTTTAAGATATCTGTTATTCAAAGTATTATTCAAAGCACTGATACAGATAATAACTAAACTGGGCTGCACTACTGGTGTCACACAATCAGTAAAACTATGAGTTTGCAGTCAACTGATTAAATGCCCCACTGAGTCTTATTCTTATTATTATATATATTTCAACAACAAAATGATCATTTTAAGTGAATTTACAGGCCCCTATAAAAGCAGCAGCCAATCCTTTGCTGAGTGAAAGCTCAGTGAAAGCATCTGTATGTTTATGATGCCATTTTATGATGAGGACAAATCACACAGTGCAGAAAAATGGTATTTAGGCAGAGAAAAGAGGTGGGTGAGGAAAATTCTATATACAAAGCAGCATCTAATCATGACAATAGCTTACTTGCCCAGCAGAGGGCACATGAGACCAACAATTCGCAATTGCATTGTAAATAAAAGATATCACCAAACTTTACATTTTCTGAATTGTATTGTGAAAAAGAATCAACACAATTTGGACCATTGTCTGACAGATCTCCTGCTGTCGAATTCTGGGAGTTGTAGTTCTCAAAAACTAAAAATGACAAATCAGCATGTTCCATGGGACATATACATACAGTATGTATTAAATGTATTCATCCATGTTATTATACCATGGCATTACAGAACTGATTTCTTGATGGTTATTAGAGTAATCTGGTCAAATCCTGTTAATGCCCACCCAGGGGGAAACTCACTGATCAAATAGCCCTTTTTTTCAGCAGATGCTTCATATGCAAGTGAACAGGAACTCTGCTGCTCTATGGAACACTGTAGTACCATTACACAAATATGGGCAAGCACTCTGTTTAATGGCATTACAGGGTGCCATAGAGCGTTGCCTTTTCTGTGCCAGCCAATAGAAAGCAGCTGCCAGCTGGAAAGGTTTTTTGTGAGCCGTGATGCTCCCTGAGATGCCCTCAACAATCAGTGTGGCATTACATCAGCACCCACTCACATAGATACATACAAATAAGGAGTTACAAAAGAGGGTTCTCTTTATAGAGACAATGGTTTTTATATATTTAATGAAACATGTATGGAAAAATAAAGTGACTCCTCCTTCAACAGGATTATCTTTATACCCTACAGCGGTACTGTGGTTTTTCTTCCCCTGCTAGATTGCTCCCTTACATAAAACTTTATTGTATGACAGCAGTTTAGGATTATGTTTGTTTGTAGCTCAGAAGAGAGTGAATTAATAACCTCTGCAAAACAACAGAGAGAAGATGTTATATAATGTTTTAGAATTGTATGAGCCAAAAGGAAAGCATCCCAACAGAGCCAGTATGATAGCACATATTGGTCTCGGGCAGCTAATAGTTTCCATACACCAAACCTTTTCCCAATTAGTTATCCGCAACCAAGCTGAGGCTATGCCAGTAAGGATTTCATAATCAGAATGAGTGAGCTTTTGCCCTGCTGGGAAGTTAGAGTATGTGCCTGATGCTTTGCTCCTTAATCACTGACAGCTAACGTCTGTCTCTCTGGCTGATGCAGCATGCCAATTCCCAGCATCCCTTGCCAACCACTGTCCCAACTGACTACAGCTTCCTTGCTCCAGGAAATTATTTATAGCCATTTCAAACTACATTTTCTTTAGAGTAAAGCAACGTATGTGAGATGCCTTTGAAAATATTATAATTCTACCAACTGGCCCCACTGTGTACTGTTTCACTGGAATGTTTGGATGAAATGTAACCACTACCCATAAAGTGTGTCTTGAAACGTTAGCAGCTGTGGAACATTCATGCAGTCAAACTGTACAACTACAGCTCCATACAGTACATCCCCAATGTCTGTGTTCGTGGTAATGGTAATGCTCAACCTCAGTCCACCCAGATTTCCACCGTTTGGGTAGGCCTCAAACTGCACTGCCCCAAGGACGTCTGAGGTCGTTATAATGACGCAGTTAAGAAATACCATACACACAAGGAATAAATACATTTCAGTATGGGTGACCTGCTGAATGTGTTTGGCATCTTTATGAAATTGTGATCTCCAGCAGTCAAAATTAGTTCAGGTTATATAGTGCGGTACGTTTTGAATTCCCCTAATTTAGTCAGAAAATGCCCAACACATCATCTATTGTTTTCATAATCCCCAACCGATCAGTATAATGTGTTTTTAACATACAGTATAAAAACACACACACAGACAGAATTATTGTTCTAGTGAATCAGAAAGTTTGCTATCCAATATGGGGTAGTTCTGGTAGGAGGTCATTCACGAGATGATGCAATTTGCTCTTTGATGTCATGCCGTTTTTGGCATGGGTTTTTGTTGGCACACAGCGTAGGAAACATACCATTCTTTTTTTTCCCCCTTTCTTTCTCTTTCCTAGACTTGCCACATGCACAGCAGCCAGATGCAGGGAAAAGAGCAGAGTGTCGGACACAAAAATCTGGGACAGAGAATAACAATAGTGTGCCGGGACCACTCCTTAATTAAATGGCAAAAAGTTTCCATGACAGATACAGACTGACCCACTCCACATTGACTGCAAAATGACATGCTCACATTGGCCGTGCACACTCACTGTGGCATTGTTATGCTAATAATGACATGCCAATAATTAGACAAAACTTTGTTCCCAGGGGAATGAATGAGAGAGAGAGAATAAAAAAGATGTCAAACGGGGCTGTTTTGTGTGTTTTAAACCACATCATTTTAAATAGCCCAATCGGATGTTTGCTTTTAAATTTTAGCTGCAGCAGACCAGTAAAAATGTGTGAATGTCCCTACAAGTTACAAAAAGATAGAAACTGTTGCCTCTTTCATTACATCTTCATATTAAAGTGAAAGGAGAAGGACTACAGAAGCATAATTTCATTCTGTATTGAGATTTGAGAGCATGTTAGATGTCTATATATACAGTATCTGCATATGAGTTTTGGAATATAATCTTCTCTTATCTTCTAAACCTTAAAATATTTTTACCTGAGCCTGGGGGAGTAGATGTCATACTGGAATTCAGATGTTTATACTCAGCCAATGGTGTGTGCACAATGGTGACAGGTGGTAGGTAGGCATGATTCTGGTATGCATACATAGATATGAGACAGTATTTGAAGGAATATCTGTCTTTATATAAAGAATATGATGTAACATTGTCTACTGACAGCACAACCTACCAACAGAGAATACAGAAACACTGCACAAACGTAACAGGTCAAAAATTGTGGGAAGTCCTTGTCCATTTACTCAGAAACCACTTAAAGGAAATCTACCCCTGAACAATGTAGGTCTCTATAAAAATATATATATTTTGCATAAACAGCTCATACATAATAGTATACTTTTTAAGTAGTACGTGACATCAAAAATAGAAAATTGCCATTTTAAGAAATAGGGACCACCCCCTGGGATCCTAGAATTTACAGTGCACACAAACAAACCATACATGTTAGGTCACATCAGCCAATTAACAGACAGAGTCCTGTCTTTTGCTTCCACACTTCTTCCTATTACAGATAGAGCTGCAGTATTTCTGGTCAGGTGATCTCTGAGGCAGCACAGAGAATATAAAAAAATATGGGCTCAAGGGAAAAGATGTAAAATTACTTAAATATATATTTGAGTTTGGAAGATTATTTAATATGCCACTTAATATGGTGTAACTAGGGATGCAACAAATCCAGGATCGTGTTCTGCCAAGATTCTGCCTTTTTCAGCAGGATTCGGCCAAATCCTTCTGCCCGCTGAACCAAATCCGAATTTGCATATGCAAGTTAGGGGCGGACCTTTTGTCACAAAACAAGGAATTAAAAGGTTTTCCTCTTCCCAACCAAAATTTTCATATGCAAATTAGGATTCAGTTTGGTATTCGGCCCGAATCTTTCACAAAGGATTCGGGGGTTCGGCCAAATCCAAAATAGTGGATTCGATGCATCCCTAGTAAAAACTATCTGTTGCTAAAGTATTCATTTTGGGGTATGGTTTTCATGCCCAGATTTCTTCCTTTTGCACCCCTAGGCCGCCAGGTCCTAGCTTCAAACTGTTTTGGAACTGCAGTTCCCCTGTGCTTCTTAGGATGCGGCTGGGTGGCATGCAAGCCCCAAAATTTTGCAGCCCTGGGCTCATGCCTTTGTGGCCCCACCACAAATCCAGGCCTCATAGTTTTCCTTTAACCTGCCAATATACTTTTGGACTGTGGGAGTAAACTCGTGAAATAAAGGAGAGAACATACAAACTCCTTGCAGACACTGTCCTTGTTTGAACCAAACCTAGGACCCCAGTGCTACAAAACATCAATACTAACTATTTACATCTTCAAAAGAAATATGGGACAAGATTTATTTTCAATGTAACTATCTACACTTACTATACACAACAGTATGGATAGTAGAACCATCCTCCAAAAGTTCCCAAATGACCGGTTTTGGCTGAAATTCTCTGCTCTTATTTAGTTTTGTGTGCCTGCGCTTAGTGGAGCACACTTTACATTATTTATTCTAGTTTACAGTATGTGTAATGTGCAAAGATGTGCTCCAATAGGCATCCTTGCATAGATGAATCTCACTGTCATTATCTCCCATGACCAAGCCATACATTTTTTCAGTGCTTTATCTTCACTAAAGTGGATAATGCCAGCTCCACACTTAGCTGCTGGCTGTATCTTCTATGTATTGTATCAACAGCAACAAGCAATTCCTATGTAGTGACATAAGCACATCATCCCTACTACCCAGCTGTCTGAAGAAGAGCTTAACTCCGTATGCTTCATTCTTCACTGCTCTTTTGATCTGAATGAAACACCTCAGTTCGTCTGATGGAACAAATTACAGCAATGCAAGTGAAATGCAATTACATCATCAAATTCACAAGGTTTAATAATCAACCCAAATTAGCACAATGTTAAGAGACAACCTGAGGCACTGATTTAGGATAAGGAACCTCTGTTTATGGTGGGAGTAGATAGCTTTAAGCATTCATTTTACTTTATATATTCTTAGTCTTTTTTTTTTTTTTACTAATTTAACTTAGCAGCTCTCACATTTGGAATTTATATGTTTCCTGTGATTGTTTCAAGAGAATAACTGTGAAAATATAGTTGCCAAGGACAGTGACGATGACAACCAGAAAGCATTTTCAATTTCCATACACCCCACGTCTTCTCTGAATGCATGTTTTGCAGTCTCATATTTTATATTAAGATAGAGCCATTATGACAGTTATAGGATCTATTGTACAGATACCCATTATCCAAAAAGTTTCAAAAATGTAATTTCCCATAGTGTTCCATTTACACAAACAGTTCTGCCTTTTTGCCTGGTTTGTCGTTTTCCCTGTAAAAATAAGACACAATCATATAAATGTTCCAAACAAGGTTAGCATAAATCCATGTTAATAAAAATACAATCCACATGGGGGGGGGGCTCAGACTGAGGGCCAGTTAGAGTAGGATATTAGCCATTTTCTTTCATAGATACATCTGGAAACCCATTTTAAAGGAGAAGGAACCCCTGTAGAAAAAAAACCTGTACCCCCCACCACACATAGACCTCCCCCCAGGCTAACTGCCCCTCGGGGGAAATACCCCATACTTTATACTTACCCCTCGTCGCAGATTCTGGCAGCAGACTTCACGGCATCCATCTTCTGGGTCCTCTGTAAACTGACAGGGAGATCGGCATTCTCCGTCAATTTCAGCGCATGTGCAGTTGTCAAAAATAAAAAAAAAACGGCAAATTGCTCCAACTGCACATGCAACGACATACCGATCTCCCAGTCAGCTTTCCGAGGAAGATGGATGCGTGAAGTCCGCTGCCAGAATCTGCGACAAGGGTAAGTATAAAGTATGGGGCACTTCCCCGGGGGGCAGAAGGGAGGGGGGTCTACATGGGGTGGGGGGTATGGGGTTTTTGTCTACAAGGTTTCCTTCTCCTTTAAAGGTCAGATAGGATAAGATTCGGGATGAACCAGAAAGACATTATAAACTGTTGCATGCCTCCCAACATTTTGGAAATAAATTTGTTTTGACCACGCCAATTTTTGTGGCCACACCCCCTAATTACCATGTTCATTTTACAAAATTTGTCAGGTTATGAAAGTTTGAACATATTTCTGTGGGTTTTTTTCAGTTTTGCTAATGAAGGTGAATTGCCCTTTAAGCCTTGAGTCTAACTTCTCCCAAGGCACCTTCCCCCTGACTTTTTTTCATAACAAGTAACTTAAATAGGTATTATTTACAGTAAACAGAAAAATCTCATGACATTTTGAAAGTCTGTATGTGACACAAAACCAGGATCCAAAAAAATAGTTGAAATCAATGACCCCAAACATGATTAATGGGTTCTGATGTCTAATTTTCCCCCAAAAAATGTTATAGCAACTAAAAACAGACTAATCTCTAACTGCCCATGACAAGCAGAACCAGTCAATACAAGACTCTAGATTGTAGAAGTTTCACATGAAGAAGTTTCATATACTGTAGAGCTTTCATAAACAGTCAGTTTATTGCTGTTCTTATTGGAGTTGGCAGTTGGCCTTGTTAACATTTGAACGATTAGCATTGTAACTTGGATACACACAGTCAGAAAAATAAGTACAATGAGGCCTTTTTAGCAAAATTTGAAAAGGTCAAAAGTTTAATTTGTTAACAAATGTGTGTTTAAAATGTGTTTTTCACACATACACCTTTGATTTGCCTATTCGAACAACAGTAAATAGGCTGAATATCAAAGAATCTGATCACTGGTGGCACAACAATAATATCCAGTTGTAATCATCATAAACCATAGTTTGTGTAGATTAAAATGATAATAGGGTGACAATCCAACTTTCAGTACAGGTATGGGATACGTTATCCAGTAACCTGTTATTCAGAAAGCTCAGAATTACAGAACGGTTGTCTCCCATACTGGTTGTCTCCATTTTATATAGATAATCCAAATATTTAAAAATAATTAACTTTTTCTCTTTAATAATAGAACAGTACCTCGTACTTAATCCAAACTAAAATATTGTTAATCCTTATTGGAAACAAAACCAGCCTATTAGGTTTATTTAATGTTTACATGATTATCTAGTAGACTTAAGGTATGAAGATCCAAATTATTGAAAGATCTGTTATCTGGAAACCCCCAGATCCCGCGCATTCTGGAGAACATGTCCCATACCTGTATAGTATAACCGATTTATTGTAACAGCATAGTTTCTTTCTGTGTGTTTCTAAAGCAAAACAGAAATGTTTCATTTTGTTTTAACCCAATTGTGTTTCCAGACTACTATAGTTCATAAGGGCAGGATTCTGCAGGATTCATTTTTGCACTGGATTATTGCACCTACAATTTCCCAATGTGTTACATTAAAAGGAAAAAATTCAACATGGAAAAGACAGACAAAAAGTTTTTATAGTGGAAAAGGTTGTGAGCGATTAACAGACTGCTGCAGCGTATAAGGTATGGAGAAGAACTGACTGCCAGCAAACCTTCAGCGAAATACATACCACTACTATCTGCCCTAACGGGAATTATCAGGGAAGGCCTAAAGTAAGTTGCTCACATGTAATAATTGTTTCCACGCACGCGTTACTACGTGCAGAACTGGACTCCTTTTCATTACAGCTTGCGGTCAGAATATTGTATTGAAATGAGGAGAAAAAGGTCCCCTCTGTGATGTCTTAATATCAACAAGAAGAGCAAGGAAGGTCTGCAAACCAACCTACACTGGAAGTTCCTGTGAGCTGAGTCTCTAATTAATCCATCTCCTTATGACTTTGTAACGGAAGCAGCTAATCCCTTTGAAGCTCCCCAACAATAGCCACTTATTAACTGCCTCCTCTCAAGCAGAAAGACAGCACCAACTATGGACACTGGTAATGCCCAGCATTCGCCCTAACAGAGGATGAATATAAAGTTTTTTAAAAAATAGGTTGATGTGAGGGATCATTTATTATGAGATAGTGTAGGTGGTGGTATAGCTACATAGTTACATAGTTAAATCAGGTTGAAAAAAGACAAAGTCCATCAAGTTAAAGCCCTCCAAATATAGCCAGGTGTTCCTTCCATCCCTTTCTCATATATATGGTACAACTGATATGCCACACACATGTAATTTGTGCTGCTTTCAGGTTAACTATTTGTTGGTCAGGCATGACATAGAAACATAGCAAACAACATGTCTAGAATGTGCCTTTCACGTGCATAAAGAAAATCTTTGCCACCAGAGCAAAGAAAGGAAGGAAAACCCTTGCATGACTGCAACAGATTCCACCTCAACACAGAGACTTCCAACTGGATGTGGTGTGTTTTGTCATGCCCCATTATGCCACTGGCCATGACCCTGATCAGGCTCTGAACTTTTCCTAATGCTGTCTGTATCTGTACTTTTAGTCCTTTTAAGTTGGGGGGAGGTTAACAGCAATATGAGTGCAAATTATGGGGTGTAGGTGTCTATGCTATTACTGCAAGTGACTGAGCAAGGGGGTCAAAATAGTGTGACTGCCAAATTCAAGTGCCTAACCAAACTGAATCCGAAACCTTAAAATAACTTGACTTATATATATTCAAATTACGGTTCAGCCTCTATTCAGTATTCTTCCGAATCTGAAAAAAGAAGTTTTGTGTATCCCTAGAGCAGTGATCCCCAACCAGTGGCTCGTGAGCAACAAGTTGATCTCCAACCCCTTGCTCTCAGTGGCCTCAAAGCATGTGCTTATTTTTGAATTCTTGGCTTAAAGGAAGCTTTAGTTGCAAAAAAGCCATGTGTATTGCAAAATAGAGCTGCCTGTTGGCTGCAAGTCAACATAGAGGCTACAAAATAGCCAATCACAGCTAGGGTTGCCACCTGGCCGGTATTTTACCTGTTTGGCTGGTAAAAATGATGGTTGATCCCAATGTTACTAATAGGGAAAAAAGTTAACTATATAGGAAGGTCGGGATTTTTTTCCAGAAAAGGTGGCAACCCTAATCACAGCCCTTATTTCCAAGCCCCAGGAACTTTCTGCATCCTTATGTTGCTCTCCAACATTGTTTTACACTTGAACGTGACTCACGGGTAAAAAAAGGTTGGGGACCCCTGCCCTAGAGTAAAAAAGAAGCATTCCTTTTATATTAATATACATCTCAAAATACAGGACTGAGATATTGAAGCCAGTGTCGGACTGGGACACCAGGGGCCCACCCTAAAACCTTAGACCAGGGGCCCACCAAAGGACCTTAGACCAGGGGACCACTCTCAGTACTATTATTATTCTTCTCCTCACTCAACCTCTATTCTCCTAGTCTCTATTCTTTAGATACTATAATCTAGTATTCCATATATGTAACCTCTTTGTTCTCAAAGAAATAGGAAATAGCCATGAAATAGGACAAATCTTTAGCAGCTCAAGGGCCACCTGACACCAGGGCCCACAGGGAGTTTTCCTGGTATCCCGGTGGGCCAGTCCGACACTGATTGAAGCAGTTCAAGTCAAAACCCCCGCAAGCCCTTATCTCCCTAATGCATGCCAAGTTTCTATGATGCTACACTCCTTTTGGGCCTTCTAACAAGTGCTGTCTATTGGGCATGCTTATCAAATGCTTATGTATGTCTTAAAATTGCTTTCTGTTTATCCATTCCCTGCCTGGATTCCTTTTACTGCATCAGTTAATCATTGTGGCCTCTCCTTCTAGCTATCCCATCCTTCTGAAATATTCTAATAGAAAAACAGAAATAATACTGCATCTTTCTGTAATAAATAATAAGAAATAACACTGCTCTAAACCGTAATCTGGAACTAATTTATAACCAGAAAGAAAAATATGACAGCGACACACAGGAGCTTTTGGTGGAGATTATAAAAGGTTGACTTACCATGCTTGACAATAAAAGGAATCAGTGAACTCACTTTAATACAATGTTATGACAAATAAAACTAATCTAAAGTTCAAGCAGTGGAGCATTTTCCCTGTGAATTCTGACTTCTGACTGTTTTCTTCTTTGAATACCAATCATTCCATTTGCCTAGCAGCTGTGATCCCTAATCCTTTTTAATAAGTGCAGCTTTCACAGCAACCTCAGAATATATCATTTATGAAACTTCTCTTCTCAGTCATAGGCAGAATTATTTTTTTGTCTTTTGTTTCATATGGAAAGTAGTATAAAGAGTTTTCTCTGGCAGGTACTGACTATTATTTTAAGTTATGAAAAAAGGTGATCCCAGCCAAAACTGCAAATCAAAAATAAAATAGATCAGTCTGGCAGCTGCCAACAACTAAAAAAACACTTTATTAAAATTAGTATAAATTTTAGAACCCCACTTCTGTATATGAGTTCTTAAGAAGCATAACTGTCTACTACGGCAATAAGAAAGAAAAAGAAATCCTTATATTTTGGCTTGAGCATATAGTCCATGTGTATATGGTGCATTTAACAGAAAGAGAGGGCTGCTAAAGAAACACAGAAGAACTCAAATCAAAAGCATGCAAGTATGGAGGAGTATGGGGGGAAGAAAGAAAACACTAGGAAATGGGTTCCCTATTGCTTTAGAAGAGAAACTGAACTATTTGAAGAAGAAGATATAGTTAAGTTGCACAGTATGCCATCCTTAACCACACATCAGAGGGTTCCATTGTGTTGAGTGCTAAATGTACAATCAGTTCCACCTCTTGTATCGGGTTTTAGAGAGAACAACCACAGCTCAGACTGAAGATCATAAGTTAGCCACTGGGTAGCCAAAACCCTGCCAGGATAAGTTTGCTTAATTTGTTGCCAGCTTTTATGGGACATTTAATGGACTTCTAACATCTGCCATTTATACCTTGGTGGAAAACATTCCATGAAGTAGCTGCAGCCTTTAGGCAACCCACCAGATATGTATTATTGTTGTTTACTCATGGATTGAATTTGTTATAAAGAAGAGGCGGTAGTATCCAGCTCAGATCTTTTTTTTCTGGGGATTTCTTGCTCAGTCAGAAAGTTCCCCATTTGTTTCAATGGCTATTTTAAGAGGGTTGCATAAATTTAAGTTACTTTAAGAGGTTTGCATAAAATGCTTAAGAGTGCCTAGTTTCCCAACCAAGGGTTTAGACAGTCCTACAAGAAGTGTCTCCCTAGTGACACTGGAATAGTTCCATGGGGGCTCAAAGCTTGTATTATGCACTGCTGGACCACAGCTGGACACGGGCACTGCAGCATTAGATATCCCAATATCAGACCAAATAACTGCCCATGCTGACCTGGCTTTAAAGGAGAAGGAAAGCTCCTAGACAGTTTATTGCTAACAGATTAGCCACAATAGTGCAAGCTAGAACGCTATATTTATTCTACAGAATGCTTTACCATACCTGAGTAAACAGCTCTAGACACTGTCTGTTTGTTTAGGATAGAAGCTGCCATATAAGCTTTGTGTGACATCACTTCCTGCCTGAGTCTCTCCCTGCTCACTTACAGCTCTGAGCTCAGATTACAGCAGGGAGGGGAGGAGGGAGGGGAAGAGGAGCAAACTGAGCATGCTCAAGCCCTGCCCTGGAGGTTTTGCTAAAAACAGGAAGTCTGATACAGAAGCCCATGTGTACACAATAGAAGGAAAGAAATGCTGTGTTTCTTTTGACAGAGGACTCAGAGCAGCATTACTTTGAGGGTTTACTGATGTATTTATATAGACCTTTCTGATATAGCTTACTTCATTTTAGCCTTTCCTTCTCCTTTAACATGAAGGAATTTGGTGTTGGATGATATTTTATACTTCACAGGTAGGACTACTTATTGACCTTCTCCCCATAGGCTGCAGATCTGGTAATGCCCCTCTCACCCACCTGCAGAGCCAGGGGGAGCAGGATCACTAGTACACACAGCACAATGGGTGAGGCAATTTTGTATTACAGAAGTGTCGCTAGAAGTTTTCCATTTGGAGATATATTGTTACCCATGTTGTGTTTTAAGAAAATACATTTTAGGCAGAAGTAAATGTTCTATAAATTGGAAAACCCTTATCCAAAATGTAGCCTCCTTTGATTCAACACATCTGGCTAATGGATGCCTTCAGCATTGCATCATTACTCCGGGTAACACTCTATGTTGACAAACTCATTTGAACTTTTAAGAAGCTTTGATTATTTGCATGAAATCACTGGAACAGTAACCACGCAGCTTTCTTTTGTTATTTCAAGACATACTACGATAATGTTACTCTACAAATGGCCTTACTGGAAAAATGAAGAAGGACAGTGACATCTAAAACTGTAGGTCAGAGAGTTCCACAGAAACCAATTAAATTTGCCCACACCCTCACCCCCACCTCGTCCTTTAAATGCCTTTTTCATGCTAACTCACAAGAGATTATAAATGCTATGTCCAGCAATAAATTCTTCAGATAAAGCACTGCAGTGAGCTCTACTAACATCACTCTATAAATCAGGGAAAAACATACCTCCTTTTTGAAATGAGCTCATCCAGTTTATGTAGAAAAGTTGTGTAAATACTCCAAACATAAATGTATAATTTTTCACACAAACAATTATAAATATACATTTATATTTACATCTAAAAGTTCAGATACTGTTTATACATACATATGCCCAACTGAATGTCAACTTCAGCTAATGAAACACGTGCCAATATATATTAAGTGCAAAAAGATGACAAAACTGTAAAATAAATCTTTAAATAGGATATTCTTTTATTTTTACATTACAGTAAAAATATTCAAAGGGAATAGCCACCTGTTTTTTATTTGCTTAAAATATGAAAATGTAACTTTCTAGTACAGGTATGGGATCCATTATCTGGAAACCCGTTATCCAAAAAGCTCAAAATTACAGGCTGCCTGCCATAGACTCCATTATAATCAAATAATGCATATTTTTAAAATTGATTTCCATTTTCTCTGTAATAATAAAACAGTACCATATACTTGATCCCAATTAATCCGTATTGGAAAAAAAACAGCCTATTGGGTTTATTTAATGTTTACATGCTTTTCTAGTAGACAAAGTATGAAGATCCAAATTACAGAAAGATCTGTTATCCAGACAACCACAGGTCCCGAGCATTTAAGTAACAAGTCCCATACCTGTATGTATTAATAACAAGTTTAATATTATTTGAAATTGAGTTGCTACGTAAAGCAAAAAAAGTAAATTAGTGAATACTGGAAAGTAGCTTTTCCTTCATTAAGAAAAAAAAATTGGGAGGCAGGATTTTTAAAAAAAAACCCTAGAGTTTTAAATGGAAAAATATACATTGATCTGTTTTGAGGATTTAAATTTTCTTTCAACTGGACAACTCCCAGTGCCTATTCAATGTGAAGGGAAGTTACTCGTAACGACATAAGCTTGCTCCTTCAGCACTTATAGGGCACTGGCGTACAGGACACTCCTGCAAATAAATTAATATTAATAGTACATGTAAAAGATGAAATTTTGGGAATGGGGGGTTTGGATAAGGGTCTGTTCCCTAATTTTTTAAAGTAATTGATGGTATACAACACAATATAATAGTCACATCATTTAGGTACTCACTACAGGGGTCCCCTGTGAGATCCCCAAGAATTTTACAAAGTAAATAGGGGCACTCCAATAAAGTTTAATAATCCTTTATATACATGTAGTTACCCAATTTGTTTCAACCAACCTAAAAAGGCGGGGGTCTTTATCAGGGACACAGACAAAAATGCAGGCCTGCTTTTTTGTCTGCACTGTTCCCTAATTTGGATCACCAGGGCCGGAACAAGGGGTAGGCACATTGTGAACCTGCAGGGAGGGAAAGTTGCTGAGCAGGTTAGGCAGTGAACTGGTGGAGAGATTGAGGCAGAGTTGCTGGGCAGGCAGGATTGGTGGGGATGACTTGAGCGAGAGGCTGGCTGAGGAAAAAGTTGTTTAGGGGGTTGAGTGCAGATAATCACAAGGACTTGCCTTGGGCACCCTTCAGCATAGGTCCGGCTCTGTTAATCACCATAACTTAAGACTTCTAGATCTATCTTATTATTACAGGGAAAAAGGTAATTTCTTTATAAAATAGCTTAAAGGCATACTGTCATGGGGAAAAAATTTTTCTTTCCAAATAAATCAGTTAATAGTGCTGCTCCAGCAGAATTCTGCACTGAAATCCATTTCTCAAAAGAGCAAACAGATTTTTTTATATTCAATTTTGAAATCTGACATGGGGCTAGACATATTGTCAATTTCCCAGCTGCCCCAAGTCATGTGACTTGTGCTCTGATAAACTTCAATCACTCTTTACTGCTGTACTGCAAGTTGGAGTGATATCACCCCCCTCCCTTTCCCCCCCCCCAGCAGCCAAACAAAAGAACAATGGGAAGGTAACCAGATAACAGCTCCCTAACACAAGATAACAGCTGCCTGGTAGATCTAAGAACAACACTCAATAGTAAAAACCCATGTCTCACTGAGACACATTCAGTTACATTGAGAAGGGAAAAACAGCAGCCTGCCAGAAAGCATTTCTCTCCTAAAGTGCAGGCACAAGTCACATGACCAGGGGCAGCTGGGAAATTGACAAAATGTCTAGCCCCATGTCAGATTTCAAAATTGAATATAAAAAAATCTGTTTGCTCTTTTGAGAAATGGATTTCAGTGCAGAATTCTGCTGGAGCAGCACTATTAACTGATTCATTTTGAAAAAAATATTTTTTCCCATGACAGTATCCCTTTAAAATGCACAATGCAATATGGGTGATGACCTTCTCGTAATTCAAAGCTTTCAGGATATCAAGTTTCTGTATAAAGATAAGAGATGCCATACTATTCTAATATATATACTAATACTATACTAACAATGCAATGTGACAATTCTCTTCGGGATAATATAATGAAATAATGTAGGGCAGTGTGAAATGCACTAAAGAATCCCCGGAGGTACATGGGGATAAAAAACATGTTGGATCATGAGCAATAAGTGAGGAATGGCATGAAGTGTCTTGTTTACCTCTGCACAATTAAACATTCCGAAAATATCATTTCAGCAGTGCTTATATAATAGGGACCTTCACTCATTTTTCCAAAACTTGTGTGGAAAAACAATTGCAAAGCTGCAACAGGGACTGGTACTGCATATTTGTTTTTCCTTTTTGCTTTGCATCTTTTTTCAGCCAGATCTAGATATTCTAATACAAAATTTGTATTTTTTCACCGGTTATGTATGGGACTCCCAGAGCACCACCCGTGGCAGCTTAAGTGGCAGAATTTAGACTTGCAAGAATAAGTTCAATATTTTTTACTAACCAAATGTCCTCAAATATTGTACCATGTGCCTTCCAGCAAGTGGGCTACAATGCATATGGTGATAAGACTTAAAGGGATAATGTCATGGGAAAACATGTTTTTCTCAAAATGCATCAGTTTATAATGCTGCTCCAGCAGATTTCTGCACTGAAATACATTTTTCAAAAGAGCAAACAGATTTTGTTATATTAAATTTTGAAATCTGACATGGGGCTAGACATATTGTCAATTTCCCAGCTGCCTCCAGTTATGTGACTTGTGCTCTGATAAACTTCAACCACTCTTTACTGCTGTACTGCACATTGGAGTGATATCACCCCCCTCCCTTTCCCCATCAGCAGCCAAACAAAAGAACAATGGCAAGGTAACCAGATAGCAACTCCCTAAAGGTGGCCATACATGGAGCGATGTCGCCAAACGAGCGGATCGCCCTCCGATATGCCCACCTTGAGGTGGGCAATATCAGCTGATCCGATCATGGGCCCTAGGGCCCAACGATCGGATCCTAACGATGCCCAAACGGGCGGTCGGACCGCATCAACGAATAGATGCGGCCGCGATGCGACGGAATTTTCTGTCCCATCCGATCGAGATCTGGCCGACTTTCGGCCAGATCTCGATCGGTGAAGCCCGTCGCGGGGCCCCATACACGGGCCAATAAGCTGCCGACACGGTCTGTCGGCAGCTTTTATCGCCCCGTGTATGGCCACCTTAACACAAGATAACAGCTCCCTGGAAGATCTAAGAACTTAATAGTAAAAGCCAAGTCCCACTGATTCAGTTACATAAAGTAGGAGAAATAGCCTGTCAGAAAGTAATTCCATCCTCAAGTGCAGGCACAAGTCACATGACTGGGGCAGTTGGGAAACTGACAAAATGTCTAGCCCCATGTCAGATTTCAAAATTGAATATAAAAAATCTGTTTGCTTTTTTGAGAAATGGATTTCAGTGCAGAATTCTGCTGGAGCAGCACTATTAACTGATGTGTTTTGGAAAAAACATGTTTTCGATAACATGATCCCTTTAAGGACTCTTGTTATTTATTTATTACAAAATAAGATGGGCTACAATGCATATGGTGATAAGACTTAAAGGGATAATGTCATGGAAAAACATGTTTTTTCCAAATTAAATTTCCCCATTAGATCCCTTTAAGCACTACAGCTATGGGATATCCAGAAAGCTTCAAATTACAGGAAGACCATCTCCCACAGACTATATTTTAAAGAGGTGGTTCACCTTTAAGTTAACTTATAGAATGGGCAATTCTAAGCAACTTTTCAATTAGTCTTCATTATTTATTTTTTACAGTTTTTGAATTATTTGCCTTCTTCTTCTGAATCTTTCCAGCTTTCAAATGGACTTTGCTGATTCCATCTAAATACAAATGCTCTGTAGGCCTTACAAATGTATTGTTATTGTTACTTTTTATTACTCATCTTTCTGTTCAGACCCTCTCCTATTCATATACCAGTCTCTTATTCAAATCAATGCATGGTTGCTATGGACCCTAGCAGCCAGACTGCTGAAATTACAAACTGGGGAGCTGCTGAATAAAAAGCTAAATAACCCACAAATAATTTAAAAAAAATAATAAAAATGAAAACCAATTCCAAATAGACATATATTATCACTCTCTACATCATTCTAAAATGTAACTCAAACAACCCCTTTAAGTTTACTAAACAATAGTTTAAACATTAAATAATTTATAAATTATACATTATAAATAATAGGGTAATTTGGACCCTAGCTACTGGATTACTTAAAATGCAACTTGAAGAGCTGCTGAATAAAATGCAAAATAACTCAAAAACCACAAATAATAAAAAATGAAAACCAACTGCAAATTATCTCAGACTATCACTCTCTATAACATACTAAAAGTTAACTCAAA
This sequence comes from Xenopus petersii, assembly GCA_038501925.1. Lineage (NCBI taxonomy): Eukaryota > Metazoa > Chordata > Amphibia > Anura > Pipidae > Xenopus > Xenopus petersii. The sequence continues at coordinate 46,556,614 of CM076681.1, read as the reverse complement.
GGTGAACAACCTCTTTAATCAAATAATTCTAATTTTTAAAAGTTATTTTCTTTTTCCCTGTAATAACACAATAATACCTTTTCTTTCATCTTAAATGAAATATAATTAATTCTCACTGGAGGCAAAATAATCCTATTGGGTGTATTTACTGTTCAAATGATTTTTAAGTAGACTTAAATTATGAAAACCCAAATTACAGAAATATCCCTTATCCAGAAAACTCCAGGTCCAGACTAGTCTGGACAGATCCTCATCATTCGCCTCTTTCTGGCAAAAAGACAGGTGTGTGTGTGCGGGGGGCCCTGAGGCAGCAGCCCCAGTGGGCCCCGGGTCCGACCTGAGTCTGGATAACAGGTCCTATACCTGTACAAAGAACAAAGCTCTCAATGCTACACATCACCTTTTGATTTTTTCTACCAGTCTATTTCTATCACAAGTAATATTCCTCTGAATATGCTCCCCATCTTCTTTTCTGCAGCGGGATAGTAAATGCTCTGAATTGCTGTCAGTGACTTTTGCTTAGGGAATGTCTTAGGGAATATATATATATATATATATATATATATATATATATATATATATATATATATATATATATATATATGTGTGTGTGTACATAGTGAGAGCTGTCTTCCTAAATGAGTACTTAGGGGTACAATCTTGCGTCCTTATTGAACTTGTGCCCTTATTGAACTTGTCCCCTGGACCTACAGCATATTTCCAATATGAAATTCAGTATACAAGGCTGATAAGTAATAATTCAGATTCACTTTACATTCTGCCTTTAAAAGGAATGAATTAGCAGCCTAGTAGCATCAGCTTTTTTGGCTTCACTTTGTGCAAATGTTTTGATGCTTTCTAATGACCCCTATGCTTAGTTCCTCAACAGCAGCCCAGACCAAAAGATGGTGTAACAAGATCAGAACAAGATCAATAGCAACTATGGTCAAATTTAAAAGCATTACTTTCTGTTGTAGAGCTACTGAACTGCTGACTAATTGGATAAGAATATAAATACAGGGTTGATAGCTTTGCTTCTGTTAAACCTATGAATGTATATTATAATGACCATAAATTATCTAACAAAGGTTATTTGTAGCACTCACAGGCACTCACCCCCTCTGGGTCGGACTGGCCTGCCGGGGTACCGGGAAAAAACCCGGTGGGCCCCAGCCTTGGTGGGCCCCTAGAGCCCTTGCTTTAGTTAATTTGCAATCACAAAATAAAATGATTAATTTTGTACGATGTGGTCCCACAGGGTTTTTGACACAAATGCATCCGGGGGATCCCTCTAAAATCGAACCGGTAAGTGATTGGCAGCAGCGGGTACACCACCACCCGCTTGCCAAATCCGTCACTCTGCTTACGCCAATATCTAGCTGCCTGCCTGCCAGTATTGTCTGTCACCTGGTTGGAGCCGAGCTGCCGAGGACCCTGTGATCACATGATCCCGCCCTGCTATGCTGCTAGTGATTTTGGCTCCACTGCGCCTGCACGTAAATTTTACGTTTCAGGCAGCAAGGCAGCCAACGTAGTATGCCAGATTTCATTACATTTAAAAAAAAAATTGTGGGCACTATTTTGTACTAGAGTGGGGGGTGTGGGCCCTTGAGATGAGGTTTCCTGGTGGGCCCCAAGCACCCCAGTCCGACACTGCACCCCCTAATATCCAAAGACAGACATAAGAAGCTGGCACAGATAAATACAATAAAACTCAGATGTTACAATTTCCAGGGGGCTGCATCAAAACAACCATTATTATGGGAAAGTGTAAAATCAGGGGGGGGGGCTGTAATGAAATAAGAAAACAAACTTTAGGGAATATATGGCAAACAGTGAATAGAGAAGAATTTTACACAGTTCTATTCATTTGCATAAGATTTTTAGATTTTAGAGTTCTAGCAAACTGTAGATAATTATCTTAAAAGGCTAATTTACCTTAATGTTTAATTTTTCCAGTTTATTTGTCTAATAAAAATAGTATTGCCCCATAGCATAAATAAATCGGACCTCCTTACCAGCTATTCACTGATCAATAACCTCACAAATATTGGCCATTTCAGATAAAGCTTTCAGGATAAATACAGATTAAAAAATACCAGTTGAGTTTCAGGGATTATTTCCTAGACTATCATATTATTTATAACTACCTGAAGAGAAGGTGCCATGAATTATAACCTATAGTGCCTGATAAATCTAATTTCTACAATGGGAGTTTTAATGTTTTTTGTGGTAAAACTGTCAATTCTTATTTAAAAGTAATCTGAACCTGGAGTTGCTAAAATCATTGCCTGCAAAGTAGATCTCTGAAGTCCCATTCAAAAAGGAATTCTTTGTCTGTAGGCAGAGACATTCCAATCCCTATGAAGAAAGGTAGCGCTTAGACAAGAACAAAGGCCACTTCTGTAAAGGCTGTGCAGGTGTGTGCCCTTACATTTTATTGACTGGCCTTGTAGTACAGGTACAGAACCCACCAGAATTGAGCTGTGGCCTAAATGTACACAAACGCATATGGTTACACACCAAAGTTCATTTGACAAATAAACCTAAAGGCCACAACTACATGGTTCTCAGTCAACCCCTCAGGGTAAGAAATTATGCTTGGAATCTGCCACATTCCCAAAAAAGTACTTTAAAGGAATATATTCATTATTAATAGATTATATATGCCAGCTCAGTCACTAGCTAAATCTTCCACCCAATCTGTACCTTTTTTTATTATAACTCATCTCCAGTGTGTTTTTTTTTACATGGTCTTTGTAACAACGCAGCAATCTGTGCCGGTTTCATGCCCTGCTCTACTAATGCATCATGTTTCCATCTTTTATTCAGGCTACATACCTCCCAACTGTCCCTTTTACGGAGGGACAGTCCCTCTTTTGACAGCTCAACCCACAGTCCCTCATTTGTACTGGATTTGTCCCTCTTTTCTCTGCACTGAACAGCCAGAAAAAGAAACAAAATTTCTCACTTAATTGGCTTTTAGCAGAGAGCCCAGAACACCTAATAGGTGCAAATAAGATACTTTGTAACAATTTGGAGACACAAAAACACAGTTTAGATAAGGAGAAATATTTTCAAACTTTCATAACCTGAAATTTTGTAAAACAAACATGGTAATTAGGAGGTGTGGCCACAGAAAGGGGTGTGGTAAAAAAAATGCTGCACTACATGCGGAAAAAAATTTTTTGTCCCTCTTTTTACTTCCAAAATGTTGGGAGGTATGAGGCTAAAAGTGATCCAGGTGTGTGTCAACATACCCACTTATTTGACAGCTTTTGGAAATGATGGTATACTATTGCAACCTCGTTCAATGCAGTGAAAAAAAAGTATGTGGGTGGGATTGAACAGCAGTACATGGAGATTGTAGGTACTTTTGGAAAGTATGGGACTTGTCAGAAAGAATGCTTGGGACCTGGGGTTTTCCGAATAACAGAGCTTTCCTTAATTTGGATATTCATACTTGAATAACTACTAATAACAATTTAAACATTAAATTAATCTAATTGGAAGGGTTTGCATCCAATAAGGATTAATTATATCGTAGTTTGGATCAAGTACAAGGTACTGTTTTATTATTACAGAGAAAATAATTATGGGAGTCTATGAGAGATGGCCTTCCCGAAATTCAGAGCTTTCTGGATAGCAGGTTCCCATACCTGTATATACCACGTGTACCTACCAGGAAGTTTCAGCACGGCACATGCCCCCAGCCTGTCCTTTTAGTAATTTCCGACCTCTTAAACTGGCACCATTTTGATGGCAACTAAGGACTATACACTATATTATTATGAGGGATAAATGCACAAGCACTACAAAAGTGTAACGGCTTGCAACATATGGACTTGTGTATGTTTTTCCAGAAAACTGGCATTTACGAAACTGCCACCTAGAAAAGTTAGAATCCAAAACAAGAGCATGCTATGTTTGCTGAAAACTTCAAGCATAGGGACTGTAAGATGCACCTTCACCAAGTGAAATCAAAATGCATGATCATACCAGTTCATTTTAAATGTATCATCTCTTACAGTAAGATTCTAAACTACACCAGTGGTTACAGTAATGTAATCAGGATATTTTGTTAGAGGTTCTATTATGGAAGATATAATTTTCTCCCCTTTTGTACAGCAAAGTCTCTTTATTTTTAGCACAATTAGTTTATTGTAGGAAAGGAAAAAGAAGGCACTTTCCATGCCCATTATTTTCCAAGGCTATAAATGTCAGAGCAAATACTGTTCCCTTCCAGTGTAGTCACTAACACCACCAAGCATGCAGTCATTCTAAGGATAACGTTACTCCATGAGCCCAGGGATGTGCAAAACATAACATACAAAGCTGATCTATAGAGAGAGATTATCTTTGTGTTTCTTTTTCTAGAACAGAGATAATTGACCCAAGGACCTTCACTTTGTTATTTTCTGTTGGGCCACAATTAGCCACTCTGCAGTGCAATATCCTGGAAATTGTACATTCAAATCAACTAGTATGTGATCCTATGCATAGGACAGCCTGCGTATTGACATCTTTTCCATGATTATTTTATAACAGGGGGCTTTAATATGGGGCATGCAATCTGAATGGGTATTCCTTGCAAGCTTCACTTTTCCCCTCCACTTAAAGAATAATAGGTGATTTGTAGCGGTGTTCATAATGGTCAATGGGCAGAGTAAATCGGAGACAGGAGTTAAGCAGTATATGGTACAACTGGGACCAATCATAATAGGAAAAGAAGGTTAATCAGCAAGGTGATTTGTAGGTCAGCCTGGATTTTATGGGAGTCTTACTGGAAATTGTGCAAATCTAAGCTAAACCTCAACACAATGACATACTTTTGTTGTTTTATTGCAAGGTTGAACTGCAGGCTAATTTACTTTTCTTTCTGCTCTTGGCAAAGTTGTGGAGGTTCCACACCCCCCTAACAACAAAGCAAAAATAAACCAGACATAGCAAAAACACAAAACTCTCTCTCTTTAGAAAAATTGGCACTGTATGGTGCATGCTGGCCAAAAAATGCAGTTTGTCTACTGGCAAGGTACAGTATGAAAATGTCAGCTGCCATTGTACCAATTGGCCAGTGCTGATTACTACTGTACCAATTATTGCAGCTATTAGCCCTGACAAATAGAACACAGCCATGCCAAGAATCTTCCCTTGTACATAATTTGTTCATTCGGCCTGGGAGCTGAGCGGTCAAATAGCATACAGGATTGGCCAATGTCTCACCACATTGAGGCTTAAGGCTCCTGTCTCTAATTAGAGAACTTAGATTTAAAGGAGAAAGCACAGTCAAACAAAACAGATCCTTTTAGGGCTGAAAGGCCATGTACAGTCAAATGGCAGTTTCAGAAGCTTTCATTGTCTGCTGATAAGATTGCAGCAATATAGAGACAAGGTGACATACCTTGTGTGTCTTGCTCGATTGACTTGGGGCTACTTCTAGCTCTTCGTTCTGTCTTCTTTATCCCTGTTACACCACCAACCCCACCACATAATCCTCCATTGTAAACTTTGTTATTGCCATTGTAAACAGACGTGCAGTTTCCAAGATGGTTTTTGTAGAGAGTGGCTGGGGGACTATTCAGTCGGTTTTGTCTGTCTATCTGTCGGTCTTTTAACTTTTTGTGTAGAGGCTTGCAGTACTGGTCTTCCCTTGTGATGTAGCTTGACATTCCATACAGTGGTATTATTTCTGATAAAAGAAGAGCAAATGTCAAATTAATAATTGTAAGAAATAATTACAGCATACGAAAGCAGAGCTGTCAAGTCCAGCATCCATTCCATGGGGGGGAGACTCTGTGGTGTGTGCTGCAGAAAAATTTTGTTGCAACCTGGATTTGTTGCCAGTGATATGCTACTCGTGCATGCGCATTTGCTTCGTAGGACATCACTGACTGCTTACTGTGTATTTTAAAAAATTGTAAGAATGCAGTAGGATGAAGGGAGACCGGTGGACGGTGTCAAAATTAACTAACTGGTGGAGTTGACAGCTCTGTAAAAAAAAGTTTGATACACTCTCAAATAATGCTGTATACAGTAGTTCTGCTTGCTACAGGGGAACAAATATGCCACCATTGATCTAGGCAATCTTTGTGTATTGGCTATAACAAAAACCAATGGAACTGTCCAAACTAAAAAGAGTGCAATTTACAGCCCTGTTTTGCTGTTCACAAACCCAGTGACTTCATGCTACTTCCCTGGAGCACATAGTTGTAGTCAAAGCTTATGGCCACCTGCCATAGTGACAATAAGGGATGTTTTACATACCCCAGGGGAGCAAGTGCAGGAGCACAAAGAGGTAAAAATGAATGCCCCTTAGTCCTCACTTACAGAGCACTTGCATCCCTGCGCTCTCTGCACCTAGCACCAGAATAGAAATCATAGAGCAGCGTCAGGAGTTGCCGTTTAGCCCTATCCTTAACTCCTGATATACTATATACGGTAATGCAATGTTTTGTGATGCATCACATTCATGATTACTTCAATTCAGCAAAATACTGAATCCAAAATCAAAGCCCTAATTTTAATATTGTGATTCAAGAAATTTTTTTAAATTGGATTAATTGTAAACATAACATGGTCATATTCATTTTCCAGAGCTCACATGACTTTAAGGGGAAAATTCACTAAAGGACAAATTTTCGACAGCGTCCGATTCGCTGCACTATGCGCCATTTCCCCAGGCACAAATCCATTACCTCTACTGTAATTCACTAAAATGCAAAGTTGCGTCTCAGCAGCCAAACACTGGCGAATTTTCTCTAGCATTACTTCGGCAGTGTGAGGATTTCTTTGCAAAGTTTCACTAGCGTTTATTTCTGCTTAGCGAACCTTAGATAACACTCTTGCACTTAGTTTAATTTGAATAGGGCACTTTAAAGTCATATGGATGTCTTTAATAGTTATGTTGGTGCAAATGCAAACACATATCCAATGAGCCATGACATAGACACAAGAGATCCTCTAATACCCTAGACATAAGCCCACCCTTAAACAAATGTGGCATGCTCCTCATATTGTTCACACATAAATCTTTAATAGTTTGGACTTTTAAAGGCAATACCACTTTAAAAAAAGAAAAGTCACCAGCGTTTTTTACAACTTTAATGCATTTCCAGCATACTGGATATGAAGTCACTGACATAAGATTGAGAAAAATGTAACTTCGTTTTATCAGTTCGCCTGGTCTGAGGTGGCGAAAGTAAACTCTGGCGAAAGAGGTATCCTTCAGTAAAATTTGCATCTTAATGAATCTGTGGAGTAACAACCGTTTGCCAAAGCGAAAATTCGCCTGGCGATAGGGTGCAAACAAACACTAACAATGGTCTTGTTCGCTAGCAAGTTGTCCTCTACAACTGTTAGTGAATTGGCGATGTCCCTGCGGATGAGATTTCTGGTGAATTGTCGCTAGCGACCGCCACTTTGCCCTTTAGTGAATCTGCCCCTAAAGCTGGCCGTATGGCGACATCGACAAACGAGTAGATCTTTCACCGATATGCCCACCAACGGCAGGGGCTATATCGGGGTAATCCAAACATTCGGCATCAATGGGCTCCGACGGGTCAGCGGAAAAATTAAACTTTCCCGATCAATATCGTGGCCAGATATTGATCGTGAAGACCCATTGGAAGCCCCCATACACTTGCAGATAAATTGACGAATTGGTTTAAAGAACAGATATCGGCAGCTTTGTGTATGGCCATTTTTAGAGTCCAGATTTGGTTTAGCTGAACAATTTGGATTTTGCAGAATCCAGATCTTGCCGAATCACAAACTGAACCCCAGATTCTGTGCAACCCTATGAATATTCCACTAAGATAAATTTATTTTTATAAGCTTAAAATTCTTTAAGGCACATTGATAAGACATTTGACAATTGTTCTCTCCCTCTGGTAGAATCACTGCATATTATGTTAATTGGAAACAAAGCTTCAGAGAGATAAATATTCTGACAGCTCTGGTTATTGAGTTTTTATGCACCTAGATTTAAAAATTATTGAATATTTTAATACATAAATAGATTTCATAAGAATTTGCTGTTGCAAAGATATGTGGTTACCTTGTTCTCCATAAATTGGTGGAAGATGATGAGGGAAGAATTGAGGTGGTATGTCCCCAGGACCGGTAACTGGTGGATAAAATGGGGTGTGTGAATTGTGGAGGAAATGTGGGTGGTGCGCAAGGTAAGGAGGTAAATGGTGGGTTGGAGAGATGGCTGAAGGATAACTGGGAGGATAACAGTCCGGGGACTGAGGTGTAACCACAACTCGCCGAACGCCTGCAGAATCTTCTATTACCTGCAATACAGAAGTGAATATGATATTGTATATTGGAAAAAGTACACATTTGTGTTTTACCATTGCTGAAAGTTGTTTTTGCAGAATGAAAGAAAATGTCATTTCTAAGCTACTTCCAACTATACGTGAATTAAAAGCGATCATAAAGAATTTGTAAATATAATTGGAATAATGATATTTTCTTATGCTTTTCTGTTCTCTGGTTCTGGCTCTTGAAACAATGTAGCAAAAGTCAATTCTACTCCCATTCTATTAATCAAAATAGAAACCTTTGCTTACAAGACTCAGATTCAGACATGCAAAAGTATAAATAGATATACAGTATATACAGCTTGCAACATCAGTTACATTTATAAGTACGGTAACTTTAAATCCATTACAAATTCTTTCTATTCATCCATGTGACGGTCCCATCTCATGCTCAATTCTAATATACAGAGAAGTGAAAACAGTTTATTCTTCCGCAGGGTTTGAAGATTGGGGATAAAGGCATGGGGGGACAGGATCAGTAAACTCAAATTAATGTCAGTGCACTTGTAGGAAATGGAATACTTCAGTATGATCTGAATGAATTGAACGCTCATCTTCCTGGAACACAATTATATGTGATTTTTTCTTCTGCTTTCAATCCATGTGTGCCAACCTCAACAGTCAGACAGATATTGTTCAGTTCCAGGCACAGAATTTTGCATCTTATCAAGCACAAGCAGCAGAGCATTCTTTTCAGATGAAAATGTGATTAAAACACCTTCTAAATCCTCACATGCAGAAAGTATGCATTTCTAAGCAACTGAAATCAAGCAGATGTTTTGGCAGTACTTTGTTTCTACAGTACTTTAAAAACTCAAATAGCATATAGCTAAACAAAGGGTACACAACCCTTTCCACAGCATTCCATGTACTGTATGAAACTAAATACCCCAGAATGTAAAGGAGAAGGAAAGCTACCAAAGCAGTTTACTGCCAATAGATTAGTCACAGCAGTGCAAGCTAAAACACCATTTTTTCTTTAGAATGCTTTTCCATTCCTGAGTAAACAGCTCTAGACACTCTCTGTTTGTTTAGGATATCAGCTGCCATATTAGCTGGAGGTTTATGCTGAAAACACGAAGTCTGATACAGAAACCCATGTTTACACAATAGAAGGAAAGAAATGCAGTATTTCTTTTGACAGAAGACTCTGAGCAGCATTACTTTGAGGGTTTACTAGTGTATGTATATAGACCTTTCTAATAAAGCTTGTTTAGTTTTAACCTTTCCTTCAACACTAACCTCCCAGCATCCCATTCCTGTTTTTCCTTCAACTTCCCAGGAACTGAAATCCCCTGCAGCCACATTGCAGCATATTCTGCACTAAGGACACAAAGATGAAGATGCTGACTTGTTGCAACAGAGGGATGTGTATATAGCTTCTATACAGTTTACATTAGCTCTATGCATAACACTGCATTTGGGGAGTATTCTTGATTTAATAGAAAATAATTTTACAACTGATACAACGTGATTTTTCACCGTACAAACTCATATATGGATAAATAGAGAAACCCCATTAAGCATTATATTATAACAGCCTTTTGATTTACACATTGTCTTATCAATTTGCTCATAATTAATTGATATACAAGCTGGAATAGCACTTCATCTACCTGTGAGATGTAACCAGGAGGAACATGTATCGGTGGGATAGATCCATTTGGAGACATCATAGGAACTTCAGCAGGACCTAGAAGAAGACAAAGTATATTACAGCGGTAATGTTAATTAATAGGAAATGCAGTACCAAGTGCTAAGCCTGAACAGCATGCTAATACTGTACAGGACGTTTAGATCAGAGGGTGCTAATAATTCAGCCAGCAAATAATGGTACAGACTGTTCTGTAGGACAGTCAGAAGATTAATTTACAGTGAGGAGTCCAGAGTGAACCAGACTGATGCACAGTAATATATACTCTCTCATAACATTTTAAACAGTGTCACAGACATGTATACAAACTATAAATCATGATCACTTTGTCTAAATAGTCTTTGCTGCCCAAAAAGCAACATAATATTTATGGTGGTGATATTATACCTACAGGGAGGTAAATATTAAAGGAAAACGAAACCCACAAACAATGTAGGGCTCTATAAAAATATAATTCATAAAGCAGCTCATATGTAAAACTCTGCTTCATGTAAATAAACCATTTTCATAACAATATACTTTTTTAGTAGTATGTGCCATTGGGTAATCATAAATAGAAATTTGCCATTTTAAAAAATAAGGGCCACCCCCTGTGATCGTACGATTCACGTTGCACACAAACATACCAAATAAACCATACATATTAGGTCACATGAGCCAGTTAACAGACAGAGTTGTGTCTTTTGCTTCCACACTTCTTCCTGTTACAGTTAGAGTTGTAGTATTTCTGGTCAGGTGATCTCTGAGGCAGCACAGAGACCATCATAAAATGGTGGTTCAAGGCAAGAGATGTAAAACGGCAATATTTACTTAAATATATATTCCAATTTTGGTAAGATTCTTTAATATGTCCCTTAATATGATATAAACTATCTTCATTTTGGGGGTATAGTTTTCCTTTAAGTGAATATTGTTCTATAATGAATTAAAAGTTTATAGGGTCTAGTAATGCCAAGGAAAACAACATGATTACAATTATACTGCTCATAGTTGTGAAACTGGCACAGGTTTCCAAACTAAGAAATAGGCTTGGAGGTTGGGGCTGGGGGCACCTTAAATTATAGTAGGAATGTTTTAAAATGCCTGATAGTTCCCTCAACTAAGATTGGGATTATGCTTTCATTCATCTGATTTATATTATCAGTGACTGAGTTATAGCCTAAAGCTGGTTTGACTGTTAAGCCAAATGGCTAGATCTATCTATGTTTTGAAAACTTTACCCTGAGCCAGAAGTGGCTGAAAACCTGTTATTGGCACAGTTCAGAGTTGGGGTCATATTTAGAAACCAACCATATATTTACTGCTCATTGTTAATTTTTCTAGGGATGCACTGAACCCAGGATTTGGTTCGGGATTCGGCCAGAGTTCAGCCATTTTCAGCAGGATTCGGATTCGGCAGAATCCTTCTGCCTGACTGAACCAAATCCAAATCCTAATTTACATATGTAAATTAGGGGCAGGTAGAGATATCACATGACTTTTCATCACAAAAGAAGATTTTTTTTCCACTTTTTCCTTTCCTGCCCCTAAATTGCATATGCAAATTAGGATTCGGATTCAGTTCAGTATTCGGCCGAATCTTTCGACGAGGATTCCGCAGAATCCCAAATAGTGGATTCGGTGCATCCCTAATTTTTACTGATAAAATCGAATTTACTTCTATGTCACCGCTTCATGATGATTTTATTAAATCAAGTCGTTCTAAGGAAAGATAAAGCCCCTAAGCAATAGGGAATAAAGCTCAGGCAGTGTATTTATTGCAAGACAACGTATAAGAGTCTAGCCCCATTCGGTATATGATTATTTTGCACTTAGTTTTCAGTTTCCTGAATTCCTGACAATCTCAACTGGGAATATATAGAAATAAATTAGCAATGACCTATGCTCAAAGCATACTTACTTCAGTTTAATTTTTCTTATTGCAGTTGAAATAGAAACCAACTAATTACAGATCTTGGAAATAAGTTTTATGGCCATTACTGATTGCAGCTCTAACGTTTAATTTATTATCTTGAGGCTTGTATCAGATTTCCGTTCCCTCTAGTCATCGATTTCCATGCAATGTTCAGTTCGGTGTAACCTTTAACATCCCAGCATAATGGTGACACAGAGAGACTACTTAAGCTTGTATTACTGAATATTTAGCTTGGTTTCTTCAATTAAGAATGGTATTCAAAAGAATGAGAAGACAGTGTGAAAAAATCAGCAGAAATGTAAGAACAATAGGTTCAAATACATATCACAAAGCATCTGCAAATAATTGGATCCCTGAAGAAAGTTCCAAAGGAACAGAGAGCTTGCTAAAAGCATTCCTCACCTTTGTCCACTGTATCAGAAACCGATGCTCATAAAAAGACGAAGAGTACAAAAGATAAAGTCTGAATAATGTTTAAGGATGACAATTGCCATGAAGGCACCATTTCCCCTCAGTTAAAAGTTAGCCAAAATCCTTATATTGTTAACTACAACTTTTCTGTCAGTGGGATGCTGTTGAATAACAGCTAAAAGGACACAGTTTGGATAGCTACAATTATATACTGTATAATAAAATATCTATTATTACTTTTGCACTGCTTCCCTTGACATGCTGGGCACCTACAGCCAATTCCCCTCCTGCTCTAAGATACAAATTTGTACAGATATGAGAGGCGCTGGCAATGTACTTTTACGACTCTTGGGCTCATTGCAAACATGACATTTTCTCCCATGTAAGGCCCATCGCTAATTTTTTTGTTTTTCTACCTGCTGCAATATTCTTCAAAAACATGCGGCCAGAGATACAGTATACAGGGGTTATTATAACCCATGGCAACCAATCAGATGATCATTTTCAGTGTTCAACCTTCTTCCGGCTGAAAAAAGCTACTCACTGTGATTTGCACGAGTGCAAATTTGCTCATCATTTATAAATGAGCAATGTTTTAACCCAGGCCTTCCAACCCGCGGCTCCGGAGCCTCATGCGGCTCTTCCTCCTGCTTGCTGTGGCTTTGTCTATAGAGCCCTCGCACTTGCTGGCGGCTTCTAGAGTGTGCTACTGTGGTAAGATAACTGTTAGCTTACCGCTGTCGCACACTCAAGATGCCGCCAGCAGGTGCAAGGCCTGTATAGACATCCCAGGCAAGATCGTGCCGCAGCAAGATGATTCATTATGGTCCTTACCGCGGTCGCACACTCAAAACAAGAGAGAAGCCTCCAGCTGCAGCAGGTGCGAGGGTAATAAACGTGGATGTGACACATATTTTAATGACGTCTATAGCCCTCGCCTTTAATCAGATTAGAACATTAGTATGTAATAGAGCTATTCAGTGTTTAATGTATTTCAAAGTAGGCCTACACATACACACTGTATATATTTTTTTTTTGTATTCTGTTGATGTAACAGTTAAAATTAAAAAAACTTTTAAAAGTTTATAAAAGTTTATGTTATGTTTTGCGGCCCCAGACTATTTTTCTTCAGTGGAAGAGGGGGCAAAATGGCTCTTTTGATAGTAAAGGTTGCTGACCCCTGTTCTATGCATTTTCTATGGGGCTGCCCAGCACAAACCTTTATCAGAGGTGAAGCAACACCATGGGGCACATTTACTAAGGGTCGAATATTGAGGTTTAATAAACCCTAGAATTCGACCCTCGAAGTAAAATCGTACGAATTCGAATATCGAATTAGAAGGATTTACCGCAAATCCTACGATCGATCGAAGGAAAAATTTAGGTTAGTGCATTATGGACCCCAGTCTTAAGGCCATGGTCATGGTGAAAATAACTGTTACTATATTGTGTAAAAATCCCTTATTAGAATATAATCTTATTTGCATTCATTTTTATTTAAAGCCAGACACGCCCAGGATCTCTTCATTACTCAGGATCCAATTTTGTTTAATCTTACATCACATATAAGGTAAAAATGAAATCTGATAATCCACAACAACATATCAAAAGTGAGATTTAAAAGTGGAAAAATAAGTAAAGATTAATAATCATTAAAATAATCTACAATAATAAAATATATGGTCAATCAAAGGGAAAAATGGATTGAGATGGCTATGAAGTTAATATATGTGCCATAGCGAAATTACCTGAAAATCCAACTGTAACCAACGCGCGCTACAACTAAAGCCTTCCTTTTATTTATACAGACCCACGTACATAACGCAGCCTTTCATTAACATCTGTGTTCCCTCTGCGTAAAAGCTCAGGTTGTTCTGAGGATTCGCTTAGGTCTGACTGCTCAGTAATGCAAATAGTTTAATCCTTTCCTGCCACCACAAAGCTACAATAATACAGGCACCTTCTTATACAGATACTGCTAATCGTGTTAAATGCACCTGGTGGTTTATATGATGTAGAAACCACTTTAATATTTATCCAAGACAGCCCTGGTCTTTTAGAAGTCTATATACACTAAAGTTCTTGTGCTGAAGTTCTCAAACACTAGTAAATTAAAGTGATCTTGTCATACATAGGTCAATGTGCTGATTTTACTGGGAAATGTGTAGGAAGAATAAGCAACACAGTTTGTGCTCCATTAAAGAAAATAAGAAACATGGAAATGATAACTCTTTATTGCCAGAGCAGTCACGTGGCTAATTATTTGCTTAGCTATGGTGCTACCCCTTCCAATTCACAGCCAATGGTGTAAGATCATTAAGCTATGCACAGCAAGATATAAATTGACAATTCAGGAAGTTTTTAATTTAACTGTAAATCAAGTTGACCAGTGACCCATATCAATGCACACTTTACTGCCCAGTGCCTAAGAACATGATGAGTTCTGTAAAATTTGAACCATCCTGTTCATGGACAAATTAGCTGCAGATACATTTATTTTGCAATAAGACCACCAAAGTGGATATTGCCAAGTAAGACCAGTTGTACTGTGCTATGTTGATCTTAAATGTGACTATAGGCTTTCTGGGGAAAAAGAAGCTCTAAAACAGCCATGAGTCTCTTGGTGTTGTTAGTGTAGCATATATTAATGTTTGTGGATCAAAAATCCTAATATTGAGCGATCAAAATGAACATTATGGAACTATGAAGTAGGTAGCCAAGATGGAGAATCAAACTCTAGACCTAAAGTGAGCAAGTGGTGTGGCTCCAAGTGTTAACGATGTGAACCGAGTACCGTATTTCTTGAAGTATCAGAAGTTAGCAAAGTCAAAGTATCAGAAGTTAGAAAGGTCATGATTTGCAAATAAAAGTATAGCATGAGGAGTACAGTGTAAGTTGGTGCTATTGAAGAAGGTTTAATGCAGAACTCAACAGTTCAACAAAAACTGTTCAGAATTGGGCCAAGATGAATTTGACATGGATTTTGATGAGCGGAGATACTTATCAGTGTTTTCGATAATAAAGGAAAACTCAAGCCTGCTTTACTGTTTTCTTATTCATTTTATTTTTCTATAAATGCACAGTATTGTGTCCATTGGTGAAGGCTGGGGGGGGTAGTATACGTAAAAACAATATGGTCATATTACACTGGGCTATGAGTATCATAGCACCCAAAATGTAATGATTTCTCAATGGGAAGAGCTAAATAAAAGAGGCAACTACACAAAATTTTGTAAAATCTGAAATAAAATTAATCTTTATTTTTGATGTTGAGAAGCATGCTCTCATTTTTCAAGCCCAATGGTATAGGTTTGAAGGGACTGTGCAAGACCAAGGTGGAAGCAATACAGACCCATCCTATTACTTCATCCTATTAAGCAATCAACATAATATTATCTCTTCTCTTCAAGTACTGTAATGGAGGGGTTCTAGACTCATACTTGCGTGGTTGCACTTTTCTATGCTTGTAATTTTGTAAATGTCGGTAATTGCTATTCTGACGTGACTTTAAACAATAACTGTACACATTAATATTGTGTTTTTATTACAAAAGGGAGGGTGGGCCAGAAACTAGTATAGTTTAATCTGGCATAGACAAGTCTGTATTCCTAAATCATACACAATTGACATAATAAAATGAGGAATAAACAAACATTGGCAGGTGAATTGTCCTCCTCTTTTTAGTCTTATTATTTATCCTTAATAATCCTTAATTTCCTTTACAGAGATTATACAATATTTAAATCAGTCTGAACCCTAACAGAGTTTATAGTTTAAGGTCCCTATCACAGTACAGTAGGAACAATTGCATTATGAGCTAGTATACCTGCTTATATAGTTTTGGGGTGTGGGTGGAAACCGAAGCACCTGGAGGAAACCCATACAGACACTGGGACTCTACTTTATAAAGGACATGGTTATTGGATTTTATAAAAGACCTATGCAGCTTCCTAAAACAACAGGACAGGTTTGTGTCAGTCCAGTGTATCCCCATATATGTGCATTTTGCACTTCATGCACAGCCCAGTTCAACCATTGAGAATCACTGTTGATGGCCATAAGTGCTGGAGTTTATTTGTGCAATAAAATCTGACACACATGTAGTGACATGGAATGCTAGAAAACATATTTCATTCTACTACAATTTCAAGTTATGATAATTTTACCTTTTAAAAACTGCTCAAATAGATAACAGAACTTTTTTTGTTTCAGTGGAAAGAATTATGAATTTTGACCATTCTTTATCCATAGTCTGTCAGTTGTATTTCACCAAATTTCATTCTAAAGTTCACAGATAGGCAACAAGGAGGAACAGCGTGTATTTGCCTTCTTACATTCAAGGAGCGAGCACAAGGCAACATATTCACTCCATGATAGAGAGTCTCACAGAGGCTGTAATATGTTCCAAGTTGGCAAATAGAACTCTGTTTGGACAGTGTGTTCAGTCATCCACTCGGCAAACATCAGGATTCCTATTAGTGCACAGTAAGAAGTCAACTGTGTGCATTCACACATCAGGGCAAAACACAGACAGGCATATCTTTGTTTTAAGCTTGCTATCACTGTATTACTGGGCATTGCCCTTTGCCACCATTGTATTACTTCTAATTTACAGGGGAACTATCGCAAAAATTAAAAATTAATATAAGCTTCAACTCACTGAAATAAGACACTTTCTAAATACAATCAATTAAAAATTCTGTACAAGTTACTCTTCAGTATCTCTCTCTCTCCACAAACTGTCACTCTTAATGCTCTCTTCATGCTAAGGTCTGGGTCCAATTTTGGTTGACAGGTAGGTCTAATACGTCTTTTAGGGGGGCTACCTTTCTAATGCAGAACAACCCAAATAACCAACTCCAGCACAAGCTAAAAGTAACAAAATAACAGACTCTGGCAAACACCCTGCATGCAGAGAAACAGGATTTCCATCAGAGCTGGTTATTTTTAAAGAGTGAGCACCTAGGTTAAGGGAGCAACCCCCCCCAAAGGACTCCACCTACTGCATGAAGACTGAATGAAGAGAGACAGGTTGTTTAGAGGGGGAGAGTAAAGAGTAGCTTGATTATTTTATAAATTGTAAAGAATTTTTCTTTGATTATATTTAGAAAGTTTCTTATTCCAGCAAGATGATGCTTATAGTAAATTTTTATTTTCACGATAGATCCCCTTAAAGGAAAACTATACCCCCCAAACAATGTAGGTCTCTTTAAAAAGATATTGCATAAAACAGCTCATATGTAAAACCTGCTTCATGTAAATAAACCATTTTCATAATAATATACTTTTCTAGTAGTATGTGCCATTGGGTAATCATAAATAGAAAATTGCCATTTTAAAAAATAAGGGCCGCCCCCTGGGATCATAGGGTTCACTGTACTCACAAACATACCAACAAATCATACTTGTTAGGTCACATGAGCCAATTAACAGACAGAGTTGTGTCTTTTGCTTCCTCACTTCTTCCTGTTACAGTTAGTGTTGTAGTATTTCTGGTCAGGTGATCTCTGAGGCAGCACAGATAGAGTCACGAAATGGTGGTTCAAGACAAGAGATGTAAAAGGGCAATATTTATGTAAATATATATTCCAGTTTGGTAAGATTCTTTAATATGCCACTTAATATGATATGAACTATCTGTTGCTTAAGTGTTCATTTTGGGGGTATAGTTTTCCTTTAAAATGGGATCTCACAATCTGTTTTTTTTCAATGTAGCAGCAAAGCTTTGTAGAATCAGATTCATTGGCAGGTGATCTATATGGAACCCAAATAGTCGAAACTACATGCTGTTTCCTGTAATCAGAACTATTCTAAATCTTCAATATGTAACCATAGTAAAGAATACTAACAGTCAAAGAAAAACACGATCTCCTTTTAAATTGACATATGTCCTTTGGAAGTAGGGAGGAGGATGCTTTTCGTCCATTGCCAGCATGAATAATTATTGTTGATTAATGTGATGAGTATGTCCTTATAATTAATTGAGAGTGAAATGACCTGAAAGGAAAATATGACTAAATCATTGTAATTTTGCCCTACAGGTACTCAACACTGCAAAACGGAACACACTGGCGCACATGCTTAGTAGTCACCAATAGCTAATATTATGTTAAAAATAAGTCCCATTAGCATTATTATTGTTACATTTATTGATGAATTTGGCCAGTTGAAGAATATTTGCAATGTGGGTGCTCATACATATTGATAGAAATGTATGACCCCACACTGCAACAGTCCAGCTCATGGGCCTCGACGGTGATAGGGGTCATCAGGCAATCAGAAATCGGCTTATACTCGGGACGGCTTATACTCGAGTAATCTTTAAGAGAGTCTGTAATCTTTAACATACTGAATGCTATTTCATGTAGATTTTGGTATTTTCTTGTGTAAACTAATTAAAGCTTAGTAAAGGGCAAAACCATTTTTTCATGCTGCTGCATTTTGGAATTCCTGACGACATCAGATGCATATGGATTAATTTAGTAGAAACCTTCCAAAAAGCTCAGCTGACTAATAGGTATCCACGAGCCATGAATGTTCCAAAAAAAAAAGAAAAAGATTTCTCGGAAATGCTTCTCTCTCTACACATTTCAAACAGAAAGAAAAAATGCAATCCGTAACTCTTTACAGGTTGAAACAGCGTTCAGTTACTGTTAAGGCAACTTGATTTGTATAAAGAAAAGGAACTAAGCGTATCGTCTGGGAGATCCGAACTGGAAGAAAAGGTTACAAAGCACAGAAATAAACCGGCTCTTCAACATACAAACTAATGAAGGGTCTCCCTTTTCTCTGCTGGAGAGCTAGGAATAATATAGTTTATGTGTATAGTACAGTGTACAATAACTCAGCTGAGTTGAACGTGTAACTTTGATGGCTAACAGGTAAATCCAAAATACAGTGCAGTTGTGACTTATTTTGTTTGGAATGAAAGTCTAAGAATAATCCACTCCAGACTGGGAGGATCAACAATCAAAAGCATACCTCTTGAGTGACATATTCCAATATCTTGCATTGCGAAGGCTTCTTCTGCTCCTTTTAGCCCTTCTAACTCTAACCATGATGGTTTCACTGCTCCTCTGCTCTCCAAGTCCTACCTTTCAGAAGTCATATTCAAATATCATTCTCTGATGAGATTAAAACATTTGTCTGCAGGAAGTAGTATTCTGGCTATTATGATAGACATCCAGTCACTCCAGCCTGTATACTTTACATTTTGGCTAACTAACTATATTAGAAACTGTTTTATTTTGCACAGCCCATTTACCCAGTTTTTATTTTTATACTGAACAATTCCTTTAAGTGAAGGTTAAGGTTTTCATTTTTGGTTTTAAGGGAATGCTATGAGTGTAGCATGAGGCGTGTTCTGTTTTAAGAAGGCTTTCACTACATGCATTGTGTAGAGCCCTTAGCTTCTTTTAGACCTTCTTACTCTAAATGTAATCTTTTATCTGTACAGCAGAATGACTAATGTGAAGGTATGTATCTTATATGCCCATGTTTAGGTAGAGAATACACAAATACTAAATGATGTTAGTCATATCACCATTTTAACTGATTTTAGCCACTTAGCTGGTTGCCTAAAATGAAAAAAAAAACAATTTGGGGTCAGTTTAATTGCTTCAGCCAACCATTTGGAAGAAAAGAACAATAAAATATCATGGTATGCTGGAATAAGAAACTTGAGGACACTGTATTAGCATGCCAGTTTTTCAAGGCTGAAAAGTAGCAAAGACAACACAATCTCTGGAATTCAAGGTCACTGGCCAACCCACAAACAGACATTGTGTCTGAGAGATAGCATTTACCTGCATCCTTTGCCAAAGTTTTTATACCATCTGAAAACAACAGAGGAATCCCAGGAAAGGAGCACAGTAAAAAGGAAGCAAGAGTGCTTATATCAGCTGTGCCCCCAAGTACAATGACCTGTGCTAAAGCCACAGCTGAAGTTAGTCATATTCTTAGTCTTAAAAGTTTGCCTGTGAATAAACAAAGCCAAAAATAAACCTAGCCTGTCACCAGCACATCTCAGCCTATAGGGGCACATAAGCAGTACATAAATATATTAATGTCTTAGAAACAGGGATGGGTTATAGGTGAATGAAATGACGTTGAGGCACTTGCAATTCAGCCCTGTTTCACAGCATACCAAGGGGCTAGTTGTTTTTAGATCACCAGAAATAACAACTTTTTCCATTTACTTTCTATTTTCTATGTGTCACCATTTTTCTAATATTGAAGTGTAAAGTGTCATTTTTACACCTTCTAAAGCAGCTCTGGGAGGGGGGGGGGGTCGCCGACTGTGTAAACTGTTCTAAATTGATACATTTAGTTGATACATTTCTTATCTTTGTCCCTGCTGAGCAGAATCTCTGGGTTTCATTACAGGCAGTTGCTACAATTGATACAATAGTTGCTAATACTCCAGAGATGCTGCTGAGAAATGTATCAACTAAATGTTGCAAAATTATTACAGCTTAGCGTCTGCGCCTGAATTACTGAGCTGCCAGAATGAAACGCCAGAGAGACGAACATTCAACTTTAAACTTAGATTTTGGAAAAACTGTAAAAAATAAATAATGGAATGTCATTGAATAAAGTCTTTATTTCCGGGGAACTGAAAAAAGTGTTTGGAAGGTGAACAACCCCTTTAA
The DNA here is from genome assembly GCA_038501925.1 of Xenopus petersii. Taxonomy (NCBI): domain Eukaryota; kingdom Metazoa; phylum Chordata; class Amphibia; order Anura; family Pipidae; genus Xenopus; species Xenopus petersii. The sequence goes on along the minus strand of CM076681.1, from coordinate 46,535,659 downwards.
AGGGTACCTGTCACCCAGACATAAAAAGCTGTATAATAAAAGTCCTTTTGAAATCAAACATGAAACACAAATTCTTTTTTTTAATTAAAGTATCCATAATCACAGCTGTCAATCATATATTGCCTGCCCCACCTCTATGCCTTAGGCACAGAGAAGGGCAGGCAATTACTTTCACTTTCCATTCAACACTTTCTAGTTGCAACTGCACTCCCCAAATCCCCCCCTCCCTTCTTGCCACCTAATTGTGCAGCCAATTCATGGGCATGGGCATCAGGTTCACGATTCTGGCACATAAACACGATTTTGGCAAGAAGCAAATCTTTACTTAACTACAGTGTCCACAAAATGGCTGCTGCCTGCTCTATGTTATTGTGAATTCCAAGACTGAATGAAACAAAATGTAAAGAAGCTGTATAGTATAAATAATGTTTATTTTGCTTGACAAACCGTATAGAAAAGAATTTGGGATTATTACTTCAGGTGACAGGTCCCCATTGAAGCATTCCCGCTAGTTTGATCTGCTTTTGGAATTATCAAAACTTTTCTGACTGTCAGGGAAATGATGGCTTAATTAAGATCTGTAAATTTCATCCATCATTCATCATATCTTTAAAGGGAATGTTCACCTTTATTACGGTTTTTGACAGTACAGACAGATTTGGTACATTAAAACAATATATAGGACATTAAAACAATATATAAAATTTGGTTTCAATGCTGTGGGCACTGTGCAGTCATTTACTGCCATATGGGCCCTGTTGTCTTCTTTACCCATTGGCACTCCGTAACTTACACGTTTGAATGATTTGCAAGTTCAGGAGTGGGTGGGAGATAGGAAAGGGGCCCCTAGGTAAAGTATTTTCCTGGCAATAGCCTTGGGGATACAAGACAGTCTGATTACTGCAGCAACAATCAAACACGTTACCTGGTACAAATGAAATCTTTTTTTACATCAATGGACAGCTCAAAAGTTAATTATGCATACCTGACTATATCCCAGAAATGCTCACCAATACAGCACTTCCTATTTGTGCCAATGGGAAACAAAAACATTGCTGTTAAGAGAACTCTTACATGGGATCTGTTTACTGCTGCAGTAGTCAAGACTCCCACTACCTGCCAAGACTTGTTTTCCATCCATATCAGCATGTTTTCTCGAGGTAACTGCGGGTCATGTGCAACCTGCAACATTTTAAAGCCCATTAAAGTCAGCGGGAATTGAGCCTTTGCAAATAGCAGCTATTATGATTGCTGCTAGTGTTCTTATGGTCATAAAGCATGACCAAACTTGTGTTTTGTAAAAAGAAGAAGACGACTAATATGCAAGCATGAAAGCAAACAAAACATTGACTTTACTAAACATAACACAATAAAATTGCCATTTTAAAAAATAAGGGCCCCCTGGGATCGTAGGATTTACGGTGCACACAAACAAACCATACATGTTCACTCACATGAGCCAATTAACAGATAAAGTTCTGTCTTTTGCTTCCACACTTCTTCCTGTTATAGTTAGAGTTGTAGTATTTCTGGTCAGGTGATTTCTGAGGCAGCACACAGACCATCACGAAATGAGGGTTCAACGCAAGAGATGTAAAAGGGCAATATTTACTGAAATATATATATATTATATATACCAGTTTGGTAAGATTCTTTCATATGCCACTTTATTTCATATAAACTATCTGTTGTTTTATTATTCATTTTGGGGGTATAGTTTTCCTTTAATGCAAATACCTAATAGAAGAGAAATTTGGGATGCTATGTGTTTCCCGTATCTCCCCATTTGACAAAGCCAAAAGCATACTGTTCAATATGTGTGTTTCTTACACACACGATAGAAGCAAAAACCTTTTTTTTGTTGATTTTGTTTTTGCAAAGTTTATAAAATATTAGCTGAGTGATGTCAGATAGATTTATTGGGAAATGCAGCAAGCAGGATTCTTCAACATACAAAGCTGGTTTGATATATACATTCCAGATGTGCCTATCCTAACAAAATTGACTTTTTTTGTAGGAAACAACAGAAAGGCTTTCATAGACAATCAAGACAATATTAATATAGCCCTTAAAATGCGGCTTCCCAGAAGCGTTCAGTCAAGTAAACGAAACGTTTGCACTGTATTTCACTCTGTAAAATTTAGTATGTAACTATAGAATGAGAAAAACACATTCCTCAGTCATTTACAAAACCATGTAGGCTACATCATTTTCAGTTAATTTAAAAAAGACACATTTAGGGGGTTATTTGTCAGGTAATCGAATTTCAAGGTTATGTGAATTGTTTTTTTAACTATAATAAACTCAAAATGTACTCACAACTCCAATGGGAGCTTATTTAAGAAAAAAACTCGAACTTCTTACATTCAATCGTATAGGAAGGACCAGAAAATTTTAATCGAATTCGAATAAAGTTTTCCTCTAAAAAAAAAAAACCTTGTACGTCAAGATGGCTATTAACATCTTCAAATGGACCTCTGCCGTTGACTTCTACACAGTATCGGGATACCAGGAAAATTCCCGGTGGGCCCAGGCATCAATGGACACTTTTACTTTTGAAAAATGTTGCCTATTTCATGGTCATTCCCTATTTCTTTATGGGAAAATGCTTAAAGGAATTGTTCACATTTCAGATAACTTTTAGTATTACGTAGAGAGGGATATTCTAAGACAATTTGCAATTGGCTTTCATTTTTTATTATTAGTTATTTCGCTTTTTATTCAGCAGCTCTTCAATTTGCATTTCAAGCAATCTGGTAGCTAGGGTCCAAATTACTCCATTGATTTGAATTAGAGACTGGAATATGAATAGGAGAGGCCTGAATAGAAAGAAGGGTAATAAAAAGTAGCAATAACAATACATTTGTTGCCTTACAGAGCATTTGTTTTTAGATGAGGTCAGGGACCCCCATTTGAAAGCTGGAAAGAGTCAGAAGAAAAGGGCAAATAATTATAAAACTACAAAAAAGAAAAAAAGAAAAACCAATTGAAAAGTTGCTTTAAATTGGCTGTTCTATAGCATACCTAAAGTTGTGATCCACCCCTTTGATAATGGAAGAGAGAAGTTAATGGCTATAAGAGACTAGGAGAATAAAGAGGTTGAGTGAGGAGAGGAGAAATAATAGTTTAGAAAGTGGGCCCACAGTCTAAGGTTTTCTGATAGGCCCCTGGCATCCTGGTCCGACGCTACTTCTACATGAATTCGGCAGGTTTTAGGTGCCAAAGTATAGAATTAGAGCGGTTTCCAGAGGTCAAGGAGTGAGTTTTGACCACAAAAAAATTTGAATTCAAACCTTAGTAAATCTGCCCCTAAGCATTCAAAAAGCTGATTTTGTATAAACGAAATGCATTACCGAGCTCTGTAGTAAGCAAGGGTTAATACACTTTTAAAAAATCCTGCTAATCAAATAAAAGTTGACTAGAATTGCCAAGTTTAAGCCAATAAGAAGCTCTTGGGTTTTATGATGTCACTATGAAAACATTTCAGTTCTAACTGAGCAGACGGCTATACACAATTTCCTTTTATTTGCACAGTCTCCTTGTGATTCCAGAATCTTTTAAAACCTATTTCTGAACAGCGCTAAGGCACAGCGAGGTTAGTCTCTGCACAAAAGTATTCTTTGGCTATGCAGTGACATTTTTTAGATTATAGCTAGCTTCCTGTAGGAAAAGAAAAATCAAAGGTGAAAACACCCTGGTAAGTGTTCCATAAATGTCTCACATTCATATGCTGGCACAGTGTGCAAACGTCAGCTCAGGCCTTGAAAATCTTTCTCCTGTATTCCCATTGTCTGAGCAAAAATGCAAGCTGAAAGCAGCAAGAACTTATATCATGCACATCCATTATATTGGTCACATTGTCTGCATACTTACAAAAGATCAAACTGGAGAATCATTCATGAAGGATTTTCAGTAGTTCTGGATTTTGCAATACAAAATTACTGTCAGAACAACTTAGAATGCTGAATGGCTACAAGTTCGTTGGCTTTATTAACAACATTTTGTTTCTGAAATTGAATTTCTGCAACCCTGGAGCAGAGTTGTGTTCAGGTTAATTTATGGTTTGAGGAAACATTTTACTCTGAGTCTAGTGCCACATGGGACTGTCTCTTGGCCTGTGGTAAGGGGTAAGCCAAAAACCAGCCAAACCACTGGTCTGTGCTTCAGTGTCTGTACTCACACCCACTGCGTCGGGCTGGGTGCAAACACATGGAGCAGATAACGTTGCAAAAATGCAACACTATGGGGCAGATTTATCATGGATCGAATTTAAAATTCGAATTAAAAATTTTGAATTTTTTTATGGTCAAAACTGTCAAATTTGACTAGGGGGTTATCCAAATTCGATTTGAGTTTTTTAGAAAATGTGAATTCGATTTTCAAGATTTATCATACTCTGGCCCTTTTATGATCAAAACTGTCAAATTCGACTAGGGGGTTATCCAAATTCGATTTGAGTTTTTTTAGAAAATGTGAATTTGATTTTCGAGATTTATCATACTCTGGCCCTTTAAGAATTCAAATTAGAATATTCGCCACCTAAAACCTGCCAAATTACTGTTTAAGTCAATGGGAGAGATGCAGGGATCAATTTGGAGATGTTTGCAGCCTTCCAGACATTCAAGTTTTTTTCACAGAAAAAAACTTAAATCAAGTTTGATCGAAATTCGAATCGAATTCGATTCGAATTTTTGAGTTTACGTTCGTCCAACTATGAAAAAAAAATTTTTATTAATACATTGAGGGGCAGATTTATCAAGGGTTGAATTTCATGGTGATGGAGTTTTTTTAAACTCCCATCAACTCGAAATTCGAATAAAAAAAGACCAATCAAAATATATTTTAAAAAAATTAGTCTGTATTAACAGTTTTACTGCATTTGATCGAATTCAAATCAAAGGATTTGCTCCAAAAAACTTTGATTTTTCAAAGTCCACCAAATGACTCCAAATAGGTCCTAGGAAGTCCCCCCATAGGCTAAAACAGCAATTTGGCAGGTTTTAGATGGCGATTGGTCGAAGTTTTAAAGAGACAGTACATGATAAATTTCGATATTCGAATAGTCAATTTTTTTTTCAAATCAGAATTTTGGACTATTCAATAGCCGAAGTACACTAAAAATAGCTTGAAAATCTAATTTTCACTTCGACCCTTTATAAATCTGCCACTTAGACTAGAAGAAATTTGAATTTATGGGAGCTTATGGGAGTTTTAAAAAACTCACATGAATTTGAAATATGACGCTTAATAAATGTGCCTCCTATGCTTTATGCACTCAGGCTGATGCTGTGCATGTGAGTGCAGACACAGAAGTGGACATAGACCAGTAGATTAGCTGATTTTTGGCCTGAGCTTATTTGCAGAAGAATCAGCCCGGTGTGGCATTGGCCTAAATTAAAGCCAAATTTGTCTTACCACAACTTTTCTGAATTCGCTCAATGGCCTAATTAAGTGGATGACCTGTTTCGATAAAAGATAGCAGACAGGACATAGTTATGATGATTGAAGGCAGAGAATGCAAGTGAGTTCCTAAACTCACTTTATGTTTTTTGCAAACAATTACTAATACTAAGTTTTCCTGTTATTTTGAAAAGAAAAGAATGCATTTTTTGCAAATTACAAAAAGCTTGCAACCCCAAAACCCCCCTTGTGTAAAAGAAAAAAAAAAAGATTATGAAGAAACAAAAGGAACTGCTTGCAGAATACACATGCAAGTTTAAGAACACATTTTCTGGCCTCATTTTGCTGGACCACAAAATAAGCTTCCAAAAAAAATGTTCATAAAAGCTGCTGACTCTTTAGGAAAATCAGCCAGATATCTGTCAGGCAGGTCTCAAAAACTATTTGGGTAAGAACTGCATCAGAGTGTTGATGGAATGTTAATGGAATCCTCACCAGATGGGTCTCCATAGTCCAGCAGTATGATCCAATGACTGGCTCCAAGGTCCACCTAGCCACCTGTTTTGCTGTCTGATAATAAGTAATCAGCCTAATAAGACTAAGGGAAGTTCCTATGCTGCATGCCAAGATTTCCAATTTGATTAAATTGCAATCACATTTTTTATAAAGCATAAAAAAACTACAACTGATGTTTTATCCATATGTTTTACTACTCAAAGTGCTTGCTAGATGTAACCTCAGTTGCTACCCAGCCAGATATTTTATACAGACCTTCAATAAGAAAATTGTAGTGTGTTTAGGCCTTCTGTTCTGCTGGGATAGTGCCGTATGTCATTTAAATCCATCTTACCTAATCAGCACAAATTATTATTTCCTAAAGTGGAAATGGACAATCTGTCTTTTTAACAAAGTCTAAAGTTTCAACGTGAACAGTAAAGATATCAGTCTCTTACATGATATTTTATGCCAGTGTTTGAGTTAGTCCTCAAACAACCTCAGATAGGTAAGTTGAGTTGATCTAAGCCAGTGAGAGCCATCTGCTGTACACTACAAGACTATGAGTAGTAAGGGGAAAGTATCACATTCTAGCCTTTCTAGGACTTTATTTAGAGAACCAGTGTTCGCTCAAGCTGTACAAAGAGTGGGTTAAACAGTAAATATCTTCCCACTCGATATAAATGGTTTCTGATAAAGCTAGAATCCATAAAGGCACAAATATATTTTCCATATACTGTACAACAAACATTAAAGCAGCAGTAAATATACACAAACTATTTTAATACAAAAGCAAGCATAAATGCAAGCACTTTTTTAATTACATGATGACACCTTTCCTATGTATCCTTAAAGGGAGTTCAGTTAATTCTAGTCTAGTTTTGCTCCTACAAGAGCCAAGGTGGATTTAGGGTTGCCACCTTTTCTCACTTTCGGACCAGTGACGTCAGAGGCAGGGCTGATGACGTGAAGGTGTGGGTCAGTACAGGGGCGCTCCACCAATGAGGCGAGTTGAGACACTCGCCTCAGGCGGCAGCGCCCCCCTGGTTACCAGGGGCGGCAAAAATGCCGCTCCTGGTAACTAAGAGCCGAATTTCCGGTTTTCAACCCGGAAATTCAGCTCTTCTAGTGCAGAGAGCGCAATTGCGCTCTCTGCACTAGCGTCGTGCAGCGCCCCGATCCCCTCCTGCGCAGAAAATGTGAGCGCCGTGAGGAGGGGTCGGGGCGGCAACGGAAGGCCGCCTCAGGCGGCATAAAGGCGCGGATCGGCGCTGGGTCAGTGACAAGAAGGGGCAGGTCCATGACATGGCAGCCTGTGATTGGTCAAATTGCTTAGGAAGCAGGGGACAGGTCTGCCCGGTTTTTAGACTTTAGAAAACCGGGCAGGTATTTTGGAACCAGATAGTGGGTCTAAAAACCTGCCTTTCTGGTTCAAAACTAGACAGGTGGCAACACTAGGTGGATTGTAGCTAGGACCTGATCTCCAACTGCTAGGGTCGGACTGGTCTGCCAGAACACCAGAAATGAAGGGCCCAGATTGACGGGAAAAATTCCCATTATCACATGTTATATGCACCATAGGCCTATGTAACCTCTATATGTACTGTATACCTTTTGGCACTGTCTACATCTATTGTGAGAGTAGGTCCAGGATGTCAGGTCCTCTGGTGGCTTAATGGATTTCAGTACAAATTTAAAAAATAAGGACTGGGAATGGTGTTTCTTGCTCTGTGCACCCAACATGGAAGAGACACAGGCAGCAAAAATTATAAGAGAGGGAATTAATGAGAACCACTAGAACACTCAGAACTTGCAAGTTTGCAACAAAATATATCTGGAACATATCTACTGTATATGCCAAAGTTTATTTAGAGGCCCCTATTATGATCACATCAGCCTGATTTGGTCCAGCAGATAGGTGGTGAAATGGGCCGTCTGGTGACTTTTCCAAATGAGCAGATCAATATTTGTAGGTTCAGCTAAACTGTCCTTTACTCACTCGGCAGATTAGACAGTAATACACCAACAAAAAAATCATTCAAAAGTTCATTCTGTTCCCCAGAGAAAAGTTTCTTTTTTTCTGCAGATAGGGTTTCACAATCTCTAAAGAGGAAGTGCTCACGGTGCCTAAGAGCAAGGCTAAACAATAACCCTGTGGCATAAATGTCAAACAATGTTCTGAGTTTCATCACTGGTTTCAGTTTTGCAGGTTTTACCATAGACATTCCAGAGAAATTGGAAATAATGCCGAACGGATGTGATGAAACAGTCAGATTGTCATAACAATCGCTCTTGTTTGTGGTAAGATTAAATAGTTTTCGTCAAGCAGCTACCAAAAGGTTGCACATCCCCAAACCTAATTATGCAAACATTATTATTCCCTTGGGAAACCGTTAACATTTTCTACAATATATATATATATATATATATATTTTAAAGACAGCTCGGTTGACAACCTTTGTCAAGCAACAGAGGGCATATACAGAAGCTCTTTGTGCGTCTGTTCAGGATAGATTAATACACTCTGTCATTCCCAAAAACCTCTAGAAAGGTAGTTGAGTATATGATCTCTGCACGGGTTTTATCTTACAGCAGATATTGAAAAAAACATTTTAATGCTATTATATTTATTTAAGGAAGGTTTTTTTCTTTCAAAAATTGTATGAAGACAGATTTTAAACCTTAGCTGGGAACAAGTGACAGGAGCCCCTTCTGCAGAGCACTAATGCAGAAAGGAACACAGTGTAGTTTTGTGGGATTTAATGTATGAATCTACCTTTATTTGCACATCAACAGAGAAGTTCAAAATCAGATTAACTGGCCAGACCAGAGGGCAGCAGGAAGCTGTCGTCTCTAACTGTTTGCTCTGCCTCGCTTCAAAGGCAATCCCCATCAATACTCCAGGAACAGTTCAACTTCAAAACCTATGTTAGGCAAGCCCCTAAGGTAATATCAGTTCTGCTACCGAGTAATGGTTTTAGCAGACAATCTGTAGATTCTTTTATAGCAGTGAATCGCTACTAAAGGAAACTTAAAGCAGGAGGAAACGTTTATACCAGCAAGAAAAAGGCTTTGGTTCTTACTGTGGAAGAAAACCACAAGCTAAATAACGGCAAAGATAATATAAGAAGCCAAATACATGGTTACATAAACATAAAGGTTTCATGATTTGCCTATTAGTATTCTTGTGCTTAGCACATCTACCTTAAGGGTTTAAGCACATGGGCAGATTCGGGGAGATTTAGTCGCCTGGCGACTAATTGCCTTTTCTTCGGGGCGACAACTGCCTTTCTCTTGCCTTCCGCCTGCTAAAATGAAAAACCGCCTGCTAAAATGAAAAACCGCCTGCGGCAATGCACTTGCGGTGCTTCGATTTCCAAAGTCGCCCAAAGTTTCCTCGTGAGGCAACTTCGTGCGACTTCACAACCAAAGAAGAGGCGATTAGTCGCCAGACGACTTAATCTCCCCGAATCTGCCGTGTGCTTAAACCCTTAAGAGCTGAGGATCTGTGGTCAATGGCAACCTGGCAACTAACTGTGAGGAGTTTGTATGCTTGTATTAGTTTCCTCCAGTTACTCCTGTTTTCTTCTACACTGCAAAAAACATACAGGCAGATGAACTGGCTCCTGCTAAAGTTCATCCTAATGTGTTGTGTGTTTGTAAGCTCCATGGACTGATGTGAAAGACACGAGAATTTCACGAGCAGCCAATTAACCTGATAGTAATCAATAGCTAATACTTTTACCTTGTGGAGTGATGGGATTCTGAGTTTATCCCATCCTACCTAGACTACTTCAACCTAATACTTACTTGCTTTGCAACCTTCCAACTATTACTCTTCAGCATACCCTAAACCGTACTGATAGAACCTTCTTGCTCTAACCTAAGAGAGAACGTGTTCTTCTGCTGTAAAATGTATTGTGACAAATAAATTGGTATCAGTAGAACTTGACCTCAGAACAAGGCAACCACAGCCCTTTAGCCTCCAAAGATGCCCCAGTAGCTTAGCATCTTCAGGCCACAATGAGGCGAGTTTAGAAACTCACCTCAGTCAGGAGGTGCTCCACTAGTTACTAGGGTTGCCACCTTTCCTGGAAAAAAATACCAGCCTTCCTATTTATTTAACTTTTTTCCCTATTAATAACATTGGCATCAACCATCATAAAATACCGGCCAGATGGCAACCCTACTAGTTACCAGGGTGGCTAAATGCTGCTTCTGTAACTTTAAGTCAACTTTCCGGTTTTCAAAACAGAAATTTACTCTTCTAGCTCAGAAGCGTAATTGCACTCTCTGCGCTAGACTCTTGGACCCCTCTGCCGACTTTGTGGACCCCCTCCAGTGCATTAAGGTGAGTGTGCAGGAGAGGGAGGTGGCAGCAGCAGCATTATGCTGCCTCAGGCGGGGGAGTGGCCAGGATCAACCCTGCCCATCTTCTTGTCTGCTCATTCTCTGCACATGCTCTGTGCTGCTGTCACTTGAGCTTAGGGACCAATGCACAAGAAATTAAATATATATCATGCAAGTGTCACAATATAAGGCTGATTAGTAGGGATGGGCGAATTTTTTCGCCTTGTTTCGCCGAAAAAATGACGCCCATAGACTTGTATGGCATTGTGCGTCAAAATAAAAAGATGCGCGTCAAAAAAACTTTCGACGCGCGACAAATTTTTTTGGACGCCCATAGACTTTAATGGGCGTCGGCTACACTTCGCAGGCGGCAAATTTTTGGCGAAACGAAACGGGTCAAATTCGCCCATCCCTACTGATTAGTAAATAATTCAGATTACATGTACGTGCCAGCTCAGAAACCAGCACAATTAGCAGTCTAATTTAATCATCTGCTTGATGAAATGCAACCACCCTTAAGCTTAGCTTCTCAACAGCTGCTCAGAGCCCACTGAGCATGTGTGTGTCACAGACACTCCTAACAAAATCCAGGATGGGAAACTCTAGTGACAACTTTGAAGACCTGGATCATTACTACTATAGAGATGTTGATCCGATAGGCTGGTTCAATAAGTTCAGTTAATAAAATATGCCATATTCATTTTAAGGGTTGAGTTCTCTTTTAAGTTGCACTGTATAAAGATATACGTATTAAGATATTAAGAGCCCAAGCACTTACATTTGGCCTTGAAAGAGTTAAGTATGAAAACATATTTTCCAAAGGTCCTTTAAGGTTCAGGCTAAGGGGCTGAATCAAATTCATTTAAAAAAAAAAAAAAGCCCCATCTTTAATTCAAACTTTGTTTCAGTCCAATGCATTCCAACAGAGGTAAAACTACATGGACTAAGGAAGCAGAAATAACCCTAAGTGGAATTTAAATGTTAAGAGCAGATTTTGCAGATGTGACTTTCTGGAACTTGTTGCTAAATGTAAATGCTACACAAACAAAGGCAACAAAAAACTTGTGAACAGTTTAAGGTTCTAGAAGCCAAAGAACAAATGAATTTGCATATGTAACAGCAGAATTGATTCTGGATTTTTCATGAGGTGCTGTATATAAAGGCAACATAGCCCAATTGATGTTGATTTATTTTATATACAGTTCTTGCAAAATGTGTAATGTATACATTTTAGCTTCAGATGTTATTAGCTATATTTAAGGGTACTATGGATATATTGTCACATGTTTTGGGCCATGATGAGTCATGGGTCGTTTTCAACCTCAGGGATACGTTAGTTAAATATTTTAACTGATTGATAAATGACAGTCCATCTAGATAAACAAGATCCCGCAATTCCATGTAAAACAAGAATTCCCATCAGTAAACTGAGTAGCTTTGACCTAGATGTCACAGGTCAGGCAAACACATATAGTCACATAAAAAAGTCAACTTAGGATAAACACTACACCAAGATGGACCACTGTCACCTCACATGCACTGTAAGGGTACCCTAAGGGAAGGATTAAGTAAACTGCCCTTCTGTAGAAATGGTAGTATATTCTACATAGCAGCTTGGAATATCTACACTTTTCATGGGGCAGGGAGTGTTTTCTGACATTTTTGAGTTACTATCGACTATATACAATTTATTATATTTCTCCATATATATATTATGAGTGAGCCCAAAAAGCACCGCCAGAATGAGGTTGCCACAAAATGTTACAAAGGACACATTGTACTTTACATGAGCAAAAAAAATCAGGGATACCGGTATGTCTAAAATATTATGATCATTTACAGTACCTTATCAATGAGTAACCTAAAGTGAAAAGTTTGCTACAAAATCAACCCACCAGCCTATTTAAAGCCATCCAAAGCTGATCCTCAAACTCAACCCCACAAAACATGCAGTGGGGAGTCACACAGTTAAAATTGGCCAAACTTGGTCTGACTTTAGGCATACAGCATGAAACTAGCTAGCTCCTGTGCACTAACTCATATAAAGATCTATCATATAATATCATATAATAATCTCTCTATTGCTTTTATTTACCAGTAGGTCTTTCCAGCTGACACAAGGTCACCCATTCTGTTTAGAAGAAAAGATATTCCGCCTAGCTGTGAAGATGTGGAATTCTCTCCCTGAATCAGTTGTACAGGCTGATACATTTGATAGCTTTAAGAAGGGGTTGGATTGCTTTTTAGCAAATGAGGGAATATAGGGTTACGGGAGATAGCCCATATTACAAGTTGATCCAGGGACTAGTCCAATTGTCATTTTGGCAGATAGAATTGGAGAGGCTTCAGATGGGGTTTTTGCCTTCCTCTGGATCAACTGGCAGTTAGACAGGTTAAAAAAAGTTAAAATGTTGATGGACATGTGTCTTTTTTCAACCTAACTTACTATGTATATCTGTTTACTTGATGAGGCTGCCAAACACAGCAATTGACCACCAAAATGGTGTTTAAAAATTATGCTAATTTAATTGCTTGGCTTCCTCTCCGCTCCCTATGCTGGGTATCTGGGGCAGGTTTGGTGAGTTTCTTTTCATTTGGTTTCCGTAGTGCCATTTCTTTCTTTAAATTGAGTGCCTGGCCGCCTGGCAAATGATTAAATAATAATAGGGTTGTACCTGCTGGAAAATGACTGTATCAGTGTCCCAATGTGATCCTTGTTAAATGGAAATTTTACAGCTGCTCATCCATGACCAATAGTTTGTGATATATATTGATCAGACAGGCTATTTTTTTGTGGCAATAAGTGGGTGAATTGTTCTACCAAGGCAGCTGATGTCAGATGTTGTACAACCAGCCTAATGTCAAATGTTGTTGTCACGGTCTGCACCCTAAATTCAGAACCAATGCTAAGCACCCTGTTCTCGGCTCTTGCTTCTGCCTTTAACAGCCGGCTTTCACCTCAGGAGGAGCCCTCGGCTAATCGGATGCCGCCAGGTCTTATTAAGAGAGGTACCAAGCGAAGGGTTCTGAACAAGCAAAGGGGCACAACGGTAAAGCAGAAGTCTTTTGGGCAGAAGGTCACAGTACAAGGCGTAGACAGAAAGCGAAGTCAAACAGGCCGGGTCGGAGCAGGCAGAGTACAGTAGAGTCAGGCAGGCAAGGGTCAAACCAGGAGATCAATCAGAAGGGTTACGGATACAGGAGAGTCGATTACCAGGCAGGTTCAGGATTCCAGAAGTCAGGATAGTCATAACAGGCAAGGGTCACAACAGGTATTCAGATAACAGACAGGATACGAATCAGAAGCACCAGGAACTTGCTAACCTATTCAAACCTATAACGGGCAAAGATCTGCAGACAAAATGCTCCTTTTATACCCCTTTAAATCTCGTGCCATTGCACGTTGATGTCACTCACCAGCGCGAATGCGCCTACAAAAGAAGCAGAGGCGAGCCGCACGCGCCCTAAGAGATGACAGGCATGGAGGCAGAAGAGCCTTGTGGCGGGCGTCCCCGCCGAGGTGGTGACAGGTGTCCCTGTCAACCCCCTCCCTCTAGACCACCAGGGTGAGTCGTTACAGTTGTGTTTCTCTGTTGGGGACATGGGGGGAGGAGAAAATTCCAATCCACTCCAATGGCCTTCATGTTCAATTTGCACCAGTAGGCAGACCATCTGCCTGACAATGTTGACACAGGGAAGACTTTGGCCTGAAAAGGGGCAATCCCTTGTGTGAAATATCCTTCAATTGCATTGCTATGATTGCCACAGCTTTAGGCTGACAGATGCTTATTTTACAATGTCTGTTCAAGGAAATGGTTGATCCGTGGGCTCATAATTTCATGTGGAGATCTTTGTTTTTTTTGAAAAGGGTTGATTGGCATTAGAGTTTGATCTACACATGTGTCAGGAAGAGCCATCTATTGGCCCTGTTTCTATATATATATATATATATATATATATATATATATATATATATATATATATATATATATATATATATGTATATAAATAGCTATTTGAAAAGGCTTGATTGGCACTAGAATTTGATCAGCCAAATCACAGGGGAGTTCACTTACTCTAAGTTTCACAATTATTTTGCCTATATTAAGAGCTAAACAACACTGCATTTATGAAGAAACATAATATTATACATTGATTCTGTACATGAGTATCAATACAGAAAAACAACATATCCTTGACTGGTCACTGTAATTTGAACTAGGAAAAGTCTACTTAGCATTGATTTGATAGAGAATGATGCTAGCACACAGATAAAATAGGGATGACCATGGCCACTAATGTTACAGGGCAACCCTTTTGAAATAAAAAAATAACAAGCTTTCATAACATTTTAGTTCCTTTTTCAAGCTGATTGCCATGGGCACTAATATCACACCAAAGTCTCTTACAAACACCCTTTGAAGTAACAGAGAATTTATTTCCAAATGTACAGAGTACAACAGTGATAACATATCCATCAGTTACTTCCGACAGCATCAGGTCTCCACGTGCACTGGACACAAAGTCTAAATCCCTTGTGGGGAGGAAGAAGCATATGGTGTGTGAAGATGGACACCACACAGTAAGAGTCACTTTTCACACAATAAAACCAGTATTGTGCATCTCCCTCATAGACCTTGCCCTGTAGAAGTATAATTCAAATTCATGAAGCCTGAAGCACAGCAGGCTACAATGACCGACTACAGGTCACAATGATCTGAAGCAGGAATCGAGCCAGACATCCTTGGTTCAGGGTTCAGTGTCTATGATATTCTCTCTATTTAATACATCTACAGCTTAACAGGGATGCAGGGGGGTTTAGCCTAAGCCTTTGTAAAGCTGTGCTAGTCCTTCAACTAAGAGTTTCTTAAATTTAAGGTGTCACTCACATTTTTACATATAAAGCCAAGTTGTATTATCTGACCACAAAGTCTATATTAGCTTACAGGGTCTTTCTCTGGGCCTGCAGAAAAGCTTCTTTTATACACCAGAAGGCATATAGACCATTGTCATGTTTTATTTTCCTCTCTGTAATATCATTGTCATTAAAGAATGGCAAAGGAGTTGCAGCAGCAACTGTTGCTGAAAGTAAAATCTTTTCTCTTAACTTAAGTGCTGACCTTGTGGCCCCAGAACATTCTTTTTCAGGGACAAGATCGCCAGAAGCTTCATTCTACCTGCTTGGATATACTTACCATGTAAGCAACTCTGCAGAACACATTTTATCAGCCTTCATTTAGCCCAAAAAGACACAGTTGTCTCTATGCCTAATGCAAATATGCTCAACTTTGCAGTGCATTACATTATTCAAAGCTGATGCAAAGTGATCTCTTAAAACTATTTTTAAAAATGTGTGTATGAGAATGCACGTTGTTGCAGGTGTTGATATTTTGAAAAAAATAAAAGAATATTTTCTCTACCTTTTAATCAAATTCCCAGAGTGATGTAAGTCCCAGGGGTTAAGTGACACCACTCCCGGGGTATGATATGATCTAGTTCCCAGAATGATGTCACCCCTGGCCTGCAGCCAGAGTCCCCAACCTTTTTCACCTGTGAGCAACATTCAGAAGTAAAAAGAGTTGGGGAGCAACATAAGAATTAAAAATGTTCCTGGGTGGTGCCAAATAAGGGTTGTGATTGGCTATTGGTAGCCCTTTGTGGATTGACAGCCTACAGGAGGCTTTGTTTGACAGTACACCTGGTTTTTACACAACCAAAACTTGTCTCCAAGCCTGGAATTCAAAAATAAACACCTGCTCTGATGCCACTGAGAGCAAAATCCAAGGGGTATAAAAGAAGCTTTTCTGCAGGCCCAGAGAAAGACCCTGTAAGCTAATGCTTGCATAGGCAGTGGTTCCTATACCTCCCACAATAATTTATGCACAGACTTTGAGGTCAGATAATACAATTTGGCTTTAGATGTAAAAATGTGAGTGACACCTTAAATTTAAGAAACTAATAGTTAGTTGAAGGACTAGCACAGCTTTGCAAAGGCTTAGGCTAAACCAACCAGCATCCCTGTCAAGCTGTAGATGTATTAAATAGAGAAAAGAACTGTATCAGTGTGCAAATGTGATCCTTGTTAAATTGAATTTTTAGAGCTGCTCATCCATGACCAATAGCTTGTGATATATATTGATCAGACAGGCTATGTTTTTGTGGCAATAAGTGGGTGACTTGTTCTAGCAAGCAAGCTGATGTCAGATGGTGTACAACCAGTTTAATGTCAAATGTGTTTTCTCTGTTGGGGAGATGGGGGGAGGAGAAAATGCCAATCCACTCCAATGGTCCCCATGTTCAATTTGCACCAGTAGGCAGGCCATCTGCCCGACAATGTTGACACAGGGAAGATTTTGGCCTGAAAAGGGGAAATCCCATGTGTGACATATCCTTCAATTGCATTGCTACTATTGCCACAGCTTTAGGCTGACAGATGCTTATTTTACAATCTCTGTTCAAGGAAATGGTTGATCTGTGGGCTCATAATTTCATGTGGAGATCTTTGTCAATGCAATTCTGAGTCAGATGAAGATTCTACACATGTGTCAAGAAGAGTCATCTATTGGCCTGTTTTTTATATATATAAATATATATATATATATATATATATATATATATATATATATATATATATATATATATTTGAAAAGGGTTGATTGGCATTAGAGTTTGATCAGCCAAATCACAGGGGAGTCCACTTACTCTAATGATTAAATCGTTTGACAATTATTTTGCCTATATTAAGAGATAAACAACACTATATTTATGAAGAAATATAATATTATACATTGATTCTGTTCATGATTATCAATGCAGAAAAACAACACATCTTTGAATGGTCACTGTCATTTGAACTTGGAAAAGTCTACTTAGCTGTGATTTGCTAGAGAATGATGCTAGCACATGGACAAAATAGGGATTACCATGGGCACTAATATCATACCAAAGTCTCTTACAAACACCTTTTGAAGTAACAGAGAATATATTTCCAAATGTACAGAGTACAACAGTGATAACATATCCATCAGTTACTTCCGACAGCATCAGGTCTCCACGTGCACTGGACACAAAGTCTAAAACCCTTGTGGGGAGGAAGAAGCATATGGTGTGTGAAGATGGACACCACACAATAAGAGTCACTTTTCACACAATAAAACCGGTATTGTGCATCTCCCTCATAGACCTAAGCCCTGTAGAAGTATAATTCAAATTCATGGAGCCTGAAGCACAGCAGGCTACAATGACCAACTGCAGGTCACAATGATCTGAAGCAGGAATCGAGCCAGACATCCTTGGTTCAGGGTTCAGTGCCTATGCTATTCTCTCTGTTTAATACATCTACAGCTTAACAGGGATGCTGGTTGGTTTAGCCTAAGCCTTTGCAAAGCTGTGCTAGTCCTTCAACTAACTCAGTTTCTTAAATTTAAGGTGTCACTCACATTTTTACATCTACAGCCAAGTTGTATTATCTGACCACAAAGTCGCTAAATAAATTATTGGGGGAGGTATAGGAACCACTGCCTACACAAGCATTAGCTTACAGGGTCTTTCTCTGGGCCTGCAGAAAAGCTCATTTTATACACCAGAAGGCATATAGACCATTGTCATGTTTTATTTTCCTCTCTGTAATATCATTGTCATTAAAGAATGGCAAAGGAGTTGCAGCAGCAACTGTTGCTGAAAGTGAAATCTTTTCTCTTAACTTAAGTGCTGACCTTGTGGCCCCAGAACATTCTTTTTCAGTGACAAGATGACCAGAAGCTTCATTCTACCGGCTTGGATATACTTACCATGTAAGCAACTCTGCAGAACACATTTTATCAGCCTTCATTTAGCCCATAAAGACACAGTTATCTCTATGCCTAATGCAAAGATGCTCAACTTTGCAGTGCATTACATTATTCAAAGCTGATGCAAAAGTGATCTCTTAAAACTATTTTTAAAAATGTGTGTATGAGAATACACGTTCTTGCAGGTGTTGATATTTTGAAAAAAATAAAAAAATATTGTCTCTACCTTTTTAATCAAATTCCCAGAGTGATGTCAGTCCCAGGGGTTAAGTGACACCACTCCCGGGGTATGATATGATCTAGTTCCCAGAATGATGTCACCTCTGGCCTGCAGCCAGAGTCCCCAACATTTTTCACCTGTGAGCAACATTCAGAAGTAAAAAGAGTTGGGGAGCAACATAAGCATTAAAAATGTTCCTGGGTTGTGCCAAATAAGGGTTGTGATTGGCTATTGGTAGCCCTATGTGGACTGACAGGAGGCTTTGTTTGACAGTACACCTGGTTTTTACACAACCAAAACTAGTCTCCAAGCCTGGAATTCAAAAATAAGCACCTGCTCTGAGGCCACTGAGAGCAAAATCTAAGGGGTTGGGGAACACATGTTGCTCACAAGCTACTGGTTGGGGATCACTGAGTTATAGGGTTGTTTCCCCAGAAAAGCCCCTGCTGGTAAGGTAGCCAGTCTCAGGGGACATTGGAGGTTAGAGGGTCTGGGAGGGGTAAGGGTCTGGCCAAGCAGACATGCAAAGGTCTCTAGCACATTCTTACTGCTTTATAAAAAAAAAAAAAGGTCCTTTTGGCAAATGCGAAATGAAGTCAGTGTTTTCTCATTTGACTGTTGGCAAGTTCATGCATATTGGGCACTTCTCTGAACTTCTTTCATATTCATTTTCTAACTCCATAGGTTTGGTAATTCACTTTTTAACCGTCTCACTGAAGCTGCTCTGTTTTGCTTCTTTTGCAGGAGGCCACGTCAGCAGAAAACCCTGCTAGCTGCCAGGTCACATTCATAACTGTCTAGAGCAGCCAGCAATCCGCACAGTCCTGGTCTTTTCCCTTCTACAAGCACACAGTGCTCCAAGTCTGGAAATAAACTGCAGCCCAGAATCATGCACACAAACTGATATTTCCATTTCCCATCTAATGTGAAGTTGAACTTCTCCTTGGATTGTGTCGCTATAAGAACCATTTCTGGGCCACACTGAGACGAATGGCATTTCCAATACAAATGTCAGTGCTGACTTTATCTACATCATATTGATCTATAACCCCTATAAAAGTACATGGGCAGAGATCAAGTGCCAAGTTGGTTATACTATACTGAATAAGCAAGACATTTGCTTGTGTGTGGTCCAAAATAAATGCCTTCTTGGTGGCATCTGTCCCTGTATGCAGCCCACAGTTGCCACCATGTCACTGGACACCTTAGCATATGTAACACTGGCTGAGCGTAAAAGGGGTTTGACAAACACAATTTGGCTCCCTATAAGTTAAAGATTTGCTCATTAGCAATAGCACCACTGCCAAATGTAGGAAGGATGGGATGCCATTTTAGTAAATAAAAATAGTAAATAAAAACTAGATAATACAAATATGGCTGCATGGTGTTTGAAACCATCAATGGAACCAACAATGGAAGGAAATTCATGAATCTCTTGCATATGTTCTAGAAACATCTATACTTTGTTAGACATTAATATTTAAACTTTAAAAACATATAATTTAACTTTTAACCAAAGACCTTTGATTCCCAAGGGGCTGTCCAACTGATGGCCAGTGGGCCAAATAGAGGCCCCAAAAGAATGCTGCGGCCCTCAGTATGCCCATTGACTCCATTTACTCTTATGGATTGTTAGGCTATATGTCCACAATATGGAGAAAGCTGAATAGCACTGCCCTAGAAGAGTAGATCACAGGGCCAAATGGCAGCCAGAAAAATCCCTGCTAATATATATATATATATATATATATATATATATATATATATATATATACAGTATATATATATATACACACACACACACCACAGTCAAATCCGCCGGCACTCATGTGTGTGAGAATGATGATGCTTGCGTGCAGTCCATCCATAGATCAAACAAGCCAGAAAGGTCCGCACTCGCAGGTCTTATGTAGAAACAATTGGGTCAGTGAGAAACATCAGTCTCCAATAATAAAATGACCTAATTGTTTCTTCAGACCTGCAAATGCGGACCTTTTTGGCTTGGATCTATATATGAATATATCAACTGGCAGTCATGGAAGCAGTGGCTATCAGGTTTACGGCTTATATGTTATTCCGTACCTGGATTAGAGGCTACAAGGGTGCAGGTATGATCTAGCCGAATAAGCCACCTGGCGGGGTATCGTCTGTTTTTTCTAAGTTTCCCGCATTGGGATAGTAGGAGTTTCTCTGCTTTTATTATTACAAAAGAAGGGGATATAGTACCTGCTATGTTTTTATCTTCACATGTTTGCACGGAGAATTTTGGTATACACTAAACATTTGGTTGTTCTAATCTACAGTATATATAATTGTATAGCGATAACTGTTTATAGTTATTCCTCAAGAGTAGAAATGCACACTATAGAGGATATTAGAGGATCTCTTTTGTCTTTATTTTGCTTCTTTGGACATGTTAATAATAAGTGGCTACTTCAAACATTTGCAGACAAAAGTTATGTCCGACCAAAGCTAGTGACAGTCTCCCTCTGAAAATATATATAATATATAATATATATATATAATACACAGCAAGCTGTCTGATAGATAGCATTGGAAAGAGTTGCAAAACACTTTGAGGCAGATTTACTAAAGGGCGTAGTGGTGATCACTAGCGAAAATTAGCCAATTTACTAACAGGCGTAGAGGACAATTCCGTAGTGAATGAGTACATTGCTAGCAAAGTTTTGTGTAGTTTCGCTAGATGAATTTTCGCTCAGACGAACAATCGTTACTCCGCAAATTCACTAAAATGCGAATTTTAGAGAACGTTACCTCTTTTGTCATAGTTTCCTTCGACCACCTTAGACCTGGTGGCAAACTAATAAGGTGAAGTTACATCCTCCTCGCTTATGTCAGTGACATCATATCCTGTGTGCCAAAGAGTCATACATTTTTTTTAAAAACGCTGGCGTTTATTCATATTTTATTTTTGCCACATTTGCTTTAGGGTGGACTCATGTCTAGGGCATTAGAGGATCTCTTTTGTCTTTATTTTGCTTCTTTGGACATGTTAATAATAAGTGGCTACTTCAAACATTTGCAGACAAAAGTTATGTCCGACCAAAGCTAGTGACAGTCTCCCTCTGAAAATCGTACGATGCATGCAGAGATATTACCCGGAGCCGACAGAAATCTTTTAACCTGTACCATCGACCAAACAAACGAAAAATGTGGGGACTCTCCACACACGGTCCGAAAATCGAGGATTCGTACAATCAGATCTTTGCGTCTATGGCCAGCTTAATAAAGACATATATACGATCTATATGTACCCACCCTATTCAAATTGACCTAATCGTAAAAGTACTAACAAAGTTTCGCTAGGCAGAAACGAACATTAGCGAAAGCTCGATATGAAATGCTCGCTCTGATGAATTTACACTAGCGAAACTTCACCAGCGTTCTGCTGCCGAGACGCAACTTTGCATTTTAGTGAATTAAGCGAATTTGCACATGACGAAGTGGAGAAGTTTGGCAAAGCCTTCGTAGGCGAAAACTTGCCCTTTAGTGAATTTGCCCCTTTGGCTCAATCAGACCAGTCACACAAGGAATCAGATGCCTCTTTAGCCCTAATAAGTCACATGGAAAGAGCTTTCAGCATAAGTATACTCCAGAACTAGGCAATATACCACTCAAGCAATGATCACCCAAAAATGCAATATGACGTACGGTTGGCAAAAATGACTTTGGGTGACCATGGATGGCAATGTCTAGTTACTCACCTAGGTGGACACTCCAGTGGTTACAGCAGGGTCTGGCTAGTAATTAAGAACTGAGTAACCCTCTGTATAAACACCAGCATGACAGGCTTCTCTTGCAATGCAGTAAATAAATACTCAAGGTGAGATATTAGGGAACATATAAACCTTTGGAAGTTGGTTAAAAGACTTCTGTCTTACGTTCCAGTAATAAAATAAGAACGTTTTGCATAGTTTTCTACTCCCTAAAGGCTAACAACATTTTTCAAAGATAATTTCCTTTTAAAGCCGCAGTTCTAGCAGTTTAAATATTCGCGGAAAATAATTAGGCAATTATCTATAACTGAGTACAATTTCTTCCAGGATCCAAGCAACTTTATAGACAGCATGGCAGTTACTTACTGAATGTACTTTTTACACTATACATGCACACACATGTTTAACTAATACACATCAGGCCAGTCTAAAGGAAGTCATTAATCATCCAGCAGAATGAGCCATGTGGAGACCACTTAGATATCAAGGATCAGCTCTAAACTAACACTCTTCCGAGCACCAAAGGCATTATTAGTATGGAACAATTGTTACTTGAACTCTCAAAGGCAAACAAATTGCTGTTCCAAAATGAGATGATATTATATATATATAATTGTATTGTAAGCTGGGAAGCAAATTTCTGTGTATTTTATCCACAATGCAGCACTTGTTACAGTGACTGGTACTACCAGTCTGCTTTTGCAAACCATTAAATGCCAATTATTTATTTTTGGAACAAAGAAAATTTGTGCCAAGAGAAACCCAGACAGGCCAGTTTGTAAAACACAAGATAAGAGGTTAAAAACATAACTCAAGATAGATAAAAATAGCTGTGAGTCTGAAGTGGTACAGGGTGGTAGCTTTAAATAAAATTAACTTTTTAAGGTGGAATGCAAGACTTTTCCTCTAGGCACAGATATAATTACAATAAGGTTCCTCACATTTCCAGAGAAAAACAGATACAAGCCAATGTTTAGCTTCATCTAGATTATATTCCATAGATTATTTTACAGAAACTCAAATAGCCACAACTTTAGGAATCCTTTATGGAATCTGAGTCACATTAATTCACGCTAAATTATTTCCTTAATTTTTTTTTAACTGCATAACAATAGGAGTAACAGAAAATAGAGACATTTTGTAATTGGTTTGGCATTAGATAGAAAATAGGAAACAACATTTTAAAAATATTAATTATTTGCTTGAAATGGAGTAAATGGGAGATGGCTTAAATTGGAGCTTTCTCGATAATGGGTTTATGGATAAAATATCCTATACTTGTGCTTTTATATGGATTTTTAATAAAATGCATGTTGTACTATTTTTTTATCTTTTCCTTATGATAATCTTAGCAGAGCTTTTAAGAAAATGCCTTTAAAACACATTATAACATCAGTAAAATTGTTTATGTCTCCCATAGGCACCTTAACCCCCAATAAAGCTGTGCAATGGGAACGTTTTCATGCGTTCCTCTCTATTTTTACAATGTTAGTCCTATTCAGCTAGAATAGAATATATGGTTAAATGTTGTGTTGTACTCATAAATGGAGTGTTTTACAGGAATCTGTTTTTATAGATTGTGCTAGTTATCTCATGCAAGTGTGAGGGAAAGCTTTTCAGCCGCCTGAGGAAAATCTGACAGTGTTTCTATTAACCAAAAGTACATGTAAATAATCATAAATATGCTTAATATATGTGACAATTTCACTTGTAAAAATTTAAAGAAGACTGGCCCAATAACAGCACAGTTATGTAGGTATCTTGATCTAATCACTGCATATTATCATGAAGGTGCTTCTATAGACTATAGATTTTCCAATTCCAAAAAACATTGCCTTTGCCTTAATATACCAAATGGAACCATGACAATGTGTTCATCTTCACTGCCCCATAAGAGCAAATAAATATATATTCCCCTTAACTGCTATCACTACAGCTACCAGAAAGTGTTCTACACCAGGGGCTACCAGCATATAAATGAGTCCAATCTAAAGGTCTCCATCAACCAATCAATCAGTGCTTTTTTATATACACACACTCAGCTGCTACTTACAAAATTTAATTTTGGAAGAAATAACGTGAAATATAGTCCTACTCACCACTCAAGCTCAAGTTTGGGCTTAATGCATGCTGATAAATAAAAAAGTAATATTGTCGATTTTGGCAGGAACAGGATATAAGTAAGATTTTTGAGAGCAGAAATTAAGCAGGAATCAGGTTGGTAGAATGTATAACTGGCAGGAGGACTTAGAAACTGAAAGACAGCCTTGGAAAAACAAAGAAGGAAAGTGAAAAAATTCCTGAATCAGACATGGCACACTTAAGTGGACTTGACTGGAAGGGAATAACTAGGTTATAAAATGGAAAGTATGTCCTATTTCAAAGAAGTGTTTTTAATTACCCCTAACTACACAGCAAAATATAAAGGTTTAGTTTATTGTGTGCAAAGACATTCCTTGAGCTGGAGCTTCTCACAACACATAGAGAGAGAGAGAGAGAGAACAGCATTTATAACCACTGTACTGTTCTGCATTTCAAAGAGACAAACCAAAAACGAATATTATTCCGATTTTATGCCTTGAGAGGGTCAAGAAAACAATTCAGGCACACGACAGGTAACTAGATTTAGTCATAGAGAGGCAGTGCCTGAAGGGCATAATAGACAGAAACAGAAAAAAAAACAATATTGAGTTCTAGAGATTCCGCGCCTGAAAGTAGCTACTGTAAGGGGCAGATTTATCAAGGGTCGAAGAGAATTAGAGGGAATTTTCAAAAATTTCTAAATTCAAAGTAATTTTTTGGATACTTCGACCACTGAATAGGATACTATGACTTCGAATTCGATTCAAAGTAAAATAGTTTGAATATTCGACCATTCGATAATCAAAGTACTGCCTCTTGACTTCAATACTTCGCCAAATTAAACCTGCCGAAGTGCTATGTTAGCCTATGGGGACCTTCTAGAGCAGTTTTCTACGTTTTTTGAAGTCGAAGAAAAATCGTTCGATCGATGGATGAAATCCTTCGAATCGTTCGATTCGTAGTATTTCATCGTTCGATCTAACAATTTTACTTCGACCGCAAAATGTTCAAATTCGGTGAAAAAGACTTTGACTTCGATATTCGAAGTCGAAGTAAAGCCATTCGATGATCAAATTTCGATGTATTTATCACTTCAAAATTCGACCCTTGATGAATCTGCCCCTAACCGTACCAAAACAGTTAACAGCATTCAGCTTTAGTGAGTTTGGGCCTGAAGGCAGTTAGTTTACCAGATAGAGAAAGGAGACCTTTAATGGCTTTCAGTTGCAGAGGGCTTTATATAAAAAAAAAAGCTATATTAAAAAGCCCAGCAACGCAAAATGTAGCTTAATCCAAATGTAGGAAGTAGAAAATAGATTTTAGGATTATTATCACGTTTTATTTAAAACAAATAACACAAAACACTGTATTATTAATTTCAGCATGGGCAGTTGCTTGGGCAGTGACCGGTGTCCCTAAAAGGCAGGAATTTTAAACTTGCATTACTATGAAAAATATATCCATTTACTCCCATTGATGCCCTGTTCCTTAGGGCGTGGTATAACAGGTGCCCCTTTTTGCACCCCCTAAAAGGGGCACCTGTTATACCATGCCCAAAAGGAACTGGGCATAAAACCATTAAATAAGATAACTCCTTTGATATTATTGTTAATTCTGGCAGTGTATTTTTATCAATATATATTTCCAAAGGAATTGGCACAATATTAAAAATCTTTTTTCAATATAATATTTGCTGAAATCGCACAAATAGAGAAACTTGTTTTTTCATACGGGTATTATCTATAAATGTGTAAAGTAAGTCTTTTTTAAAAAATATAGTATTCAGCACAAAATTAATAAGACTTAGGCAAAAGATGAATCAGGGAGATTTCAGTTTTGTGAAGATATGATTATAGGAGAGAAAGAGGCTTACACAGCTTCAGGTTTCTTACCTGGAATGCACTGCAGAGTTCCATCTTCTGCCCTTATTGTGAAGGTTTCTCCTGGGTTAACCTGAACTAGAATGACCTGTCAAAATAAGATAACAGTGGTTCAAAACAATGTGCACAGTCTTTCCCATAAGGGTTTTTGACCTTATTTGCTAACAAATGTCCTTTGGTGCTGAGCTCCAACTCAAATATGACACTATAAATGGCCCTGTCATCTTTTTATTTAATAAAAACACATGGTATAAAGGCTAAAGGAACCAACAAGTAAAATAATTGTGTGATGAATTAATACAAGATATCCTACCATATTTCAACTTTATGTTGTGCCTAAAAACTGCTTGCTGTCAAATATGCTACTTTCTAGAACTAGTTAATAACTTCTTTTATACCATCTCTAATTTTAAATAGAGATGTCGCGAACTGTTCGCCGGCGAACTTGTTCGCGCGAACATCGGGTGTTCGCGCTCGCCGGAAGTTCGCGAACGTCGCGCGACGTTCGCCATTTTGGGTTCGCCATTGTTGGCGCTTTTTTTTGCCCTCTCACCCCAGACCAGCAGGTACATGGCAGCCAATCAGGAAGCTCTCCCTTGGACCACTCCCCTTCCCTATAAAAACCGAAGCCCTGCAGCTTTTTTTCACTCTGCCTGTGTGTGCTGAAGAGATAGTGTAGGGAGAGAGCTGCTGCCTGTTAGTGATTTCAGGGACAGTTGAAAGTTTGCTGGCTAGTAATCGTTTTGATACTGCTCTGTTATTGGAGGGACAGAAGTCTGCAGGGGTTTGAGGGACATTTAAGCTTAGGTAGCTTTGCTGGCTAGTAATCTACCTTCTACTGCAGTGCTCTGTATGTAGCTGCAGTGGGCAGCTGTCCTGCTTCTGATCTCATCTGCTGACTGCTGCAATAGCAATAGTCCTTGTAAGGACTGCTTTTATTTATTTTTTTGTTGTTTTACTACTACTACTACTACTACTACTACTACTACTACTACTACTACTATAAGAGCCCAGTGCTATTAGTCTAGCAGTGTTGGGGAGTGGGACTGGTGTGCTAATCTGCTGCTCCTAGTAGTTCAGCAGCACCAACTTTAATTTTTTTTTTTTAATATTCATTCTTTTTTTATTTAACTTTTTTTTTATTTTACTACCGCTGTAGTAGTGTATAAGTTGACCTTTTAGGCATTATTTGCCCTGTAGGCATTTTTTGCCCAGTGTGTTATTCAACCAACTGCTATCTAGCTGTGTGCCCGTGTTCACATTCTGTCTAAATATCCATAATATTACCGTCTCCAGAAAAAACACCGGAGTGACTTTTTTCAAGCAGCCATAATAAATTTTACGTAATCCGTATCCATCGCTGTAGTAGTGTATAAGTTGACCTTTTAGGCATTATTTGCCCTGTAGGCATTTTTTGCCCAGTGTGTTATTCAACCAACTGCTATCTAGCTGTGTGCCCGTGTTCACATTCTGTCTAAATATCCATAATATTACCGTCTCCAGAAAAAACACCGGAGTGACTTTTTTCAAGCAGCCATAATAAATTTTACGTAATCCGTATCCATCGCTGTAGTAGTGTATAAGTTGACCTTTTAGGCATTATTTGCCCTGTAGGCATTTTTTGCCCAGTGTGTTATTCAACCAACTGCTATCTAGCTGTGTGCCCGTGTTCACATTCTGTCTAAATATCCATAATATTACCGTCTCCAGAAAAAACACCGGAGTGACTTTTTTCAAGCAGCCATAATAAATTTTACGTAATCCGTATCCCTCGCTGTAGTAGTGTATAAGTTGACCTTGTAGGCATTATTTGCCCTGTAGGCATTTTTTGCCCAGTGTGTTATTCAACCAACTGCTATCTAGCTGTGTGCCCGTGTTCACATTCTGTCTAAATATCCATAATATTACCGTCTCCAGAAAAAACACCGGAGTGACTTTTTTTCAAGCAGCATTCTTATATTTTACGTAATCCGTATCCACCGCTGTGTATACGTTGACCTTGTAGGCATTATTTGCCCTGTAGGCATTTTTTGCCCAGTGTGTTATTCAACCAACTGCTATCTAGCTGTGTGCCCGTGTTCACATTCTGTCTAAATATCCATAATATTACCGTCTCCAGAAAAAACACCGGAGTGACTTTTTTTCAAGCAGCATTCTTATATTTTACGTAATCCGTATCCACCGCTGTGTATACGTTGACCTTGTAGGCATTATTTGCCCTGTAGGCATTTTTTGCCCAGTGTGTTATTCAACCAACTGCTATCTAGCTGTGTGCCCGTGTTCACATTCTGTCTAAATATCCATAATATTACCGTCTCCAGAAAAAACACCGGAGTGACTTTTTTTCAAGCAGCATTCTTATATTTTACGTAATCCGTATCCACCGCTGTGTATACGTTGACCTTGTAGGCATTATTTGCCCTGTAGGCATTTTTTGCCCAGTGTGTTATTCAACCAACTGCTATCTAGCTGTGTGACCGTGTTCACATTCTGTCTAAATATCCATAATATTACCGTCTCCAGAAAAAACACCGGAGTGACTTTTTTTCAAGCAGCATTCTTATATTTTACGTAATCCGTATCCACCGCTGTGTATACGTTGACCTTGTAGGCATTATTTGCACAGTGTTTTCTTCAAACCGCCATCTAGCTGTGTGAGCTTGTTCACATTTTGTCTAAATATTGATAATATTATCGTCTCTAGAAAAACCACTTGAGTTACTTTTTTTCAAGCAGCATTCATATATTTTACGTAATCCGTATCCACCGCTGTAGTAGTGTATACGTTGATCTTGTAGGCATTATTTGCACACTGTTTTCTTCAAACTGCCATCTAGCTGTGTGTATTATCGTTTCCAGAAAAACCAACTGAGTTTTTGTTGTTGTTGTTTTTTTAAAAATAATGCCAGGCAAAGGCAGGCCGCCACGCAGAGGCCGTGCTAGGGGCCGTGCTGCTATGCAATCCTGTGGCCCTAGCAAATTGCCCAGTTTTAAAAAGCCAATGACCCTGAACTCCCAAAATGCTGAAGAGGTAGTTGACTGGCTTACACAGCACACCCCATCCTCTACCGTTTCTAACTTTACCACAACATCCTCCTCATCCTCCACTGCTATGGCCACCCCACGTAACACTTCCTCCACCACCGGTGCCCCATCTTCACTGGAGTCAGAGGAGTTATTTTCCCATGAGTTTCTTGAACTGAGTAATGCGCAACCATTATTGGCAGAAGAAGATGAAGGAGATGAGGACGTTACACCAGATTTAATTCTGGCAGAGAACACGACAGAGATGGACATAATGATGAGTGATGAGGAGGAGGAGGAGGTCCCCGCTGCTGCTTCCTTCTGTGATGTGTCAGAAGAAATTGATGCATCTGAGGAGAATGATGATGAGGAGATTGATGTTTTGTGGGTGCCTAGTAGAAGAGAGCAAGAGGAGGGTAGTTCAGATGGAGAGACGGAGAGTCAGAGAGGCAGTAGGAGAATAAGACTTAGAAGAAGCAGGGAGGCCAGCCCGCAGGGATCAGTAGGGCAACAACATGTATCGGCACCTGTGTTCAGCCGGCCAACGCACCCGCCATTGCCGCCAATGCCGCCAACTTCTACTGTTACCGCCAGATCGCAGACTTCCAAAAAGTCAGCAGTGTGGCATTTTTTTAATGTGTGTGCCTCTGACAAAAGCATTGTAATTTGCAATGAGTGCAGTCAGAAACTGAGCCTTGGTAAGCCCAACAGCCACATAGGTACAACTTCTATGCGAAGGCACATGAGCGGCAAGCACAAAGCACTTTGGGAGCAACACCTCAAAGGCAACAGGCAAACTAAAAGTCACACTCCTTCTGGTCCAGCATCTTACTGCTCTACCTCTGCTCTCCTTGACCCATCTGAACCACCCTCCACTCCGCCTTCCACCTTGACCACCTGTTCCCATTCCCAGTCATCTGCCACCAGCCAAGTTTCTGTGAAGGCCATGTTTGAGCGTAAGAAGCCAATGTCTGACTGTCACCCCCTTGCCCGGCGTCTGACAGCTGGCTTGTCTGCACTCTTAGCCCGCCAGCTTTTACCATACCAGCTGGTGGACTCTGAGGCCTTCCGCAAATTTGTAGCAATTGGGACACCGCAGTGGAAGGTACCCAGCCGCAATTTTTTTTCTAAAAAGGGAATACCACACCTGTACCAACATGTGCAGAGCCAAGTTACCGCATCTCTGTCACTTAGTGTTGGGCCAAAGGTCCATATGACTACTGACGCATGGTCCTCCAAGCATGGTCAGGGCAGGTATGTCACCTACACTGCCCACTGGGTGAACTTGGTAATGGCTGGGAATGGGAAGCAGGGAATGGGTAGCTCAACAACAACAACAACAGTGGAGTTGGTGTCACCGCCACGGATTGCACGCGGTTCTGCCACCACCTCTACTCCTCCATCGCTCTCTACCTCGTCTTCTTCCTCTTCTTCTTCTTACTCTGCTGCTGGGTCCTCCTTCTCCTCCTCCACACCTGTGCACCCCCAGCTCCCCCTAGGCTATTCGACGTGCCAGGTACGCCGTTGTCACGCTGTCTTGGGGATGACGTGCCTGGAAAGCAAAAACCATACCGGATCTGTACTCCTGTCATCTCTGCAGTCACAGGCCGATCGGTGGCTGACCCCACACCAACTGCAGATCGGAAAAGTGGTGTGTGACAATGGAAGCAATCTGTTGGCAGCGTTGAGACTGGGAAATTTAACACATGTGCCCTGCATGGCACATGTGTTAAATTTAATAGTCCAACGTTTTGTCTCCAAGTACCCAGGATTCCAGGACGTTCTCACCCAGTCCAGAAAGGTGTCGGCCCATTTCAGACGTTCCTACACAGCCATGGCACGCCTTGCTGACATTCAGCAGCGCTACAACATGCCAGTCAGGCGTTTGATTTCTGACAGCCAGACTCGCTGGAATTCAACGCTCCTTATGTTGGAACGTCTGCTGCAACAACAAAGGGCCGTCAACGAGTACCTTTTTGAACTGGGTGGTAGGACTGGATCTGCAGAGCTGGGGATTTTTTTCCCCCGTTACTGGGTGCTTATGCGCGATGCCTGCAGGCTCATGCGACCTTTTGAAGAGGTGACAAATATGGTCAGTCGCACCGAAGGCACCATCAGCGACCTAATACCCTTCGCTTTCTTCCTGGAGCGTGCCGTGCGACGAGTGACAGATGAGGCTGTAGACCAGCGTGACGAGGAGCTGGAAGCGCACGATTTATGGTCGCAATCACCAGAACGAACCCAGGCACCTGCTGCAACGCAGGGAGAGGTGCCAGAAGTGGAGTCAGAGGAGGAAGGTGGCTTTGTGGAGGAGGAGGAGGAGGACCAACAGGAGCAGGCTTCCCAGGGGGCTAGTGGTGACCTTTTGGGGACCCCTGGTCTTGTACGTGGCTGGGGGGAGGAGACCGTGGATGATGCAGTCCTTGATAATGAGGAAGCGGAGATGGATAGCTCTGCATCCAACCTTGTGAGAATGGGGTCTTTCATGCTGGCATGCCTGTTGAAGGACCCCCGTATCAAGAGGCTTAAGGAGAAGGACCTGTACTGGGTCGCAACGCTACTAGACCCTCGGTACAAGCATAAAGTGTCAGAAATGTTACCAACATACCACAAGTCCGAAAAGATGCGGCATTTACAAACCAGCCTGCAAAACATGTTGTACAATGCTTTTAAGGGTGATGTCACTTCAGGAACTCATCAACATTCCAGGGGCAGAGGTGCCAGTAATCCTGCCACGAGCACACCTGCAAGGACAAAGCCCTTTGGCCGGTCTGTAACGTCAGACATGCAAATGTTTTTCTGTCCAAGGCAGCGCCACAACCCTTCGGGATCCACCCTCAAAGAACGCCTCGACCGGCAGGTAGCGGACTACCTGGCATTAACTGCAGATATCGACACTCTGAGGAGCGATGAACCCCTGGACTACTGGGTGCGCAGGCTTGATCTGTGGCCAGAGCTGTCACAATTTGCCATGAACCTCTTGTCTTGCCCAGCCTCAAGTGTGCTCTCAGAAAGGACCTTCAGTGCAGCAGGAGGGATTGTAACTGAGAAGAGAACTCGCCTAGGTCACAAAAGTGTCGATTACCTGACCTTTATTAAAATGAATGAGGGGTGGATCTCGGAGGGTTACTGCACGCCGGAAGACTTGTTCTGACTTCTATGCAGCTGTCCTTCTCTTCAAGCCTCATGACTCCACACACAGCTGTCCTTTAGCGTCCTCCTCCCTCCGCCACCGTTACAAACTAGGGTGCAAACCCTACTGGTTTAATTTTTTCTGGCCTCTGTGCTTCAGTGGCTGCAACCAAAAAAACTGGGCAAACAATGTCTACAAGGTCAACGTATGGCGAAAAATGACTATTTTCAGCATTTATATGGCATATTTTTTCTGGCAACTGTGCTTCAGTGGCTGCGTCCAAAAAAATGCATATTTTCTGCATTTATATGGCATAATTTTTCTGGCCTCTGTGCTTCAGTGGCTGCAACCAAAAAAATGCATATTTTCTGCATTTATATGGCATAATTTTTCTGGCCTCTGTGCTTCAGTGGCTGCAACCAAAAAAATGCATATTTTCTGCATTTATATGGCATAATTTTTCTGGCCTCTGTGCTTCAGTGGCTGCAACCAAAAAAATTTATATTTTCAGCATTTATATGGCATAATTTTTCTGGCAACTGTGCTTCAGTGGCTGCGACCAAAAAAATGACTATTTTCAGCATTTCTATGGCATATTTTTTCTGGCCTCTGTGCTTGAGTGGCTGCGGCCAAAAAAACTGGGCAAACAATGCCTACAAGGTCAACGTCGTTGACCTTGTAGGCATTGTTTGCCCAGTTTTTTTGGCCGCAGCCACTCAAGCACAGAGGCCAGAAAAAATATGCCATAGAAATGCTGAAAATAGTCATTTTTTGCCATACCTTGACTCAACGTATATGGCAAAAAATTTATATTTTCAGCATTTATATGGCATATTTTTTCTGGCAACTGTGCTTCAGTGGCTGCGACCAAGAAAACTGGGCAAACAATGCCTACAAGGTCAACGTATGGCAAAAAATGACTATTTTCAGCATTTATATGGCATATTTTTTCTGGCCTCTGTGCTTCAGTGGCTGCAACCAAAAAAATTTATATTTTCAGCATTTATATGGCATAATTTTTCTGGCCTCTGTGCTTCAGTGGCTGCAACCAAAAAAATTTATATTTTCAGCATTTATATGGCATATTTTTTCTGGCAACTGTGCTTCAGTGGCTGCGTCCAAAAAAACTGGGCAAACAATGTCTACAAGGTCAACGTATGGCGAAAAATGACTATTTTCAGCATTTATATGGCATATTTTTTCTGGCAACTGTGCTTCAGTGGCTGCGTCCAAAAAAACTGGGCAAACAATGCCTACAAGGTCAACGTATGGCAGTTGTTTAAAGAGAACAGTAGATTACTAGCCAGCAAAGCTACCTAAGCTAAAATGTCCCTCAAATCCCTGCAGACTTCTGTCCCTCCAATACAGAGCAGTATCACGCAGATTACTAGCCAGCAAACTTACTATCATCTGTCCCTGAAATCACTAACAGCTCTCGCCCTACACTATCTCTTCCAAGCACACACAGGCAGATTTTTCAGATACATTTTTGCCCTTGATCCCCCTCTGGCATGCCACTGTCCAGGTCGTTGCACCCTTTAAACAACTTTAAAATCATTTTTCTGGCCAGAAATGTCTTTTGTAGATGTTAAAGTTCGCCTTCCCATTGAAGTCTATGGGGTTCGCGAACCGTTCGCGAACCGCTCGCAATTTTGCGCAAGTTCGCGAATATGTTCGCGAACTTTTTTTCCGACGTTCGCTACATCCCTAATTTTAAATGTATTTGATTAACTCCTGCCTTTGCCACTCATATACTATACCAGTAAAATCGACATTATAATTTATGACATTTTATGACATTTTACAGTTAACAGTGTTCTTGGTGTTAGCCAGGAACAACAACACTATGCAAAAAGACAAAGTAAAAGACAAATAAATGTAATATTGGCTTGGTGTACAGTATATATATTTATATATATATATATATATATATATATATATATATATATATATATATATATATATATATTCTTTATAGAGCTTCACAATATTACTGTAGGAGAATGTGAGGGAGCCGAGAAACGTTTATACCCATTATGGTTTCCTAGATACTCTCCAAGGACGTTTCCTGGTTTTGACTCTTTGTCCCACTAAATGTTTGTCCATGGGAAGAATTTCTGTGGATTTTAAGGCTAACCAACTTCACATAAAATTAAGTATGATTTTAGATCCAGAAATCAGTCCAAATAGTTTCTTCACAAGCTGTAAACCGCGGCTGGGAACCCCAAATGCTTGGCTGGTACCGTGACTCCTCATGAGATGTTTTGGGGTGAATCATTATTCTTCATTATTAGCATTTTAGTTGCAAAATATATTTAACAGACAATTTCCCCAAAACCTAAAAGCCATATATTTATAATATTTAGTATAATAGGCATACCCAAACAAAATAATGACAAAGTAGACAGATAGTTTAATTGTGCAGCTTATCTCAACACAGTACGAAATGCTGCAGAGAGAGAAACCATTCACTACGAGAGAAAAAAAAGATTATCATATTTTACTATGCACGTAATATACTGCTCTAGTTGTATAATAAGAAACAGTATCAATAGAAGAGTTATGTTTCTGATTTTAAAAAAAATCCCCAAAACCGATATAAACAAACCCTTCCATAAAGAGACTTCTTATAACCTTAACAAGCCAACACAGAAAGATGTGTTGAATAGTGTGGCTTTTTCTAACTTTTACCTTTGCTACTTACTATAGTCAGAACAAACATTTGTAGACGGAAATGCCTTGTCCAAAGCCAATGTAAGGAACCAATTACCTATTGCTTTTTCCATAGTCACCATATTTAATAAGTGGAATCCAATTTTCCTAGCCTCCTCATTTCAAAGACTTTCTTCAGAAAGATGAACATCTGCTAAGAACCTGTGTAAACAATTACAGTCTAAATATCTTTGCCTAAACAAGATTTACAAGCCCTGGAAAATCTAAGATAAGATATCAAATCCTAGCAACCCCATTTACACACAAATACAAATATATTTTTTTAACTACAATGACTCTACCTAAGTCTTTAAGCACCCTCTCTAGTACTTACTCTCCATATGTTATTAAAGTATTTATAATTATTAGCACCTATTTATAAAGCGCCAACAAATTTTGCTTTATGTACAAAATATGGGTGTATACACTGAAAATAGATTACATACAAAAAACAACAACCACTACAAGAGGAAAAGGGGGCCCTTGTCCAAAAGAGCTTTTTTTTAACCTCTCCCTAACCCTACCTATTAAAAACATAAACTATCTTGTTATTTTAATCTCCTTTAAAGTCTGATATCAATGCCAAGGGATAAGGTAATAAGAAAGTGGAAACTAGACAATCTAATAGTCACTAAAGACAGGTATGAGCTGACATCTCACCCACAAAACAAAATCTGGTAGTGCTAATAGCGCATTGTAATTTCCACCAGTTAGGGGTAAATCCACACTGGGAATTTTGGGGAGATTTTGGTCACCTGGCGACTAATCGCCTCGTTTTTGCGACGATCAATCTACCCAAACGCCTTCCCTGACTCTGCGCCGGAAGTGTACTTCTTCAACCTTGCATGTCTTCTTACAGCAAACAACTCAAGCATTTCTCACTACTAATACTGCTTGATCTCTCAGCCGCATTTGACACTGTAGATCACCCTCTCCTCCTCCAGTCCCTCCAGTCACTTGGCCTTCGTGACACAGCCCTGTCCTGGTTCTCTTCTTACATCACCAATCGTTCCTTCAGTGTCTCCTACAATGGAGTATCATCTTCTCCCCTACCTCTTTCTGTTGGAGTTCCTCAAGGCTCTGTCCTGGGACCATTACTATTCTCCCTCTATACTTCCTCCCTTGGCAAATTAATAAATTCGTATGGTTTCCACTACCACCTCTATGGTGACGATACTCAGATCTATCTCTCATCTCCTGATCTCAACCCAGAACTCCTAACTCGCGTCTCCTGCCTGTCTGCTATCTCTACCTGGATGTCGCAATGCTACCTTAAATTAAACCTCTCTAAAACTGAAATGGTTCTCTTTCCTCCAACTAACACCACTAGCATCCCTGAAGTATCCATCATAGTTAACAATTCCACTATCACCCCCTCTCCCCAGGCCCGGTGCCTTGGGGTTATCCTAGATTCTGCCCTGTCATTCACTCCTCATATCCAGTCACTTATTAAATCATGTCACTTCCACCTAAGGAACATATCCAAAATACGATCATTTATCACCCAAGACGCTGCCAAAATTCTTATTCACTCTCTCATCATATCGCGTCTAGACTACTGTAACTCTCTCTTAATTGGCCTCCCCCTCCAGAGACTGTCACCTCTCCAGTCCATAATGAACACTGCTGCGAGGCTCATACACCTCAGCAACCGCTCCTCCTCTGCCTCGCCATTCTGTCAATCCCTGCACTGGCTTCCATTACCTTTCAGAATCAAATTCAAATTAATGACACTGACTTTCAAAGCACTTCATAACTCTGCCCCACCCTACATCTCTGAACTCATCTCTATATACTCACCCACTCACTTACTACGCTCATCCGCTGACCTACTACTCAACTCTTCTCTCATTACCTCCTCACATGCTCGCATTCAAGACTTTGCAAGGGCTGCACCCCTCCTCTGGAACGCTCTCCCACGGTCTGTCCGACTTTCTCCCAACCTTTCTGCTTTCAAGAAATCTCTGAAAACGCACTTCTTTCGAGAAGCCTACCCTCACTCTGCTTAACTACCAAACGCAACACCACATACAATACCACATTTCTCACCCACTTAATTCGATCTTGCCCACTCCCACACCTTGTGTATTACTCCCTTCCCTTTAGACTGTATGCCTATGCATATGGCCTTCCTCACCTTTTTGTACCTATATTGATTGTGATGTTTGTTACTCCATATATTCTATGTATGTAATTCATGTGATGTAGTTGTATAATCACATTTACTTTACAGTGCTACGCAATATGTTGGCGCTATATAAACACATGTTAATAATAATGTTAATAATAGTTGTCAGTAATGCATTGTGAACTGATGACTCATGCTGGAATGTTTGTAATGCAATGCTGCAATCTGAGCTAATGAGATCTTTCAGCAACTCACAGCATGAGTGTGTTGGTTGTACCCAATAGAAAAAGTTAACTTGAAGAATTCACAAATAAATCCTTCAATATCTAAACTGTAAGAAAAAATAATAAAGAATATTTGTAAATCAGATTTATAATACATCCAATGGCTTTCAGTAAATTTATTTTTTATATTACCAATAGTTTCCCTTTAACTTACCTAGCTTCTGACAACAGACGGGGACTTTTGTTTAAATATTAAAGGATTAATGTTATAAAAGGTGCAAGCTGTGCTACTGGTCTAGCAACCCATAGCAAACAATCCAATCAGTAGTACTATTAGTCTTTATTAGTCTGCTTTTTAAGAAAAAAGAAACTCTGGGCAAACGCTCATTTTGTTTATTGTATCCCCTTGAAGTTAATGTTGATCAGTTTGTAACTGTCATTTTTTTTGTACTTTACCAAGTAAATGGTTTAACTCTGTTTTTCTTCTCTCTGTGATTTTATTTGTATGCTGGGAGATCTTCCAGACACTTAAGAAGAACACATAATTGAAGATCATTTGATACATCTGGGCAGTTTTTCTCTAATATTTTCCTTGCACAACATTTATATTTTAGATTTAACACTATTTCACTTAAAAAGTACTAGTATTAAAATGTAGTTAGGCTATAGAGGTGAAGGTATAAATCAACAGTGTTTGCTTTACTATATGTATATTTTATATATATGTTATCTTTTATTATAGGTTACCAGGAAACCTTCGAACTTGTCCTTGCTATGGAAAGTGCTATGTATGGCTCTGCTTGATTTCAGAACCATTTTTAAAATTCATCATCCATAGGTAGCTAAGGTACTACCATTCTGGCCTCTTTGAATTGGATAATAAACACATTAGGAGCTGAGTAGCAGTTAATATATAGCCTGGTGTTATCCTGTCAGTGAGACAATGGGCACAGCATATGTTCTTTATAGTGGAACTTTATCTGTGACAGTATACACTACCAAAGATGCAGAATAAGCAAATGATTTGCTCCTTCCCTGTGAAACTTACAAGCCAACTAGGGAAGTGCTTTTCAATGGCAGACTGGGCCACCCAGAAATTTTCTGGCCCCCCCTGG
Source organism: Xenopus petersii (assembly GCA_038501925.1). Classification (NCBI taxonomy): domain Eukaryota; kingdom Metazoa; phylum Chordata; class Amphibia; order Anura; family Pipidae; genus Xenopus; species Xenopus petersii. The sequence goes on along the minus strand of CM076681.1, from coordinate 46,497,369 downwards.
TACCTGCCCACCCCAGATCCTTCCCTCAAGCTCCACCCCAGTTCCCGCCCACCCCACACCACAGTAAAAAGTCCACACAGACACCAGCGCTCAAATCAGTAAACCCCCTCACTCACAAGTTATACAAAGCCATTAGTGGTCAGGGCCCCCCTATAAGTAAAAAACTAATTACACCAGGGCCCCCCATTACAGTTTTTACAAAGACATTGGTGGTTAGGGGCCCAATAGAATATTTTAAAAAATCATTGGTGATTAGGGGTTCAATAAAAAAAAAATTGGTGTTCAGTGGAACTTACCATAGGTTCTTCTTCAGCTTCTTCGGTTTCCTTCGGCTCCTTTCGTGGCTTTGGGTCTTTTTGCGACTTCAGAACTTCAACTTCGGGCCTTTTCGTGGCTTTAGGTCTTCAGCGCATCTTTGGGCCTTTTCGGCGCGACTTCAGGTCTTCAGTGTGGCTTTGGGTCATTTCAGTGCAGCTTCGGGTCTTTTCATCGTGGCTTTGTGTCTTTGGCGTGGCTTTCCTGTTTTCTGGCGTGGCTACGGGTCTTCGACGTGGCTTTGGATATATTCGGCGTGGCTTCGGGTCTTTTCAGTGCAGCTTTGGGTCTTTTAAGTGGGGCTTTGCGTCTTTGGCGTGGCTTCGGGTTTTCCGGCGTGGCTATGGGTCTTCAACATGGCTTTGGATATATTCGACGTGGCTTCACGTATATTCGTTGTGGGTCTTTTCAGCGTGGCTTCGGGTTGCAGCAAAAGCGGGGCCACACTTTAGGCCTGGTAAAGCTGTAACCCCTGTGCCCCCCTGATGGCAGAAGTTATAGACAGACAGCTGAAGGGAAGAGATACATCGGGTCTCTAAGGTTGCAATAAAAAGTGGACTGGGATTTGTAGTAAAAATGCATTCCAAAGAAGTGGGCAATAATTGTGAAGATCGGCACATGGAAGAATCTTTGCAGCCCCCATATCAGTTACTAAAATGTGCACCACATGCAGTACCTTATATGTGGACTGCAGCAGATTCATCTTAATTTTGCATTATACCTCCCAAAAGTCCAGTTTGTCTTGTAGAAAAGGGTGTGACTATTGAGAAATAGGTGTGGCTATGGTTGATCCATTGGTGTGGTCTGAGTAGGCAGGGTCATTGAAACATGTATTTTACGGAAGTGTCACTGTTTGAATGTATATCTATACTTAAAGGGAAAAGTTGGAAGGTAACAAACATATTCTTTCATTAGAGTTGTGTTAGGAAGGAGGAAATGGAGGAGAGATGACCAATCATATTGCTTTTATAAAGTACCACCACTCTGATCACTAATGATACAAACAAATACCACACTGTGACATTTTCACCATTTAGTATCAAGAAAACTATACGATTTCAGATTTATAGCCACGGCCTTCAAAAAGAAATCACAACAAAATATGGACATCATGATACCACAAGAGGATAAATACTGACCATATCATTATAAGATGAGAGTGGTTCATTAAGAAGCAATACAAATTGCAATACAGTTTGATGCCTGAATATAAACTATTCTGTTTTGTAGTCTAAACAAGCCGAGTCACAGCAAAACTATGTAAACTCTAGAAATATATTTTTACTTTGACTTGTATATGAGTTGTAAACTAACATTAATATTATTCTAAAGACAGAAACATTGTTGACCCGTATATTAAGAATCTAGCTAAAATATGCTTTTGGGAAAATATTTCCAATATGCAGCCATCCAGCTAATGTACAATTTCCAGTCTTCTACCACATGTGAAACTTGATCAACAACAGCTAGAGGACCACTTACTAAATATACCTGCATTAAAATGAGACTTTTTACATGAATGCATGTGCATCAACATAGAATTTAGGCAACTCTTTCCTGACTGCATTATTCTGCCCTTACTGTAGATGAGGAAACACTGTAAAACATTTGTAGTATACACGTACTTGTCATGCATGTCTGACATACCTGGAAAAATCATGATGTTTTAGACATCGCTCAAGATGCACACTGTATACCCCTAGGGATGCACAGCAACACCATTGCTCCCATTCAAACCTACCCAGTTATACAGGTCTACAAACTGGCAATGTGTCAATGGAGTCGGGGCGGCCAGGTGGAAGGTATGGTTTGTTTTTTTACATTGATAGCTTTTTACATTCATTTTCAAAATACACTAAATTTGTCTCTTGTGACAGGCAGATGACACTAATTAAATACACAGAGTGGATCCATTGTCCAACAGGGTCTCATCAAAACCCTTGGCCCACCCTCACAGAAATTAGTTCTAGGCAGTGCCGAATGGTATAGGGTTATATAAAGCCCGGTGATTTAAGTAAGGATGGGTTGATGGGAATTATCCTAGGTTGGGGTCCACCAAGGGTCCACCTCTTGAACCTAGTGTCCACCAAGGGGTCCACCAAGGGTCCACTTTTTGAACCTAGGGTCCACCTCTTGAACTCTGGTACCATAAGCACTTGTAAGTATGCACAAGGTGGTTTCAATGTCAGAATGGGTCTCGTAGGATCCACGAGAGAACCTGAAACCATTGCCCCACCCTCACAGAAATTATAAATAGACAGTGCCAAATAGTATAGGATTTTATAAAAGCCCATAATGGAAGTAAGGATCGGTTGATGGGAATTAAGCTAGGTTAGGACTCACCAGGAAGTCCTCTTGTACTGTGGTCTCATGAGCAATTGTAAGTGCACTGCTGGAGAAAACACCATATGTGACATAGCCCTAAAATCTTTTTGGGAATAATTAAAATAATACAGGTATAGGATCCCTTATCCGGAAATCCGATAGCCAGAAAGCTCCGTATTACGGAATGGCTCTCTCCCATAGACTCCATTTTATCCAAATAATCCAAATTTTTAAAAATTATTTCCTTTTTCTCTGTAATAATAAAACAGTACCTTGTACTTGATCCCGACTAAGATATAATTAATCCTTATTGGAAGCAAAACCAGCCTATTGGGTTTATTTAATGTTTAAATTAATTTCTAGTAGACATAAGGCATGAAGACCCAAATTTACGAAAAGATCCGTTATCTGGAAAACCCCAGGTCCCGAGCATTCTGGATAATGGGTCCCATACCTGTACAGGTATGTAGACTCTAGTAAGTCTACTAGAGAATCACGTAAACATAAAATAAACCCAATAGGCTGGTTTTGCCTCCATTAAGGAGTAATTATATCTTAGTTGGGATCAAGTACAAGGTACTGTTTTATTATTACAGAGAAAAAAATATAATTTTTAATCATTTGGATTATTTGATTATAATGGAGTCTATGGGAGACAGCCTTTCTGTGCTTTCTGGATAATGGGCTTCCGGATAACGGAATCCATACCTGTAATAGAAAAAGAAAAATGCCACATGCTGCCAGCCATTACTGTCCCCTAGCCCTGCCTATACATTCTTATCACACAGAGAGTCGATTGCTATGCAGCATCTACTGAGAGAGACTGACCGAGACAAACATGACCTAGAATGATCTATGTTTTGTGTCATTTCAATTGATTTACTGTAGGTCTCAGCAGGTTTTGCATCATATTGATGACATTCTGCCAGGAAAAGTAATGTAACTTTGTTATACTAATCAATACATGTTGTTTGTAGCAACACTGATTAACAAAGAGGAAAACTACTGCAGTAAAAACTTTAAATGCATATATTGTCAAAAATGTAGTTTAAAGGGGAAACAAAAGCTCATTTATAATCTAATTGTATGACACAGAGTTGCTATGCCACTTGTGTCAAAAGACATACAGCTTCCAAAACTTTGCGGGCATGTACAATGGCCAAGATTTTATATCTGTAATCACTTGCAGAAGATGTTGTCTTCTAACCTTGCCATACTACTCAGCTTTTTCTCAACAGCTAGTGAAAATGGTGCAATATTAGAGGGGTGTTAGGGATACTATGTCTGTACAAACTGTTTAACTTTATTTGTAAATGCATAAAAGTACAATACATAAAAGTGCAATAAATACAACAAATATACACAGAACAGAGAGCTCATATATGGACACAAAGCTTAAGTGCTTTGTGGTAAAAGACACAAAGGGAAGGAGGTCCCTGCTCCGAAAAAATTACAGTCTAAGTGGGTGGGTGGCTAACATACAGTCACAAATTGGAGAGGAAAAAGTGCACAAGGTGAAGGCATTGTACAATATGTTCCAGGCTGTGGGACCTGCAAGGCTACTTCCCAGAAGGGGAATCACTTAGGGAAGCTGGAGATGAGAGCTGCATTCTCGAAGGATCTGGCGGCACCTTGTGTGTGATGTCATCAACGTCGCATTGCATGTTACGGCATTGATAAAAAAATAAATATAAGTAAAATAAATAAAAATAAATAAATGTAAACAAAATCCAATGACCGTTGCATTCAATATATTGGTCTGTCCAGTTGGGTCCCCAGGCTACAGGCTACAAGCTGTGTAAAATAAATGGTGACTTTACAAAGGTGTGTGTAATACTTCATGTGAAAGCCAGGTTTAATGCTGTTATTTTACATTGCTTCTGGAAGAAAAAAAGCTAAGAAAAAAGCTTTAAAAATATACATCATTTTTTACGCCGTTATGTTACAAGGCGGAGCTTGGCGATGCATAGTTGTATTGTCCCGCTGATTTTTACCCAATATAATAAATGTGCCCCTTGTCTTAATACCCTAATAACAGGTGGACAAAGTAATATATACAGTATATTATCTATATCTATCAGGAATAATAGCTATAGCCAAGCACCAGGTACAGGAGGACACCTATTTCAAATCAAATGGCATCAACTTTGCTATGTTATACTGTTAAAAAATTTAATCTTATAATACAGTGAAACCTCAATTGTATATGCCCTTTTCTGCATTTAACACTTTTTTGTGGTCTCACCTATCTATAATGCATTTCAATGGGTGTTTTTCCGAATCTACACCAACATTTTGTCCTGTGTTCACAAAAATTGTGCTGCCAGTGTTAACATCATAGTTGATATAGTGGCATATTCTAGTGTTTTGTCACCCTGTGTGCCATTGCCCTTATGCATTTTTTTCCAGTGTTTCTGCCATGATGAGTAGTCCTGTTTCATTTGAAGGTTATCTGTTCCTTTACATTGTATTTGTAAAAATCAACTTTGAAGGATTCTGTACCAGTTTCTGTACCAGTTTCATAAAGTAAAAATAAAAGGTAGACTCTTAGTTTTTTTCTTGAAGAGATTGAGAGAGAACTCATTAAGAGGGAATTTATGGATGGAATTCCAGCAGCCAAACAAAAGAACAATGAGAAGGTAAACAGATAACAGCTCCCTAACACAAGATAACAGCTGCCTGGTAGATCTAAGAACAACACTCAATAGTAAAATCCAGTTCCCACTGAGACACATTCAGTTACATTTAGAAGGAAAAACAGCAGCCTGCCAGAAAGCATTTCTCTCCTAAAGTGCAGGCACAAGTCACATGACCAGGGGCAGCTGGGAAATTGACAAAATGTCTAGCCCCATGTCAGATTTCAAAATTGAATACAAAAAAATCTGTTTGCTCTTTTGAGAAATGGATTTCAGTGCAGAATTCTGCTGGAGCAGCACTATTAACTGATGTGTTTAAAAAAAAAAAATGTTTTCCGATGACAGGATCCCTTTAAAGTTGAACAAATCCCATAACTTTATGACTGACAGTGCTACTGGAGGTGAGCACATTCATCAAGCAGAGGGATTGGGCCCAAACCACTGGCTGTTACATTTAAACAAATTACAGAGTGTTTCAGAGGAGCCTTTATATACAAAGACAAGTGTGTCCAGTAAATAGTGTCCTTACTGGAATGTCACTTACAAATGTCACTTACTAGCACTACATAATTACAAACACAGGATATATTTAAAGCTTTTTTGTATTACAGATAGCAAACTGCAGCTCGAGGTGAGGCAGTGATTCTCCTTTAGTTATCATTTAGTAATGCCACAAAATGACTAGACTCTCAGATCTCAATGGGTTTACAGGGCCAAAAACACCAAATGGAAATAACGTTTTCTGTGAACTACCCTGCACTAGTAAATACGGTGTGTTTGCTTTGGGAATAAATGAAGCTTTTCCAAATAAGTTACTATGTAGCCATGGAAGCTGATACAAGTTCCATTAGGGCTCTAGGCTGCACCATTGCATTATAGATATCTGTTTAGAAAATGATGGTTTTAATACCACATGTATATGATACGTCAACAATAAACTTAAGGAAAGGGGCCAGACAGCTGCACTAAACATCCAGCAAAAAGGGAAAGCTCCCACTAGCGTCCCGAGGAGCCTGGGGATTTCTTCCCACTGTTCATGACCATGAAACATTACTACATGTTTCTTATACAACTTGGGATACTCACTTGCCAGATGATAAAGACTCACATCACATGCACTCACACAAATCAACATACTGACACATCCATGCTAAGAAGGAGCCAAATCCTCCAGTGGTTTGTCACTGGCTTAACAATTTCCAAATATGTGGCCAAAATAATGTTTTGCCAGAGTTCTGAGAAATTTTTGTGAGGGTTTTTAAAGAGGGCCCAAAGCCAATCAGAAAACAGGGAGGTATTCATCGTATGGCCTAGGCCTTCTATGGATACTCCTTCCGCTATTTGCCAGTTATTATACTGTATGTCAGTGACTGAGAAGTAATTGTGCACAAGATACTTGGCTTAGAGTTGTGGGGTGAACACAGAGGACAAAGTGTGTGTGGGAGAAAGGGAAGATACGAGGAGAAATTGTTAGAGGGTTATACTGGCTGCTCAGCTGTCATGGCTGCAATGTGTCCTAAGGCAACCAATGCATAAGGCTTACATGTTGTCCAGCATGACAGACAATCATTTCATATTTTTCAATTGTACAGAATTATAATTCAGTGGATTCGTTTTCCAGTAGTCATTTTGCTACGTTTGTGTCAAAAAGCAATTTTGCCATGCAAAAACAAAAACATATCATGCAAAGTGCTCATTTCACACCTCCGCTCGAGGAGTTACGCTATCCAAGACTTTTATTATAAGTAAGTAATGTACATACAGGGGGTCTCCTGTTAAGATATTATTGGCACTACAGTATATATTACCAACAAGTACAGTATATGCATTTCTTGCGGTCTAGAAAGATTATTCATCATTGAACCAAGTCTTACATAAACCTTTATTAACCATATTTAGGCTGCATCACAAGGATTCATATTTAGGCTGTACTAACTTCTATCCCACACTGGCCTGCAACCAATCAGGACAAGTACTCTAGTTGTGCTCCCTAAAATATGTTCACCAATGTATCCCAAGCAGCCTGCTAGGCCAAAATTAAAGTCCAAGCCTGTATGTAAAAAGCATCACCTTGTAATTGTATGCATTATAAGAATACACAGACACAGTCATCTTCTTTCTCAAATCTGGATGGATGTATTGGGCACTTCCCTCTCCTTTAAGTCCACTTATATATCACTACTATTGATGGTGACACAAAGGAAACTGTTTAGCACCCCTTCTGTTTTTAGCTCAAGTGAAAAGCTGAAACTTGCAAACTTGGTGCTGGTATTTCCTGACACTAAGGGGCCAATTCATTAACTTCGAGTGAAGGAATAGAAGAAAAAAAACTTCGAATTTCTAAGTGTTATTTTGGCTACTTCGACTATTGAATGGGCTACTTCGACCTTCGACTTTGAATTGAAGGATTCGAACTAAAAATTGTTCGACTATTCGACCATTCGATAGTCAAAGTACTGTCTCTTTAAGAAAAAACTTCGACCCCCTAGTTCGCCACCTAAAAGCTACCGAACCCAATGTTAGCCTATGTGGAAGGTCCCCATAGGCTTGCCAAACTTTTTTTGGTCGAAGGATAATCCTTCGATCGTTGGATTAAAATCCTTCGAATCGTTTGATTCTAAGGATTTAATCGTTCGATTGAACGATTATTCCTTCGATCGGTCGACCGAAGTATTTTTGCGCAAAATCCTTCGACTTCGATATTCGAAGTCGAAGGATTTTCATTCCCAGTCGAATATCGAGGGTTAATTAACCCTCGATATTCGACCCTTGATGAATTTGCCCCTAAGGGGCCAATTCATTAACTTCGAGTGAAGGAACAGAAGAAAAAAAAACTTCGAATTTCGAAGTGTTTTTTTTTGGCTACTTCGACCATCGAATGGGCTGCTTCAACCTTTGACTACGACTTCGAATTGAAGGATTCAAACTAAAAATCGTTCGACTATTCAACCATTCGATAGTCGAAGTACTGTCTCTTTAAAGGAACACTAACACCAAAAAATTTAAGTGTTTTAAGTAATGAAAATATCATGTACTGTTGCCCTGCACTGGTAAAACTATAGTTCATATAAACAAGCTGCTGTGGAGCAATGGCAGAAATTGAAAAACGGCTATATGGCACAGGTTAACTAATGGATAACAGATAACACCATTAGACAGACAGAGCTTATCTGTTATCTGCTGTGTAACTTGAGCTTTTTCTCCTTTGAATGGCTGCCCCCATTGCTACACAGCAGCTTATTTATATAAATAATAGTAGTGTTTCTTAAGCAAACACAGCAGTTTTAGCAGTGCAGGGCAACACTGCATTATATTTTCAATACTTTAAAACACTTTTATTTTTTGACGTTACTGTTCCTTTAAGAAAAAACTTCGACCCCCTAGTTCGCCACCTAAAAGCTACCGAACCCAATGTTAGCCTATGGGGAAGGTCCCCATAGGCTTGCCTAACTTTTTTTGGTCGAAGGATAATCCTTGGATCGTTGGATTAAATTCCTTCGATCGTTCGATCGAAGTATTTGCGCAAAATCCTTCGACTTCGATATTCGAAGTCGAAGGATTTTCATTCCCAGTCGAATATCAAGGGTTAATTAACCCTCGATATTCGACCCTTGATGAATTTGCCCCTAAACGTAGCGTGTATTGATGAGTAACAAATTATTTTAAGAATGTGAGAGGCATTGATTAATTGGCCAAATGTGTTGGCAAATTTTCCCAGAATTTAAGATGGATAAAACAGCATGAGCCTTTGCACCATACCCTTACTGTATATTGTTGCATGAGTCACACCCTGGCAGACTCCATGGCGCATCATTTTCTTGAATCATACATGTCATTCTAACTCTAGAGCAGACTCTTAAAAATAGAACAGAGGATGTGAAATAGCAGTACAGTCAAAGGTTTATTTAAATCAGACCCTGATTAAGTGAGTCAATCAGATGCACATTTTATTTATGGCACAATGTCATGCTTTAGTCCAAGTTCATCTCAACGTGCCTAAACAATGGTTTAAATCCTTTCTTTATAAATGGTGGTTTACTGGAGCATTTAATAAAAATGCAACAGAGCTGATACTTGGGTAAATTAAATTAAATTTCAGCACTCATTTCACAAATGACAACTGAAAATAAGACATTAGGCCTTACAGTGCATAAGAGTAGAACCTTACTATATAAACACAGCATAAGGATCAATGCCTCCAATGTTTTACATGTTATATTTAGTGATTTGGCGAATTTACGTGTTTCAACGGCAGCAATAAATTCGCCTGCGTCAAAACATTTTGGACTTCGTCCAAAAAGTCACTTGGGCCAAATTGCCGCGCGTCAACAATATTCGGACGCCCATTGACTTAAACGCTGGTGTCAAAATTGACACAAGGGACTTTTCGGATACGGGTCCAAAATTGACACAAGCTTAATTTTCGGCTTTCACAGATTTTTCAACGTTTCGTGAATTTTGCGGTAAATTTGCTAATTTTTTCGGCGAAAGACAGGGTACAAAAATCGAGTTAGACTGCCCTGTTTTACTAGAGGTTTTTTTTTACTAAAAAACATTTAAACACTTAGAGGCAGATTTACTAAGCGATCGAATACGCTAAAAATCCTTTGACTTCTATATTCGAAGTCGAAGGATTTCAATTCGAGGGTCGAATTTCGAAGTTTTTTTAACTTCAAAATTCGACCCTTAGTAAATCTGCCCCTTAATTAATTGTTCTGCCACCAATATTGATTTATGCTACCTTTCTACAATCAAACACAGGGCACTGTTTTATTACTTCATAAAAAAAAAGGAAACCAGGTAAAAAATGGAATTCTTTGCTTAAAATTGAATCTGTAGGAGATAAGGGATCCCATACTTGTACAAGAAGCTATCAGTACCTTCCCATGAGAGAAACATTCTGCTGAAATTTAGTGATACAATATTTTTACATCTGTTTTTACTGGTGAAACATCTTCAAAAGAAGACTTGAAAAATGGGGACAACCCCTGAGGTCACAATAAATATCACAAATTTATAGCATATTGCTTTTGATGAGTGCCATCTGTATATTGCATATTTAGATTATACTCTTGGCAATACGGTGTAAGGGTAGAACACCCCATTCTCATCAGCATTTAATACAGAGTTTGGACTATTCCTTGAGCAAAAACACATATTAGAGTTATATGGCAGGACACAGTATTTAATTAGTTCAGTTGCTTTTAGCAAAAAAATTCAAGGTGCGTGATATTTCATGAGCTGGTTTTACTTAGGTCGAGGATGACAGTCCTTTTCTACTACTTTCTGCAGTTACAGAAGGTGAATTTAGTGGATTTAGTGGTAGTGTTGTTGGATACATTCATAAGAGTAAGTTTGTTGTAAGCCTCCATAATAATAATGCACCTAATAACGCACCTATACCAAAAAGATGGTAAAATAGTAGGTCTCTAAAAACCTTAAGGGTGTATAGGCATTTTGGGCATATCCGGCAGCGTATCCGGACACCCTTGCTAAAATCCTGAGTTAGAATACTGGTAAGTTGCAAAAAAGTCTCTGTAAATGAGATGAAGCCTTGGACAGACCTTTCACAAACTTAGGACAAAGTCACACATGACATATGGTATATGTTTCTGTCCTCTTGCGTTTTGTGGATCTCCACTGGATTCTAGACCAGTGGAAACTTGTGAGTGATAAATTTGCTTCATCATCTGGCAGACTGACCAAGAAGTCTATTTTTAGTGGAAGCCATGTGAATGTTACATGTCTGAATTTGTGCTGCCATTTGGACTGTTTTTAGGGTTTTAGCTAGGTTCCCTGATTCCAGTGAAAAAAATGTCATACTTTGTAGCAACAGATTGGGAATGGTTTATTCCTTAGTCAATAAGATAATGCTCCTGCACATGGGGGCAGACTCACTTACTAACAAACCTTACTGATGCAAATTCCACCAATTTTCTCAGAAATTCTTTTTTTTTTGCAGCAAAGGGAGGTTTAACTTTAAATTATGAATCTTGATTCAGAATGAAATGTGGGACCAACAAGTGACCAAAGACACTTGGTTTTATGGTGTTTAACTTCTCTACCACAAACTCCTTTGCAGTCTGACCACATGCAATGCCAGAGATAAAATGGAAGATTCCTGGGATCACAATATTTTCACAATTCTTTCACCATTTTTTATTTATAAATGTGTGATATAACTGTAAGACCATCTATGCTTCCCCATCTATAGAGGTGTCTAATAGTGACAATGTCAAAATGCTAATAAAAGATCCTAAGTCTGGATCTGTCATGGCTTCAAGTACAATATGACAGTTCAATTTAGAATTCTGGTCTAATGGCAAAATCACTCCAAAAACTGTAATATAAGGTTCAGAGAATTCATGCATTTTCATTTGCCCTGCAATTAAAAACATGAAAAAAGGGGGTTATTTATCAAAATCGAAGTTTTTCTCATGTTTGAAATTAAAAAAGTCTGACCAAACTAGAAGCTGTGATTAACCTTTATTTATTACAAAAACACAAAAAAAATCAGATCAGGAAAAAAACGCAACTTTTTCAGATTGTTGCAAGAAAACCACAAAAAAAAAATCATATTTGACACCCGAAAAATCAATATTTTTGTGAAATCAGAGGAAAAGTCAGAAATGTTCGGATTATTGTACGAAACCCATCTCAGAACATAATATCTTCAAATTGTAACTAAGACCTCTGCCATTGACTTCTACAGGACCTTGACAGGTTGAAGATGGAGTATTTTCTGAGTTTTATTTTTCCACTAAAACTTCGGATTTTAAAGTAAATTTTTTGAGTTTTTAGCATTTGGACTTTAATAAATAACCCCCTAAGTCTTTTTCTACTGTCACTGAATGATTTATTTTCACAACATCTTTGTTGTATTACCTCATTCACTACATTGCACATATACTATGAATATATATCATAATCCATCAGGGTATGCTATTTATAAGTGTAAACCAAAAACAGATGAGCTGGTCATAAAAGACCCTCGAATGTACTTCCAATAAAAATATTTTAGTTTCTGAGTAAAAACATTATCTGTGACATCACCCTTCTTTCTTAACAAATTCACAAATAGGGTCACCTCTACAATTTCAGGGGAGATTTTGACCTGCTTCAAATAGAAAACTAGCATTTACTAGTACAGGTATGGGATCCGTTATCCGAAAACCCGTTATCCAGAAAGCTCTGAATTACAGAAAGGCCATCGCCCATAAATTCCATTTTACCTAAATAATCCAAATTTTTATAAATGATTTATTTTTTCTCTTAATGTTTACAAGATTTTAAGTAGACTTAAGGGGGTATATTTATCGAAGAGTGAAGTTAGAGATCGCCACAGTCCTCTAGATTGAAATTTAGCCACTCTCCATTAATTTTTATGGGATTTTGAATAGTGTATTTATCAAAGGATGAATTTTAAAGGTATACTGACATGGGAAACAATTTTTTTTTTCAAAATGAATCAGTTAATAGTGCTGCTCCAGCAGAATTCTGCACTGAAATCCATTTCTGAAAAGACCAAACAGATTTTTTTATATTCAATTTTGAAATCTGACATGGGGCTAGACATATTGTCAATTTCCCAGCTGCCCCATGGGGCTTATTGGGTTTTGTATGAACCAACAGATACAAACTGCAAAAGGGCACAAAACCACTGAGCCCTGCTAGTCCACACCAGGTGCAATCACTATTTGTATGATGTGTTAATAGACCCATTAGTTTGTGTCTGACATTAATAAATGAGTTCTTATATCTCCAGACTATTTTGCTGCAGTCTTGAAATGTTTGTCACTGTGGGTGTAAAGCAGTTAATGTGTCTGAGAACCCATAGTGTCTTTGGATCTCAAGGGTTTATTATCTGACCTTCAACTATGGTGGCAATCAGTCACTGTCAGTTCCACTGAACTTGCAGAGTTAGCAGACAAATCATCTAAAGTTCGAGTATAACTGTGAACCAAAACGAGTTTCCCACCTCCACAAAATCCATCCATCAGCATGCAATAAATCCCACATTGTCTTGGGCAAGTTTAGATTCCCTAGGCCTAGTGGACACCAGTTTATTGTCAGTTCAATTAAATTATTTTATTTATTTATATTTTTTACCAACCTGCTGTGATCCATCTCCATTTAATAGATGCGGCATCATTGCTACCTCCCCATTCAGCATGGGTGGCAGATCCAGTGGCATTTGGTCGGTCATCATCATTGTGACGTACATTCATGGAGAATTATCCTCAGCTGCCTTTCTAGAAAGCAAAATATGAATATTATTTTAAAATGAAAGTCTTTACTTCCCGAGGTTCTAGAAACAGCTCATCCATGCCAAAACAGTTTATGGCATAACAACATAATAAAAATACATTTTGGATCATATAAGTATATTATATTATATGTCATAATGGCCCTGAAATTAATTATCAGTGTAACCACTGCACGGTACTCATATTAAATCTGGGTACTGAGAGAGTGATATGGCCACTGCTGTTACCGAGACAGCCACAACAAATTTAATAGAAATCAAAACTGCCCACAACTAATGCCCCAAAATGCAGACTGCTGCATATTCAGCCAATAATTATGGCCTCTGTGTCTACTCTCAACCTTTCTAAATAAAATGAGCATAAAGTAACCCAATGTGATTTGCAAAAAAATGCTGAAATTGTGTATTTTCCCATTTAGCAACCTCTGTATGATCATTTTTCTTGACGGTATAGTTCTCGACTCACTCAGCTACTGTAAGACAATAGGATTAACACATTCTCAGATCTTTTACTGAGTTCATGTTAAACACAGGTGTAGAATCCCCCTTTAAAAGCAACACAAAAGACTCGCTGCCCAGCCTCTGGGTATCCCTAGAGAAGTAACTTAAGAAGTTTCATTCATATAACACCCTTCTATGGTCAGCAAGGGACCATAAACCAATATTTCTATGTTGGCAGTCAAGCTGTTTAAGGGAATTTGGCTCTGGTAAAAAAGGTGTCTCTGGACAAATTTATACAGTTGTTTTTAAACATATTTCCAGTTTAGCATCCTAGGGAATATCATATCTGCAGCTGATACAGTTTGAAAGTCCTCAGGCAAAGTAAAAGGCAGATGGATAAAGCATACAATTTAAAGTGTCATTCCTTCTGACATACCAAGTTAAATGTATAAGCTGCAGTTCATAGAGGTTCTATTCATATAGCCTGTCTGACAGGCAGCTATCATCACTGCTTCACTATCCATTGGCAACACACGCCATTATGATACTGACTTTTTTTTTTTATTTTAAACCCAATGAGGACAAAAGAGATTGTTTGCAATTGATACTGACAACTTTAGTATGTGGCAAAGCAGTACTGTACAAGTATGGGATCCGTTATCCGGAAACCTGTTATCCAGAAAGTTCTGAGTTACGGAAAGGCTTTCTTCCATAGAATCAATTTTAATGAAATAATCAACATTTTTAAAAATTATTTCCTTTTTCTCTATAATAATAAAACAGTACCTTGTACTTGATCCAAACTAAGATATAATTAATCCTTATTCCAGCCAAAACCAGCCTATTGGGTTTATTTAATATTTAAAAGATTTTCTATTAGATTTAAGCTATGAAGATGCAAATTATGGAAAGATCCGTTATCCGAAAAGCCCCAGGCCCCGAGCATTCTGGATAATAGGTCCCATACTTGTACTGGGAAAAAGTGCATTTTGGTATACAGTACAGTTCAACCATGCTTTATGACTTGGACTCTATATGTATAGATAAATCCACACATCTTAAAACTGCTTATGGCACCATAGTTGATTTCATTTATGGGCTGCAGCCCCAACAATCAGCCTTTTTGTCTCAAAGTATATATTCAATTTCCTGTTATTGAGCCCCATTTGCCATCAACATGTCAACCATGCATTAACAAAAACAACACATGACTAGCCCTTCAATGTGACAGTCACTTGTTCATTGTAGAACTAGATGATTGGCTACCAGATTGTGCAACATGTGAAGGCAATGCATTCACTTGTGAGGATCAGCCAGGCCATCAATTTCATAACTGAAGCTGCAAGACACTTTGGGGGTCATTCATCAACACAGGGCAAGCAGTAGCCCATGGCAACCAATCAAATTGTGATTGTTCTACCTGCAGCTGTCTGAAAAAAAAGACAATCACTGATTGGTTGCTATGGGTTACTGCCCATGTGCTAAATGGGCCCCACTATAGTACCAAACCATCTACTTTTTGGAATGTCTCTTTTATTTGCAACAAATATGTACTGTGTGACACTTCCCAACAATGTAACTTACAATCGACAGGTTAGTATGGCAGTTTGACCTGCTAGAGTTGCCCGTGTGACTGATTTGGGGTTTAATGATGGCTTATTCATTTGTGAGTCTAAAATGAATTCAGCACAGTACAATTTCTGGGCAGTTAGTATGTTTCATGTACCAATGTAAATAGATATTTCCATGTAGTCTCTTCTATAAGGCCATCTCCTCTACTCTTCAAGTCTTAATTATCAGCATATAACAATATACACTCAATCCTTTAAGTTTGCTCTCGTTTTAGCATGTTAATTTCAATTTGGTTTGCGATGCATGAGCTACTATAGAAACCTACACCAATGTCGGACTGCGACACCAGGGGCCCACCCAAAAACGTTTGACCAGGGGCCCACCAATTAATCTTAGACCAGGGCCCACTCCTAGTACTATTTTTCTTCCTCTCCTCTCTCAACCTCCATTCTCCTAGTCTCTTTTCTTTACATACTATACTCTATTTTTCCAACTATTTAGCCGCTTTGTTCTCATAAAAATAGGTAATGGCCATGAAATAGGCCCGAATGTTTAGCAGCATGAGGGCCCACTGACACCTGGGCCCACCTGGAGTTTTCCTGGTATCTCGGTGGGCCAGTCCGACACTGAGATTTCAGATGATTTGTTTCATTACTCATTAGCTAATGAGAATTGGCTTTCGAGTATGTACAGTGTGCGGAATTTCCTCTTCTCTAATATGGTATCATAGGGCACAAAGCAAGTAACGCAGGCTATGGTACACACATCTGACTAGGGAAGCCCATAGCATTCGAAATGTCCTGAACTGATTCCCGTTATAGTATATAAGAAGAGCATTACTGTATTCCAAATGAGATGGATGGAGAATAGGAAGTCACCTTTTTTCCTCAATGTGCCAAAGATTTAATGCCTCACCCTCACTTATGAATACAGCAGAAAGTGTGCTCATGCTAAAATCGACATAAATGTGGCATATACTAATACTATTCATTAAAGGTATTTGGGTTCAAAAAAGTTCATTTCACTTCTGTATAGTTGTGCTAAGTGTCATTGCATCCATCCAGCCTTGTGCTAAAGTGTGCCTTCTGATACTAGTGAACCGAGGCACTTCCTTCAGTCCTCCAGGGATACCATACAGGGTGCATCGATAGAAGCAATACAATAATGCCATTTTAAGGCAATACACCAGTAATGTCACAAGCCATACTCCCTACTGTCAAGTCTAACCTGCTATACCATGGATCTTACGGCCCCCTCAGCCAAGGGCGTAACTACAGAGGAAGCAGACCCTGCGGCTGCAGGGGGGCCCAGGAGGTATAGGGGGTCCGATGAGGCCCAGGAGGTATAGGGGGTCCGATGGTATATGTACCAACTTCAACATATATTGGTAAAAAAAGGACAAACTCTGGATATGTTGGGGCCCTAAAATTAAATTGCTGTGGGGCCCATTAACACCTAGTTATGCCACTGCCCTCAGCTGTTGCACTGGACCACTCTAGGGGTAATAGTCCCACAGTTTGGGAAATGCACTGCAAATGGATTCAAACAAATGAACTCAGTGTTTCCATCTATGATGCAGGCCACACATTTCTTAAATCAAGAATCTCCAATCTGTGCCCACTGGCTGTTATACAACTTCTACAGCAAGGAATGCTAGAGCTGGATTTTGGCAAGTATTGGAGGGCCACAGGCTATATGGACACTTGTTTTCTGCACAGACATGCCTAGACAAAAAACCCACAGACACATCCATGTGTTAGACATTTGTGCTTTTCTTTTACTTCTGTTTGAAGAAATAATCTTAGCAGTTGCATATCTGATATCAATACAAAGAAATAGAAATTTAAATGAAACTTCTAAAGTTGGATCCAGATGAGAAGCATTAGTCTAAAGCCACATTTCCCAAATTAAGGAAAGCATTGATCCTGCAGTTGGCCTTTTCAGTTTTTTTCCAAAAAGAATCATTCTATAGACAGTACTTTGATATTACTTACTTTACTATTTGCATTTAGGCTGAGTACCATCAATAAATTCATGGTACAGGTATGGGATCCGTTATTTGGAAACCTGTTGTCCAGAAATTACAGAAACGTCTCCCACAGACTCCATTGTAATAAAATAATCCACATTTTTAAAAATGATTTCCTTTTTTTCTGTAATAATAAAACAGTACTTGATCCAAACCAAGATAGAATTGATCCTTATTGGAAGCAGTTCCAGCTTATTGTGTTTATTTAATGTTTACAGGATTTTCCAGTAGACCTAAGGTATGAAGATCCAAATGATGGAGCCATTTTCTGAAAAACCCCAGGTCCCAAGCATTTTGGATAACAGGTTCCATACCTGTATTTGCCTCATTCTTGATTAAAACTGACTGTCATTGCTAATATTGCACAGTAAATGTGTCCCTGATATATGAGAGACCACTAGTGTGGCAAATTAATCATGATCTTCTGACCCATGTTTCTTTAGGGCTACATTAGTTACTTCCCACTGCCTGCCTAGGCCTCACCAAGATAATCTCTAGCCTGCCCATAATGTATGTTGTAACCATAACACTTTTTTCACTTATTCCTGCCACCCTTCCTCTTGATCAAGGTCATAAATAAACGTTTTTGGACCACAGCAAAATTGTTACTGCTTCAGTAAGAAAATGTATACACCCCTTATCAACATTAGCTGAATGAATAGGACTTGAGATGAACGTACTTTGTGCATATTGCTTTAAAGGGGTGGTTCACCTTTAAATTAAATATGTCAGAATGGCCAGTTCTAAGCAATTTTTCATTTGACCTTATTTTTTTAAAAATGTTTTTAATTATTTCACCTCTTCCTCTGACTCTATCCAGCCTTTTAAATGGGAGTCACTGGCCCCAACTAAAAAACACATGCTCTGTAAGGCTACACATTTAGGGGTCTATTTATCAAACACTTTAAATTTTTCTGGTTGAGTTTTAAAGGGAAAAACTGGAATTTTGAAAGGGGAAAAAAAACTTGAATTCTTTGAGTTATTATGTTCTGAAGCTGCTAAAAATCCAAATCTGAAACCTTTCGAAATCATGTAGAAATCAATGGCAGAAGGTCCCTTTAACAATTGGAACATGTTTTGTGCCTTCATAATTCTCGATCATTGGTTTTCGTTCAATAATCCAATAAATTTGAGTTGTCGAGGCGAAAATGAGATAAAGTCGATTTTCGATTCTAAAAAGTTGCACGATTCAAGTTGTTGCACGATTTTGTCACGACTTTTTCCTTAACCTTTTCAAATAAATGTATTGGTAAATTACGGGGATTCGGGTTTGGGAGGTTTTTTATTCTTTTATTTTTTATTGTTATTGCTACTTTTAATCATCTTTCTATTCAGCCCCTCTCATATTCATATTCCAAACTCCTATAGTCAAAAAACGATGTTTCTGTTATTTTTGTCACTATACAAAAATATGAAGTTACTATCACTTTAGCACTTCCTGTTCTTCCAAAATAATTTCAGGTGATAAAACGAATTACCAATCCACTGAGTAGCCCCTTATGATGAGCTGTTCAAAGGCTGTTGCATTGAGAAGTTGCATCGGTCGCATTTGAATGCTTTAAATTAAAACAATAGGAAGAGTGTAATTTTAGTAAAGGTGTTTTTAGGTGTACAATGTCCCTTTAATTTAGCCAACCCCAGATGGAGTCCTGCAGCAGGTCAGGTACCTGTGGGTTACCTGCAAAAAAGTGGGTACCTTGTGGGATGAGGGTAGAATTTTCAGGTGCAGGTATAGATGCGGTTCCGGTTGTCGGTCTCATCTATATTTCTTATCTTATGTTATACTGTCTATATTTTACTCCTTTTAAAATTCTACAAAACATTTTCTGTCTCCACCGCCACCGATTTGCAGCAACAGCATTTCCTGTTTAATGGTGGTTGGTGGGTTGTGGATCGGGTTGCGGATAAGGCAGTCGCGGGTAGCGGACCCAAGCAGGTAAATGTGCTGGTTGTGATTCGGGTCACAGGCTGTGGGTTTAGGTCCGGGTCTCAAAAATTAGTTCCACGTAGGACTCTAACCCCAGACATGAACAAGCCTATTGTATTGAATTCAGATTGCAATGAGCTGTAATATTTTAAAAGCAGCCTTCACTGACTGGACCCCCTACCATGCCCCCTATAGACTGGGGCTCCCAGCATCTATTTCAACTTCTCTTTTGAGTCATGCACTAAATTGTTATCTAAATGTTGATATTCTAAACCTTGATGGTCGAATCTGACTTTATAAGTATCTATTATGTATTTGCATAATGATTTAAAACTGAACAGCTAGTTCTAAGAAGCAATCAGATTCCTGTTTTTTATACACTTGTTTAAAAAAAAAGCCATAGAAATGTGCAAATTCTCAAGGTCTCTGGCTCCTAGGATCAGCCTGGTACTGCTTAAACTGTAGCACATGCATACAAAGCAGATTGAATGAAAATACAAGTGAGTAAACATTTAATTTAAAGGTAGTCAAGTCAGAAAGAAATCTAAACAGGAAGGAAGAATCCTTATACTTTTTTTTTTTACCATAGAAGAGTCTAAAATAGTGAAATATTAATGCCTGTGTTTTTGGAAAAGCTTTCTTCACATGTGGATTCTACACAATTATACATCTGTTCACAGCGGAAGTAATTTGATCCTGAAAATATTTTTAAGCAGGCTGCAAATCAATTGGCCATTGTGAGCACATAATACAGTGCTATCTGATACAACAGTCATTTGAATTTGACGTTTACATGTGGAAGAAAATTATGTAAAAAAAGTATATATATATATGCATCTTGCTTCAGTAACTTAGTTAACAAAGTTATACTGCCTTGCAGACAAATATATAACAAGTATATTTATACTGCAGGCAGACATAGTTACAATAAGCATTGCTCTAGGGTTTTCTAAACAGTGGGAAATTCCAGGTTATGTACCTTTTTGGACCTTTCACATTGGTGATTTCCACCAATTAAAACGGTAAGCCCACACAATAATTCTCTTTGTCACCAGACACAAAATAGACATGTGTATCATTAACATAAAAGCTTAATTGTACAAACACTTTGTGCGAGGCTGAGCTACTATTGCCAAAATGGGTTTGGGTATGACACAAGCTCTTGGGAGCAGAAGACCAAAAAATATGCTCATGCAATATCAGAGGGCAAAACACTGTACAGTATATCCGAACTGACACCAATGGACTCTACTACATATGTTTTTTTTTTGTTTGTTTTTCTCGGCTATCCCCACGTAGTCAACTTCACCAGAACCCACAAAATCAGCCTCTGCTTTGGTCTTGTCTTGTACTTATGTATTTATGTGTACTCATATAGTGCTACTTGTTGATAAAGCCTCTCAAACAACTCTTCCATAGTGATGGCCGAATTTGTCCCGTTTCGCCATGAATTTCAAGCGAAATTCACGAAACTCGTTCTGGTTGAAAAATTAGCGAAACTCAGATTTTGACTCCGGCAACAATTCTCTGGCACCCATTAAAGTCAATGGGCGTCCGTTGATCGTCGTTGCCGTTGAAATTGTCGCCAGCGCCTCAAATTTATTCTCCGGTGGCGAAACGCGGAAATTCGCAGCAAATTCGCGCCTGCCGAATAAATTCGCCCATCACTACTCTTCCACAAATCCATAGCTAGGGTTGCCACCTGGCTGGTGCTTTACCGGCCTGGCCAGTAAAAATTATGGTTGATCCCAATGTTATTAATTGGGAAAAAAGAAAAATAGATAGGAAAGTATTTTTTTCGGGAAAAGTTGGCAACCCTATCCACAGCTGATCCCAAACATTCCTTACAAATTTCATCTTTACAACGCTGTTTCTGAAAATGGTGAAATATCATGGCTTTTAATCACTGAATCAAGAAACACATGGACAACCTTTTCATCTCAATGTGCCACTATTACATCGGAAGCTAGGCTATGAGCATTTAGAATTGTTTTCCTATTGCTGGGGCAATAGGGACAGTGCATGTCAGTAGGTAAGCATCCAAATTAGAACTACAGCAACTGGTTGCATTTACACCTTCACGTGCCTGTCAAAGTCAATAAAGATCCTTTTAAAGTCCAATCAAGTGATGATTTGTACATAAAAGTTATATGAAACCTTGCAAATGTCTCAATTTCAGCTGCTAATAAATCTATAGCTCACAGCAGGGACGAAAGGATATGAGGTTGATTTATAATACAGGTCAATCTAAAACAAATTAAATTGTACAATGCCAGATTTTCCACTGCAGGCTAGAATATACAATTTGGACTTAGCGCTACAATACTTTTACTTTAGTGAATACCACAAATGTCCACATTCTTCTGTTCTTTGTTCTTGAATGGTTATCTATCTTCTCCTCAGTTTACCAGTAACATTGTTAAACATGCTATCGGCAACAGTGCACCTGCACACCAGACTCCTTTTACTTCTGTCCCTGGAAATAGAGCATTCACTTCATTACTGTACCTTCATTGAGATATATGGATTTAGCTTTACAAGGGGATTTCTGTCTAGCCCTTCTCAGATGCACGGAGTGAGATTCTGTTGCTGCTTTTGAGGAGATGGTTAAGATATGAACATTGCAAAAGGAAGATCCCATTCAACACTTTTATCTCTAAATGTATACTGTACAGCTCTTTCACCATAACCTCCTCTCCCATTCAGCACACTGAAGACTGCACCATTACATCCTGACTGTATCCATACAATACAATTCTTTCACCAAGGCCTACTTAGGTTCCCATTCACACTGGTGAATCGATGGGTCGCCATAGGGGTCTCTGAGATCATCTTGTTTGGAGTCAGAGTAACTAGACTTCACATTTTCAATTTTAGAAAGTTATACGCAATAGTTCTATTTCATCTTCAAAAAATAAATATAAGCCTTTGAGATAAAAAATGCAAACATACACAAGCTGGTATTGGGGTTACCGTATTTATTAGCTAAAAACTTTCAGATTTATATATCCAAATGGATTACAAGATGGCACTTAGAAATGGATCACAAGAAGAGCCTAAATGAACATGAGTAGAAGTAGGAAGTGGTTCAGCTTTACCATTTCCTGCCCTATCAATGTGAAATATTTGCAGACGTCACCCAATGTACCATTGCCCTTGGATGCAATAGGGGTGGTTCCCCTTTAAGTTAACTTATAGTATGTAATACAATGGTCGATTCTAAACAACTTTTCAACTGGTCTTCATTATTTATTTTTTATAGTTTTTAAATGATTAGCATTCATCTTGTGACTCTTCCCAACTTTCAAAACAAATACTCTATAAGGCTACACATTTAGGGGGTTATTTATCAAAGTCTGAATTTATCTCAATATTTTCAATATTTCCTGCTACAAACTCCAATTAAATTTGCTCCGGTTTTTTACTCTTATTCATTTTCCCAAAGATTTGCTTTGCGGGAAAAAAGAAAATCAGATTTTCAAGATTTTTCGGAAACTATGAAACCGTTGGGGTATTGCACGAAACTCATTGCACATCAAAAAATCATTGGGACTTCTTCCATTGACACATGCAACCTTGACAGGCCTGAGATGCCGGATTTTCTGATTCGAACTTTTCCATCCTCTGTGTTTATATTTAAAAGTCTGACTTTATTAAAAAATAATTTTTTGCATTCGTAGTTTAGTAAATAACCCCCTTATTGTTATTGGTTATTGGTGTTTTTTATAACTTGTCTTTCTATTCAGACCCTCTCCTGTTCATATTCCATTCAAATCAATGAATGGTTGCTAGGGTGATTTGAACCCTAGCAAACAGATTGCGGAAATTGCAACCAGGAAAGCTGCTGAAGGAAAAGCTAAATAACGGAAAAACCACAAATAATCAAAAATGAAAACCAATTGCAAACTGTCTCAGAATGTTACTCTGTACAGCTTACTAAAATAACTCAAAGGTGAATAACTCAAAGGTGAACAATCCCTTTTAAGGGTTTTCTTAACTCCATAGACTAGAGTCCTGCATGGGTCCATTGTTTGGGACTCGAACCCGACCCGTACCCTGCAATCCGCCACCCCGCACCCGCAACCCGCATTCTTACACGCTTGGACCCGCTACCCGACCCTACCCGCAAGTACCTTATACGCAACCCGGACCCGCGACCCGCTGACCATCAAGAATCAGGAAGTGCTGTCGTTGTAAACCGGAAGTGACATCATCAGAAGTAGACATGATCAGAAAAAAAAGCAGTAAAACAGGAAATGCTGTCATAGTAAACCGGAAGGGACGTAATCGGAAGTAGACGTGACCAGAAGAAAGGAGTGAATATTGATATTGAGAAGACCAGCGGCCCGACCCGCAACCCTCAAACACACACAACCGCCGACCCACGGTTATACCCGCACCTGGAGCTTCTAAACGCAACCCGCCAGTAACACGCGGGTACCCGACCCGGTGCAGGACTCTACCATAGACTCCTGTGCCACACTGTATCCTTCTTGAGAAACTTAACAGTCAAAAGCTTGAGGCTGCTATGCGCTCTTTATATCATTCATTTGCATGGGAACCAGAGACAAACTCAAACAGACTCAACATAGTAACTTTTTAAAAAATAATAGCAAATATGAGATTTAAAAAAATTGAGATATCTTTCACTGAGATGAACAGTATATGTCCCCACATTTTTGCCTTAATTGAAAGACGCAAATTCACCGTGAACTAAAACACCAGATGTAGAAGCAGCTGCTGCTCAGCTGCAGTTCCCATTACCCATCATTCTTAGAATAAAGGTACTAAATAAAGAACATACCATGTTTACCCATCCGGCCCAGTTTTGCTCCGGGTCATGCAGGTGAATAACAGGCAAACCAATGTCTGCACTCATGCCATTATTCTGCATTGAAGATTACACCAAATGTACATTAACTGATTTAACGACAAATAAAGTATTATTTAAAATAATACACAACAGCCGTATCCATCTGCCTTGTGTTTTATATGGTCATGTAACTCCTCAATGACATATCCTTACATTTTACAATAAAGAGTACTTTTTCATTAGATAAACCAAATACTGTACCCCCTACAGTAACATATAAACATATTATAAGTACCTGCTATATATGTGTCTATATGTCTATATTGTTTTCCAAAAGTAATAGAAGAGGCACTCACTCAGATAGGGGCATCATTGTATAGGACTCGTGTGCTATAAATCAGTGCTTCCTAAACTCTAACAAGGAACACAAATTAAGTTGTGCAATTAGCTTTCTGAACCAATACTAGTAAGGCAGCTCATTTTAATCACTGTTTCTATTGTAGGAAGAAATGCCACCGTATTGAGAGATCATAAAGATTCACCATAAACAGCATGGAGACTCTGTTTTGGGTCCTGACCCACGGCTCAAAGTTTCCATCTGTTCACCCAGCACCTACATATATGTTATACAAAAAAAGCTTATGGCTGACATAAGACATACTGGCACATTTTCACAAATTATTATCCAAATACATCCATGTTCAGACACTAGTCTCCACGTTTGCAAATCTCCCAGTATGACATTAGACACCTCCTCGCATCTTACACATACTTGCTGCCTGCAAATCAGTTATTGGTAAAGGCATCTCTTTGACCACACCCCGGCTACAGATTAACATATTGTACTTTTCAGCATACTATTAATGTTGCACTAGGTAAATTCCAAAGATTCCACTATAAAACATGTATGTTTCTACTAAAAGCATGAGGGTTCTGCTTAAACTTGCATCAATAAAAATGCAAACTCAGCAATATAAATCAACTGTTAATACTTAAGGGTGACATATCCAATATTGCATTAATAATAATAATACCTGTGAATTATTTTTTAATGTTATTTTTAAATTTCATTAAAATGTTTATTTAAATGTTATCCTTATATGTGGCAGGATGGTATATGTGTTTAAACCCTACAGTGTCTAAAAATAATATCTTTCTCGCCCTAATGGTATGCGATGGGATAAGGTTTATGGAACAGATTTCAGGCAATTGCTTTGCTGTGCTCCTCAGCATGGCACCTAAAGCTGACCATTGATGTGCAGATTTACCTTCATATCATACGAACGATCGTTCTGTGCCATCTCACAACCTGCTACTAATCATTCAGATCAAATAAAGTAGTAAAAGCATACCTCTCAACTGTCCCTTTTTCGGACGGACAGTCCCTCTTTTGACAGCTCAACCCGCAGTCCCTCATTTGTTTATCTGGCCCGAGATTCGTACGATCGAATCTTTGCGTCTATGGCCAGCTTAAGAGCCCAAAGAAATCAATGTGAAATACATAAAAAAGCCAAAATGAACAGTTTCAGGATGAAAAGTACCAGTGCTGATGATTCCAACCTTTCATTTTTAACTAGAAGGCAACAAGTGAGTGATTTTGGGTGCTTTAGTACTATACTGATCAACGGCAGTATAGAAATACCCTAAATGTGCCTTGTGTGCCTAAGCAGACTGTTTAATAAATATGCTGAAGTCATAAGCCAAGGGCTTATGCTACGAAGGGTTGAAACTTGGCCTTCTAAAAAAACGCAGGCCGAGAATCAGCCCCTTACCTTGTCTGCATCTGGAACCACTGCATCAGCCTGGGTACAGTCACACATGGTGGATTTCAGCACCAAAATATAAGACTTGCATTAGTAAAGTAGAACCTGCTTATTATATAACTTTATTGACTATTGAAAATGTCTGGTATGCATCAGTGCAAGTGTGTTTCACGATGCAAAATTCCCCTGGATCATAAACAGAATATTTAAATGTAGCGATATCGTAAGAACAATGGCAAAGGACAATGAAGACTGAACAATGCACAGTACAATGCTCCATACTATCTGCATAGTGATAGATACCAAAAGAGTGAGCTAAGGCCAGACTATAGGATATAGTGGGCAGAGTGTATTTATTGCAATTAGTAATGCGCTGAATCCTTCACTAAAGATTCAGCCGAATACCGAACCGAATCCTAATTTGCATATGCAAATTAGCAATGGGAAGGGGAAAACTTTGTTACTTCATTGTTTTGTGACAAAAAGTCACATGATTTACCTCCCTGCCCCTAATTTGCATATGCAATTAGGATTCGGATTCAGTTCGGCCAGGCAGGATTCGGGCGAATCCCGAACTGAACCCTGGATTTGGTGCATCCCTAATTGCAATCAGGGCTGGAACTAGGGGTAGGCAGAGTAGGCATGTGCCTAGGGCGCAAAGCTGTACCTGCTCTGTCGTCTACCCCATTGTCCGGTCCCGTCTCTCCCCGACTGGCGCTGATAGTCTCTTGGTAATTGCGCTGCGGCGCATGCGTGCATGTAGATTTGCGCATGCGCGCCTGAGCATAGTTTCGCGCATGCGCACTCCAGTCAGCCGGCGCCGTGGCTGGCCAGGTTGCCTAGGGCGCTTGTCCGGGTTGGCCCGGTTCTGATTGCAATTATGTATGCATGGATTCCCTTTATTGTACCATTCTAATAAAGCACAGTGTATATGTAAATAGAAATATACATACAGTCACAGACACACCCATACAAACCTATAATTATATTGGTGCCATGAAGACCAAAAGAACATAGAATGTTTGAGATCTGAATCGTACACTTATGTCTACTTTTTCTGAATGATAGAAGGATTATTATACTCCTTTGAGAGTGTAACACATGAGCACTGATTAGTAATGTTTTCTTTTTCTCCTACACATAAATAAGAAATGTACCCTGGGGAAGCCGGGACAAAGAAAACAAACATTTGGTTTTGTTGGAAAGCGCTGCAGTTTGCTGCAGATGTTTGGATTCATAGCAATAGTACAGTAGTTGGCTTCAAATTCCTTCACTTGTGCGTTTTTTCATAAGTTAAGGGACATTGTTATTCAAATGTATTTTGTATTTGCTACACACACAACAAATGTTCACACTGATCAGATGGAAGAACAAAGAACTAGCAATCACTGTGAGATGCTATAGGAATATGCAATACTTTAGAAAATGAGGCTGATAGGATTCCACCAAACACTATTGTTCGTTCCCTACATATGTACTAAAGATGTGCTGTGTTTTCTGCAAAAATACATGATGCTGAATATTGATACCAGGGAGACCCGTGAGATGGACCACTGCAGTTCTGATTTTCAGTGTTAAGTTTGGAAAAGCAGGTTTGGGTTCTACAAAGATATTTCAAATAACTTCCAGTTCTGCAAATTATGTCCCCAATCAGTGTCAGGCACAAATGTTTTAATTAGGGCTATGGCTCATTAGTGAAAGTCACAACAGACGTGTCCAAGACATTAAAGCTGGCCATAGATGTTGAGATTTTTAAAAGATCCGATCCTCATTGTGAGACCACGATTTTCTCGGAACGATCGTACGATCTTACGAATTGACCATCAACTAAAAAGACCAATTTGCCAGGAAAACAAAGGAAAGCTTCCTGCTTGGCCCTGCAAACATAGATAAAGACAAAGATTTTTTTGACCTGGCCGATCAATTTCCTGACAGATGTCGGCCGAAAAATCGTAAGATGTACGATCGTTCAAATCCCAATAACCGCACGATAAATTCGAAGGATTGGTCGGACTTCCCTAAAATCGGTCATTCGGCAAGAAGAATCGTTGCGTCTGGGGAGCTTAACATTAGGTAACCAATGGAAATCTAAACTGTCCGCTAACTTGCTACCTCACACCAGTAGCCAGAGACACCTTATATATAGCAGCAGATTGCTCAACACTGGAACAAGCAACTTCCTATCCAGAAATACATTTCTTATTTCTTCTTAATTACATGTGTAACTGGTGGTGGAGGAGGCCAGTACCAATACCTTTCCCCAATTAACAATTTTTCACATATCCAGAAATACTCTCAAGGTTTGTCTATGGATGCTGGAAATCACAGAGGCTTTTGGAGCGGTGATACTGAGGGTCCAAAAATGCTAAATTTTAATGTATATATGTGTAACAGATATTCTTCCTCAGTTATTTGGGGGAAGGGGTCCTTAACTGCCGTAGTGCAGTAACTGGCGATACAGAAAGGCTTAACCCTCACTTATGGAATTATTGCTGGGGATATGAAAATTACTCCTTAATGCCCCTGTGGCCAACCATGCATCCAAAACCACTGGTTTAATTGGGTTGTTCACCTTCAAATTAACTTTTAGTATGATGTAAAGAGTGATATTCTGAAACAATCTGCAATTGGTTTTCGTTTTTATTATTTGTGGTTTTTGAGTTTTTTAGCTTTTTATCCAGCTACTCTCAAGTTTGCGATTTCAGCTATCTAGTTGCTAGGGTGTGAACTACCCTAGCAACCATACACTGATTTGAATAAGAGACAGGAAAATTAATAGGAGAGGGTCTGGATAGAAAGATGATAAAAAGTAGCAATAACAATAAATATGTAGCCTTACAGAGCATTTGTTTTTTTTTAGATGCAGTCAGTGACCCCCATTTGAATGCTGAAAACAGTCAGAAGAAGTAGGCAAATACTTCAAAAACTATAAAAAATGAAGGACATTTGGAATGATGCTTAGAATGAGCCATTCTATAATGCAAGAAAAGTTAACTTAAATGAGAACTAAAAACTAGAAATTAATGTGGCTAAAAATGTCCTATTTTCTATACTGAACTTATTGCACCAGGCTAAAGTTTCAGCTTCTCAATAGCAGAAATGATCCAGAATTACAAACTTGTCACAGGGGGTCACCATCTTGGAAAGTGTCTGTGACACTCACATGCTCAGTGGGCTCTGAGCAGCTGTTGAGAAGTTAAGCTTAGGGATCGTTGCATATTATCAAGCAGAAAAAGAGGTTGGCCTGTCATATAAGCTGATGCTACAGGGCTGATTATTCAATTCTGATGCTAGTTAAACTGGTTTCTGTGCTGCCATGTAGTAATTATCTGTATTAATTACTAATCAGCCTTACATTATGGCATTTCTATTCTATATGTACTGTATATTGTGAGTGGGTGCCTAAGCTCGGTAAGTGACAGCAGCACAGAGCATGTGCAGTGAATCAGCAGAAAAGAAGATGGGGAGCTACTGGGGCATCTTTGGAGACACAGATTTTGCCTGCTAAAGGGCGGTGGTTTTAGATCAAAACATATTCTACAACGTTTCTAGATACTTCTTTAGTTAAGCTTTAGTTCTCCTTTCAAATGAACCATCCAGGAAGCTGGCACATAATGCTGGGACAGACAGCCTTCCCTGAAGTAAGGAATTTCTGGACCTCAGGAGGATAATATTTACAGGATGGTGGGAGTAGCACCATGCAGGAAGGTTCCAGTAAACAAACATGACATGATTAAGAAATATGGGTCAGATAATGAGCATTACAGAGATAACAGGTATCTATTAAATACAGGGGTGTAATGGCATTAGACTGCTACAGTCAGGAAAATGTCAGTTTGCTGATGTTTGCTAATTCCTTTTAAAAATGGCATATAAACAGGACTAATGTTTGGGATGAAGGGGCCCCTAAATCTACAGAAAGGCAGAGGCCACAACCAATGAAAACAAAGCATATCAGGGGGTTTAAGCACACCCAAGAGCCTCCAGCTGTCAGTGGGATGATGGGGCAGTAGTTCAACAATCAAACTCCAATTTACCATTTTCTTTATAACAATAAATAACAATACATTTGTAGACTTACAGAGCATTTGCTTTTTAAATGGGGTCAGCGACACCCATTTGAAAGCTGGAAAGAGTCTGAAGAAAAAGACAAATAATTATAAAGCTATTAAAAATAAATAATGAAAACCAATTGAATAGTTGCTTAGAACTGGCCATTCTATAACATACTAAATGTTAACTTTTAAGGGCACTCGGAAACCATCCTGACCGAAGACCATGCTCACAACAAGGCTCATGTAATGTAAATTTGGAAGGGCAGAAACCTTCATATAACACCCCCCCTGTATAACAAAGAACACAATCTACTCAGAAGCCTATTTATCTTTCTGTTGCAAGTTAAAGCCTGTTTTCCTTCCCACTAGCAGAGCAAGCAGCCAGGAATTCTCACCATTGATGTGAGCACTAGTGGCTTAATACACGTTCTATATATACAGAATATGTACATAACCTACAAGCACCGCCTACACCCTGACACCAGAGCTGTGCAATCATACATATATTGGTACACAGATAAGTCATGGTTTCCCACTATAAGGGCCAAGGGCTCCTACCACCGAGACATTTAACTTGCTGCACTTCAGTTTAAGTGAATTATTTCTTCAAATACTTTTTTCATTTGGCTCACATCCATAGCATTCATTTAGTGACAGTGACAAAAGCCACATAACATTTTTTCAATAAAGCCTTTATAAATGCTGCTTAGAGATGTCATCGCTCATGATCAGTGCTTAGTAATCCAACCCTATTGTAAAATATGACAGCATTGAATATCACTTAATAGTTTTGTGATCTGTATAAAAGCATTTGCCCTGTGGCCTTGTGCCTTTCTATGGTCATGGAACTCTTTGATGACTTTTATTAGCTATTATTCTGAAACCCCCATCTAACTTTATACAGTATTGCGCAATAAGCTTTTTTTAAAAAAAAAAATCATTATTACACTCATGGGACCTAGGGTTTTCCAGATAAAGGATCTTTCTGTAATCTGGATCTTCATACCTTAGGTCTACTAGAAAATATTTTAAGCATTAAATAAACCAAACATGCTGCTTTTGCATCCAATAAGGATTACTTATATCTTATTATTTATTTAATATAACAGAGAAAAAGGAAATCAGTTTTAAAAATTTGCATTATTTGATTATAATGGAGTCTATGGGAAATGGGTTTTCCATAATTGAGAGCTTTCTGGAGAATGGGTTCAGGATAACGGATCCCATACCTGTAATACTATTTTTATGAACATGTGGCCCCAGCTTGCTTTGGTTTTCCATACACAGTATATAATTAATGTTCCATTATCCTTTGACATGTCATGCAACAAAATCAGAACAAAACTAGGTCTACTAAAGCAATAATGGCAACACCGTAAAACTCCAGTTTGACTACAACCGAATTATCAAACCTTTTGCACATACTGTATATACTGTAAATGTAACAAAATCAAGGGGCCTCGTATCCCTCTCACATTTATGTTGTAAGTTAAAAAAAAGCAGCTTTTCTCTCTCTGTACTTTTTTGCAAAATCAGAACACACTATAGTGCAGAAGAGAGTGAGAAGTGGATTCCACCACGCAGTTCATGCCTAAGGCAGCAAGCAGCATTAACCAAGGGGAAATGTGATTAAGGAATATGCAGAATACCTTCTGCGGCGTGCGTGACAGACTCTGTGCAGCCAGTGGTTTTTATTCAGAGAAAGCTCAATCCACTGTCTCAAGAACTGTAGCTTCACACATATTTGGAATAGCAGGGAAAACATGCTTCCAAACTTCTTTATGATTTTTGTACTTAAACAGGTACTAACACCTAAATGTTTTTACAGCCGACATCTGTAAGGGTTTATTTTATTAATCCATTACAATTTGAGTGACGTGTGGCCCATATAGTCGGCGCTATTACTACAGAAAAGCTTTGGCTTGTTTTGCACAGATCATTCCGCATACCACTTGTGCCGGCTGTTATAGATAAAATAAGGGCTCTTGCACAAAGACATTTTAATGTGCATGTTGATTATTCATGTTTATTGTGCATTCAGAATCCACTGTTATAAAATGTATAAATACTGATTGCAAATTGTATTGCAAATGTATAAAATACTGATCTTAATGAAATCATTTATTTAATGTGTTTAGGTATATGCTATCATTCTAAAGGTGTATAGAGGATCATGAATGACCTTTTTTTCTGCTTATCTGCACTTAAGTACTAAAACCCAAATATAGCTTATCTGTTATCTGTTATATGTGGGCCCTGCAGCCCTATCTAAAAGTTGAATGGCAGGCCCTATGACTATAGAAACTACAGAGGAAGCAGTCTGGGCCCCTTTTTCCCTGGGTTCCCCTGTGACTGCGAGGTCTTCTTCCTCTATACTAACACCACTGTTCATTAGACCTTTTGAATCAAATACACCATTTTAAAGGGGTGGTTCAACTTTAAGTTGACTTAATATTTTACAGAATGGTTAATTGTAAGCAACTTTGCAGTTGGTCTTCGTTTTTTTTCTTCTTATAGCTTTCAAATTATTTGCTTTCTTCCTCTGACTCAAGTGGGCATCACGGACCCCATCTAAAAACACATGCTCTGTGAGGCTACACACTTATTGTTTTCCTAGGTTTATTTTTCATCTTTCTATTCAGGCCCTACCCTATTCGTAATCTAGTCGCATATTCAAATAAATGCATGGTCGCTAGGGTAACTTGGACCCTAACAACCAGATTGCTGAAATTGCAAATTGGAGAGCTGCTGAATAAAAATCGAAATAATTCAAAAACCACTAATAGTAAAAAATAAAAAACAATTGCAAATCGTCGAAGAATATCACTCCCTACAAGTTACTAAAAGTTAATTTAAGGTGAAAAATAAATTACATTTTCATGTCATGGTGTTAGTGGTCCTTTGGCCGTATTATTAAGAAATTTATGGCAAAAACAATGCAAACAAATATTTCTGATATCCAGTGTCTATAAAGGACACTGAGTTCTGCTAAACTGCTTTTTTTTAGTTGTAAGGAAAGCTTATAATTAGGGATGCACCGAATCCAGGATTCGGTTCGGGATTCGGCCAGGATTCGGCCTTTTTCAGCAGGGTTCGGATTCGGCAGAATCCTTCTGCCCAGCCGAACCGAATCCCAATCCTAATTTGCATATGCAAATTAGGGGCGGGAGGGGAACTGCATGACTTTTTGTGAGAAAACAAGGAAGTAAAAAATGTTTTCCCCTTCCCACCCCTAATTTGCATATGCAAATTAGGGTTCGGATTCGGTTCGGTATTCGGCCGAATCTTTCAGGAAGGATTCGGGGGTTCGGCCGAATCCAAAAAAGTGGATTCGGTGCATCCCTACTTATAATCCCCAGCAGCTCCAAATTCTATTATCACAATAAAATGTTGCCAGATCCTATAATTTACAGAAGCACAACATCTGGAAGTGCGCATATCATACCAACGAGCCGCTGCCCAAACAGGAGCCTGTAGGAATATTTGTGCTCCCAGTGAAACCTTTAAGAAACTGGTAAAGATGGCCATAGACGCAAAGATCCGCTCGTTTGGCGACATTGCCAAACGAGCCGATCTTTCCACGAGATGTCACTAACGGGCATGACTATATCAGGGGTAATCTGAACGTTCGGCCCTATGGCCGAATGATCGGATTACGATGAGAGCGCAATGGGCTCCGGCGGGACGGTCGGGACAAAATCAAACCTGTCCGATCAACCAAACAACCGATCTCCGTCGGACGAAAAATGTCAGGACTCTCTACATCATACAAAAATCGTACGAATCCTCGATTAGTACGATAGGATCTTTGCGTCTATGGCCACCTTTAGGGTCAGGACACACAGGCAGATTCGGGGAGATTAGTAGCCCAGCGCCAAATCTCCTCTTCTGCGGAGCGACTAATCTCCCCGAACTGCCTGCCCTGCCGGCTAAAATGTAATTCACCGGCGGGATGGCACTCGGAGCAATACGTCAGGCAACTTCGGGCGACTTTGGAAAATGAGTGCCATCCCGCTGGCAATTTACATTTTAGCTGGCGGGAAGGCAGTTCGGGGAGATTGGTCGCCCCGAAGAAGAGGAGATTTGGCGCTGAGCGACTAATCTATCCAAATCTGCCTGTGTGCCCTGACCCTTAAGGAGTTTACAGAAGATCTGCTAGAATGTGTACGTTTATTAGGGATGCACCGAATCCAGGATTCGGTTCGGGATTCGGCCAGGATTCGGCCTTTTTCAGCAGGATTCGGATTCGGCCGAATCCTTCTGCCTGGCCGAACCGAATCCGAATCCTAATTTGCATATGCAAATTAGGGACAGGGAGGGAAATCACGTGACTTTTTGTCAGAAAACAAGGAAGTAAAAATTTTTTTCCCTTCCCACCCCCAATTTGCATATGCAAATTAGGGTTCGGATTCGGTTCGGTATTCGGCCGAATCTTTCACAAAGGATTCGGGGGTTCGGCCGAATCCAAAAAAGTGGATTCGGTGCATCCCTAACGTTTATACCACTAGTTTCAGTCTTTCCCACCTTTTGCTTTAGTAAAGACTTTTTTTTCAATTCATTTCTATTTTCTATTTGTCTATTTGGGAGGGGGTTGCCGACTCTTTAACTGTTCTAAAATGATACATTTAGTTGATACATTTGGGAGCAGATTTATCAAGGGTCGAATTTAGAGTTTATGGGAGTTTTTATAAAGTATATTTAGAAAAACTCCCATAAACTTGATTTTCGAGTTAAAAAAAAGGAATACGAGTTTTTTTAAAAAGGAATTAAAAGAATTTTAATTTGGGTTAATAGGATCAACCTGCAAACTCGAATCGATTCGAATTTGATTCAAGTTTTTTTCTCTGTAAACTCTGTAAAAAAAACTTGATTTTCCAGATGCCACCAAACAACTCAAAATTGATTCCAGGATGTTCCCCCATAGCCTAAAACAGCAAATACGCAGGTTTAAAGTGCTGAATAGTCGAATTTGAATTCTTAAAGTGGCAAATTCATGATACATTTCAAAATTTGAATTAGAATTTTTTATAAACGCGAATCAAATGTTAACTATTCTCTAGTCAAATTACACTATAATAAACTTGAAAATTTGAATTTTCAATTTGACCCTTGATAAATCTGCCCCTTAGTATATCTTTGCCCCTGCTGAGCAGAATTCCTGAGTGTCATTAAAGGCAGCTTTTAGAATTGATACAATAATATTCCACAGATACTGCTGAGAAATGTAATTGTATCAACTAAATGTAGCAAATTGTAACAATTTAGAATCTGCTCCTGGATCACTGAGCTGCCAGATTTAAACACTAGAGACAGGACCAATAAACTTTAAACTTCAATTTTGGGAAACTGCAAAAAAGAGGGAAAGCAATTGAAAAAGTCTTTGTTTATGGTGAACAATCTGAAAACAACTGAACTGAAAAAAAAATGTTTGGAAGGTGAACAACTCTTTTAATACAAACCAATGTTACTGCTCTCATGTGATTTTGCTCCATTGCACTTGACTAATTTCACATGAGGAAACAATATTCTCTATTAACCTTTTGCTAGGTACAAGGACCAACCCAATTTAACACTGGCTTTTTATTAAACTAACTCTATTCAAGGTCACATTAACCTCTCCCTCACAGGTTTAGATCCAATACACCCATGTTTTCTGTTCCTGAAAAAAGATTTTCAGTAAGAAAATATAAACAGATTGAAGGGACATGTCTAACAATCCCACAAATAAATATTATGTATATTAGTGTGTGTGTGTTTAGATTATAAATTCAAGCCCTAGTAAAACTGAAAATACTATATAGGCCATGTGATAGTTTGTCATCGAGCTGCCCATACATTAAGTGGCAGATTTATCAAGGGTCGAATTTCGAAGTAATGGGAGGTTTTTATTTTAACTCCCATAACTTCGAAATTCCAATAAAAAAAAACAACCGAAATTTATTTTAAAAACCTATTTTTTTTTCCTGCGGGTGAATAGGCTATATTGGAATCGTTCGAATCGAAGTAAGATTGTATTCGAATAGTCCAAGTACACAAAAATATCTTGAAATTTTAACTTTTTTACTTCAAATTTTAACTTCAACCCTTGATAAATCTGCCCCTAAAAGATCCGCTCGTTTGGAGAGGTCCACCTTAAAAATCCAATTTTTACTTTCTTTAATGAAAAATAAATCTATCTCCAACATGCTTCAATTAATGTGTACTGTTTTTATAAGAAACCTGATTGTATGCAGTGAAATTCCCCCTTCATTGTACTTGCTCTGACTTCTGTGGATAGGAAACTTTAGTGGTCCCAAACTGCTCTGCAGGGAAACTGATCATACTTTCAAATGGCAGGGGGCAGCCCCCACCTTACTTCTCAGAACTCAAGCAGCTTTGTTTGTTTCCCTGTACAGCAGCTGGCGACCGTGTAGAGATTTTAATTCACAGACCCAGTGGAAAGTACCATTTGGAAGATACACTATGCATCTGAACTGGAAAAACATTGCTTCTCACCAATGACTAAAGAAAAAACACATTGCAACTGGAATGTAAATGGAAACATCCGTGAGAGCAGCATCGACAAAATGTTTTAGTTGAGGTTTTGAAGCTGATAATAGGTAAAGAGGACAGAGGTAGAGGACCTCTTATATTTGATAATACAGTAGGTAAAGCTTGCTCTTGTTCTTGTAACCCACAGCAACCAATTGTTTGGAGTTGCTGTGGGTTACAAGATATGGAGCAAACTTGCAGGACCTCAGTACCCTGCATCTGCATTCCTTCAGAAAAAGCAGGGAAAGCACTGATGAGCTTTTTGTGGACTTTAATCATTTTTCTAGTGCCCCATGCAGATCTCTACTGACATCCAACATAGGCCGGGCATTTCAAGTAGGGATGCACGAATCCACTTTTTTGGATTCAGCCAAACCTCCAAATCCTTTGTGAAAGATTCAGCTGAATACCAAACCGAATCCGAATTTGCATATGCAAATTAGGGGTGGGAAGGGGATAACAATTACCTTGTTTTGTGACAAAAAGTCACTTGATTACCCTAATAAGCAAATTAGGATTCGGATTCAGTTCAGCCAGGCAGAAGGATTCGTCCGAATCCTGCTGATAAAGGACAAATCCTGAACCGAATCCTGGATTTGGTGCATCCCTAATTTTTAAGTACACAATGGACCTAATAGCCCCCCACAGGCCCAATAAATAGTGAAAGTCTACACATTACCAGTCCAGGCCTGACTCCATGTTTTATTTCATTACATGACAACAGAATAACCAGTGAATGCTTTTTAGCCAGTTAAAATCTAGTTAAAATCTATAGACATGTCTGGTTTTCTGATCTGTGTATTTAGAACATCTGGCCTTGGCCACAGCCACGCATAGCAACAAATACAACTGGCTCTCTGCAAATAACATGCTCGGGAGCCAGAGAACGTAACCACTTCTGGAGAAGATTAGGATATAGGCATGCAACCAATTGCTCTTCATTCTCCCTTATCCTGTACTTGATATAAAGTTAGAATCAAATAACTACAAATTTTTTTTTATAGCGGTCATGAGTTTGATATTTATTACAGGAAGCAAAAAAAATGTTACTATAAAGGGCAAATATGGAAAGTATTTATAAACAATGTTAAGCTTTTGTTTAGGTTCACTTTATTAGCCAAGAGAAGATTTTAAAATCTATTGGTATTTGCAACATGTTTCCATTCCTTCCTCCCAACTGCTTCACTTTGTCTGTAACAGCTCTTCAGTCCTAATTTCCAGACACCATTAACTCAGTGGCATAACTATATAGAACTATATATGCGCTTTTGTACGATGCCCATAGTCACACCA
Organism: Xenopus petersii; assembly: GCA_038501925.1. Taxonomy (NCBI): domain Eukaryota; kingdom Metazoa; phylum Chordata; class Amphibia; order Anura; family Pipidae; genus Xenopus; species Xenopus petersii. The sequence goes on along the minus strand of CM076681.1, from coordinate 46,459,403 downwards.
TCAGCCTCATTTACTGAGGGAAACTGTGCCATATATCAATTTTTTTTTAAAAAAAAGATATTTATGCAGACATCATGTTATCTTGCATGTCCCCAGTTGAGCGTTGTCAACTTGCAATGATTTTATCTGAAACGTCACTTCAAATACACATTTGACAACAAAATAGGTTGCATCTTTTTTTTTTTCAAAGGCATAGGTATAGGCTTTTTGCATGTTGCAACTTATACTTTTTATTACTTCTAAGACAAAGTCTAAAATGTACACATCTTAGAGTGTGCCTTTTCTACTGCTGGAAGAAATCTGTTTGTCTGTCTGTCTGTCTGTATAAATCTATTTATATATCATTTATCTATCTATCTATCTATCTATCTATCTATCTATCTATCTATCTATCTATCTATCTATCTATCTATCTATCTATCTATTAGTCTGTCTGTATAAATCTACCTATATATCATTTATCTATCTATCTATCTATCTATCTATCTATCTATCTATCTATCTATCTATCTATCTATCTATCTATCTTTCATCTATTTGTCTCTCTATATCTATCAGTCTATCTATTTATATATCTCTATATATCTGTCTGTATATATCTACTGTATTTCTCATCTACAATATCTGTCTGTCTTTATCTATCTATCTCTGCTCTATCTATCTGCCAGTCTATTTCTATCATCTATTTATCTCTCATCTATCTATCTATCTATCTATCTATCTATCTATCTGTCTGTCTGTCTGTCCGTCCGTCCGTCCGTCCGTCCGTCCGTCCGTCCGTCCGTCCGTCCGTCCGTCCGTCCGTCCGTCCGTCTATCTATCTATCTATCTATCTATCTATCTATCCATCCATCCATCCATCCATCCATCCATCCATCCATCCATCCATCCATCTATCTATCTATCTGTCTATATCTATCATCTATATATCACCTATAAGTCCCTATTATGACACTACAGGCATCAAAGGCAGCTAGCAGCTGTTCACGCATCATACACTCAAACTCAAACCAGGGCAGGACTTTTGTCAAGTGTATGCTGGGATAAAAGGGGTGAAGCGACTTTTCATTCGGAAAACAGATGGTAGACTAGAATTCCCAGGCATGCCTAATAATTTTTAATTGCACTGTAAAGCATGGAATCTATAAACTGTAAAGTGCTGTCTCATGAGTTACATCTGATCATCTCTTCCAGAGGTTCAGATATGAGAAGCAAAAGGAAGAATGGAAAGGCCTACAGGGATATCCATGATGCAGGATGCTGACATTTATTTTCCCAGCATTGGGCTCTCAGGGGATGCTAGGAATTGCCATTAAACAAATACTGGAGTGCTTACCCTTGGATATCACTAATCAAGAATATCAGACAATATCCTAATCTAAAGCAGACATTATTTGTATTTTTAATACAGAGAATATAAAGTAAAAGTGAGCTTTCACTGAAAGACAGCAGTATTCCACCGCTTTATTTTACTTGAGCTAAGTGCCAATTTTCTGCAGTTCCTCAAATGATACATAAGTGCCACGTTGCTAATGAAAAGCCAAGAAGCCACATAAGATCTCTCAGGGAATATTTTAAAAAAACTTCAGGATTTTACAAAAACATAAACCAGAATAAATCAATATATCCAGATGTTTCTTCATGACAACAGAGCAAAACAATGACAATAAAAAAATATATAATATTTGTGAGCCACTTCCACTTGCGTGAAGTCATACACAGAGGATCTGAGGTCGACCCGAAGATGCCTACTTTTGCATATATGGGCTGACCTCTGATGCATATGAGCAGACGGATCTAGTTCAAATCAATTGAGATGGGGTATGGAGCAGATCCACTTCTTTCAGCCTACAAAAAAACCCAGGCTGAGAGCAGAGAAGCCTGTACTCTGTGTACCTCTGGCCTAATGCAAACCTCCTTGACAAAGTAAGAGAAGAAATACCAGCGTGCAAGTGTGTCAGTTCTGATGTGAATTTATGTTTTTCAAGAAAAAACAAAGAAAACCTCCTGGTGAGTTTATGAGGAAGGGCAGAGTAGTTTGGAATGTGTATCAGCTGACCCCCATATGTGTGCCTTGTCCCAAAAGGGGACAAGCATCAGCTGTAAGACCTACATGACCTTAAGCATATTCTTTCAATAAGTGTTCATTATATGAAAATAACTTACAAATGCACTGTCTATGGTTATGGAATGTGTTTACTATATGTTACCTGGCCTGTAAATACTCTTTTAGCAAAAAAAATAGTAAATCCCATGAGTACTCCTTGCAGTTCAATCAATGTTAGTCTTTGACAGTACCCAGACATGGAACACATTTGGAGACACGTAAGTGTTGCTGTTTTGTTTCTGCACATGTAACTACAACGTTCCAGCACTTATTTTGTTTTTTGTTTTTCCAGATCATTAAACGTTGCATGTGCCTGTGATGCTCTTTTAAGTCACACTAACATTAAGGTACTTAATAATCATATGGAAAAATGGGAACATGTAGCAGGTATATAAATGGTACAGAATGACTGCCAAATAAAAGCACAATTTTGCAGGTTACATAAACTTTTACAGGCCTAACCTAACTGTGTATTTACTGCTCTGGAAAGAATCACAGGCCTGCTGCTTAAACTGACCTCACAATCCATTGCCCCTACTACAAGGTTGCATAGTTTGCACCTACTAAGTCATTTCCTGCCTGCCATATTAAGCTGTTTTAAAGACTAAGGTACTGCTGTAATTCTTTTGGGAAGTTATTAACTTTACAACATGCTATCAGCCTGAATGGTAAACAGCACCATAAACACACGCACTATAAACCAAAGGGATTTAATGCAATGCCTGTTTCTAATTTGCATTTCACACACAATACGTACAACAATATGAATTCTATGCAGAGTTCAAATATTAAAACATTTGCGTCATACTGCCAGCAGCCCAAGTTCACAACATTTTCCAGTCCCACTTTTAAGGATAATGAGAGTTCTCTGCAATAATTCATGTGTGGTCTAAAATACGGTCATCATACATTTCATTGCCATGTTTTGGCCCACTGAAATCATGAAAAATTACTCTATTTTTCGACTTGTGCCAATGGGATCCAACGTCGCCCCGTCTTACGCCAATGCCTTCATGGCATGGCTTGAAGATCTGTACATTTTTCGCGATGTTGACTTCACCACGCGGTGCTTGACGTGGTGGAGATACATCGACGATATTTTTGTACTATGGCGGGGTGATGTTGGCTCCCTATTGAGGTTCCATGAACGACTAAATGATATGCACCCATCTATCGCTTTGACGCTTACTTATGATTTTTATCAGATTAGCCCTTTAAGAGTGGAGGCAGACAGGGAGATTAGTCACCCGTTCGGAAATCCGAAGTGATTCGTATGCCATCCCGCCGACGATTTGTATTCTTGCCGGTGGGAAGGCATTTGGGGAGATTAGTCGCCCACAGTAGAAAAGATTTGTCCCTGGGCGACGATTCCCCCGTCTGCCACCACCCTTAAGGGATAGCCACATAAATTACAAGTCATACCTTTTGTTTGTTCAGTAATAATAATGATGCAAACAATTGTTTTAAAGAGAAAGAAACACTTTGATCCCTCTTTCTTGTACCAGCCATGAATACTGTATATTGGTCTCTTGGGATAAACACATTGTGATTCACTGAATCATTTGTGACCCTAGGTCACCTAACCAAAAACATCATGAATTTTGTTGTTCTATGAGAAAAAAATACAAAAGACAGTGACTCTACTGATTATTAGTAAGACATACAGAATATATTATCACACTGTCCAAATCAACCAATAAAGTCACATTTTTAAGTGGTTATATGGGGACTATAGTTACATTGCAAGGAAGAAAGAAATACAGATGTCAACAATCTTATGGATGCCTATTCTGCAGGCCTACATCTACTGTTGAACTAAAATTCATAGTATCCTTCAGATGTTCAGTGATATGGGAAGTTGAAGTTCAACAGTACTGGGATTTCAGCAGATTGGGAAACTCTTTGCTAAATTTGGCCACACAGGAATTGCTTATCAACAGGGTGCTACACTGGAGAGGTCCTGCATTTGTTCCATGGAGTGCAGGACCATCTACTTTCACGTAGCCAATTATCCATAACAGGTAATGCCTTGAACTGATTTTCAGTTTGGAGCAATCACATTTGACAAGATTTTGACAACAACAGGGATCAACTGGAAGCAAGAACAAATGGAAGCAAATTAGCCAAGAATTGTTTGGTTTGCTAAAATAAATAGGAATTTTGATGCATTTTCTGGATAAAAATATGAACACTGTACTATAGGAACAAACATCTCTCTCTACGGACCTAGAAATATAACTTTTTAAATGAGATTATACCACTGTCTACATCTTTATGAAAAAACTCACACAGATGTGTTTTAATCACAAAATAAGAGTCATATGAGGACATCTGCAAAGAAAAATGCAGCAATAAATTTTAAAAAGAAAATTAATGACATCGGAGTTCTTGGCTATAAAACAAGCTTTAAGAGCCAAAATACAATTTGAGAACTACTCTGATACTGGCTGGTACCTAGTCAAAACGTTCATGGGGTAGAAACAATGAAAATATGCCACAGCCAATAAAAGCTAGCCTTCTTATCAATGGAAATATCTATTCCAAATAAGGAAATTGGTTTCAGACTCCCATTTTCTCTTCATTTTATTCTTAATCTAGCCACTCTCTAGGCAATTTGGTATTGAACAATATTGCCCAGATATTATGCTGTGATCTGTGTTAAGGCCAATGCCACATGGTCTGTGGATAATTGCAGGCCAAGAATCAGCTCCTCTGCTAGCATCAGCCATCTCATGTGTCTGTACCTGGAGCAACTAAGCTGGGCAGGGTGGAGGCACACAAAGCAGATTTCAGTGTTGACATGCATACGCATGCATTTTGGTGTGTGCAGGGAGCAGGAAGTGGAAGAGAAGGGAGGGATTATTTTTTGCAGAAATAGTCAATAAATCTGAAACTACTTTTTAAGCACGATTCTTCTGTGTCTTAATGAGCATAACTCATTGGTACATTCTAATTTTTTACACAAAATGTCTCCTTTAATCAGGTGGTTCACCTTTAAAGGGATACTGTCATGGAAAAAAACGTTTTTTTTCAAAACACATCAGTTAATAGTGCTGCTTCAGCAGACTTCTGCACTGAAATCTGTTACGTGACTGGGGGCAGCTGGGAAACTGACAATATGTCTAGCCCCATGTTAGACTTCAAAATTGTATATAAAAAAATCTTTTTGCTGTTTTGAGAAACGAATTTCAGTGCATAATTCTGCTGGGGTAGCACTATTAACTGATGTGTTTTGAAAAAATATATTATAGAATTGGCAGTTCTAAGAAACTTTTAGTTGGTCTTCATTATTATATTTTTATAGTCTTTTAATTAATTATTCTTCTGATTCCAATTTGAAGCACTGGACGCAACATCACACATACAAAAGCAATATATTCGGTTAACGTCCAGCACCACAAGATGTCTGCTCAGTAACTGGAAACATGGGCTTGAAATATTTACTGTAAAGGTCAATACAGTACTGTTCTGTTATTGTGAATGGTCATTCAACTTTGTGCATAGTCATGCTTTGCTGTATATATAGATATTGCATGAGCGTTCATCTTGTCAAAATGAGCCAACCAGTTCGACTTTGTATTCCTGCCACAAAGTTATCAATGTCTCATATAATAATGATGAGAAAATGTTTTGCAAAATGAATAGACTGAATAAATCCCAGTGGTCTATTAAGGTGGCCATACACGGAGAGATCCGCTCGTTGAGGTGGGCAATATCGGGCTGATCCGATCGTGGGCCCTAGGGCCCAACGATCAGATCCTAATTATGGGTAACGAGCGGTCGGATCACGGGACCGCATCAACCAACAGATGGGTTTTTATCAACCAACAGATTCGACTTTCGGCCAGATATCGATCGGGGAAGCCCGTCGGAGGGCCCATACATGGGCCAATAAGCTGCTGACTCGGTCTGTCTGCAGCTTTTATCGGCCCGTGTATGGCCACCTTCAATCTGCGTAAAGGCGTGGGCCAGGGTTAAGGGCCTTTATACAGAAAATATTTTAAATACAGATTCTCATTATTCATAATGCACACATTCAGTTCAATAAGTCGTACAAGGGTACATGGGCTACAACATTTTCTACTACTATGAAAGATGAGGTTTATTAAGGCTGACCCTGAGTTAATTGTCACATCCATAGAATAAAGGACACTAAGGATGAAACTACACACAATGTACAATATACACAAAGACTACCTGAATCAGTCCAAACCTATGTTGCATCTCCTTCTTCATGAAATAAATACATAATCTAACCTATTAAAAAAATTAAAAAAGAATAGAACTATGAATGCCAGAAGCAATAATTTTGCCCAACAACAATTATTCTGATCACAATCTGATTAAAATAAAGAAAGTTTACTGGCTCATATGTCAACTGAACTACTAACAACATCCACACGTGTCATCCATGCACATGGATCCAGATGCTTCGTATCACAGCTGAATAGCTCAATCTGTTCAATTTGTTCCAGTGCGTGTCACCCAGATGGCCAGGGACCCATTCATTTAGTTGCCAAAGGTGCCACTGAACTACAAAGTCCTTAAACTGAAGATATAATTCATTTCGCAAACCACTAAATTATGTGAACGCTTATCAAGTGAGAAAGAAGCTTTAATAAACAGAATACAACTTTAAAATAATGTAATTATTAATTGCACAGGGTCTTTAAACATGGTCATTTACTTCATGGCACCTTTTAAATATCCAGTTGTACTTCACTGTTAAGTAATGAATTTTAAAAAATAATCTTACCTTAAAGTGGTTGTTTGCTTTAAAATCAACTTTTAGTATGATCTAGAAAGAGATATTCTGAGACTATTAGTAATTGGTTTTAATGTTTTACAATTTGTGGTTTTTGAGTTAAGTTTTTACTCAGCAGCTCTTCTGTCTGCAACTTTAGCAATCTGGTTGCTAGGGCACAAATTACCCAAGCAACCATGCTCATATGAATAAGAGTTTCTAATATAAGTAAGAAAAGCAATGAAAATTAGACATAATAATACATTTGTTGCTTTATAGAGCACTTGTTTTTCACATAGGGTCAATGACCCGCATTTTAAAGCTGAAAGGAGTTTAAAAACTATATCATTCAAAAACTATAACATAGAAAAAATCAAGGTCAGTTGAAAAGTTGCTTAGAATTAGCCCTTCGATAACATACTAAAAGTTAACTTAAAGGTGAACCACCCCTTTAAAAAGGAGAACTAAACCTTACAAATGAATATGGCTAAAAATGTCCCATTTTACACACTGAAATTATTGTACCAGCCTAAAGTTTCAGCTTCTCAATAGCAGCAATAATCCAGGGGGTCACCATCTTGGAAAGTGTCTGTGACACTCACATGCTCAGTGGACTCTGAGCAGCTGTTGAGAAGCTAAACTTAGGGGTCATCTCAAATTAAGAAGAAGAAATTGAGGTTGGCCTGTAATACTGTATAAGCGGATGCTACAAGCCTGTAAGATGTAAGCCACATCATCAAAATTCATGATCTTAACAAAATACCCTAGGTTACAAAAAACCATATAACTAGGATAAATTCACTGACCCAGTAAACATTTCCCTGTCGCAAATATCTCCTACCGAAACTGGCATCAGTTGCAGGTGAATATTTTGCCTGAATAAGTAGAGAAAACAGTAAACCCCTGAAATTCTACTTCATTTACACTAGTATCTTTTTTCAACTTAAGTAACGTAACAATGTAATAATGTAACAAACAACATGGACACTATTAAAATGGATGTTGATAAACAAGGCCTTCATATGCAAGTGTAGCATGCAGTCAATGTTCTGTGTTGTTGCAATAATAACATTAAGCAGTTCCTTTTCAGTCTCTGGGCTGCACTCTGTAGGAATTGCACACATTTTCATGGATCCTCTGCCGAGTGCAATAAAAAGTCAACTCTGTAATTTGAAAGAACCGTAGGGCTGTTTGCCAGCTAGATCAAAGCTGGCACATGAATGCTCCTTCCAAGTGGCATTCCTTCCTGTAGATGGCATTTGGTGGTTGCGTACCTATCTTCTCCTATTTCCATTTCTCTACAAAAACCTTTCTTTTTCTCACATACCTTCTGTCTCTGGGGGCTGGACTCGCACAGCCCATCGAGCTTGCCAGGGTCCAACTCAAAGCTAACTCTGATTGCAGATTAACTAGCTAGAGTTTCACTGCAACGCTATACTTCAGTTAAAGAGAAAGTCGAGAAATACTGTATCAGGGCGATTAAAGACACAAGAAAAGGAATGGCGTGAGATGTTATAAAAATTGTAAATTGTAAAATTTGGTAATATTACAAAATAATGATTTGCATAAAGCAAATATAAACTTTAAAGCTATATTAAATGACACCATCATCTTCTACTGTATGTGAATGGATTCTGGGAGTTGTAGTTTTACGGTGGCTGAAGAGTCAGCAATTTCGGCTAATTGGTTGGGTTGTATGCCAATACACAGGTAGAGAAAACAGATGGCATGAAGATCTGCTGTGGCTCTCTAAGGGCTCTTACTGACGAGCGGTTAAAGATGCGCTCCCCTGCTTTCCGTTTTTCTGTGTTCAGAATAGACGCATTTAGCTTTTTTCAATGGGGCTATACTCACACAGGCGCGTGTAGGCGCCGAACGCAGGTTGAGACGCAACATGCTGCATTTTTCCTGCGCGTCTATTCCCTGCGGCTGAACGCAAAAAAACGTAACACAGGGGAGCGCAGCTTCAACCGCTCATCCGTAAGGGCTCTAATGTTGAAAATCTACAGCTCCCACTCTGTAAGCCAATGGAGGATTGCTAGGGGCTAAACTGCAGAAACAAAACAATCAAAGTGCATTAACCTGCATTAAACTCGCATACAATTAGCCTACATAATAAAAGGCAAAGGCTGATACGCAGGCAAGAAAATATGCAGACTTCATTACCCCAAACACTTGCATGTGTTTTGTTACTGGCAGGTATTTTTGTAAGGAAAACAATTGCAATAAAAATAGAGAGCTAAATCAGGTTGCCAGTGTAATTTCCCATCACAGTCCCATGAGTAACTTTATGCCAGCCAAGCACTATCTACTCTTTAAAAAATAGGAAGTTTTCGAGTTGAACTCTGGAGCTGCACTAAATCTCTCTCCTCTTGCTCAACACTCAGCCTCTGGCTTTTCCCACTCAACTTGTAAAATCTCAGCATCAACAGAAAACTAAACCCTATGCTTATAAATATCATCTCCCATCAGCTCAGGCAGGTTCGGCTGCAAAGGATGGTGGGAGTTGTAGTTTAGCAACTGCAGCAGAGCCAGAGATTTAATCTCACTGACTGCACAGTATAGAAAAACACAGAACAAAATCTTATGCAGAAGAAAACAAAAGAAAACAAAAGCTACGGGCATTTCAATCCCTTGGCAAAGTACATTGTGCCTGGAAATCCCCCTGCAGTGATTGGGCTGAGTGTAGTGCGAGAAGAATGAAATGCCTCAATTTCTCCAATGTACCCCCTGGATCCAGACACTTGCAATGTCTTTTCAGATAGCCAGAGGCTTCAGATTCTTTGGTGTTTTGTTCAGGGCTTCACCTGAGTGACATCTGGTAAAACCCTGTGCCAGACAGTATGTGCCTCATAAGGACCTTCCTTCATCTCAAGTTTCTCCCCTCTTCCTGCCCCCAGGGCACACATTTCCAGAAACCACCCCCCTCCTTCCCCGCAAGGGAAACTTCTCTGTTTTCCCACATGGCTCCTCACAGGTTAAACTACTGACAGCCAGGCACACAGAATGGCATTCCAGCCCTGTTTAACCCACCATGCTACACTCTTAACCCTTATTCTGGGGAGAGAAGGTTACAGCAATGCAATATACCTCAGTACACCGCATGGTCACTTAATAGTAATACATTGGTGCCAGCAAAGAACAAGAGTCACTAAAGCAGACAGGTACAAAAATGCATGTATATATCTATATTTTCTGTACCTATATAAATAGCATTCACCTATACACAATAATTAACCAGGATTATCTGCATCAGTCTCTTTCTAAACATCCTCCGACACCTAAAGGATGTCATGCTGTAGTATAATAACAGCTGCAGTAAAATATGTTGCTTAATGATAGTTAAATGGAAAGGGAATAGTTATAAGTCAGGTTCCCATTGATTTTTTTTTTCCTATACGTGCTCAGTAAAGTTAATGGGCTTAAATTATTCTGTACCAAAAGCCTTGTATACGTTACTATGCATGGCACAATTCTATTTCAGCTGGTATAAAATAACATTTCCCCCTTTACATGAAACTAAAAATAGTGCCCCCTGTGGTTAAAGAATGATAAGAAATGGAAAAATGCCTGCTTGGCTTTACTAAGCAATATAGTCTGAACAAAGTGTTTTTCAGATATGTATCCTTATTTTATTCAAAAGGCACCCACAACTTATGTTCGTTTTAACAAATCCACACGTGGTCAGTATGATGTGCCTTTAAATCTGCAGCCTGGTGTCTGTATGCACAGCTCAGATAGATTTGGCAGCCTTCTCACAATAAGAGAACCTCACCCAAATGGAAAAGTGTCAGAAAAACTGCAGCAAAGATCACGGACTAAGGCAGACTAAAGCCTTCCTGGAATGCTAGGATATGATGGAGGGAGATTACTAACAAACAAGCTCATGTTTTGCCTTGGCCTCCAAAAATACACTCTTTTGTAGCGCATGCCATGCAAGGGCAACTAAATCTATCATCTTTTATTGGGGGGGAGCAGTACGGAGGCTATTTTATTCCAGTTCACTAGCAAGCAGGCAGCATCTTTCCAGCTCTGGCTTCAAAGAAACCAGACAGGACTCAGCTAGATGGTCAGCTCATGCAACTACATGCAATGCTGTACCACAACAACACATTATAAAATGGAGTGTATACTGCAAATCAAATGCAAATATGACTTAGTCCATGAGTGGGGATGGTACCCAAAAACTGCTTTTTTTTTGTTGCAAACTCCATGGCCTGTCTGTAGTCTGTGTGCGCTGTGTGAGTCCTTGTGATTGGATTACACCTTTATGGGGAGTATGGGAGAGACAGAATCAGATTTAATTCTGTATTATGTGAATGAGGCCTTGATGCCAGGGATAGTTGTTTATGGTTTGCTGTCCCTACTAGTCTGGCACAGTGTCTGCACCATGTCTGAGAGGAGGCAGAAGAGTAAGTCGCACAACTACAGGAACATGAAGGGGAGAAGCAGGACCCTTCACTATTAGAAGGAAAGAATGTCCTATAGAGTGACCAGTGTCAAATCCAAAGACCACCCCCGCCTAAAACTTTGTCTCGCCCTTGTGCCCCCAGAAGCCAGTGACATTGCGCAACCTGCGCCTCCCTAGGACCCTCAGACTCTACCCCTTCCCCTCCCAGTGGTTGGCGCGGGCATGCTGGAAGTTGTAGTTCAACTCGGGGTGGAATTGGCAGGTCCCTTTGTTATCCATGCAGAGGCATCACAAGAGATCTAACGGGTACGTGTCCCACACAGCAGACAGATCGCTGCGCTCAGACGCAACTTTTCTCTACTGATCTCGAACGAGACAATTTCTTTCTCCTCCCTTCTTTCAAATCCAACAAAATGGTAAGAGCAATGGCAACAACGAGCAGAAGGCTCCCCCCGATCTGCAGGTCCCGCAGCGCGATTTCTATTACCTTATATATCGCTGAATTGGGGGGGTTTTGCACAGCGGATCTTTCGACGTGCGCAGCTACTCCAGTAAATCCCTGCCAGCATGAACCCTATGAAAGGCAATGGAAGGGGCCTCCCTCTCCAAGGCACCAGCGCCCAGCCTCCGCCGCACCATTGGCTCTGCCGTAGCTTAGCAACACAGCCCGAACCCGCCCACCCTGGGATGCCTCCCCCTACTGTTTAGTGGATCATCCGAATTGGAAGATATCCAGTTCCCCCCTCAATCTGTGCGTGGAAAGTGCCTCACAATCGGGGATCTTCGGTTCTTGTTACTACTGGCAACTGGGAGAGAAAACAATGCAGCTGCAATCCTACTGCAACAAGCGCGGATTCCCCCCAGTATGTCATTTCTTCTCTGCCATGATGGATGTATAGTTCACATGCTAAAGTTCATCACACTTATATAAACAAAGTCATGACTTATTTTCTATACTGAACTTACTGCACCAGCATGAACTTTACAATCTGATGATACAGACCCTCAAAGTTGAGCACAGAGTTTGTTAGGAGTGTCAGCAGTGGAGTAACTAGATATTACTGGGGCCAACAGCAAATTATTTCCCAACCTATAAATGTTTATAGGTTGACTTGTTTTACCAATATTTATTGAAACTGTATATGAATTAAGGGCCCCTATACCTCCTGCCCCCCCCCCCCATTCCTCTATAGTTACACCTCTGAGTGTCAGTGACACCGCACATGCTCAGTGTGCTCCTGGCAGCTGTTGAGAAGCTAAGAAGAAAATAAAGTTTGCCTGTGTCATAGAAGCTGATGCTACAGGGATGAGTATTAAACCTCTGGACAGTGTCAGACTGGGATGCCAGGGGCCCACCAGAAAATCTTAGACCATGGGCCAACTTTCCAAACTATTATTGCTCCTCAACCTCTTTATTCTCCTAGTCGTTTATATCTATCCTATTATACTCTTCAATTATGAATTTTTTTCCCATAAAGAAATAGAGAATTACCATTAAATAGGCTAAATGGTTAGAAGCAAGAGGCCCACTGTCACCTGGACCCACTGAGAGTTTTCCTGGTATCCTGGTGCCGCAGTCCGACACTGTCTGGATCCTACAACAATCCCCTTCAACTATTGGCCAATGTCTCTGCTTTCTTTCTCTTCAAAGCTACTAGAACATCATGTACACAATGAACTCTCACACTAACATCTAACTCCCTACTAGACCCACTGTAATCTGGTTTCCGTCCCCACCACTCCACAGAAACAGACTTTACTAAAGTACCAATGATTTCTTTGTTGCTAAATCAAAGGGCCGTTACTCTCTATTAATACTGCTCAACATATCTGCAGCCTTTGATACTGATTGTTCTTTCTTGCTCCATATTCCTTCCTCACTGAGGATTCAAGATAGTGATCCATTCTTTGATGATACTCAAATCAGCCACTTCTCTACAGACCCAATCTCACTCTTAGCTCATGTCACAGACTGTCTAACAACAATTTCTGCATTTATGTCCACTTGTTGCCTAAAAATCAACATGGCTAAAACAGAACAAATCACCTTCCCACCACAAGTTCCTTGAATTCACTGCATAGGATTCACATTTCATTCATTTTCCACACTCATTAAATCATGCCCTCGTCATATCCCATTTAGGCTACTGTAACTCACTGTTATGTGGACTGGCCCTATCTAAAATTACCCCAATCCATCATGAACACTCACTACTGCCATACTCATACACCTCTCCTTCCGCTGCCTACCTGTTATATACAGGATTCAATGCAAGACATTTGTACTTGCTTACAAAGCATTCACTAACACCTTAAAGGAGAAGGAAAGCTAACAAAACAGTTTATTGCAAATAGATTACCCACAACAGTGCAGGCTAGAACGCCATTTTTATTCTTTAGAATGCTTTACCATACCTGAGTAAATAGCTCTAGACTGTCTCTGTTTGTTTAGGATAGCAGCTGCCATATTACCTTGGTGTAACATCACATGCTGCCTGAGTCTCTCCCTGCTCACTCATGGCTCTGGACTCAGATTACAGCAGAGAGGGGAAGAGGGAGGGAGAGAGGAGCAAACTGAGCATGCTCAAGCCCTAGCCCTGGAGGTTTCTGCTGAAAACAGGAAGTCTGATACAGAAGCCCATGTGTACACAATAGAAGGACAGAAAAGCTGTGTTTCTTTTGACAGAGCTCTCTGAGCAGCAATACTCTGAGGGTTTACTAATGTATTCATATAGACCTTTCTGATAAAGCTTACTTAGTTTTAACCTTTCCTTCTCTTTTAAGATATATATTATATATAAATAACAACATTAATCAAAATGTACACCCCAGACATAACCTCAGTCTGCACTTGACCTCCTTTTCTCCTTCTCATTCATTACACTCACTCCAGGCTTTCAAACAATCACTTATGATCCACCATTATATTCAAGCCTATAACCTAAGCACTCAGCAACGTAACCACCTACCAAGCCTCCCTTTTCTCTGCTCACATACTCACTAACTACTGGAATGTATCTTTCACTATCCTTACCAACTGGAACTTGTTACCCTCACCACATCTAACTTTTTAGATTGTAAATTAAAGGAGAAGGAAAGGTAAATTGCATTCACTACCTCCCTCTATAGGACTCCATTGATGTCCTTAATCACTATATTTTCTTCCTTCCATTGCGCATAGAAAAGCAGAAAATGAAGGTTGATCTTCTGCTCTGCCTCTGTACAACTCGGCGACCATCTTTCTAAAGGATGTGAGACTTCCTTCACCTAAACATCAATAATGCGCATGCGCATAAGTCAAATCGCTCATTAGCAATAACTGTTGGCGTGTACATAGTAAGTATTTTCCACTGTCCACCAATGTTTAATACTTGGGCTGCATATTTCACCTTAGCCGGCTTTTAAAAAATATTTTGTCCCCCCGCTGCGAACCGCAAGATATTGAAGCTGCCTGTTAGCTATTCACAGTATGATTAATATATATATGGTCGTGTGTCTCCATAGCTTGCAATACGATTGGCTGGGAGGCGTGGTTACTGGGGTCAATGATGACGAGTGCATAGGTAAATTTACATGTGCGTCATTTCACAAGGAAGAAAGGCTGCTCTGAGACATGCGCATTAAACTGTATTTGAGCCCAATGCGCCTCAAGGCTGCCTCGGGCAGTAGGGAGGAAGCTGCCTTGAAAATTAGTGACTTCACCCAAGTTCAACTCTACATTCTCTGCAAAGTGCTGTTCCTTCTTCTAGACATCAGGGAGAAAGCATTAACTAAACTTTTTAAGTTATGTGTGCACCAGACTTATGATAGAAATCTACTTAAGTTTACCCTTTCATTCTCTTTTAAGGCTTTTCATGGTTGGGAGTTTGAAACAACTTTTTTTTTTAATAAAAATAAAGGGGAAATGTTTTTTTTAATAAATACCCCCTAAAAGTTAGTACAATGCTCTTTTAGAATAAAAGTCACACTACTCTTTTTTTTTTTACAACTATTGCTTTTAAAGGTAACCATAACCATGACTTTTAGAAAGAGTATAAATGATTCAAAATGTTCTGAAGAAACGATGTCTCTGAAAGTCAGAAATTCAACTTTTAAAAGGTTTATTGATAAAAATCATACATTTGAGATTAAAGGCCATAAAGTTTGGCTTCAAATGTTGAGATTTTGTCTTTTTCTCTCAAGTCTTTGAATTTAACAGTTCTACACTCTGAACAGTTGTTTGGACTTGTAAACCTGAGTGCTGAGGTCATATGAAAAACACTTTTATATTGTATATTCTACTGGAGTATTAGGCCATCATTTTTCATGACTGTATTTGTCAGGTAATTCATCTTAGGCCACCAATTTACAGCTCTGTCATTTGGTTTCATTAATATACAGTTGCAAACAGAGATCCCTAATAGGCCCCAAAAATGTTATCTTCAGTACTTGGCATCCAATTAACAATTTATTCTTGATTCGTGTAAGATATGCTTAAAACACAACAGTCAGTAAAATATGCAGTTACAGGCTTCAGTGGATATTTAGAAATCTAGAATGAAAATGAAATGTCATCAGAAGAAATAGTAAGTAACCGTTTTATTGCGCTAATTCAATTGCATAGCACAAAAACAACAAAAGTAGGGACGGGTGAATCTGACTCGTTTTGCTTTGTTGAAAATTTGCCAAATGGCAAAAAAATTGTCAAATGCATTGAAGTCTAAGGGAGACAATTTTTTTTGATGCGCACAATTTCTTTTTTCACTCATTGGATCTGTACTGAGTTATCAGAGTTCCTTTTTATTATATACAGTTTTAGCAACCCGACAAGTTTGTTAAAGGAAAACTATACCCCCCAAACAATGTAGGTCTCTATTAAAAGATACTGAGTAAAACAGCTCATGTGTAAAACCCTGCTTCATGTAAATGAACCATTATCATAATTATATACTTTTTTAGTAGTATGTGCCATTGGGTAAATATAAATAGAAAATTGCCATTTTAAAAAATAAGGGCCGCCCCCTGAGATCGTAAGATTCACTGTGCACACATACAAACCACATGTAAGGTCACATGAGCCAATTAACAGACAGAGTTCTGCCTTTTACTTCCTCACTTCTTCCTGTTACAGTTAGTGTTGTAGTATTTGTGGTCAGGTGATCTCTGAGGCAGCACAGATAGAGTCACGAAATGGTGGCTCAAGGCAAGAGATGTAAAAGGGCAATATTTATGTAAATATATATTCCAGTTTGGTAAGATTCTTTAATATGTCATTCAATTTGATATAAACTATCTGTTGCTTAAGTATTCATTTTGGGGGTATAGTTTTCCTTTAAAGGACAAGGAAACCTACAATTCACTGGGGCTGTGGCAAGTTGTTCGGCAAACCCCCCTTAGTGTTTCTAGTTGCTCACCTCATACCCGAGGCCAATGTTCTTCTTCTTCAAAGTCACCAAGCGATATATCTTTGCTGCTGCGAGCGACTTATCTCCCTGAAATGCTTTGCCACCCAGAAATTACAAATAGATGTGTAGCCAATAATAATTGGAGCTGGTTTCACTTTGCACAAAAAAATTAATAATTTCTTTAAAAATGCCCCCCTTATTGGAGCTCCTATAGAGCTGAATGGAGGGTGGGTGTGTCCTAACTGTCTCTGCCAAAACACAGCATGAGGGGGATAGTCAACCACAGCCCTGCAGTCACACAAGCAAAGCCAGGCTTCAGCAGGGAGGCAGCAGGAAATGGAACAGATTGGCAGGTTTTTTGCAAAAAATTTCAATAAATCAGTCCAAAACACACATTTTTAAGCACATTTCTTCTACATTTAAAAGAGTATAATGCACTGGCACATTCTTGTTTATCACGCAATGGACCAGATTCAATTCAGTGAGAAAAAAGTTATCTCATGGTGAAAACTCATGGATGAGATTGAGTTAGAGGAGAAAAACTTTGCTCCTAATTCAGTTCCATCTTTTTCCTCCCATAGACTAAAATAGAGTATTCATGTGATAAATCGTGAGATGTTTTTCTGAATTTAATCTGTTGCATCAGTTTTCACATGATAAACCTTTTTCTCACTGAATTGACCTGCCCAATAAGCAGGTTCAAGAAGCATAGGGGCTCCATTTTGAGGGCCTCTCCCATAGTTTAAAGGGGTTGTTCATCTTCAAACACCTTTTTCAGTTCAGTTGGTTTCAAATAGTTCCCTAGAAATAAAGACTTTTCTCAGTTACTTTCTATTTTCTATTTGTGACAGTTTTTCTAATATTGAAGTGTAAAGTTTCATTTTTCACCTTCTAAAGCAGCTCTGGGAGGGGGGGTCACTGACTCATTAACTGTTCTAAATTGATACATTTAGTTGATACATTTCTTACCTTTGTCCCTGCTGAGCAGAATCCTTGAGTTTCTTTAAACGGGAACTCCAGCTTCCAAACCAAAATTTGATAAAGAAGCCCACATAACACAGAAACATCTAATATATCCATCACAGTTATCTATTTCTTCTAAAAGTATGAATAAATGCCATTTTCTATGCTGAAATCCAGCTGTTTAACAGTTCTTCAATTGACATCCTGGCAGGGAAGGAGGGACTAAACACTGATGTTAACAAATTGTAACAACTTCTCCACAGCTTACAGACAGCATGGAACTACATAACCCACAATGCATTGCACTGTGATGGTCCATTCCTTGTTGAAATCACATGTGCAGGGAATTGTGGGGTTTGGAGGATGCAGGCTGAGGAGAGCTGTCTGTTGATACAAAGTAACAGTAGTCTGCCAGCTCAGCAAAGTAGTCAGACAGATCAGCAGAAGAACAGGGGGCTAGGCTTAGTGAACTGTCAGAAACCATTAAAAATTATGAAAAGTCTGCATACTTTTTAATTGATGTATATTGCAAAGTTGCTTGAACTTATGTTTACTTTTCAAAAAGTTTTTGTGGAGTTCCCCTTTAAAGGCAGCTGATAGAATTGATACACTAGTTGCTAATATTCCACAGATACTGCTGAGAAATGTTTCAAGTAGGGGGCACATTTATCAAGGGTCGAATATCGAGGGTTGATTAACCCTCTTATTCGACCCTCGAAGTTAAATCCTTCGAATATCGAATTCTAAGGATTTTGCGCAAATACTTCATTCGATCGATCGAAGTAAAAATCGTTTGATCGATTCGAAGGATTTTAATCGATCGAACGATTTTTCTTCGATCAAAAAAAGCTTAGGAAAGTGATTGGGAAGGTCCCCATAGGCTAACATTGTACCTCGGTAGGTTTAAACTACCGAAGTATGTAATCAAAGTTTTTTTTTTAAAGAGACAGTACTTCGACTAACGAATGATTTTTAGTTCGAATTGAAGTCGAAGATCGTAGTAGCCTATTCGATGGTCGAAGTACCCAAAAGAATACTTCGAAATTCGAAGTTTTTTATATTCGAATCCTTCACTCGAGCTTAGTAAATGTGCCCCTAAATGTAGCAAATTGTAACAGTTCAGAATCTGCTCCTGTATCGCTGAGCTGCCAGACTGAAACACCAGAGACAGGAACATTAAACTTTAAACTTCAATTTTGGGAAAACAGTAAAAAATAAAAGATGGTGATAAAAACACTCATAGACTATAATGGAAAGTTTGAGTTCTGTGGTTTGACACTCATTGACTGCAATACATTTAGCGTCAGATTCACCCATCACTACAGCAGCAGTGTGAAATGGTGTGTGGGATCTGTAACTCCTTTCAGAAATTGATGCTGTACTAATTATATGAGAAAGGTTATGTTATGACTATCCCTTTAACTTTCACTAATTCAGCCTACTTGCTCTGATGCACCTGAACTAACAGTAACAGTGTGTCTGGATCTCTAGACACCAAGCTCAGGTCAAAAGTACTGCTGGGTATTATTTTACTGTAATTTGCAAGCTGCACAGTTATTCAATTTCCCCCAAGAACTGTGAGATCTCTTTAAAACAATACTGCTCTTATCACTTGGCAATGCAGAATCGTTTTAAATGTTTGCATGCCGGAAGTGTTGCTTAATCTCCCATGTTTTGGTTAAAGGAGTGACTGAGTTTCACAGTGAAGAAGCTGGGTCCATTTTAGTTCGTTTATTTTTCAGTATCTCAATGTACCTTTTTAGAATTTCCTTTGTTTATCTTGTGAAATATTTATTTGAAAATATGAAGAGAAGAATGTATAATTATATTAATTTGCCTTGCTTGCAAAATACATTGTTTTGTCTCTCACCAAAATCTCTATTATTAAGATTGAAACAAGACCACTATGGGCCCCTCTCCAAAAAATGTTTTGCAGATTACTTTGCACCGTTCTGCTAGTTGCTCACCTGGGGAGGGTGAATTTTAATACTATATTTTAATACTATAGAGGAAGCTGACCCCACGGTCCAGGCCTCTCAGCAACCACAGGGTCTGCTTCCTCTATAGTTACACCACTGATGTTAACCTTGAACTGATAACACATTAAATGACTCAGGTAGGTAGATAAAGATGTAAGTGCCTTCCTTGGAGGCAACTGCTTTTGGAAAAGAAGGTGGTATAATTCTAGAAAATATTTTTATTTTTGTAGGAACAGCAGTGCATTATTTGGGCAGAATTAGCTCAGCCTTCCTGGGTTGTCTGGTCTGTGCCAACTTTTAACTCTTACACATAGGAGTAATGGTAGGGTGGAAATGTTAGGGCACAGTTTGCCACTATTGTCTTAGGTGACAAAGCTTCATGGCACTGCTCCGATTTTCCTTATTTTATCATTTGACAAAAAAACTGAGCACAAAACCAAGGCTGGCTTATAAATTTCTCTCTAAATGGCACAATTCGGCAAATGTTTTAATGTAAGAGAAGCCACAAAGAGGTTGTTCACCTTTGAATTAACTTTTAGTATGTTGTGGAGAGTGATATTCTGAGACAATTCGCAATTGTTTTTCATTTTTTATTATTTGTCGTTTTTGCGTTATTTAGATTTTTATTCAGAAGCTCTCTCCAATTTGGAATTTCAGCAATCTTGTTGCTAGGGTCCAAATTACTCTAGCAACCATGCATTGATTTGAATAAGAGACTGGAATATGAATAGGAGAGGGCCTGAATAGAAAGATGAGTAAAAAAAAAGTAGCAATAACAATAAATGTGTGGCCTTACAGAGCATTTGTTTTTAGATGGGGCTATTGACCCCCATTTGAAAGCTGGAAAGATTCAGATGAAAAAGGCAAATAATTACAAAACTGTTGAAAATAAATAATGAAGACCAATTGAAAAGTGGCTTAGAATTGGTCATTCTATAACATACTAAAAGTTAACTTAAAGGTGAACCACCCCTTTAAGGATAATGGCACAGTGGTAGCCAAAGTGACCAACTTCACCTCCATCAATGGCTATCGCTCTTTCAAGTGCTTTCATTTTATGAATTTTATGAAATATAGTAATCTGAACGTGAGACCGATCTCCTGCATGATACTGAGAACATCTTTCAGTGGTAAGTGTAACTTCATGGTGCAACTAGAAGTCACTGGGCCCCAAAGCAAGATCTTTTTTTTTTTTTTTTTAGGAGGATGGCCTCCTTTGGAAACATATACAGGTATGGGACCTGTTATCCATAATGCTTTGGACCTGGGGTTTTCCGGATAATTGATCTTTTTGTAATTTCGATCTTCATTAGAAAATCATGTAAACATGAAATAAACACAATAAGCTGGTTCTGCATCCAATAAGGATTAATTACATCTTAGTTGGGATCAAGTACATGTTTTATTATTACAGAGAAAAAGGAAATCATTTTTAAAAATTTGGGTTATTTTATTATAATGGAGTCTATGGGAGACGGCCTTTCCGTAATTCGGAGCTTTCTGTATAACGGGTTTCTGGATAACATATCCCATACTTGTACTGAAATTTCACATATATTAGGGCTTCTCTCGGTGCCCTACACCCCTGGGTCCCAAAGTGGTCAGAAGGACTGCTCTGCTTATTGTCTAAACTAAATTAAACTGAACAGAACACACAACAGTAGCACAAACTAGCTTTTGCAATTAATCAGCACAGTAATCATTATTACACTGAAACTGTGAAATCGCTGATAATGCAATATGTGCAGTTCTGTTTTCTTCGTTCTAGCTTGTGATACATAGTCTTTTGAGGATTTGTCAAAATAAATGCGGTAATGAGTCATAATACATAGCCGGATTATTGAAAGGCTATTTGGTAATGTTTTCCAGAGAATTCTGCCAGAACTTTTGTAATGTAGATCCTTTTTAAGATTTGCAGCAATATGCAACTTTTAGGCTACAACTGTGGCAGAACTGTGTCTTCTAGCATGCGAAGAGTTCTAGGTACAAAAAGAGCTCCCAAAATATCCTGTCCCTTGTTAAAGTAATACAGTGTGCCCCCCTCCCCCTCAGCCATTAAAATGGTGGTGCACCTCAAGGTTAACTTTTAGTATATTATATAAGGGCTAATTGTAAGCAATTTTAGGTCTACATTTTTTTTTTATGGTTTTTGATTTATTTTTTTTTTTGCCTCCTCACTCTTTCGAGATTTTAAATCGGGGTCACTGACCCCATTAAAAAAAACAAATGCTCTGTAAGGCTGCACATGTATTGTTTTTACTATTTTTTATTATTCGTCTTTCTATCCAGGCCCTCTCCTATTCATATTCCAGTCTCTTATTCAAATCAATGCATAGCCACTAAGGTAATTTGCACCTTAACAACCAGATTGCTGAAACTGCAAACTTAATACTGACTTTCTATGGCACCTTATAGGAGCCCCTCTGGCATTTGCCAGAACCCACAGATTGCCAGTCCGGGCCTGACTGTTGGATCTCTAATTGCTTCTCACGGAGGGATCCCCTAACCTGAAATAGCCACCCTTCAGGAAGAAAGCTGCAGGGGGGAACCGGGAGTTTGGAACCCTAAATTGAATTTACTGTAGAGCCCATTAACATCCATTTACACCACTGCCACCTGTTCCCCCATAAAAAGCTGCTGCTGAGTAGTGTGCAAAACAGCCTTGAAATTACCCACTGCTTCATTGTAGTCAGTAGTTGCAGGACTTGCTGCCAATATTTAAAAGCAAGCTAGAATGTTACTTAGCATTCAGCAAATGGACATGGTTGTTCTTATTCAGCTTTAATGAAACAAAGTTGGCACACTTATACTGTGTATCTGTAGAACTTTAGTGAGCAAATTGTTGACTGACAGTACCTAAGGGTATCACTTTTAGTACATTAAACTAGCTCACCATGTATGGTGAAATCCTCCTGTAAGGTCAAAAGCACAAATACTAAATAACTCGGTCGATCATCACGTGTACTGTGCACTGTACCACTGAGGAAGGGAGCATGAGGCTCCTGAAACATTTGTCTTCATCCTGCATCATTAAAGTTTGGAGGTACCAAGGGTACACCGTTTGTAAACAGCATCGCTTCTTCAACTCTTTATTCATCGCTATTGATATATCACGCCAGGTCACGTGATCAGAAGCAAGCAGGGCTGCAAGCTAATTGAGATTTGTTATGTATTGTGAGTGTATTGGAATTCTATTGATATTGACTTTACTCTTAGGCTAGGCCCACACCATATGGATCTCGAACCTGCTGAGAAACTGTTAGGGCCCGAAGGCACAGTAATAGTGTAGACCAAAGAGGAGACCAAACCAAGTTCGAGGTACAAGAGGGTTTATCAAAAGAATCGTCAAGGTACAGGCAAAAGATCAGACCAGGCAGCAGACAACAGGAATCGTAATAACAGGCAGGAGTCGGTACACAATAGTCAAAAAGCAGTAAATCACACCCAGGAACTGACGAACAGGAACCTATAGTTGGGCAGGGACTGGAAGGGGAGAGAGGTTTAAATAGTCTCTGAGTTTGGCGCCAAAATTGACGCACTGGCGTCAGACGCCGACGTGCTTGCGTCAGACGCAGACGCCAGCGTCCCCACGCTGATGTCCTGACGCCGACGCCCATTCTGACGCCGGCGTCCATTCCGTCGCCGGCGGCCAATCCGGGAGCAGGAAGACGATGACACTATGGAGCTGCGCCCATCAGGAACCATGCGGTGAGACAGGAGGTCGCCATCTTGGACGCCATCTTTGGAAGGTGAGTTAGAATCCATTACAGTACCCCCCTCCTTAGGGGGGGCCTCAGGACCACCGAGACTAGGAGAAGAAGGAAAAAGTCTATGGAACTTACGGACCAAGGCAGGTGCATGGACGTCCGAGTTCCTCACCCAGGAGCACTCCTCCGGACCGAACCCTTTCCACTCGATGAGGTACTGAAGAGTACCCCTGGAAAAACGAGAGTCCAAAATCCTCTTGACTTCGAATTCCTGGTGACCATCAACCAGGACAGGAGCTGGGGAAGAAGAAGAAGGACAAGACACAGCAGGCTTAAGCAATGAGACATGAAAGACATTTGGAATCCGCATCTCCGGAGGAAGTTGAAGGCGGACCGCCACAGGGTTGATGACTTCGACGACAGGATAAGGACCGATGAACTTAGGACCAAGTTTGGGAGTGGGAATTTTCAGACGAATATTACGAGTAGAAAGAAAAACTTTGTCACCAGGAGTATATGGAGGGGCAGGAACTCTTCTCTTATCGGCAAACCTCTTCTGAGCCAGGGAACTCTTCTCCAAATTAGTGGCAGTGGCCTCCCAGATAGCCAACATGTGAGCAGCTTGGTCGTTGGCCGCAGGAACGTTGGTAAGAAGAAGATCTTGAGGAAAGGTCAACGGGTTCCGACCATAAACACAGAAGAAGGGAGACTTTAGGGAAGAGGAATGCAGCGCATTATTGTGAGCGAACTCAGCCCAAGGAAGAAGATCCGACCAATCGTCCTGGCACAGAGACACATGGCAGCGCAGAAACTGCTCCAAAGCCTGGTTGACCTGTTCAGCAGCACCATTGGATTGTGGGTGGTAAGCAGAAGAAAATTGGAGAGAAATATTAAGGGCCTTGCAAAGCGACCTCCAGAACTTGGATATAAATTGAGAACCCCGATCAGAAACAATCTCAGCAGGAAAACCATGAAGACGAAAAATATGTTTAATAAAAAGTTCAGAAAGTTCAGGGGCAGAAGGCAATTTCCGAAGTGGAGTAAAATGGGCCATCTTACTAAATCTGTCGATCACCACCCAGATCACAGTGTGGCCGGAGGATAAGGGCAGATCGACAATGAAATCCATTGCCACATGAGTCCAAGGGCGAGAAGGGATGGGCAACGGCAGGAGAAGACCGTTGGGAGAAGAATGACTAGCTTTGGAGACAGCACAGGTAGCACAGGAAGAAATAAAGTCTTTCACGTCCTTTCTCATCGATGGCCTCCACACCAAACGTGACAGGAGTTCAGTGGTCTTCTCAATCCCCGGGTGACCAGCTTGTTTGGAATTGTGGGCTTGAGATAGGATGGCCTGGCGACACTCAGGTGGTACAAAAGCAACCCCCAAGGGAATGTTATCAGGAGCAGAGGCCTGGGCTGAAAGAAGTTCAGAAGCCAAGGAGGGAAACAAGGCAGCAACAATCTTGGAAGGAGGCACAATAGGTTCGGGATCTTCAGAACAAGGAATCTCGGGAACAAAGCTCCTGGACAGCGCATCAGCCTTTCTATTCCTTGAGCCAGGACGAAAGGTGATGATAAAATTAAAACGGGAGAAGAATAAAGACCATCTGGCTTGACGAGGATTTAAACGTTTCAGGGACTGGATAAATTCAAGGTTCTTGTGGTCAGTAAAGATGGTCACAGGAATAGAAGATCCCTCAAGTAGATGCCTCCACTCCTCCAGGGCCAATTTGACCGCAAGCAGTTCACGATTCCCAACGTCGTAATTCTGTTCGGGAGAAGAGAATTTTTTGGAGAAGAATGCACACGGATGTAACTTCCCATCCGAAGAAGACCTTTGAGATAAAACGGCTCCAGCTCCCACATCAGAGGCGTCCACTTCAAGGAAAAAGGGCAGAAGAGGTTCGGGGTGTCTCAGAATTGGTGCAGAAGAAAAGGCCTCTTTCAAAGTTTCAAAAGCTTCCACAGCTAGAGGGGGCCAGTGCTGAGGTTTGCCCCCTTTGCGGATGAGAGCAAGAATAGGAGAAATCTTGGAAGAAAAGCCTCTAATGAACTGCCTATAATAATTGGCAAAGCCAATAAACCTCTGAATAGCCTTGACGCTGGTGGGTAGAGGCCAATCAAGAATTGCAGAAACCTTGGCTGGATCCATCTTGAACCCCTGCTGTGAGATTATGTACCCAAGGAAAGGAATGGAAGGCACCTCGAAAGAACACTTCTCCAACTTGGCGAAGAGATTATTCTTTCTAAGACGAAGAAGAACTTCCTTCACCTGACAACGGTGTTCCTGAAGATCTTTGGAGAAAATGAGGATATCATCCAGGTAAACGACTACACATTGCCCCAACAAATCTCTGAAAACGTCATTTACAAACTCCTGGAAGACCGCAGGGGCATTACATAGACCAAATGGCATTACAAGGTACTCATAATGCCCGTCACGAGTATTGAAAGCGGTCTTCCATTCATCGCCCTCTCGGATCCGAATGAGGTTGTAGGCGCCCCGAAGATCAAGTTTGGTGAAGAGATTAGCGCCTTTCAATTGATCGAAAAGTTCAGAGATTAAGGGGAGAGGGTAACGGTTTTTGATAGTGATTTTATTCAGTCCTTTATAGTCGATGCAGGGCCGCAGACTGCCATCCTTCTTTTCGACAAAGAAAAAACCTGCTCCAGCAGGAGACGATGAGGGACGAATGAACCCTCTCTGGAGATTCTCCTGAATGTAGGTCTTCATGGCAGCTGTTTCAGAAGGAGACAGAGGATAGGTGCGGCCACGAGGAGGCATGGAACCAGGCAAGAGTTCAACTGGGCAGTCGTAGGGTCGATGGGGAGGAAGAGTCTCAGCGGAGCCCTTATCGATGACATCCGAAAAGGATTGATATACGACTGGAAGAGAGGGAAGACACAGAGGAAACTTTGACGATGGGCACAGCAGGTAAACAGTTCTGTTGGCAATGCGGACCCCAACGGGCAACTTGTGAAGAAGACCAATCAATGACTGGGTTATGGGTGCATAACCATGGAAGACCCAGAACAATAGGAGTAGAAGGGCAATCAATAAGAAGAAAGGACAGTCTCTCCAAATGCAGGGTGCCCACTTTGAGTGAAAGTTCCGAGGTGGTCTGTGAAATGATGGCAGAAGACAGAGGACGATCATCAATAGCCAAAGCTCGCAGAGGAATAGCCAGAGGAAGAAGAGGAACAGCATGTCGGCTGGCAAAAGTCTTGTCCATGAAATTCCCGGCAGCACCAGAATCTACGAAGGCTTGGACCGAGATCCTCCGGGAGCCAAACTGGATCTGTGCCGGAAGTAGAAAACGATGACCAGACGGTCGGGGAGAAGGACAAACTCCACCCAGGTAAGTCTCTCCAAACTTACCGAGGTATTGCCGTTTTCCTGGCTTCACAGGACACTCGAGGACGGAGTGAGCTTTGCCCCCGCAGTAGAGACATAATCCCGCCGCCTTTCTCCAGTTCTTCTCCTGTTCGGAAGGACGGGCCCGTCCAAACTACATCGATTCCTCAGCAGATGTGGGAGAGGAAGAAGCAGAAGCCGTAGGAGGTGGAGAGGGCGAGGAGTAAGCAGGATTGTTGAGCAGGGGTCTCTGGAAGCGGGGGGCCAGGATAGGCTGGGAACGAGGGTTCTTCTTAGAATACTCACGGTCTAGCTCGACCTGGAACTCCCTCTGGCGAGTATCAATCTTCACGGCCAAGGTGACCAACTCTTCCCAGCGGGGAGGAATTTCCCGGGACACGAGGTCGTTCTTAATTCTTATAGCCAGGCCGTTGTAGAAGGCAGCATGGTAACCGTCATTGTTCCACGACGTCTCCGCTACCAGGGTGCGAAACTCAATGGCATACTCCGGAACCGAGCGGGAGCCTTGCTGGAGCTGGAACAACCGAGCCGAAGAAGCTATGGCTCGTCCAGGAGCATCAAACACCGTCCGGAACTCATGGAGAAAGGCACAGGCATTATCGATCAGAGGATCCTTCTTCTCCCAAAAGGGTGATGCCCATTCTAGGGCCTTTCCCTGCAGACGGGAGATAACATAACCCACTTTGGCTCGCTCCGAGACAAACTGACCTGGCAGCAGGGCAAACTGGATCTCACATTGAATAATGAACCCTCTGCAAGCGTCAGGATCACCATTGTAGAGAGGAGGTGCGGGGATGCGAGTCTCGGAGACTTGGAGCGGGGTTGCAGGTACAGCGACTGGTGCCACGGGAGACAAGGTAGACACTTTCTCCAGGACTGCGTCAATGGCCTGACCAAAGTGAGACTGGAGTACTTCATAAGAGTCAATTCGGGAAGCCAAAGCTCGAATGGTTTCACCAACATCAGGCGAAGCATGAGTCTCCTCCAAAGGGTCCATGGCCCAACTATACTGTTAGGGCCCGAAGGCGCAGTAATAGTGTAGACCAAAGAGGAGACCAAACCAAGTTCGAGGTACAAGAGGGTTTATCAAAAGAATCGTCAAGGTACAGGCAAAAGATCAGACCAGGCAGCAGACAACAGGAATCGTAATAACAGGCAGGAGTCGGTACACAATAGTCAAAAAGCAGTAAATCACACCCAGGAACTGACGAACAGGAACCTATAGTTGGGCAGGGACTGGAAGGGGAGAGAGGTTTAAATAGTCTCTGAGTTTGGCGACAAAATTGACGCACTGGCGTCAGACGCCGACGTGCTTGCGTCAGACGCAGACGCCAGCGTCCCCACGCTGACGTCCTGACGCCGACGCCCATTCTGACGCCGGCGTCCATTCCGTCGCCGGCGGCCAATCCGGGAGCAGGAAGACGATGACACTATGGAGCTGCGCCCATCAGGAACCATGCGGTGAGACAGGAGGTCGCCATCTTGGACGCCATCTTGGACGCCATCTTTGGAAGGTGAGTTAGAATCCATTACAGAAACAGAGGCTGAGACTCTGCTGCTCAACTGCCTGCACCCAGAAAAATTACCTCCACTTGGGTGCAGGCAGACACGGTGGATTTCAGCAAGGTCCATATTGTCCTAGCCTTAGGGGTCTGCTTGTTAAATCTTTTAGGGATTCTGATTTATATGGTGTAGTTTTTATTTCTAAATTACACTGTTTTTACTGCAAATAATTCACTCTACCATGTAAAATGTCATTCCTAATGCAACAAGTGTATTTTTTTTAGTTGTAATATTGGTGTGTAGGCGCCATCTCAGGTCATTTCGCCTAGTCATGTGCTTTCAGAAAGAGCCAATGCTGTACTATTTAACTGCTTTCTGACAGGCTGTTGTTTCTCCAAATCAATGTAACTGAAGGAGTCACAGTGGGACATGATTTTTTTTCTATTTAGTGCTGTTCTTATATCTACCCCAGCTGTTATATGGTTACTTTCCTATTGTTCTGCTGATGGGCTTCTGGGGTGGGGTGCAGTACAGCAGTAAACTAATGTTTATCAGAGTACAAGTCAAATGACCGAGGGCACCTGGGAAAGTGACAATATGTCTACTCTAGCCCCATGTCAGATTTCAAAATTAAATATATAAAAATAAGTATGTTCTTTTGAAAAACAGAATTCAATGCAGAAGTCTGCAGGACCTATTAAAGGAACAGTAACAT
Organism: Xenopus petersii; assembly: GCA_038501925.1. Lineage (NCBI taxonomy): Eukaryota > Metazoa > Chordata > Amphibia > Anura > Pipidae > Xenopus > Xenopus petersii. Next base: position 46,430,511 of record CM076681.1, on the reverse strand, counting down.
CAAAAAATTTAATTGTTTTAAAATAATAAATATATGATGCAGTGTTGCTCTGCACCAGGGCCACCATTAGAAATCACGGGGCCCCGTACAACAAAATTTTCAGGGCATGACTTTGTTGCTGCAGCACAACTGGACCAACCTTTTGGTCCGGGCCCAGTAGAGGAGTACCCCTTGTGCCCCCCTGATGGTGGCCCTGTTCTGCACTGGTAAAACTGCTGTGTTTGCTTCAGAAACACTACTATTGTTTATATAAATAAGCTTCTTTATAGCAATAGCTCTGTAGCACATAATGTTATCTGTTATCCACTAATTAACCTGTGCCATATAGTCTTTTTTCAATTACCACCATTGATACACAGCAGCTTGTTTGTGTGAACTATAGTAGTGTTTGTGAAGCAAACAGATTTTACCAGTGCAGGCCAACACTACATGATATTTTCATTGCTTTAAAACATTTTCATATTTTTGTACTGTTCCTTTAACTGATATGTTTTGAAAAACAACACGGTTTCCCATGACAGTATCCCTTCAAGATAATTTTTTCAGGATCTCCTTAAAAAGCTAATAAAATGTTTTGCACTTTCTTGTATACAAAAAAACAACAACAAAAAAAGATTTATTTCGCAACTTTAATTTCAGTTTAGTACTTCAACAGAACCCCCAAAAAATAGAAAATAAGTCAATCATTTTCATTTTGTGTTCTTATGTGAATATGAAACCAGAAAATTCCAATATTTTGTTGGTCAAATGACCTCAGCTGGAACTGTTGTGTTAAATGGAACTTATTACTTGTTTATTCATTAGCATGGAAACAGTTTATACCAATAAAGTTACCTATGTGCATATAACACAGTTTTGCCCACACCCCTCCTGCAGGTTACAGAGCAGATTACACAGGAATCTTTCAATCCATTGGTCTTTTGGTGTATTGGTTGTATTGCAGCACAAAGGGTAACGTGTCATTAACACAATATACTGGACACCCGAGGGTCTGAAATAAATTGATAATAAGAAGAAGCATGTTACAAAGGTTACATATTTAATTTCTGTGAGCACACTACATATACAGTGAAATAGTTCACACTCTGGAGTCCAGTCCCAACATACTGTACAACGCTCTTCTACAAAGTGAGTCCTAAGGGATTCTCTGCTACCTTAAGTATATACATAGTAATCCCTACACCGGTGATATTCACCACTGCTCCTCAGTTGAGCAGCAGGATACTAAACTGCCCTGATTATCTCCAATACCAGCTATATGTAGGATTTAGCCTACCAGTTGATAATTTAGTTTTCATTCATTTATAGGTCTGGAACTAGCGGTAAACAACAGATTCTTTTCCCAAGGAGTGGCAAACAATGCTGCTTTAAAAAGCGTATGTTTTTCTTCAGATTTTAGCTATAGGAGAACAGGAAAAATTAGTACAGTAAGAATTTTCAACACAAATGCATTTGGGAGAACAGATAATAAAAAAATGATGTGTGGGCTAAAGTCTGGCCCCTTTTAAGCCCAGTGTATGTGTACACTCATCAACAGGACATTGGTGGGTACCAAACCAAACAGGCTTTGGAGTTGGGCTATCAGTCCTATAGCATGGCCTTTTCATCAGAGGTAGCAGCATTTTCCATCTTATATGAAGACACATTAGGTTTCTTAAGCATGTGCACATTTTCTTACGCTCCCATAGCATGGCAGTTTTGTATGTTCTACCTCTCTGGTAAGTTTTTGCCTACACCTCTGGCAGACACTTTTCTTCTGTATAGGACTGTTTTAATGTGACCAAACTAAAAAGCATGCTATGCCATTGGTACTGTCTCTGTAAAGTAAAATGGTGGTCTATTAAGCGCTATTAAGCGCTCAGGGTTGTGCCATGGTTTAGATGCCTCTGGAATACTCAGAGCACACTGTCAACTTAAGAAATTAAAAATCATGTTGATGTGGCCAGAAAATGCTCTGTTTTTAGACTGCAATTTGTCATTGCTGAAGCTAGGTGGTTTCTATTAAACTTTTAGCATAGAATATGCTCTGTGTGAACTAAACTTAACATCCAGTTTTTCATCATCTAATGCAGTGATCCCCAACCAGTAGCTCATGAGCAACATGTTGCTCTCCAACCCCTTGGATGTTGCTCTCAGTGTCCTCAAAGCAGGGGCTTATTTTTGAATTCCAGGCTTGGAAGCACGTTTTAATTGCACAAAAACTAAGTATAGTGTCAAGTAGAGCCTCTTGTAGGCTGCTAGTCCACATAGGGGCTACCTAATAGCCAATCACAGTCCTTATTTGGCACCCCAAGGGACTTTTTCATGACTGAATGTGGCTCTTTTTACATTTGAATGTGGCTCACGGGTAAAAAAAGGTTGGAGACCCCTGTAATGAATATCATGCCATTTCTTGGCTAATAAGAAAATCATTTCAAAATATTGACTTTTCACTCCATTTTTAAACTCCATTTATAGTATTACAATTGTGAGCTGGTAACTGGGAGTGAGTTTGAAAGCAAATATATTGTGTCTCTGTTCCTTTCATTCATCTGGGGATAATGACAATGTAGTAATCTTCTAGAATACCTAGGGGATACTATGACAGTAAGGAGAAAGAGCAGCAGTATAGAAGGCTGCTAGAAGAAAAGATCTTGGGAACTGTCCAGAAAATACAGTGTACCATTGGATTTATATTTAGTTTGTTTGTGTTTTAGAAAGCCCAGTAGGGGACTAGTGAGGAGCCTAAACGCTTTGCTTACTTAGAGCCCAAGGACAAGGAGTTTGTTTGGTTTTGTTTATTCTACTGCAACTGTCATGTATACTGGATTCTTTGTAAATTACTTTTCTACATAAGCTAAAACCTATGAAATATTTTGTTTACTCTCAGTTTTCCTGTGAGTGCCTTCTTCAACAACTTTCCAGGTACATTTGGATATATATATAAAAAGAGGGTATAAGAACATATTATTTTACTAGTTATTTCTATATACTACCTGTCAGTATCCCAAAGGTTCTGGCGCTGCTCTTCGGCACAGACGCCAGAATCCACGTTGTGACGCAGCGCGTCTGGATTTGACGCAACAACGTGACACATCGCGTCCGGATTTGACGCCAGCGACGTGACGCGGACGACGTGATGCAGGTGCCGTGACGTGTCGCCATTGGACGCTGAGGCCTATTTAAACCTACTTTCAAGGTCAGGACTTTTCTCAGACATCGTCTTGGCTAATTACTTAAGACTTCTTGGAAACCATAATTGTGTATCGATTTTGGAACTCATCTGACCATGCTGTTGTGACGCCTAGAACTTCTCTACCTTTCCGGTTTTGACCTTGCCTGTCCCTGACTACGCTAATCTCCGCCATCTCTGACTCGGCCTGCCTGACCATTCTACTTCTTCTCTACAGTGAGAGAGCCATCCTTCATTATCATCACCATTGTTATTTCGGCTCTCATACCTTCCCCTACCAGTTTCTCCTCCTCCTGTGCATATTGAGGACACACCATGTGGGGTACTGTAAGAGTGGCCTTCCATCAGCTAATTGGTTCCAGACTCCGGTAAGCCTGATACTACCTCTGACAATGGTCTAACTCATTTCTTACATTACACCTAGGATCTTCTTTATAAAGGTCTGTAAAATAGCATGACTAAAATATAGTAAAAAAAATTGGTGTAAAATAAAAGGTTGTGTTTACAAAGCTCAGTTGCACTGCTTACTAAACTAAGCAGGATATTAAACTGCCCTGAATTTATTTGGTAGGTGCGAATTTGCGGCGAATTTCCACAGCCGGTGAATAAATTTGCAAATTAGCCGCGAAAATTCACAGGTGTCAAAGTTGTTTTTGATGCCGGTGCCGGAATCAACGCTGGCGACAATTTAGACGCTGGCGACTATTAACAGATGCCTATTGACTTTAATGGCCATCGAAATTCGCGAAACAGGTGAAAAATTCACAGAACGCGGAATTCCCAGATTTTTCGCCCGTTTCGCGAATTTCGTGGTGAAGCGAAATGGAACAAAGTTGCCCATCACTAGATATGACCTCTGTCATGGGCAACAAAGCACCCAAAAGTGCATTGCCATCTACCAGTAATGAAGGCAATTTGATCGGATTCAAGTAGACTGTTCATTCACTGTGCTTCCGTCCAATGAAGACAATAACATATAAGAAAAGGAGTGATGAATTCAGTCGAACGCAGTGGGTTGCTGCAAAAACTGTGCTTTTATTTTAACACAACATGTTTCGAGCTGTGCTCTTTGTCAAGTGTAATACAAAAGAAACCCAATACAATCTTAAATAATTTAAACCCCACCCTTCATTAGTGGTAATAGGGTGCAGGTTATTGCTGTTAGATAATTATTCAGCCTGACCACATTCCAAAACAGAAATCATACAATATTGAATATACAAAAAGTCCCATAATATGTAGGCAATATTCATGTTAGTGACAACACGACGATTAGCTGTGCAATCCCAAATCCATGATGTGAAATTGAATCTGTAAAAATGACATTTTAAAAACATTTTTTCATTAAAAGGTTTAAAATCAATTTCCAGGTACTGCTCCTATGGAGCCTACCATGAGCCAGCTAAATTTAGTCATAGGACATCAAACGATATCTCACTATCCATAAGTAAATAGAATTATTCTTACCCTTAAGTAGAAAATTTCACATTCTTATTATTAGTCAAACAGTATCCATTTTATCTGGAAAGGAGAAAGTCGACAAATGTATCAATATAGTTACTGTGTATAAAACACAAATGCATATTGTCATCTTAAAGAAAACTGCTAATACTCCAGTATTCGTTTAAACCATCTGGATGTAAACTGTTTAACCTTTTAATCCACTTTGCTTCTTCTTGAAGTAATAGTTTGAGTACATTGCCCCCTCTCTGTGGTTTGCAGATCACTTCCAATACCTGCCATTTAAGCTGTGATTGATTGTGTTTAGAAATAGAAAAATGTCTTGAAACGGAGGTATCTGTTTGGGTCCCTGCTTTAAAATTCCGTATATTGGATCTATGTTCTTTGATCCTCTCTTTAACTGGGCGGGATGTCTATCCTATGTATACAAGCCCACACGGGCATTTCAACCAGTAATGAAATCATGGTCTGATCTTATGTATTAGCACAAAATTGTGGAAGCAGCCATTTTCTCACAATTATGGATGGAAAGGTATTTTCAGGTGCTTTGTTGCCCACAGGAGAGGCAACATCTAGCTGGCAACAAAGTGTTATTAACTCACTATCTACCAATTTGATGCAGTTTATTAGGAAGGAAGTTATATTTGGCAGGGTTTATATAAAAACAAAAGGGCCAGGGAGGTATAGAGAAGATAGAGATCCTTTTTTTTTTAACGCAATGTGATTATTTGCCTTCCACTTTTATATCTGTCCAGTTTTCAAATGGGGGTCGCTGACCCGACAGCCAAAAAACTATTGCTTTGTGATTTTGCTATTTTATCATCAGTGGACACTACTACTACTAACTACTAAGTACTACTCTCTATGTGAGCAACATCTGTAAAGTTACAGATCTCTTGATATGAGTCTGTTGTGAAGATCCAATAATAAAGCTATTAAAGGGATAGTTTAATATTATATTGTAGTAAAATTTGTACATAGGTCTCATATTTACTACAATATCATAAATCAGAATACAAGATCAATAACAGAGGGCCTGACAAAAAAAAAACATTGAAAAATTTGAAAATAAAAACACCTTACAGTGATGATCTACATATTGGTTGCTTTGGGTCAGTGACCCAGACAACGGGGTATAGTTTTATGCTGAAGGTTGGAAATAGGTAAAACTAATAATTCAAAAACCATATATACACTAAATAAGAAGGACCAAATGAAAAGCTGGTTTGTATAAGCCCATCAATAGCAATTTTAACTGTCAACTGTTTTTAAAGGGGTAGTTGACCTTTGAGGTAGCTTTTTGTGCTTTGTAGAATGTCAGATTCCTAACAACTTTCATTATTTATATTTCATAGTTTTTCATTTATTAGCCTTGCTCTTTTGCTTCTTTCCAGCTTTAAAATGGGAGTCACTGACCCCATATAAGGCTACACATTTAGGGTAGGACTACATGGATGTTTTCAGCGAGATCCAATTTGCTGCGACAAAACGCCAGAAATAAGGTAAGAGAGAAATGTCGGATGAAGTCGCATTGTTGATCCGGCGCGACACGGCTGTTGGATGCAGACGCAGCGTGCAGCATCTGCATCCGACAGTTGTGTCGCGTCGGATCAACACTTCGACACCATGCGACAATGCATTCACTTGTTGCAGGCATTTTGTCGCTGCGCTTCGGATAGCGCCGAACACTCGTGTAGTCCTACCCTTATTGTTATGGCTACTTTCTATCCAGGCCCTCTCCTATTCATAATCCAGTATCTCATTTAAATCAATGCAAGGTTGCTGGAGTAATTTGGACCCTAGCCACCAGATTGCTGAAATTGCAAACAAAAGAGCTGCTGAATAAAAAGCTAAATAACTCAATAACCACAAAAAATTAAAAATTAAAACTAACTGCAAATTGTCGCAGAATATCAGTCACTACATCATACTAAAAGTTAACGTCAAGGTGAACTACCCATTTAAGAACCACTGGAGCCCAATTCATTGCAAAGCATTTTGTGTGCAGATCTACATGTAGTCCCTTCCTACAGTACTACGTTGAGGGCCCACCTGAAAGAGTTGTGTGTAATACATGGGGCCAGTCAGTGCTAAATACTCATTATTATTTTATAAGGCAGGAGTTATGCCCAGATGACTTCATTCAGGCAGCTGCAAGGAGGCACCCAAAGGAAACTGTGTCAGGCAATGAGCAGTGCAGGGGAGAACTATGAGGCTTTCTATGGGTAAGTGGATATAAAAGGATCACTGGTTATGGGGGTGGGACAGCTGTTGGGAGCATTACAAGTTTTTGGGGGTAGAATTACAGAATCGTTTCTATGAGATGGAACTTCCCCCTCAAATAGTCATCTTTAGCACAGATATTACCATTCCAGTTAAGCACATTCCATCATCCTTTCCAAATGTTTATTTTATTAATTCAGCTTTGGCTTCAGATCCGCATTGGATACAGAGAGCAGCCTAATGATGGTATATTTACTTAGAAAAAAATGTGTTAGTGCAGCGGATGTTGTGATGAAAGGAGCAGCCTGAGCCACCCACCATGTTCAAATAGCTCCGAAGTGTTACTGTCTGATGCCGTATATTACTGTATATAGATCATTGGCTGTGTCAGTAGTGTGGAGGCTGCACTCTCACTTGCATGTGGGATGCTTGGCCAAATTCAAAAATATATACTTTTCCATAATGCATTAAATTGGGGTTTTCTGTATGAGCTGCAACAGGAGCCATATAGCAAACTAACATCCAGAGAGATGCCCTGCATCTGACCTAGAAACAAAATGTTAAGTTCAAGAGGGCTCAGCAACTTGTCCTTCACCTGCACAAACATTTGCTAAATACAAAGGTAGATAGCGTAGGCGAGAAAAAAGTACTTGCTTGTGAAACAGCTCTGCAGTTGAGTAGAGTAACCAGCATTTACTGTGGGAGAAGGAATCTGCCTTTTCTATCTATCTGTTTCTATTTGCCATTTTCTATATGCCCCCGCGGAAACCTGTTCTCCAGAAAGCTCCAAGTACGGGAAGGGCATCTACCATAGACTCATTCAATATGTATAATGGATTTCCTTTTTTATCTGTAACAATGTAATAATAAACAATACCCTTTACTTGATCCTAAGATATGATTAATCCTTATTGGAGGCAATATAATTTTATTGGGTTTATTTAACGTTTAAATGCATTTTTAGTAGAAAAAGTATGGAGATCCAAAAAATGATCCCCTCCCCTGAAGTGTTACATTCTGAGTACAACATTATTTGTGTTTTAAAGGGGACATGTTGCCCTAAGAAATAATTCCAAATTCTTTTTTATTGCGATTGTCAAGCAAAATAAACGTTATTTTATACTATATAGATAATTTAAATTTTCTTTCCTTCTTGGAATTCCGAATCACAGCAAGCAGGCAGGCAGGCACCATTTTGTAAAAAAAACTGTTAGTACATCATGTCAAAATCTTGTGCCAGAATGGGGGGACCTGATGTCCACGTCCACGCACAGGCTACTCAATTTAATTGAAGGGGAATGTCAGCAGTATAGTAACGCCTGGAAAGTGCAAAATACAAAGTAAAAGTAATTGCCTACCCCACCTCTATGCCTCAGGCATAGACATTGCAGGCAATATAGGTTTTAATAGAAAAAAAGAATATGGATTTCATGTTTAATTTATAAAGGACTTTTATTATACAGCTGTTTGTGTCTGGGTGACATTTAAAAGTACCTATAATTATAACTTTACCCTGGTTAACACCCTGTTATTCTTTGTATTTTACTATCTAATACGGTATATATATATATATATATATATATATATATATATATATATATATATAGGACCACACTTGACCTTATGTTATCTCATACAGTACATGGTATTTCGTCAGCAGGCATTCTGTGAGATAAGTTGCTCCAGGAAAACACTGAGAATTGATGTAAATTGCTTTGTACTGTAGTCAGTACACAGGAATGATTATCATCTGAAGCTACTGCTATCTATACACTGGTGCTAGTCATTATGAGCCCTGTGATACTTTTCTGCTTGGGCTCCTTGCAACACCCTGGGGCCCATTTACTAGCTCGAGTAAAGGAATAGAAGAAAAAAACTTTGAATTTTGAATGATTTTTTTGGTTACTTCGACCATCGAATTGGCTACTTCGACCTTTGACTACGACTTCGACTTCGAATCGAACGATTCAAACTAAAAATCGTTCAAATATTCGACCATTCGATTATTGAAGTACTGTCTCTTTAAAAAAAACTTCAACCCCCTACTTCGCCACCTAAAACCTACTGAGGTGCAATGTTAGCCTATGGGGAAGGTCCCCATAGGCTTCCTAGCAATTTTCTGATCGTAGAAAAATCGTGCGATCGATGGATTAAAATCCTTCGAATCGTTTGATTCGAAGGATTTAATTGTTCGATCAAACGATTTTTGTTCGATCGTTCGATTGGACTAATTGTGGTAAATCCTTTGACTTTGATATTCAAAGTCGAAGGATTTACATTCGGCAGTCGAATATCGAGGGTTAATTAACCCTCAATATTCGACCCTAGGTAAATCTGCCCCCCTGTATAGGGGAATGTTATTTATCCAGAGTTTCAATGAAACATCACATCTTCCAATACATAGTAAACCACTGTCAAGGTGGGACATTGACTAAGATTCGTAGTTGCGGCAGGCGTAACTTCGCCGCACTTTGCCGCACTTCGCCAGGCATAGTTTCGCCAGCGCTTCACAAATTCACTAAAATCCGAAGTTGCGCTCAGGGGTAGCGTAAGATTGCGAAGTTGCGCTAGAGTTGATTCGCTATGCGAAGCGAAGTTACGCTAGCGATGGTTAATTTGCATACGGCGCCAAATTCAAATTTCAGTGGAGGAATATGTAGCAGCACTACAAATGCCTGGGAAACCTTCAAAACATCAAATAAAATTTTTATTTTGCCCTACACATGTGCCCACTGTATAGTTAAGTTGCCATGAGTTAGGAAATGTAGGGGGGAAGGAGGGGAGCCCCAAAACAAATTTTGATCTTTTTCAGCCTATCACCCATAACATAGAAAAAACGCCAGCGTTTTTTGGGATTTAGAAAAAATTTTAACTTTTTGTAAAGAAATCCCTATATACTCTATTGCGCTTCGCCTGGTCAGAGGTGGCGAAGGAAGTCTAGCGTAAAAGGTAGCGTTCAGAACAATGCCCGTTAGTGAATTTGCATAGTTACATCCGTTGCGTATATTCGCCAGGCGTAAGGGTGCGAAGTTACACTAGTGAAGTTATGCCAGCATCTGTTAGTGAATTTGTGCAGTAGCGAAAATGGCCAACGCTAGCGAATTGACGCTAGCGTTAGGCGTTTCGGCGCATAGTGAATTTGCCCCAAGGTCTCTTCCCATTAACAATTATTACCATGACTAAAGAACTACTGCACAGCCTGTAAAGATGGGGCAGTCGACCAACAATATTTCCATGATTCTATGGGGGAAATGTTATAAAATTTGCAAAGAGCAAAACTTTGCAAATAAAAATTTGCCTGTTGCAATGTAATTTTCTTTGTTAGGCTTTTATTGCATTGCAAATCTTAATCGGGCATTGCAAACCTTTTAACACCTGCTCTGGAGTTTCTTTAAATATTTAGTCTGCGATTGCAAAATTTTATTATATACACTGCAAACGTTCACAAAAGCAATTCGGTCGCATGCTTTGCGAGGAAGTCGTTGAGGCTTTAATCAGTCAAAAATGGCACAGACGTGGTCGTAAACGGCTGTTTACGAATGTTTTTTGTGCTAACACAACATATTACATTAACCCATATACGCTTTATACATGTGCAGTGGAATAAAAACATTAAGAACGTGCAGTCTTTCTAAACATTCTAAGATCTATATATACTATGATGTAATTATAAGGTAAACAATCAAAAATAAAATTTCAGGTAGGATTAACAGCTGCTTAACACTAGGGAAAGCTGTCTGACTCTGTGCATAAATCCTGGCAACACCCGGGTAACTAAACACTTGATAATAAGATAAAAGTAGCATATGTAAGAAAAAAACATCCAAAAGGTAGAGATCTGAAAGCAATCGGCTAAATGGCCCCGCATACAAGAATGTCTTTTTGTTCCCATCTGGCCATATATCAACTGAGAGAACTCAGAAAGATAAACATGACCTCCTAGTTATACTCAGTTGGTTTGCCAAGCTGCCAACATCACTGCTCATAACGTTTTGAACAAAAACCCCAATTAGCTGTAAAGAAGAAACATTGATGTGCTAAATGTTGACTATGACACCTTCAGAGGGTATCAGAAACAAGTGTCAGACCTCCAAGTGCACAGTAGAGACAATGAGGACTCTCTGAGATTTATTTGCAATTCATTCTTTCTTTCTGCCTGCTCTGATTCCTGCCTGATCCTGTTCATTCATCTCCCTACTCCCCTCTTTGCTTCTATACAATCAGCATCTTTGGCTGCCCTTGTAGATGGTCTCGGAATTTTATGCAGTGACTTGGTGATAACTGAGCTAGCAAAAGTCAGGACCATGGCCAGAACACCAAAAAATAAGAGGGCCCAGCGCTCACCAAAATCTGCAGCTGTGATAGTCTTTTTTAGTTTTTTTATTTCTTCCGATCCACTATCCCTACACAAATATAACAAGGTGTATTGTATTAAGTAGATATGTCTTAACTAGTATTAACTGGGGTGCTGGGTTTAAGCAATTATCAAAGCTGGAACCCAAATAAAATGGCATGATTACTACATTTACTACACTGCAGAGAACATACACAGGCATATACAGAAAACGTAATATATGGTGATAAAACGACGCCATTTTTATGCTATGTTTTTACACGGTTATGCCTGCAGATGTGTGGCAAATTATAACTGCAGTTGTTTACACCATAATAATAAATCTGCTCCTGAATGTATTATAGAAATTTATAGACGGTATGTACAGATGTGTAGTGAAATCTACAGACGGTATGTACTGGCTGCAGTATCTGATACCGGGTCCATATAATCTGTACAAGAAAGTATTTAAAAAAACTTCAAAGACATATTGGTAGACAGAAGGGCAGGGCTGAGAATTTGCTCATGACCCATATAGAGCATTAGAAAAATGGAGCACCAAAGGAGCCGATTATTCGTATGTTGAAGAATCATTAAGAATAGTGCCCAGAACATATTGTAGGCTGCCCACTTGACACATGTCGTGGCTACCGGCTACTTCCTCAGAAGCTAATGGCAGCCGACCTTTATCTCCCTTAAGAAAGTACAATCCCGGCCCATAAAATACATTAAGCCCTTCCCACTCTAACTGAATGTCATTTCATTAAGTTTAATTTAATTTAATATAGTTCATGCAATCCTTAAAACACAAAAAGATTAACCACCTCATTACATAACACAAGACCCAACATCTTAAATGACCACAGCTTCTGTTATATCACCTGTTGCTATGTTCCTAAAAGCATAGCAACGCACAGAATACAGAAAATACAAAAAATAACACCAGTATATGCCACCTATTGCCAGATCAGTGGAAGAAAAGGGAGAAATGACTAAGTAACAAAAACACTGGATATATTATATATATTAGATATAAACAGTTAGTAGAAACATGATATCTCTCACTCCCTATTCATGCCCCTATATACCTCGATCGTTTTCAGCTGGTGAATCCAATAGGCCTCACTCAGTAACAAGAAAGGGACCCTGCAAGATATTTGCACTGGGTACAGGTATGGGATCTGTTATCAGGAAACCCATTAGCCAGAAAGCTTCAAATTACGCAAAGGCTGTCTCCATAGACTCCATTTTATTCAAATAATGCAAATGTTAAAAAACTATTTGCTTTTTCTCTGTACAGGTATCCATTATCCAGAAACCCGTTATCCAGAAAGCTCAGAATTACAGATATTTGATCCAAACCAAGATATAATTAATCCTTATTAGAAGCAAAACTAGCCTATTGGGTTTATTTAATATTTACATGATTTTCTAGTAGACCTAAGGTATAAAAATCCCTTATCCAGAAAACACCAGGTCCCGAGCATTCTGGATAGCAGGTCCCATATCTGTACTATGAATTAACCCTGTCCCACGTGCTGATGTCGATGATTGACAGGCTGCTGTTACTGTAGGTATGGCTAGAAAAGAGCAGATTTGGTGGGAACAACAATCCTCTGCCTGTCCTCTCTATATCAGGTTTTTATCCCTTGCAAGTGAACTTTTAAACCACCTGTATTTAAAGCCAATTACAATATGATCATTGAAAAAAAAAGGTGACTCCGAAGAGGTAAGTGTTACAATTCTTCTATTATGTGAAGATTTATCTGGAGTCATCTATTCATAGTCTACCTCTTAATAATGTCTTAATAAAGCAACCTTTCGTTCACAAACTAGTTAGACTAAAGTAATGAATAAGAGTCGCTTTGTGACAAACCTCTCACCCTGTTGACTTGGCAAACTGATATTTCTTCGCTCTCAGCTACAAGCTGTAATGTGAAAAAACGAATCTTTTTTATGAGACGTGTGAAACAGATCTGACTGAGTACAGTTATGTCTAACAAAAATATTTAATGGTCTATTAGCTCGTTAGTGAATTTTTAGGTTAGATTTACTATAATGACTTAATGGTTTTTTATCCCTGTGTATATGATTATTCATTATCCGTTTTCAAAATATTAAAACACTACTTCCATTATTGAGGAATGACGCATAAAAATATTTATTTATTACAACGTTTTCATTCATTTTGTCATTGTCATAATAATTTATCATTCTCAAACCTGCGGTCACAAGGCAATGGCACCGACATTAGACTTTACTTTTTTACTTAAACTGCAAAATCGTTCTAATTTGTTTTGGATATGTAATGTTGCAGTATTTTGCATATCTGTAATAAATGTCTAATTAGAGAATCTCTTTCATTGTAAAGTTGTAAGGGGACATCAAGGGAAGTGACATTAAGTATAAAAATGTTTGCTCATAGCTTAATTATTTTTTTTATGTGAATTACAAACAAAAACAGCTCACCTCAGCACAAGTCAAAGGCTGTTATTAATTGGCAAAAGGCATAATAATCTGTTTAAAGGGGCGATGACATGGTGAGACTTAGGGGCAGATTCACTAAAGGGCGAAGTGGCTAACGCTAGAAACTTTTCGCCAGCGTTGCAACCGCAGGCACATCGCCAATTCATTAACAGGCGCAGGTGCCAAATCGCTAGCAAACGGGACCGTCACTAGCATTCATTCACACTCTATTGCAAGGCTTACTTGGCAAATTCACTAAGGATTTTACTGAACGTTGCCTCTTTCGCCAGAGTTAACTTTGCCACCTCAGACCGGACAAAGTGCTATAAAGCAACTAGATCTTCCTCAATCATCTGTCACTTACATCATATCCTGTGTGCCGAAAATGCATTAAAGTTCAAAAAACGTTTCACTTTTTAAAAGCGGGATTGGCTGCAAAAGTCCTAACTTAGACTTTTTTTGGATAACCGGTTTTCTCCACACTTTTTTTTTTAACATATGGAACATTCATTTTACAGTGGGCTCATGTGTAGGGCATTATATTAACTCGGGAGACTTTATTTTTCAGGTAATGCTCTTATGCCGGGAGGCTTTAGCATTTGAAATTATGACCAGAGGTAAATAGTTAGGGACCGCCATATGGGTTTTACCTTGACGTGGTATGGTGGCTTATCAATCTTATGATCATAATTTTGTAACTAAAAAAACCCTGTCTTTGTAAATACATGCATCTGCATAGATTACTTATATGACAGGGGACAAAGGAATGTGCATTGATCAATTTTTCTTTTTTTTTTATGTCTGTAGTTAATTTGGCCAGATCAGTAGCACTTCCAATGTATTTTAGTACATTTTTATTAAGCCAAGGAGTGCTCTCACAATTTTTCCTTTTTGTATTTTTTATTGTAGCAGATCTATTCTGTTCGGAAGTTCAGCAGCTATGCTGCAGGCCAGGCTTCCATGTGGTTGTAGCACCCCCACACCTGTCTCTTTAAATGGTGGAACAATTCCTTTGGAAATGGGTGTTGGTCTGGGCAGTTTCTCTCTCTTAAAAGCCGCAAGCGGGGGAGGATTAATCTCATGGAACCAATGCTGGGGTCTAGGTTATCTCTCCCCTTTGAAAGCTAATGGCGGGGGAGGACTAAGCCCTATGATGAAAACCAATGCCCAGGTCGGGAGACCTTATTTTTCAGGTAATGCTCTTATGCCGGGAGGCTTTAGCATTTGAAATTATGACCAGAGGTAAATAGTTAGGGACCGCCATATGGGTTTTACCTTGACGTGGTATGGTGGCTTATCAATCTTATGATCATAATTTTGTAACTAAAAAAACCCCTGTGTTTGTAAATACATGCATCTGCATAGATTACTGATATGATAGGGGACAAAGGAATGTGCATTGATCAATTTTTCTTTTTTTCTATGTCTGTAGTTAATTTGGCCAGATCAGTAGCACTTCCAATGTATTTTAGTACATTTTTATTAAGCCATGGAGTGCTCTCACAATTTTTCCTTTTTGTACATTATATTAACTCTCTTGTCTTTATTGAGGTTCCCTGGACATGTGTAATAAAAACTGGTAACTTCAAGCATTTGCACCAACATTTATAATAAAATCGTCCATTCAACCTTAAATTACCCGCCCTATGCAAATTGACCTAAGCGCAAGATCACTAGCAAATGTTCACTAGGCACAAATGAACGCTAGCACATCTTCGCTATGAAATGCTCGCACTGTTGAAGCAACACTATCCAAAAGTCGCCAGCATTTGGCGCCTAGGGCACAACTTTCGCATATTAGTGAATTAGTGTAGTGGCAGCGAATTTGCGCCTGGCTAAATTGTGCAATGTGTCCGAATCGTTCGCTGGCAACAATTCACCCCATAGTGAATCTGCCCCTTAACAAGACATCTGAGCCAAATGTTTGCTCTATTTGATTTAGATTTTATTTAAGATTTAGATTTATTAAGGTTTAGATTTTTTATTTAGAAACAACTGTAGGAACAACAATTTAATAAAACAGAATTTCAAGAAATCCCCTCAAATGGCTAAAGAAAAAGGCCAATAACAGTGACCAGGGCAAAAAGTGAAGCCTCACACGTGACTATAAATATAATTATTTTTGGACTTTTCTCTAGCCACTTATTTGGTATGTTAGGAAAATATCACATTCACATTTTCTAGTATTATTAAAGAAACATGCAATGACTACCAAGTGTCTCTTTCCTGTAAAATTTGAAATAGAAAATGGCTGTGAAGCTACATGGATTATAATGAGTAATAACCTCCCACTGGCACACATTCCTATACCCACTAACAATAAGGATCTTGACCTGGTGATTCAGTGGTATGGCAAACGTTGTGTATGCCACACACAGATGGCACAGTAAAACTTATAATGTAACAGCCATGTCCCACACTGAGAATTCCAAAACTGTTGCCTAAAAATATTTCAGGTAGAATTAACTGAAATTAGGGGAATTAACTGAAACTATTAGTTGTTTCCCAAAAATATTCGGATGAAGAAATGACAAGGTCAAATTCGCTAACATGACATGCTCTTGAACAATTTTGCCGACTGGATGATTTGGTTATTGTTGCTACATGACAGATTTTCTCCCCAGACCTAATGAGTATGGTAGACTTCAAGCTAAACGCTCTTTTGTTATTTGAGGTTCTTACACCCTAGTAACAGCCTGCTGGAGAATTTGCAGAACCCTGATAGTGACTGCTAATCCTGCTCATTATTTCTGAATTAATAGTGGATTTAATACATTATACTAACTCTGAACTTCAGTTACGCTAAGGAAATAACTTGCTAATGATCTTCAAGAAGCTCTTATACTTGGCAAACCTCCTTTAAAGATATCAAAATATGAAAGTGTGTCAGTTGCATAGCTTAGCTCACAAGGAGCTAGTAAGAACAATGCTGTCATTTCAGCACTAAGTGCCTTTATACATTCTACCTTGTATTTGTATCCCTGCTGCCTGCCTTGACATTTTCTGCCCTCCCAAACATCTTCATGCAACTTCCTTGCAAACCATATCTGCTATGTTAAACTAAGCCCCTGTTGTTCTCACAGTGTACTGTAGATGGCACTGTACTATAGTATAAAGGTCTAGGTAACCATGCAGTCTGGGTCCATTGCTTTAGCCCTTACCAAGCAGGCAGGAAGGAAATGGGTAGTGGAACCTAGGTGCTTCGGCCCTAGTAAAGTGGATAGCTATACTCTTTCATAGATCACTCTAGGAGTAATAGATATGTTATATAGTCGAGCTGCTCAAGGCTCCGACAAGGAGAGTCAGAGGGATTAAGATCCCAGGTACTAATAACCCAGAAGTAAGGACTAAGTGCATAGACTTATGGATGGTAGAAATTCCCCTGGGTTTCACTTAGGGCACAGACTGAAAGCTGGGGTACCTTCTCAATTGCTGTTTAACTACTGCTGAAATGTTGCGTTGCCTGCAGGGATCCAGCTGTTCTCTGGTACTGTGAGTATATGGTAATCCTTTATGCTATATGTTCTCTGTACTCCATTGTGGATTATCGTGTAAATAAACTAAATTCTATGTTTAAGCATAAAGAACCACTGGGGCCTAGTTCTTGTCCATATCACTTTGTTACAGTTGTACTACACCCGGCCTCCACACCGTTGCGAGGGCTTACAGCTGAGAGAAAAGGTCTCATCTGTGGCAAAAATATGTTTGAATGTAAGCTCATAGTAGAGACGGTGCCACTACACCTGTAATGTAAAAGTTCTATTGCAGTTTAAGACAGCTGGAGTCTATTAGGAGGCAGATAATTCTTGGAATCCCATTATTTATTTCCGTGACATATGTTTCTCCTTTTTAGTTAAATTAAAGGATGGCAAAATGTTTGTTTCCTCAGTACAGATATTTAAAAAAAATATATATATATATTTTTTTGTCATACAGAAAAATGTGTTTGGGTTTTTCTTGTCACCTGTTACAGATATTAATGTGCCGATGACCTGTGAGCGCAATATTGTAACATATCCTTATGATTTTCACCTTTATAGTGTGATAATCAGGTCACAAAAGATTAAGTGACATCTAGTGACTGGCTTCAGTCAGATATTGATTTGAAGACAATGATGTTTGACACGGAAATTATTTTAGGAAACTAAACACACAAGACAACCTCTGTTCTCTTTCATGACCAGCTTCTAAAGGTAGAAAGAACTGTACAATTGAAGACAGCCCTTTAATCTACACCCTATTTATATATAGTATATTTACACAGTGGGGGTCATTTATAAAATTTGTGCAGTGCATATTTATGGTTCTATTGCCTATGTTTTTTCCTGAATGCTAAAAAATTGCACTGCTGTGCAAGTCTTTCTGTTTTTTTTGCAAATTCGCATTGAGAATACATTTTCTCAAATGGCTCGCAAATGAACGGGTGTTTGTGTGAGTGCGCCCACTATGTGAGGTTGTTGTGCGAAAAATAGCGTTGACAGTAAATTCAATTTGCAATTTGCAAAACTGTTTTGCAAATATTTTCTTCGCCACCAAAGTTGTGGCGTAATTCAGTCGCAGAATGTGCACATAAATATTCACGATTTGCGATTTTTAACTTATTTAAAAAGCTGTTATAGACAATCGCATTGTGAAAAACAATTTGCAATTCTGTTTGCAACACACTTATTCGGCTTTATAAATATAACCATGCGCAGGGCAAATATATTCACTTTGCAAACCAATCTGCCTTGCGAGAAGTTTATAAATGAGCCCCAGTGTGTTCTCTGAAACAGTACTCTGTTTTTTTAGGAGAAACCTACTTTGCTTCCTCTAATATTATGATTTCATCTTGAACGATTAAAGGAAAATAATTCCGGTATTAGTCCTGTGTTCAGTATTATAGTTTTACATGTAGAGGTTGTTTTTCATTGTGGCTCGTACATGTTGTATAAGTGGAACAGGATAGCCCAGATTTTTCATAGATTATTCAGCAATGATCATTTGCACTGACCTCTTTAGCATAAGGATTTCCGCAGTTCCAGTTTCTACTCACGGTCTGTAGGAATTGCACTGGGTTTTGGTATAACATATAACTGCCTTGCTCCTGTTTAGGATTTAGCCTTGATCTTTAAGGAAAGCATAAAAAGACTTTTTAATAACACTCAAATCCTGAACTACTGGCATATGACACAATCAGATAAATCAGAAAGATAATGTGTGTGCCATTTCACATTGACCTTAAAGAACTAAAGCTTAACCAAATAAGTACAGTAGCTAGAAATGTTCTACATTACATTTTAGGCTTCTGTACCAGCCCAAGGCAACCAACGGCTTTTAATAGGGAAGAACTGTGTCTTCAAAGATGCCCCAGTAGCTCCCCATCTTCTTTTCTGCTGATTCACTGCACATGCTCTGTGCTGCTGTCACTTATTGAGCTTAGGGGCCCACTCAAAATATACAGTATTTACAGAAAAGAAATGTCACAATATAGAACTGATAAATAATTAATACAAATAATTACTACATGGCAGCACAGAAACCAGTGCACAACTAGCATCAGATTTAATAATCAGCCCTGTAGCATCAGCTTATATTACAGGCCAACCTCATTTTCTGCTTGGGAATTTTCCGACAACCCCTAAGCTTGGCTTTTCAACAGCTGCTCAGAGCCCTCTGAGCATGTGAGTGTCACAGACACTTTCCAAGATGGTGACCCCCTGTGACAAGTTTGAAGTCCTGGATCATTGCTGCTATTGACAAGCCGAAACTTTAGGCTGGTGCAATAGGTACCATATATAAAATAAGGCATTTTTAGGCAGATTCATTTTTATGGTTTAGTTCTCCTTAACCAGGTTGTCACAGAATAGCTTTCTCCTCATTTGTCAACACATGACAAATTGCCACATTGGACTCAGGCAGTAGCATAACAGAAGTTACTGGGAGCATAGAGATAAGGAAACCATGGAATGATAACTCTGTTACTAATATATAATGAAACTGAACATCTTTTAGGGCTACACTGGGCCTCCTGCACTCCTTGGCCCCTAGCAGTTGTTGGGCCTTCTTCCCCTATTGCTATGCTCCAGACTATAGGGGCCTGGTGGAGTTGCGGAAATGTTAAGTTGTGGACGGGAGAGTTGGAGCAAGCAGCGGCAGGCCCAGGCTTTATTAGTTATGCCACTGCTTTAGTGTTAAAAGGAAAAAATCAACAAATGGATATTTTTAGGCACCAATGCTTTACAATTCTTCATCCTTTGATGTGTGAGTCAGGAAATAAAAATATTCACCTCTGCAATTGGGGCTATGAAGCATTGCAGTGGTCAATGTAAGTAGGGCCAGATTTCTGTTTCAGCCAGCCCTAGGCCAGATGGTGAAACTCCCTACCCCCTCCCTCGTGAGCACGCCTACCTATCCTTGTGAGCTTGCATGTGCAGTATGCCTCCTGGACACTGGCGGAGCACTGGCTGTTTAAGCAAACGTTGGATCCCAGGTGCTTTTCTACAAAAATAATAATGTGGCTGGGCGGCATGCCGCCCCTAAAATATTCTTGCCACAAATCCGGGCCTGAATGTAAGACCTCGCCAGTGGTCAATCCAAGTGGTTAAATGTAAGTGGTAGCAAATCTATGCAAATCCATGCCCCTTTAATACAACTCAAGACCTTATTTGCCCTTGATGCTGCTGACTGGCATTGCTTGCTACAGCCAAGTTTATTATCTACAAAGGACTCCAAGGTCATTTTCCATAATGGATTTTGCCTAGTGCAGTCCCATTAAGGGTATAAGTGGCTTGGGTATTCTTACATCCCAGGTGCATGACTTTACATTTATGAACATTGAATCTCATTTGCCACTTAGCTGCCCAGATTGCCAGTTTGTCAAGATCATGTTGCAAGGATGCCACATCCTGGATGGAATTAATTGGGCTGGATAATTTTGTGTCATCTGCAGACACTGATACATTACTCACAATACCCTCCCATTAATGAACAAGTTAAATAAAAGTGGACCCAATACCGAGCCCTGAGAACCCACTAAGAACCTTTATCCAAGTAGAGAATGTACCAATAACAACCACCCTCTGTACCCGATCCTGTAGCCAGTTTCCTATCCACGTGCAAACAACTTCATTAAGCCCAACAGACCCTAGTTTAGAAAGCAGTCATTTGTGGGGCACGGTATCAAACGCTTTGGCAAAATCCAAATAGATCACATCTACTGCCCCCCCACTATCCAGCATATTACCTTATAAAAAGCTATCAGATTTGTCTGACATGAGCTATCCTTCATAAAGCCATGCTGATTACTTCTCATAACACCATTCAGCACGGCATGTGATGTCACAGGATATAGTAGATGTAATTTCTGACATTTGGTGTGAGATTGATGTATGTGCTCCTAATTCTTTTATATATGCTATGCCTATTGACACAAATGTCTGTGGGAAGCCTGGAGTTAACACCAGGTTTGGAGGTGCATAAGGGTAAGGGTTCCTGTATTAACCTGCATCAATACACATAACTGAGCTCTTCTTGATGCAGGAGGAAGGCAGTGGAAATATGTGTAAGTCTACGGCAGTGCAAGCAGCACATGTTTAATGACTGGGATTTTTCGTGCAAATGACTGTAGGGCAATAAGTCTAAGATTGGCCAAACTGCCCAAACATATTAGTGAGTATATGGGCCACCTTTAGTGAGAACTACACTTGGATAATTGGCCATCACTGGGAACACTAAAGTGTTCTGCAGGATAATCCATTTTTTTATAAATAAAATTAAAACAGTTGTCAGGGGGCTCAGAGCGAAATGCAAGATCTGCTCTGCCCTCAAGATGGAAATAGAAACGCTCTATAGTTTGCGGATCCTGAAGCACTAGAGTTCTTTCTGGAATATTGCATCATTGTATAAGGGAAACCTGCAATGTCATCTTCCTAGCACACGAAAAAACAACTGAGCAAAGCAATGAAGTCAAAAAATGTCCATGTGATTTTAATGTGGTATTACTTTGATTACACAGCCCAAAGATAAATATGAATTGGTCCTCACTGCTGTTTTCAACTTGCAACAAAGTTCAAGGGTGCAGGAGGAAACACTTTATCAATAACAAGTTGCCGACAGATATCTCATGGAGACAGGGACACAGAAATAACTGGGCTTTTATGCTGAAACAATACATAAATTACCCAGAACAATAAGACCACTCACAGTTAGACTTATGTTAATAGAGTCAATGAGAGGGCAATCATATGCGGGGGGGGGGGGGGGGGGGGAATAAATCTTTGCTGGAATAAATCTTTGCAGGATTTGTTTCTATGAGATGTTGAAAATGGAGTTTGTATTTTTTAACATCCTCTAGTCTCCACCGGCTTGTGAAAATTTGACACTATAGCCAAAAACATGGCAAATAATTATACTCATATTTCAACTGAATACTTATGACCGTCTATTAAATATCAGCAAAACCAGTTTTATAGTTTATCACTGCAGATGTGTATCAGCTACGGGAATTTCTTTGCATATATCTTATCAATATATCAAATATCTATAAAAACAATGCTAATACCTAGAGTGAAGAGCCGCGCTCTTTTGCTAACAGTAGGAATGCAGATGTGCACAGCTAGAATTACTAAAGGTCAAGACATTTGCTAGAAAAGAATTTTTCCAGCATTCTACTTATTTTTATGTTAAGTTCTGATCCTTTTTTAAGTGCAATTCCAACATACGTGGACTTTCTCATGAAAAATGTATAAAGCTGTTGAGATGGATACTGAAAATGACATTAAGGGGCACATTACCTAAGCTCGTGTGAAGGATTCGAATGAAAAAAATGTCGAATTTTGAAGGTTTTTTTTTGGGTACTTCGACCATCGAATAGACTACTACGACCTTCGACTACGACTTTGATTTGAATTAAAAATCGGTCGACTATTCGACCATTTGATAGTCGAAGTACTGTCTCTTTAAAAAAAACTTAAACTAAATACTTCGGCTGTTTACACCTACTGAGGTACAATGTTAGCCTATGGGGACCTTCCCCATCAGTTTTCTAAGGTTTTTTTGATCAAAGAAAAATCCTTTGATCGATCGCTTAAAATCCTTCGAATCGTTCGAACGATTTTTACTTTGATCGATCGTAATATTTGCGGTAAATCCGCAAAGGATTTTACTTCGAGGGTCGAATTTGGGGGTTTATTAACCCCCTTAGTGTTAAACAGAAGATTTTGCCCAAACACACAATTGCTTTGTAATTAAATATAACCAACAAAAGTATGATCTGTAGATGGGAATATTTTTTTTTTTTTAAAGTTTTTATTTATCATTTTCAATACAAACAATAAAGGCATAAGGAAAGGAAAAGAAAGGGAAAAAGAAGAGAAGAAAAAAAGAAAAAAGTACAAGACATCTGTATGCAGCATCATACAAGATATACAAATTAACATACAATCCATACTCTGATACAATAGGAGCTAGTGGTCCCATACCCCTGCCTCAGACCCAATGAGATCTGGAATACAAGACGGATCAAGGCCTTCAGCTATAGTAGTGTGTTAAATGCCCACGTCCTCAACAGCATGAACGTCTAGCCAGGGGGACCATACCGCATCAAACTTCCCAGAGGAACCTCGAGCTTCGTATGCAAGTCGAATAGAGGGGAGTACTTTATTAACCAGGTTAACCCAGTGGTCCACAGTCGGTGCAGTATGTCCCATCCAGTTCATCACAATAATTTTTTAGCATAGAAAAGTAGGGTTTTAGCAAGTGTTCTAGACCTATTAAGCGGGAGAAGGTCGTCTACTAGGCCTAATAGGCATACCTCAGGGCTAAAGACATTCGGGAAGGCAACATTATCGACCAAGTAGCGTAGCACACCCTTCCAGAACTCATGAATTAAGGGACATTCCCAAATTAGGTGGAAAAAGGAGGCATCAAGCCCTTGACATTTAGGACAGACCGAGTCCAACCTCACCCCCATTCTCTGCAATTTTAATGGAGAGCAATACAACTGATGTATCAATTTAAACTGGATCATCCTATCCCTGATCGAGATAAGGTCCCGATACAAACCATCAACAGCATCGTCCCACTGCTCATCACCAAGGTGGGGGATATCAAGCAACCATTTACGTTTGGCCTTATTAAAGGGGGGAGGGACAGAGTCAATCAGGGAGCTATAAAGGCGCGATGTGAGCTTGCCCGTTTGCGGATTATGGAGCACAGTTGCAATTGATGGGGAGGAGTATTCAATGGGGAGCGAGCCAAATTGTGCGTGGAAGGCATGTCGTAGCTGCAAAAACCTATAGAATTGTACCCTAACCTCTCCAACCTTAGCCTGCAGTTGCACAAAGGATGGAAACACATTGTCAATGAGAAGGTCATTTAGTGTCCGAATCCCCAATCCAGACCAATACTGGACGTCTTGTAGTGTCCTAAAGTGAGGGAGATGCGAATTACCCCAGACTGAGTAAGTGTAGGGTGACCAGTCATGCGACAGGCGAGGGTCCATGCCCTAAACGGGGTAGTGATTGTCGTCGGGCAGGTTGTGTAATCACACAGTTTCCTATAAGGAAGATGCCTCAATGCCTCCCATGAGCCCAGCTTAAGAGCCAGAACTACAGTACCCGTGTCCGTTTCATCCATGTGTATCCAACTGTGCATATAATACATTTGGCTTGCCAAAAAATAAAGATACAAATTCGGAAGTGCCAGACCACCTTTAGAAATTGGGGCAGTGAGCATAGTCCAGGAGAAACGGGGGACTTTGTTGGCCCACAAAAAGGGTATAAGTATTGAGTTGATCTTCTGAAAGATAGATTTGGGGATCCAGATTGGGGAGTTATGAAGTTTGTATAAGAATTTAGGGAGATAAATCATCTTAAATAAATTCACTCTGCCCCAGAGAGTCAAGGGTAGAGTAGCCCAGACTCCCATGGCATTCTTAAACTGGCTAAGCACAGGCTGTATGTTATCAGCGATATACATGGAGGAGTCAGATGTGATGAGTATCCCAAGGTACTTAAATTTAGACACCCATTGAAGGCCTTGAGTAGTACTAGGTTGATTGGGAATCGTGTCTAATGGGAGAATGACAGATTTATCATTATTAATGACAAGGCCCGAGTAGAGCCCAAACTTCTGGAGCGTCAGTAGAGCTGTCAAGAGAGAGGCCTGCGGATCCGCTAGAAACAGGAGAAGGTCATCCGCGTACAAGGCCAGATTGTCTTCCAGGGGACCAGTCCTATAGCCATGTATGTTCTCGCACTGTCGTATAAGAAGGGCTAATGGTTCTATGGCAATGGCGAAGAGGAGGGGGGATAGTGGGCAACCCTGCCTAGTGCCACGGGAAAGGGGAAAGGGAGGGGAGAGCAGGTTACCTATTTTAATCTGGGCCGAGGGTTTCTGATATAGGAGCCGAATCAAGGATATAAAACGTGGGCCAAAGCCAAATTTTTTAAGTGTTTCCCAAAGGAAAGGCCACTCGACCGAGTCAAAAGCTTTGGCCGCGTCGAGTGAAACCATAATTCTGGACCCGCTATTATCATGAACAGTTTGCAGGTGGGTAAACACTCTCCTAAGGTTAGTGGCAGTGGACTTCCCGGGCATGAATCCGGATTGATTTGGGTGGACAATAGAAGTAACGACTTTCATCAGCCTAGTCGCCAATATTTTTGCAAAGATCTTCGCATCTGAGTTGATGAGCGAAATAGGCCGGTAGGAATCGCAGAGTTCTGGATCCTTGTCCCCTTTATGAATCAAGACTATAATAGCATTGTGAAACGAGGGGGGCAAGGAGCCAGACTCAATTGAACCCAACAGGGTAGTATGGAGATGACGTACTATGTGAATACCATGGAGAGCGTACCAGGCCGACGGAAAGCCATCAGCACCCGGGGCCTTCCCACCCGCCAAGGACGCAACTGCATCAGCCACTTCCCCCTCTGTAATAGGGGTATCGAGGTAACTAGATTCCTCCAATGTCAAGGTAGGAAAATCAATAGAGTCCAAAAAGGCACTAAGCTGTTCCCCATTGTAGGAGACCTTAGAACTATAAAGGGTTTCATAATAAGAGGCAAAACAGGCCAGGACGTCTTTGGGGTCAGTAACCAAGTCACCACCTACATCTCGAATCTTGGGAATAAGCGTTTGAGTGGATCTGGAGTTCGCCAACCTGGCCAGGAGTTTCCCAGCTTTGTCCCCCTGGTCAAACACCCTTTGGGAAGTATAAAGCAACCGTTTTCTGGTTATTTTGGTCTGCTCCAGCTCAAGATTCCTTTGGGCTTGGGTTAACCTAGATTGACTCGGGACAGATTGGGCATTCTTATATTCCTCCTCCGCCTCCTCTAGGGCAACCTGTGCTGTCTCAACATCTAACTGACTCTGCTTTCTGGCCGCCGAGATCTCGCTAATCAACACCCCCCTAGCTACCACTTTGGATGCCTCCCAAAGAATTTCAGAGGATGCTGAACCCTCGTTAAGGGCCCAGTAACTGAGGTATTCCGCTTGTGCCCGTTCTCTAACTACGGGGTGACAGAGCCACAGGGGACTTAGTCTCCAGGTGGAATGACCACTATCTGGAGCAGAGAGCAGTGTCACCATAAGCGGGGCATGGTCTGAAAACGCCCTTGGCAAATACTCAGCAGAAGCGACTAGTTGGGCAAAATCAGCAGATGCCAAGGCCATATCCAGACGTGAAAGGGACCCATAGCTAGCAGAGTAGCAGGAATATTTCCGTTCTAGCGGATGTTTCCAACGCCACAGCTCTAGTAATGCTAGTGATTCAACCCAGGTAGATAAACCGGCACTGGAGCCGGAAGTGGTACCCATTCTGTCCAGTGAGGGATCCAAAGTGGTATTAAAGTCGCCAAAAATACATAGCGGATGTAGATGGGAATATTTGAATGGGAATTAGCAGTCTGTTAAATCATGAAGCAATGCCAGTCAGCAGCATCAAGGGCAAATAAGGTCTTGAGCTGTATTAAAAGGGGCATAGAGTCAAGGGAGGAGGGGGTCATTCTTCCACTGTATAGAGCACTTGTAAGGCCCCATCTAGAATATGCCGTACAGTTTTGGTCTCCATCACTCAAACAGGACATTATTGTATTAGAGAGGGTACAGAGAAGGGCAACTAAGCTGGTAAAAGGTATTGAAAATCTTAGCTATGAGGAAAGACTGGCCAAATTGGGGATGTTCACGCTGGAGAAGAGGCGCTTAAGGGGTGATATGATGACTATGTATAAATATATAAGGGGATCATGTAATAATCTCTCTAATGCTTTATTTACCAGTAGGTCTTTCCAGCTGACACGAGGTCACCCATTCCGATTAGAAGAAAAGAGGTTCCGCCTAAATATTCGGAAGGGGTTTTTTACAGTGAGAGCTGTGAAGATGTGGAATTCTCTCCCTGAATCAGTTGTACAGGCTGATACATTAGATAGCTTTAAGAAGGGGTTGGATGGCTTTTTAGCAAGTAAGGGAATACAGGGTTATGGGAAATAGCTCATAGTCCAAGTTGATCCAGGGACTAGTCCGATTGCCATTTTGGAGTCAGGAAGGAATTTTTCCCCCTCTAAGGCAAATTGGAGAGGCTTCAGATGGGTTTTTTGCCTTCCTCTGGATCAACTTGCAGATAGGTAGTTAAAAAAAAAAAAAAAAAAGGTTGAACTCGATGGACATGTGTCTTTTTTCAACCTTACTTACTATGTTACTATGTTACTATGTATGAACAACTACTGTATCTATATTTAGAAGGAATCTACTTTATTTTTGAATACACCTAGCTTCCACTTTGTTCTATGCCATGCATCATAGTCCTTATTTACAATGCTTCATACAGAGAGAATAAAAGAAGTTGCTCTGAGCTCTGCTTTGAATTGCAGAGACCTTCTTACTGCACTCTAAATTGAGTGCTATCTGCATTAGACTTTGTTTGGTTTAAAATGAGCAGGAGGAGGAAAGTAGGGTCCTGCCCACCCACCCCCTACCTTGACTGCTATTCAGAATTTATAAGACATGCCCCATATCAGGGCCCTGTCCTTACCACCTACCCAAAGGCAGCAGGGAAGTTGTTAATGGGTATTTAAAGCCAACTAGAAAATTAAAAGGAAGATTTGCATAATGAAAGAAAATGTAATTCTAAGCAACTTTCCAGTTGGCAAGAGCCACATGCATTCACTTCTAAGGGGTTTATTTTATTTAAATAATGTATTTTTGGATCCAGTCAATAGAGGTGCTGTTAGGTATGGGGATCCCCCTCAGAAGGTTCAAGAGAAGGTTCTTCTCTGTTGAATGGAGAGGATTCCTCTAGAGAGGGAGCAGTCTGACATATCCTCTTTGGCTGATGTGAGATGAAGACCTCAGCAAGGTACCCAAAAGTAATCAACTTTTGTGTTAGATAGTGGTAGGTTAGACCCATAGAGCTCACTGTAGCAGGTGTGAGAGATAGTAGTAGTCCAGCTAGTTGAGCAGCAACAGAAAGGGGCCAGTGCCCCAGGAATACCTTGCCAGATAGGGACACAGGAAAAGGTAAATTAGGACTAGATAGACCTTAGGACACTGAATACAAGTCTGACCCTTTGGCTGGGGTCTGTACAGTACAAAGCTCTTTGATTAAAGAGGAGGAACAACTGAGTATGCATCAGGCAGGCCCTGCAGCCTAGGAACCCTTGTTCTGTTTGTTGATATTTGTTTGGGGATTTTGAAAGAACGGGGGGACATACAGGTTATTCTCCTGCACAACCACAAACCTCCTCTTCTCTGTGATGGCGTCATGTGCCTTAAGGGTTTATTTAGCCAGTGATTACTAAAAGTTATAGGGCACCACATTACAAATAAAATTTTAACTCCATTTCTTTGTATAGTTTTCTGGATACTGCATCTTTCTGTAATTTGTGTCGCCAAACTTTAACTCTACGAAAAACTAAATTAAACGTGAATTAAACCCAACAGAATTGTTTTGCCTACAATGAGGAATAAGTGTTTCTTAGTTGGGATCAATTACAAGCTACTGTCTTCTTATTACAGGGAACTGATTTCCAGAAATCAGTTTGAAAAATTTAAATTTTTGATTGACGGCCTCCCTGTCATTTGTTATTTGAAGCATTCTGAATAAGGGGTTTCTGGATAACTGATCCTATAGCTATATTTGATAAGGAAGGTTTCCCCTTCACTGCACAGACAGCATGGCACCAAGGCGTTTCATTCACATGTTAAAGGAATTAGTGCCTTTTTTACATATTTTTTCTGTATTTTATTCACTGCCACAGTATTTTCCAAAGGAAATAAGAAAGAGGGAGATTCCATATATCCGTGCTCTTTCATCTTTTCTGTTTGAAATCTGAACAGATTATTGCCGTTGAGTTCAGAATGATAAATGCTTTAGAGTTCAGGTGAAAAATGAATGAACTAGAAATACTACCAGTGGTCCTGTTGGCTTTCTCTGCCACCTTGATCAGTTTCATAGAAAACCAGTATGGGACTGATGGATGCCAACTGTGGGCATTTTGCCAGAACACATTTCCCGCAGCTTTTATGTACAGTTCACTGTCTGCCGAATTCACAGCAGCTCCGTCTATGCTTTTATTTTTATAATCCAACTGAGGATCATTGTGATGAGATGATGTCAGTGAAGCATTACTGAATGTAGAGTACAGCTAGCACACCCTTGTTCTGTATCCAGCAGTATGACCTGCTGTAATGGAGCCCCAGGGGTCCCAAAACATTATATGAAAACAAATAATAAAGAATATTGCTACACAGAGGATCAGAGGAAAGCTGAACTTGGGCAGTGGAGCTGCATATGATCAGTGAGTACAGAGGTTTTAAATTAACTTTTTGGTATGATGTAGTCAGATCCTAAGACAATTTTCCACCATTGATTACTCGTCTTTTTATTCAGGTGCTCTTCGATTCATAGTGCAGTCTCTTATTCAATGTCAGCAGTCTGGTTGCTAGGATCCAAATTAGTGAAAAGAAGTAACCGGAACCGCACATGCAATTTTCTAATATCGCCTTTTATTGTGCCACCAACAAGATCGTTTCGGGGGGGTTAACCCCACCCTTCATCAAGATACAATACATGTGCAGAAAACACCTTTATACCATTAGCCCCTCCCTTTTACCCATGGTTCCACATTTCTGTGAAAAATTAACCATTTGTGTGTAGTCAGAAACATAGTATGTCCAAGTATTTAGTCCAATTTTTAGTAGTGTCCATTTTCTTAAAAAAAGTTCTTGAGAGTCCAGTTCTGGATTGCAATCCCAATAAATCTACTTTTCAAAAACCACTATCATTTCAGTGAAACTAAGACTACTATTAATAAAAAGAAAAATTAACTACTCACAGCCAGTGGGGTTGTTCCTTAGCCTTAATTCTCTATGCATTCCCCCCGGCATTCTTACCTGTGAAAAAAAGAATGGATGATCAGCATTCATTTATAGATTTAAAGAAAACATGTGAAGCTAAAATTTTCATTGAGACGTTTTGGCTAGAGCGTTTTCAGTTCCCATATCCAAAAGGCCTTACGTCTTAATAAAGACCTTTTATTATCTTTACCTGCATCTTTATTTTCCACCTCGAGAACCTGCCATCTTAGTTGAGAAATATTGTGTTTTACTTCGAAAAAATGTTTGGCCAATAAGGTCTCCTTTTGGAACCTCTCTTTACCTTTTTGTCGGCCAATCTCACTACCTACCTTCCTCTTTCAAATTTCTTATAACACTTTTGTGTTCATTTAGCCTTGTCTTAAATGCCCTGGATGTCTGCCCCACATAAGAGAGTCCACATGGGCACTTCAATAGGTAAATCACACTGTAAGAACCATCTGGAATTTGAACACTTGGGACTGGGGTTGCTGGACTTTTAGTGCACAGTTGGTGCACTTACCAAGTGAGCCACTGGAGGCTCTTGGGGTTGGTCCTGATCCTGTTATAGTGATCCTGTATCTTGTTATGTTTCCAGTTTGTCTCCTCCCTTCTTGTTACCCTCATGTGTTTTGTGTTCTCTTATCAATTGCCCTTTATAAACCACGCCCTGAGCCTTACTAATTCACAATAGCAGGTGTTGATGGATTCATGGAGAGCTGGACACCCTTTCCCTAGCAGATAATAGTTTCAACAGGTTTTATGCCAGGTATGCTATATATCGTTACATAGACTGGTAAAAAAAAGGGCATTTACCTCATTCAGGATGTGCGAAGTGGTGCTGAAGTATTGAACAATGTCTAAATAAAGCTCCACCAAAGGCGAACCCCATGGTCGTCTTTTTTTAAAGGGAAAATATGTGTTATTCTTTCACACAAGCTCATTCAGTTGGAGCATGAACACTATAAAATAAATATATGTATAAAGTTGAAACCTGTTATCCAGAAAGCTCAAAATTAATGGAAGGCCATCTCCCATAGACTCCATTTTATCCAAATAATCCAAATTTTTAAAAATGATTTCCCTTTTCTCTGTAATAATAAAACAGTTTATTGTACTTGATCCAAACTAAGATATATAGCGGGTCAGACAGCTTAATCAGTGTCTCAATCTATTCGGTTCGTATTGGAACAAAACCAGCCTACTAGTTTTATTCAAAAGGGGTGGTTCACCTTTAACGAAGAACTAAACCCCCTTGCTAATAAAAACCCCTACCCTCCATAGTCCCCACCTCCCTGCTCCCGCCTGCACAGGTGTTAACATCTGTAAATGCCCCTAAGCCTGTAATTACCCCTCGTTGCAGAGTCAGCGGAGCTCACGGGCACCATCTTCAATGCTTTTGTAGTCTTCGGTAAGTAAGCGCCGTATCGGCGCATGCACAGTTGGAGCAGTCTTCCGCTTTGTGATAACTGCACATCTACCGAAGTGTCGGAAGATGGCGCCTGTGAACTCCGCTGCAATGAGGGGTAATTACAGATGTTAATACCTGTGTGGGGGGAGCTGGGAGGGGGACTATGGAGGGTAGGGGTTTTTATAAGCAAGGGGGTTTAGTTCTCCTTTAAGTTAACTTTACGTATGTTACAGAGTGACCCATTCTAAGCAAATTTTCAATTGGTCTTCATTATTTTTTTAATAGTTTTTTTTAATTATTTGCTTTTTTCTTCTGATGCTTTCCAGCTTTTAAATGGAGGTACTCAACCCTTTCTAAAAACAAATTCTAAAGCTACAAACTTAGTTATTGATTTTTATTACTCAACTTTCTATTCCGGCCTGTCCTATTCATATTCTCTTATTCAAATCAGTGCATGGTTGCTAGGGTAACGGGGACACTCAAACTGCAAACAACAAACTGCTGAATAAAAACCAAAATAACCAAAAAAAACACAAATAAAAAATGAAAACTAACTTCAAATTCTCTCAGAATATATCTCTCTCTAGATCATACAAAAATATCTATTTATAGATGAACAACCCCTTTAAGGTTTACATGATTTTCTAGTAGACTTACGGTATGAAGATCCAAATTACACAAGGATCAGTTATCTGGAAAGCCCCAGCTCCAGAGAATTCTGGATAACAGGTCCCATACCTGTATATGTAAAATATCTGTGTAAAAATGATTTCCTCAATTACATCTCCTAATGTAAAACCTGGGAACAATCGCTTTTTCAATTAATATTTCATTATATTTACATTAGAGCTGTTTCCCATTTTTCTTTTGAAATGTTCTCTTGAAAGGCAGAACTGACCAGCAGGTGGCACAATTGTTTCAATTTCATTATGTTAGTGTAAAAATTGCTAATATTTCAAGGTCTTGCACATCTGTCCTTTAGTCTATGTAAATGACCCCCTTAAGCTAGCCATAAACATGCAGATTTTATCCTATGTCCAACGAATGAACATGCTTGCAATCTCCCAACCTACAACTTACCATTCAGATTAAATAAAGCCGTAAAAAGAACAAATCAGACAATGTTCTGGCCATTAACTAACAGACAGCAATCATACGAAAGTTATGTCCAACAAATAGTAGTGACAGTGACCCCTTGAGATCATCAGATCAGCAACACATGCAGAGATATTATTGTTAACAGAAATCTTCTAACCTGTCTGATCGACTAAACAACCAATCACCATTGAAAAATGTCCGGAACTCCACACATGATCCAAAAATTGTATGAACCTTAGTTTTGTACGACTTGATCTTTGCATCTATGACCAGCTTTAGATTTTGAAGGAAGGTTTGAAGGAGGGTTTATAGACTAATACAACTATGAGGAAACCTTTGAAATATTTTTATTATTATTATTGTAACGATTATTAATGGGATCACCATTCAGGGCATGAGTTACTTATAGCATACAATAACTCATGCAAAAATGCTGCTCCTGGTACTTTAAGAGCAAATTTCTGGAGGAGGGGGGCAGCAGCAACTGCTGCTGCCTCAGGCAGCGGAGGGGCCAGGATCGCCCCTGACAGTAGCTTCTTTGACATGAACCAAAAAATACATGTGCTTAAATATATCTGCTAAGGCTAGCTATGCCATTGCACCCCCCAACTCTTTGGGGCAAATTTACTTACCTCCGAAGTTGCGCCAGTGTTGGCTTCACCGCACTTCGCCAGGCATAGATTCGTCAGGGCTGCACAAATTCACGAAGATCAGAAGTTGCGGACAAGTTACCGATCGCTTGCAAAGTTGCGCTAGCGATGTTACAATCAGCGGTTCGAAGTAACACTAGCGATGCCTAATTTGCATACGGCGCCAAGTTAAATTACAATGGACATATATGTAGCAGCAAATACATTACACTACACAAGCCTGGGAAAGTTTCATTAAATAAAATAGTTTTTATTTTGCCCTATACATGTGCCCACTGTATAGTTTAGGTGCCATATGTTAGGAAATGTAGGGGGGAAGGAGGGTAACTCCAATAAAAATGTACGATCTTTTTCAGCCTATCACCCTTAAAAAGTAAAAGAAGCCAGCGTTTTTTGGGACTTGAAGCAAGTCCTATCTCCTATTGCACTGGTCTGAGGTGGCGAAGTGAAGTCTGGCGCAAGAGGTAATGTTCATGAAAATCCGCAACTTAGTGAATTAGCGTAGTTAGGTCCCTTCACCAGAGTGCAACTTAGCCTGGAGTAAGGGTGCGAAGTAGCACTAGAGTAGGTCCACTTCGCTAGCAAATTTACGCCAGCACCGATAAAATAAATCGGTGAAGTGGCAAAATGACATAATGCTGGTGAATTTTCGCTACGTTAGCCACTTCACCCTTTAGTAAATTTGCCCCCAAGTCTTATTGTTGCTTTGGTGTCGAACTACATTTATAATATGGGGATGGAGATCCACACTAAAAGCAGCTACTTAGCATACATGATTGTTACCTAAGGGATGCAGCCCTCAAAGTAAAGGAAAAGTGACTATTATATTCTAATATAACGCCCCTTTCCCTGTTTTCCCTGACAGTGATGAAAAGGAAAGGGGGACTAGCTTGGTGCTGCACACACTCACAAATACTGGTATATACATAACATGAAATACTATTATCAAGGTCAGAGATATAGTAGTTAACACATACTTGTAGCATATAATGTAATTGTACTGTAATTTACTGTATAAATTGACCTTGCAATTCAGTTTCATGTCTACCCTTTATCTTCAACTGATATTTTGTTGAATGGTGTAATCTTACATTTTGATAATTCTAGGATCCTCTTTCTTCTTCCCATCGGAACCGTATCTGATAGGTAACTACCCCATGTGTCCCGTCAGCTAGCCGATCTCTGTGCTCCTTTTAAATACTTTCTTCTTAAGATGCTTAAAATGACCTTTAGACTTGGCAGATAGTCCTCAGACACTTTTGTCATTGGTCTCTCTAAAGAATGCAGTGGGTAGAAGACTGTCGAGGGTCAAGAAGGGTCCTGGAACAGAGGAAGTAAATAGAGTAGCTGTACACAATTGGTAAGAAGAGTTTTGAATTTGAGGGCAGAAGATAGGCAGGAAGGTAGTTAAAAAAAGGATGTGGAAAGTGTAGGATAAAAGGAAATTGGTTTTGTACCAGTTTTCAGACTAGAGTATAAATAGTGAGAGAGAGAGTGAAAATAGATAATGGCAGGCTGTTAGTATGATTAGATGGCACCACCCTCAGATTTCTCGTAGAAAGGAAAAGAATCAAAGAGAGCAGTGAAGTCATTTGATAAAAATGAAGACAATGCCATTTTTTTTTCAAACATGTATTTATTTATTTATAACACACATAAAATTTGTTTTCATTTTGCAGTTACGTGTATAGTAAGAACAAGCATTAAGTTTTTTTTCCGACAGTTTTCAACAATGATTTTTCAATAATATACAATTACATTTCAAAATATACAGCTCAAAATATAGTATATGGTCCTATGTAGGACTCAATAGTCTGTTTATCTGATGACTCCTGGGGGGTGACCATGCCATTTTTAATTCTATTAGACGCTAGCTGCAAATATCTAGTCACAAAGTGTCATATGTGCAAAAGGGCACAAACAGCCTAGCATTCTGGAGCTGCATTTGGACTTTGAACCCCAAGCCAGATTAAACATCTGGAACAAAATCTGCAGAGTCCGGTGCAAGTGAGCCCTGTATGTAATAGTACAGTCAGGGTTTACAAACATCTAGCATCACCCAACACTACCCATCTTGTATGTTCTAATCTAAATGAAACATAATCTTGGAACGTTTCAAGAGACCTCATCTGCTGAACACATGGGCAAGTAGATGTACTGAGGCCCTCTCAAATAAAAGTTGTCCTATTTGGCCAAATGTTCCAACAAAATGCAAAGGTACTGGGAGCTGCAGCAAAGACACTTTTTAAATTATATTTTGTACAGACAGGGATGCATTAGTATCCACAGTTCACAGTCATCCAAACCAGTTAAAGATAAACATTAAATATAGCAGTTCTAAATGTTTACCCACTTTGCCCTTTTTTCTGTTCATTTGCCCCTTTCACCTTCAGCCTCAAGGAGCTTTCCTCAGTGGCACTGTTACACCCATTGTACAGAGCCAAACTTATTGGAACCAGCGTTGCCAGGAACTTTTTACTGGGTACCTCCAATTTCTCGGCCTTCTGCTTTAAGCATGTATACCCGAGTCGTGTTTCTACCCTGAACTTCCTACTGGGGCTGTGGGTTACCCACTATGCTACTATAGTTTTTGAATCTTTTATGTGGTTAACTGTCCTCTCTGCCTCTCATCCCTAGGATGAGCTGTGATATAAGATATCCCTGTCCTGGCTAAATCTGGTAGATTCCCCACCTGGTGTGATCGTTCTGGTTTCCAAAAACATCACACCTCTTTCTTTGTCCCTTTTATGCCAATTTGGACCCCTTTTGCAGAGAGGGAACTTTTCTTTCATGGTGACTTTTAGTAATTAAACCATTTAACATTAACATCAAAACTATTTGCTTCCATCTATTAGTGATAAATATACAGTATACTACAAAAAAAAAACACATTAAAAATATACATTACACAAAAAAATATTTAAACTAGGGATGCACCGAATCCAGGATTCAGTTCCGGATTCGTCCAGGATTCGGCCTTTTTCAGCAGGATTCGGATTCGGTCGAATCCTTCTGCCTGGCCGAACCAAATCCGAATCCTTATTTGCATATGTAAATTAGGGGTGGGGAGGGAAATCACGTGACTTTTTGTCACAAAACAAGGAAGTAAAAATTTTGTCTCCTTCCCATCCCTAATTTGCATATACAAATTAGGGTTCGGTTCGGTATTCGGCCAAATCTTTCGCAAAGGGTTCTGGGGAAAATGGAATTTGTCCCAATTTTGTCAAATGAGCTGTGCGTTGAGCAGCAAACAGATGAAAAATAAACGCATTAACATGTTCAGGTCATGACAGAGTAAGAAATTGTACAGTATCTTTTACCAATAAATGTCTGTTGTGAGGGTGCATAAGGGGCAATTCTACTGTTAATTCATTTTGCTCAAAACTGTCAGACTCAGCTGAGTATCAATATATTAGTCCCTGCTGTAGTAATACATATATATCTGCAGAGGACTAACATTCTGTTCTCAGGGGGCCCCTATACTATGAAGCCTATTTAGAGTAAAATCTGCCCAAAATTACATCCTGTTAAGAATTATTTTAACTGCTCTAATTAAATTATTTGTTGCTTTAATGCTGTTTTTTCTACAGTATAATTGTGGAATTTCAGCTCCTAAAGTTACCTGGATCAGCTTTTTTTGCTTCCCCTGGTAACTTGCAGGCAGTTGCAGAATGAAGCAAGTGCTAATGCAGATTCTTATATGATTGGTTGGCATGAGTTACTAGACCTGAGCAAACTTCCCCACCATTATATCATTCCAATCACATGCTCTAATGAGAATACTTGCATTTGTATGCAATTCATACATTGTGAGATGTGCACTATGCCCAAATATTGTATGTTGCCAAAACTGTTGCGGTTCCATTTTATTTTTTACCCCTGGAAAATATATGGCACAAAATAATGGCTCTATGATGTTTTACAACATGACATAACTGGCACAATTTGGAAGCCTATCACTGATTAGTGCAAGGTTAGTTGCTGTTAGGGTGGATGTGAGTAGGTCGGCCACAAAGTGCAGATTATGATGTACTTAGCAATATATTGCTATAGGCAATAGTATAAAGAATATCTGTCCTATTTGTTGCTCTCTGGAAAGGTCCACATTGCATCTCAGTCAAGAGAAAGTATGGTGTTTTTTTTTCTTTTACTCTTATTAATTTCAAGATGCAATGTGGATAACAAAACTCATCACTGAAAAGGTCAAGGCAAAACATGTAAAGAGTTCTAGGAATTATTTTTCAGGTTACTTCGAGCCTCCCTGCCCACCCAAATTACACTATTTCATTTTAATATACTATAGCAGGAATTCAATATTTAGTAAGTTTAAATTAAATAACAGGGCATGATGATAAAATATATTAAATTAGAGTGAAATCTGCATATTTTTGCTTCTAAAGATCTATGGGAAACTTGAAAGACTGGATAGCAGAGGAAATGCATTCAGCTATTATTCCAAAGAAAAACTACTACAGACTTTAAGTTGAGTTTTACTTGTATGGTATTTAGAAGTATTTAAGCCTAGGTATAGAAATGTTACCATACTCAAGGCAATAACTTTACCCAAATTGTACCCAGAGGTTAATTGTTTTCAGTTACAGAACACTGGGGATGGCACCACATCCATGGTGTTTATATACTGGGCCTGGGGTTTTCTGGATACTGGATCTTGTGTTATACATTCAGAGAAAAATCAAATCAGTCAAAAGAAGCATAATTTGTTGGAAAAGGAAATTGCCATTCTCTGGATAACTGGATCCCGACCCTCTATATTACATGTGGCCTGAGGAATGGGTATGTAATAACTTACCCCGGTAGGGGTGTTGGGGGTCGGCGGGGACGCCCGCAGGGTTCTTCGGCGCCTAGGGCGCGTGCGCCGCGTCTGGTTGCGTCTTAAAGGTGCAGGCGCGTGGACATATGACGTCAGCGCGCAAAGGCGCGAATTTCAAATGTATTTAAAGGTACAGTTTTACTTTATGCATTGCCCGTGATAGGATTGATATCCTGGTGCTTCTTTTGCTTGTGCTTGCTGATCCTGTCCTTGATTCTTGTTTGATAACCCGTGTTTGACCCTGCTTGACTACTCTGAATATTGACCCAGCCTGAACTTTGACCACTCTCTTGCCTGATCCCATCAGTCTGATTGATTACCCGGTTTTGACTCTTGCCTGCCTGATGATTCTGATATCCGCCTGCCTTGATCCAGCCTGTCTGACCATCTGCTTACGTATTCCTTTTTGTACCGTGACCTTCGGCCTAAAAGACTCTGCTAACAGCCGTGCCCCTTTGCCAGCCAGAACATCTCACCTTGTACCCCTCGTTAAGTCCAGGTGGCACCCAAGTAAGCTGAGGGCTCCTCCCGAAGCCCAACAGTGGTCACACTACTGGTGAAGCCGAGCCAAGACCAGGGTACTTGGCACTTGTTCTGGTATTGGGTGCCGGCCATGACAGGGTATATCTGTTACTTTCCACTTTGAGATAATGTTAACCAGAAGTAAAGTAAAGATTATGTTCTTTAGGCATGAATTTCTTTAACTAGTTTTTGTTACAGTTTTTAGCTTTAGTCTAACAATAAACTGATCCTATTTCTCTTTGGTTTACAGTCACTCTTGAAATTGTTTATTTCAAAGCTTTGCATGTATTAAGACTCAGATAAAAAACTGGGAATTCCCATAGAACTTTAATAACATTTAAGATGTAAGAGTTTTGAGTTCTGTGCAGGCTCAATTCAATTATACCTTGGGGTATATGTACCTAACATACAGTCATATGAAAAAGTTTGGGAACCCCTCTCAGCCTGCATAATAATTTACTCCACTTTCAACAAAAAAGGATAACAGTGGTGTGTCTTTCATTTCCCTGGAACATCTGAGTACTGGGGTGTTTCTGAAGAAATATTTTTAGCAAAGCAGTATTCAGTAGTGACTATGAAAATTTTCATTCATCCAGGTCATAGTATATCTAGTATAGGTCAATCTATTCAGTAGTATGGAATTATATCAAATGTGAAGAACTGGCTGTGCAAAAATGTGGGTACCCTTGTAATTTTGATAATCTGAATGCATCTGCTCAATACTGATTACTGACAACACCAAATTGGTTGGATTAGCTTGTTAAGCCTTGTCCAATCATGAGAAAATGCAAGTTGTACTTTTGACTCTCTTCTGAAGAGTGACATGGGATCCTCAAAGCAACTCTAAAAAGATTTGAAAACAAAGATTGTTCAGTATCATGGTTTAGGGGAAGGCTACAAAAAGCTATCTCAGAGGTTTAAACTATCAGTTTTAACTGTAAGGAATGTAATCAGGACATGGAAGGCCACAGGCACAGTTGCTGTAAAGCCCAGGTCTGGCAGGCCAAGAAAAATACAGGAGTGGCATATGCAGAGGATTGTGAGAATTGTTACAGATAACCCAAAGATCACCTCCAAAGACCTGCAAGAACATCTTGCTGCAGATGGTGTATCTGTACATCGTTCTACAATTCAGTGCAATTTGCACAAATAACATCTGTATGGCAGGGTGATGAGAAAGAAGCCCTTTCTGCACTCACACCACAAACAGAGTCATTTATTGGTACAAAAGTTAATTTAGACAAGTCACAGTCATTCTGGAACAAAGTGCTTTGGACTGATGAGACAAAAATGTAGTTATTTGGTCATAACAAAAAGCTCTTTGCATGGCGAAAGAAGAACACCGCATTCCAAGAAAAACACCTGCTACCTACTGTCTAATTTGGTGGAGGTTCCATCATGCTGTGGGGCTGTGTGGCTAGTTAAACTCCAGGGTCGGATGAATTCAACTCAATATCAACAAATTTTTCAGTATAATGTTCAAGCATCAGTCAAAAAGTTGAAGTTACACAAGGGTTGGATATTCCAACAATACAATGACCCTTTCAGGAACTATCTGGTCCCGAACTTTGGATTACATACTTTTAAGTTCCTGCATTACCTTACTGAGCCACTGGAGACCTTTGAGATTGGACTCTACGGAATTGCTGATAGACACTCTGGTTTCCTTATGTGTTTGCTCAACTCCTCCTCCTTCATCTAACACAGGTGTGTATAGGTTGCCAATTAAGGGGCTTTATAAGCCTGTTGCAAACCATGCCCAGGTGCTTGATTATTAAGCGTCACAGCTTATTTCTACAGACCAGAGATTTCCTGCTTTTGTTCCTGATTCCTGCTTTGTTCTTGAGTCCCCATCCAGTTCCTGTGTGCCTGTGTTCTCTGCTCCAGTTTCCCATTACCTGAACTCTGTTGGATCTCCTGGTAATTGACCTCGGCTTGTTTACTGGACTACCCTCTGCCCTCAGCCTGCCTCCGACCTCGGCCTGCCATACGGACTTGTTATTGCCACCAGCCTGCCCCCGACCTCAGCCTGTTTCTCACCTGTGGCTGGTAGTTAGGATGAATTCTATCAGGCTTGGCCACAGGTGAGTGGCTGGTAGTTAGGAGCCTTTGTGCTGTATAACACGAGTACAGCGGGTATTTGAGGTTTTGATAGGCCAGAAACATGTTATGCAGAAGAATATTTTAATAATGAAAAGTATGGCAATATAACTAATGAACAAAAGATAAAAAATAATATAAGTTCTTACACCAGGTCGGTGGTCAATGGCAGGCAACAATAAAGGCAAGTCCGAGAAACAGGCTGAGGTCGGGGGCAGGCTGATGGCAATAACAAGTCCGTATGGCAGTCTGTTAAATATTGTGTATTGGAAAAATGGTTATATTACAGTATTGATTAAGTTTGAATGTGTTTCATTTGTGCACTCATGACTTGTCATTCACACATCTTTCACACACTGGTTCCCATACTCCATTTGTTCCTCAAGTCTGGAGGGATTAGGTTACAGTTAACATATGGAATGTGTAATGGGTAGGCTGGAGGGAGGTGTACCTCACAGGTTTTGAATATATCCCTGGACAAGGAGAAGTTTGCTCTCTCACACTGGACACATACACAGACTTTCACACAATACAGACATACACAAAACTTTTATACAACATATTGATACATACATATTATTTTGGTAGGCTGTCAATAGAGCATTTGACTGGCTAGGTATCTGTTAATTTGTATGTATTTTCTGTAACACATTTTTACACATTAAAGATATTTAAATATCACCTTGGTGAGTGGTGTTTGTTGACCATAGAACTTATAAAAAATTATTTAAAAAGACAATAGGTTTTACACAGTCCGAGGTCGGAGGCAGGCTAAGGGCAGAGGGTAGTCCAGTAAACAAGCCGAGGTCAATTACCAGGAGATCCAACAGAGTGCAAGTAATGGGAAACTGGAGCAGAGAACACAGGCACACAGGAACTGGACAGGGACTCAAGAACAAAGCAGGAATCAGGAACAAAAGCAGGAAATCTCTGGTCTGTAGAAATAAGCTGTGACGCTTAATGATCAAGCACCTGGGCATGGTTTGCAACAGGCTTATAAAGCCCCTTCATTGGCAACCTATACACACCTGTGTTTGATGAAGGAGGAGGAGTTGAGCAAACACATAAGGAAACCAGAGTGTCTATCAGCAATTCCGTAGAGTCCAATCTCAAAGGTCTCCAGTGGCTCAGTAAGGTAATGCAGGAACTTAAAAGTATGTAGTCCAAAGTTCGATTCCAGATAGTTCCTGACAGACCCTAAACACACTTCGAAATCTACAAAGGCATTTACGCAGAAGGAGAAGTACAATGTTCTGGAATGGCCGTCACAGTCCCCCGACTTGAATATCATGGAAAATCTATGGGATGATTTGAAGCAGTCTGTCCATGCTCGGGAGCCATCAAATTTAACTGAACTGGGATTTTGTATGGAGAAATGGTC
This sequence comes from Xenopus petersii, assembly GCA_038501925.1. Classification (NCBI taxonomy): domain Eukaryota; kingdom Metazoa; phylum Chordata; class Amphibia; order Anura; family Pipidae; genus Xenopus; species Xenopus petersii. The sequence continues at coordinate 46,388,528 of CM076681.1, read as the reverse complement.
AAAAATACTGCCATCCAGAATCCAGACACTCATCAAAGGCTATAGGAGGCATCTTCAGGATCTTACATTTGCATCAACTAAGTATTGATGTATAGTAATATCTCTGTTGGGTTGCCCAAATTTATGCATATGTCTAATTTTGTTATAATGCATATTGCATATCTTCTGTTAATCCAATAAACTTTATGTCTCTGCTGAAATACTACTGTTTCCATAAGGCATGTTATATATTAAAAGGAAGTTGCATCTTTGAAAGCTCAGCCAATGATAAACAAAACTCCAAAGAATTAAGAGGGGTTCCCAAACATTTTCATATGACTGTATTATCTCTATTACAGATCATTGAAAAACTGTACCTTCACGTCCAACCTTCTTTGAGGCTTTGGCAAGTTTGGGAAACAGCTCTTTAAAACCAAAAACACTGAATGCTGGTTTCTTTATAATAAGGGTAAATACTTACTGGTCACATTCTGAAGTGTCAAAAATATACATGTTCTAGAAATGTAAATCATAGAGTAAATGTATGGTTGTGGGTCTGGGGTCAATACTGTTATTTACTACCAACAGCCAGGAATTCCAGGGTTGATAAATTACTTGCTTGGTCTAAATGTATTACCAGTGAACGTATTCCCTCTAATACTTCAAATATCAACAAAGCTGCTCCTGATGCTGTATCTCAAGCTAAAATTGTTATTTTTAGAAACCAGTGTCTGAGATTCTAAAAACGAAGGAATACAATTCTCAGATTAAAAGGCCTGAAATGGCTACTAGACACTGAACATGTTGGTAGATATATTATAAGCAACAAGACAAAAGGGCGCTATATAATCTTGAACTGGTTAATTATTCTAAAGAGAATTTCAATGATCCATGCCAGGGTTCCTGATCACATAATCCTTGCCGTAAGCTTGATTGCCACTGCCAGAGATGAACATTAAATTATGACACCGGAAACCAAGTTGATGATTTGAAGAATCAGGTAGTACAACTGATAGAAGTAAGGAAGATACATAGGTTATGGTTACTATGTAGACTTAATGCATCTGCCAATGAAAAAGTGTTAATGGACACACAGCCCCTTAATACACTAATTAATATTATTTCATTATATCATTTTTCTGTATTTGTTTTTAGGCTGAACCACCCTATAAAAAGGGCGATTGCTTTAGTCTGGGAATTTGTACCATAATCCCTAACTGTATCTTGGAAGACTACATTGCCAACACTTCAGTTAAATGCACATACAGTTTGGAACAACAATATACAAGAAATGCAGAAAAAAGTTAATCACGTCTATGCTAAAAAGAATAGGTACTATGGCAGCTAACACTGCAGGAATACACACACAGTATTTCTATTGGTTGACCACTTTTACCCCCATATGTAATAAAAAGTGCTAAGTTTGCCCAGGAGCAGCAACCAATAAGATGTTTGCGTTTAAACAGGTGACCAGGAAATTCTACCAGCTGATTGGTTGGTATGGGTTACTGCTCCTGGTCATAGAGTCCAATGCTAACAGAACCATTACAGCTTTAACACAGTGCTATGCAATATGTTGGCGCTATATAAATACATGTTAATAATAATAATAACTGAAGAAAAGCCGGTCTATTTTTTTGTGTCATCCATGTTGCTATTGCTGACACCCTGCTTCTAAATTTCATATTTACCATTTCAGTTCCATCTTGTTCAAAACACTCCCAAAACATCATGTTATGCCATAATGCCCCCTGTTGCTTTGGCTTATTGCTCACTGCATTCCAGCTGCCTCCATAATGATTTTATATACTGCACCTAAAATAAGATATTACCTTCTCTTCTCTGAGATGGAAGTGGTTGGTGAAAGCATGACATGCTCACTCAGTTACAATAGGGCTCATTATTCCCTGTATTTGGTTGGCCTCAGGCTTAAGCAAAGAGTTCTTCCTCTTCCCTTTATAAATAAGAAAATCCTGAAGTCTGGCAATGTTGGAGAAAAATAAACTTAGACATTCTGGTGAACTGAAATGCGGCTAGGGATAAAGAAATGTATTCTTTATTACAGGGAAGGACTGAAGGCTCGAGGACAGAATAAATACACATTTTAAAGTTTTTTGTTTAAGTTAAAAAACAGCGTTTAAAAATGGAACTTTAAACGTATAAACACTTGCTTATGTAAATTTTCATTAGGAGGAAGCCTTTGTCCACGATGGGCTGGCCCAAGACCATTCAGTCATGTATACATGCTCACCATATTGAATCTATACAGAGTTCACACAGTGGTTAAATGAATGGTAATGCATGCAGGTATAGTTAGGCATTAGTGGTCCAGCTTCCCAACAGAGAGACACCATCTTTTCCCAACTATACTTGAATACACCTAACAAATAGTAAAAAATCTGTTTGTTTTTCCTGTTTTACTTTACCTATTGTGACTTTAACCTGACACGGAAGACTTAAATCAACATATATAATGTGTCTCTAGAGAGAGAGAGAGAGAGAGAGAGAGAGAGTTGAGAGAATTGTACAAGATATTGAAATCATTACATTTGCAGTGTATTTCTCAAAATGTTGCCTAATACATCTAGAGCAGTGATCCCCAACCAATGGCTTGTGATAAGCATGTTCACCAACCCCTTGGATGTGGCCTCAAAGCAGGTGCTTATTTTTGAATTCCTGGAGATTTGGTTGCAGAAATAGCAGATGTACTGCCAAACAGAGCCTCTTGTAGCCTGCCAGTCCACATAGGGGCTACCAAATACCAATTACCTGATCTAGAAAAATACCAAAATACCAATAAATAAATGCAGAGGTATAATTTTAGATTGATTAACCAGTGATTTTCTTGTCCATTCTCTGTAGGCCCAAAGTGTGAGAATACCAACAATAAATGCCTGTGATTGGGAAAAGTATATTAATATGGTATTATCAAGGATATTGTTAAAATACTACATCACTCTTGGAGACTTTTCGCACAATGCAATCCAGTCCACCCATCCTTAGACCATGAATTGCTTTGATTTGTATCTTATCAAGTCAAGTTTCATGATGAAACTTTTTCATATCATTTTTTTTTTGTTCCTATTTTTTTCATTATCACCCATTTTATTAAAAGAATATTCTGTTACAACCAGTTGATTCTCAGGGTCTGTTTCTTTGAACTATTCTGATTAGAAGGTTACTTGTATAATGTTTCTTATGATTGCAGATTAAATATTTTTTTCCCATGCACAAAGGGATTGTGATTTAGTATTTGGGATGGAAAAATTCATGACTGGCAAGCAAATGCATCTGTGCCTTTACAGGTACAAAGGTATAAAGGGTTTATTTTGGATTTACAGCAAGGGAGGTATTTGCCTCAAAGATTCTTTGCAAAAACCAACCAAAAAATGATTTTGTTGTGCTGGTTCTTTTTCATATAGATGTTGCTAATATCTGCTTCAAGTGTCTAAGTTTTATTCTAAATACATTTTAATGACTTGCCATTTACTGAATATTATTTAAATTTTTAAAGTTTTGGCTTCCTGGTCTGACTTTTCTATCCTCCTTCCTCAGTTTTGACTCTTCTGCTATTCCAGATATGAGTTGGCCGCCTTAAACTTGGTTGTACCATCCCTATTTTGTTTTTTTCGCTGCATCACTACAGTCATCTCTTGTCACACACATTTGTGGTTCAGTAGATCTGTTTCATGCTCCCTGTTCTTCTCTGCCCTTTGAGCTGGAAAGTTGTGTTACTTAGATATTGTAGTGAGTTATGCCATACAGTACATTGGGTTTATTAGGTATTTGGAAAGAGCTCAGCAGCTTTGCTGTGAATCGGGATTATCAGAGGTTTTAACCAAATTCTGAAGGAATCAGCCTGTTCTCAGCAATGTAATACAGGATATGTAAAAATGTGGCAGTAAAGTCTGACATAATGGCATGGATCTGACCTTTTCAGTATTCCTAATCACGAGTTACTGTCATTGAAATTGTGTGTAAAAGAAAAAGAACACACATTGCGTCAAACCATTGTTGTTAAAGAAAGGTCAAAATGTTGTACTTGTAGCTTTCAGATTAGCTTTTTTCCACAGCCATTTCTATTGTAATTGCCCATTGCAAGTAAAATATAAAATACATAAGATACATAATAGGAGTCTACATTCTTTTTTTTTTAATATAGCAGTACTGATTTTATATATAATCTGTAGACAATGATGTTGGTTATCCTGTGCAACCAAGCAGTCTAAAGAGATTTTTTTCTCATGCTGAAGCCGATCAACTCTATGGGGCAAATTCACTAAGCGCAGAAGCGCCTAACGCTAGCGTCAATTCGCTAGCATTGGGCATTTTCGTTACTTCGCAAATTCACTAACGAACGCTGGCGTAAATTTGCTAGTGTTACTTCGCACCCTTACGCCTGGTCGAATTTTCGCTACGGACGTAACTACGCAAATTCACTAACGCGCGCAGTGTACTGAACGCTACCTTTTACGCTAGACTTCCTTCGCCACCTCAGACCAGGCAAAGCGCAATAGAGTAGATAGGGATTGCTTCAAAAAAAGTTCAAATTTTTTTCTAAGTCCCAAAAAACGCTGGCGGTTTTTCTATATTATGGGTGATAGGGTGAAAAAAAAATCGAAAAAAATCTTGGGGCTCCCCTCCTTCCCCCCTACATTTCCTAACTCATGGCAACTTAACTATACAGTGGGCACATGTGTAGGGCAAAAAAAAAATTTTATTTGATGTTTTGAAGGTTTCCCAGGCATTTGTTGTGATTCTACCTATTCCTCCATTGAAATTTGAATTTGGCGCCGTATGCAAATTAACCATCGTAACTTCGTTCGCTTAGCGAATCAACACTAGCGCAACTTCGCAACCTTACGCTACCCCTGTGCGCAACTTCGGATTTTAGTGAATTTGCGGAGCGCTGGCGAAACTACGCCTAGCGAAGTGTGGCAAAGTGCGGCAAAGTGCGGCAAAGTTACGCCTGGTGCAACTACGAATCTTAGTGAATTTGCCCCTATGTGTTTGCTCTAACCCAGGATCGCCCATACTTTACTAATGTAAGGTCTACTTTTAGTGCTGTTGTCCCATTATGATCTACATACATAAAAGCATTGTTAGCATTCTCTTCCATGGATTATTACTTAAATACAGTATTGATTTGTGAGAAAATGTATATTGCTATTTTTAGCATACAACTATTTCTTATGTAACTTTAACATAATAAATATCTGAATGAAAAGCATGAAACAGGAGGATGATTTAGACAAGCTGTTTGTTGACATTGTCTTGAGATCTACTTACCACCAGCTAAAGGTCTACCTGGTAGATCCCGATCTACCTTTCGGGCACCCCTGCTCTAAGCGATAGCATTTTATTATATGTACTGTAAATTAGGCTCACATTATGGGGGTTATTTACGAAAACTCAACTTCTTCTCACTTTTTCATTAAGACAAACTCAACCTAACTCCAATCCATGAATTTGGCTAATTTACTAATAATTGTTCTTGAAAAAAATCGGATTGAGAAAAAACTCAACAAAATCGAGCTTCAATTTGAATCATGCAACATTTCGAATCATCGCCTGAGAAACTTGAATCATTTCATTTTGCGAGCAAAAACCAGCATAAAACACACCAAAACTCAAAATTTGTGAAGGTTAAAAACATCTTCAAAAGGTTAAAGGGACAGCTGCTGTTGACTTTCACAACAATTCAACAGATTTTAGACGGAGTATTTTCGGATTCCTGATTTTTAGCAGTTTTGGGGCATAATACATTTTTGAAAAAATCAAGTTTTTCTTCTCTTAAAAATTTATGGTTTTTTTTCTGCTGAAATTTTTTTTAAGCCATCACACCCATTTTGATGCAATCACACCATTTTTTGATGAGAATGTGTCTTTTTTGACTCAACCATGTCTTTTTTGATACAGCTGATTTTTCGTTTTAGCAAATTTTTCCTGCAGTTTCGCAAAAAAAATTTGGCAATGGCGAAATGCGGAATTTCGCTTTAAAAAAGAACAAGTAGGATGCAACACATTGCTTATAAAAAAAAGTACAGAAAGGTATAGAGGGTAATTTCATTTTATTTGTAAAGGCTTAACACAACATTTTCACATTTTAATGAGAAATATTTTTTAATGTTAGGCTCTATCATATATTTGTCCCAAAACATTACCATTATGCCATCAGCTTTATCTGCTTATTGCTCTGCTCATGTGTTTATTTGATTTGAGTAACAGGACGGCTTTTTGTTCGGGAACAGGTAGCAGGTACGTACCTTTAGCAACCAACACGCTAAGCAATTGCCATAATAAGTTAAAGACGTGATTTCAGGACACCATGGATAAAGTATGAACAAAGTAAATAATTTACAAGAAGATGGACAGTCTACCAGTGACACACTTACTCTAGAAATAATATATATATTGGAGTTAAATGAACCTCTGTAACAAAGTTTTCTTTTCTTTGCAACACAATATTTGTTACAATTGCCTGCTTGCAATAATGTATTACCCTGTAACACAATGGATGCATATTTCTGTTTCCTTTACAGATAGCTAGTTTGCCCAGTTTGAAACACTAGAATACATCATAACGAGTGCTATAATACTACGTAATGGTAAGATGGGCAACTACATAATATACATAGAATATATATTTGGCATAACGTGAATTGATTGTTATCAACCAAGATATGTATTATCATTTGCAATATACTGTAGAAAACACTAATCAGCGATAGAAATTAAAGTTTATTTTCAGGTGTGACTATTCCAAGGTAGGCCATTGAAATGGCAGTACCTTGAACTTTTAATTATTTAATTGTTTGAAACACCCACTTGAACTTTTTCACATCTGCACAGGGTGCATCACACTAAGGGGCCGATTCACTCAGCTCGAGTGAAGGGTTCGAATGAAAAAAACTTCGAATTTCGAAGTTTTTTTTGGGTACTTCGACCATCGAATTGGTTAAATTCGTTCGAATTCGATCGAAGTCGAACGAAATCGAACGATTCGAAGTAAAAATCGTTCGACTATTCGACCATTCGATAGTCGAAGTACTTGCCCTTTAAAAAAAACTTCGACCCCCTACTTCGGCAGATAAAACCTACCGAAGTCAATGTTAGCCTATGGGGAAGGTCCCCATAGGCTTGCTAACCTTTTTTTGATCGAAGGATTTTCCTTCGATCGTTTGATTAAAATCCTTCGAATCGTTCGATTCGAAGGATTTAATCGTTCGATCGAACGAAAAATCCTTCGATCGTTCGATCGCAGGATCAGCGCTAAATCCTTCGACTTCGATATTCGAAGTCGAAGGATTTCAATTCGAGGGTCGAATTTCGAAGTATTTTTAACTTCGAAATTCGACCCTAAGTGAATCGGCCCCCAAGTGTAACAATGGACTGATTGGACATTGATGGACTCTGCACAACCCCCCAGGGGGAGGTCTTATACACTATTGTTGTATAAAAGTTTTTGTCTTCATTTGTAAAATATAACACTTGATAAAGGGCCTTGAGCCCGAAACATGTTGTGGCAATAAAGCACAATTAGCAGCAAGCACTGCAATTTTGGCTGTTTCTCTCAGTAATTCCAATATAAATTGATTGACTTTACACCTGAGGTGGGGGCGTACACTGAGATAGAAGAAGCCTATTAAACCTCTCTCCCAGAGTGCAGTCACTTCTATAGTCTAGAAATAGTATATATATTTTGACTTAAAGAGATAGTAACCTCAGGAATTAAACCTTTACATACTGTATGAAATTTACACTGTGTGCTCAAATCCGAACACCTTCACAGATTTTTAAAGAAATGACAGGCTCATTTATTCCCTGCAATGCTCACCCTTCTCTCGGGTGGGTCCGGGTGCAACAGCACTGGACCTTTCGCTTAGTTCCCCAAGGTCAGTATGCATTAAAAGTAACCAGGTCACACACCACTCCAGATCTCTGGCCCAGGCGCAACGCCCCTAACCCGCAGTTTTGGGAGAGTTTTGTAGCCAATACAGAACCCTTGCAGCGTGCACTCAACGGATCAGTCGGTAGCGGTGAAGTTAAAAGCAATTTTATTTGCCAGACAATCCTCTTCCTAGCGCCTTTCATGTGATCCCACACGTATTCATAGGACTATATACATACTATAAATATATTATCATATTGTTTGTAGGGTAGGCACTCAGAGAGCAATCCTTCAGGCAGTAGTAGTAAAACAGATCTTTATTGAAGTACAAGTGTGAAATACAGCCTGTATTCTACACTTGTACTTTAATAAAAACCTGTTTTTTTTATTACTACTGCCTGAAGGATTGCTCTCTGAGTGCCTAACAAAAGGGGGTTGTGGGAGCACTCACATTGCTAAGTAAAAATGTATATAAGTATAAGGGAAGTGCTACTGACATAACCAAATGGGTCAGTGCACATTCCCTGGGCCCCTGTCTAAGTAATTCAGTAGATATGCAAATGCATGTGTTCACAAAGACAGGGGGTTTTTAGTTACAAAGTTATGATAATAAAGTTGAAAAGCCCCCATACCACGTCAAGGTAAACCCAATATGGCGGTCCCTAACTTGTTTACCTCCAGTCATTTCATGAACATTTCATGAGGGCCATTGACTTTTACATAAATTTGGCAGGTCTGAATTGGAGTACTTTTTTATTTGGACTTTTAACACCGTCAGTGTTTAATAAATCAGGAAAAATTTGAGTTGTTCCCCATGCAAGCAATTCTATTATGCAGCCCTAACTAATGACTATGAAGATTTTCATTCATCCAAGTCATGGTATATCTAGTATAGGTAAATTTAAAATAACAAACAGCAAGTCCAGTTGTTTTAAATTTACCTATACTAGATATAGCCCTAACTAATGTTTTAATACATCGTTTTCTTGCGTTTACTTTATTTATTATTTCATTCAGTGACTTCCGGATAGTAGTAGTTTTCAAACAAAAAAGAGAGAGCCGGTGTTTGTACATTGTAACCAAATTATTTCATCTGCACTTTCCATGTCAGTCACCAGGGACTGCAGGAAACAGATACATGTCTTTTATTCCCCTCTAACTTGCAATATTAATGTGGAATAGGACTCAATTTTCTGTTACGGACAGAAAATAATTGTTAATAAATCTCTTCATTATGTACTTGGATTGGTGATTACTGTATCTCTCAGCCTGACGGAGAATAAAGATCTCGGAAAAGGTTTTTGAATGCATATTTATTGATTTGTTTGGATGTTTAATTAAACTTGTGCAATCCATCACAACAAGCCAGAAGTGGAATTGTAATTAAAACCAACACTATTTATTTGACAGTGATGACAAGCAGAACATATACTTTATTAATATCCGATGACTTTATAAACTGCTCTGTCACCACCGAAAATTTTGAAAAATGGAAATCAGAAGTTTGATTTCTTTCTGTGCTTTTTCTGAAATCGATTGTATCCCTGATGCGGTGTTTTAATGACACTTACCTTGTATAGTGGCTTTTTGGGAAGGGGTCTAATGTCTGCTCTCAAAACAGCCACAAGAGTAATGTTTTTCGTCCCACCATATGGTTATTAAGTTATTTAAACATAGAGAAATTGATATTTAGGATTATTACTTATCTGGATCATTTACACAATATAAATGTTTATTCTTTATATTTATTTACTTTGCAAGTCCATAGGTCTCAGGTATCAGATATCAGGCTTTTATTATTTATGTATTTATTCTGTTGGAATGATGCACAGATGGGATGGTCTTCAGTACAGACAGTTGTAAATTCTAATTATATATATATATATATATATATATATATATATACACACACACACACACACACACACACACACACACACACACACTCTGGTATTAAGCTGACTCTATTAACTGAAAACATATTTTGGGACAGTGGACAGACATTCCAAAAAGCCAATCTAAAGGGTCCCATGGAGTTCATGTAGTTTTGTGGCTGAATATAGAGGCAGTACTATTGACATGTTTGCACTGCAAATTCAGGTATTGTATAAATGCAGCACAACAAACTGCCAAAGGTTCTTGGTAGAGGGGCCTGCAAAGTAAATACAGGTATAGGACATATTATCCGGAATACTCGGGACCTGGGGTTTTCCGGATAATGAGTCTTTCCGTAATTTGGGTCTTCACATCTTAAGACTACTAGAAAATCATGTAAATATTAAATTAAATCCAATAAGATAGTTATTCGGTTGTTCTCGAAACGGTGAAAAATTTGAGAAACTCGAACGACGATGGCTTTAAAATCAATGGGCGTCCAAATAATGTTGATGCATGATCGTTTTGATACAAACGACTTTTCCGTCGTGCATACAAAATTTTCTGACGCCGGCAAATTTTTACGCCAGTTTTGTGAATTTATTCGCCGGCGGCTAAATGCGGAAATTCGCTGCAAATTCAGTGCCTTACAAATTTATTTGCCCGTCACTAGGAGTAGGCAAAAGAGGCACATGTCTAGGGTGCAATGGTGGGGGAGGGTCAGTAGACATGTACCTCTTCTGTCTGTCCGTCTCCCAGTTCCGGACCTTCTGTGATTGGGGCAGGAGAAATGAGTTGAGGAAGTTTAAGCGATTTGCTAATGCATGGTTGTGGGGTGATGAGAGTTGGGGGATGACGAGTAGGTCCGGTCTTGGGCACAATAAATCTTTGGCCTAGCACTACTTAAAGTTTGCCCAGTAAAAATATTCCAAAATAGAGCATATGGCTACTAATTCTGCTACAGTCTTGTGCCATATAAAAGTAAAAGCAAAAAAGAAAACAAACAGAAAAAACATTAGGACCAGAAAGGCACACATAAGAAGCAAAGTTTTGCTACCCAATTTTTAATAACAGACATCATAAGCCTCAGTTGCATGAAACCAATTTGTTATTTTGCACACTAACAGCATAAGCATTTTCTGAGTTAAAAAAAAGACTATTATTCCACCTGTAACTATACGTCAGAAATGGATTTTTGTTACGTCAGTTTATCCAGTGTAGGAAGAAGGGGGAGCTGTGAAAAATCCTGGCTGAACATCAACAGTGTGTTTTTCAAATGAATTTAGCACAGCTGCTGCATAGGAATGTTCTCACAGTTAAATGTCCGGGCTGCATCCATGTAATCACCTAATCCAATTCTGTTAGCTGAAGCTTTTGGCCTTGCAGGGAAACAGGTCCATAAAGTAGTTTCACACCACAACATGCGAAGGATGCATTTCCCTGAGGGCAGCCCACTGGCCAGTCAGTTGGCCCCTATGATTAGTTCAGCATTCCTCATGCACAAATGCCCAGGAATACCCCTCTGCTGCTCCACATTGCCTGCCAGAACATTTTATTCTGCCCAAGCCCTGCTTCAAACAGATGTGTACAAGCAAAACAACCAAACTCTTACATGGAATAATCTCTGTTGATTCGCACAATCCGGGTGAAAAATTCTCATGCACTGAGATGACAGCAGTGAAATGTTCAGGCTTAACATATTGATTATTCATGCCTTTCAAAGGAGTCGGTGGGAACCTGACTGGCACTGCCTGTAACCCTCTTGTAACAAAAACAGACGTGAGTATGTATATGAATTCTATGAGGCTCTCCACAAAGGAGATAGCATTTTTTGCCACAAATCTTGTGGTTTTCCTATAATTCTTAAAAGCTCTAAAAACCTACAAACACCTCTATTGCAAACCTTTGCCAAGTAAAAGTTGCTTTTAATCGATTCACATTTTTTCAGGCATAAACAAATATTGTACCCCACTTGGATCCAGTTTTGAGATGACTCCAGTTTGTAGATTTTTCTCATTTTTGTGGCACTGCAATCAATATTCACCCGCCTGTAATTCAGAGAGAAAGCTGGAGGCGGCAGTAAAGTTGTGAGGGATGGTCCTTCAGGTAGAAAGGGACAGAGAACTAGAGAGCAGCAGATGAACCGACTTTTACCCACTGTTTGTGAGTGTAATTCTAACACAGTTATTCAGACAATTGCCAAGACAAAAAACAAACTACATCAGAAGCTTTGGTGGTCTGGTTTCTGACACTTTTGACCAGATATTGCATATTAAATATTAGGAACAATCTGTGGGCAGAAAGACTGCCAAACCTGTAGCGTCTAGAAGTTATTTACTACAGATGTCAGCATCACTGGCTGGCTGTGGTTGATGGGATCTGCAGCTGGAGTGTAAGCTGGGAAACTCTAATTTCCAGTATCCTTGTCTGAATAAAAGAAACAGACACTGGGGTCTGGTGGTGCTTAAGTGTATATTTACACAAATTTAAAAACTTTTACTAACAACGAGTAGTAACCCATAGATTGTATTGTATTAAGCAGGACCCTCTTTACCTCTTGTATCAGTTATCATATGGAATCTGTATGTTCCATGTATATACCAATTTACTGTACTGCACTGCAGAATATGTTGGTGCTTTATAAATATATATTAATTCTAGTAGCCTCCAATAATCAGCTGTGATAAGGCAACCAAACTAAGATGATTGCTAAGGGTTAATATTAAAAGAATACCATTTACCCTTACTTTTGTAATATGGAAAGTATTATATATATATTATATTTTGTAATCACAGGTTCCTGCAAGAATAATGGTAGGTCACTGCCATGAGGCCAAAGATTTTTCTTGATTTGACACTGAACCCTGTAATTTATTTGCATCTTGGGATTACACTCCTTTTGGGTGTATTTGGAATGGAGTTTTTTTGCTTGCACAGGACAAAATCTCTCTACAGTGAAGCATGACGAGGCTGAGTACCAGATATGACAGTGTGGTATCTCCACCTAGTGGAATCTGAGTGGATATTTACAGGGGGGTCTGCACCAATAACGTTAACTCTCTAAAGACAATTACACATGATACCAAGGGGCAGATTTACTAAAGGATGAAGTGGCAGTCGGTAGCGAAAATTCGCCAGAAATACAATCCGCAGAGATTTATTAACAGGCATAGTGGACAATTCACTAGCGAAAGAGTATTTGGTAACAAAGTTTTGCTCCCTTTTCATATTTTCGCTTAGACGAACCATCGTTACTTCGCAAATTCACTAAGAATTTTCCATTAAGTTAACCACTAGAGTTTCCTTTGCCAGTTTAGACCTGGTAAACTGATAAGATTAAGAAGGATGTAGCTTCATCTTATGTCAGTGACATTATATCCTGTATGCCGAAAAGTTTTAAAAACTCTTTTCATATTTTAAAGTGGAACAGTTGTGACTGTTAAAAAATGTCGGTTTAACTTTTTTTTATACATTTGAGGGGCATGTCACATTTGTTTTAGGGTAAGCTCATGTCCTCATTAGAGGATCTCTTTTGCCTTTATTTGAATATTTAGTGGCCATTTCAAGCAATTTCCCCACCATTTCTAAAAATATATATGACCTATATGTACCCGCCCTATTCAAATGGACCTATGGGTAAGTGTATTAATAAAGTTTTGCTAGGCAGAAATGAAGTTAGTGAAGGTTTACTATGAAATGCTCTTGCTGACGAATTTACGCTAGCAAAACTTCCCCACTGTTCAGCTGCCGAGACACAACTTTGCATTTTAGTGAATTAGCGTAGTGGTAGCATATTTGTGCGTGAAGTGTGGCGAAGCCTTCACAGGTGAAAATTCGCCCTTAATAGAATTTGCCCCCAAGAGTTTTGACCCAACACAATTTCTAGCTCAGTGTGTGGGTGGCAAAATGGTTATCATCTGATGGCGGACTGATGGGTAAAGTGATTATCATTTAGACATGCAGCACCAATTCCAAAAACAAATCTGAAAGTGAACCAGCAGGGTCAAGGTGATTACCAAAAAAAATCAATAAAGGGGCAAATTCCAAGTATTTTGTTGCCCATCCCCACCAAGCTATATGGGGTTCAGTTCATGTAGTTCTTTCACTGCAATATCCTAAGCAATAGCAAGTCTGTATAGTAGTTCCACAGATGGAGTTTATATCAAGCTCTTTTAAATAAAATACTGTCCATTAAGCTTGAATCCTACCCAGTGTCAGTCTGACTTGCCAGGCTACCAGGATTTTTCCCAGTGGGACCTGGCAAAAGTGGGCCCTTTCCAAGAAAGATTGTTCGTTTCAATATACATGTGTAGAGCTGAATTGTCAGATACACAGGTAGAAACAATAGAATTCAACCTGTATCTGATGATTCAGCACTAACAATGGCCAATCAAAATTTTCTGTCCAGCCCGATCGATGAGCCGACGGATAGCCAAGTCTTCTGCCTATATTGGTCGGCTCTTTTCCCACTATACAAGCACGAAAATTAATTTTGTACGATATTATCTGTGCGTCTATGGCCACCTTAATTGTGACTGATTTACTGTGCTTACTTTCTGTATTCTCAGAGACTCTGTGTGTCATACCGTTCCCAGGTCATAAACCTTTTAGATCAAATGTTGGTCAGCCTGTATTTCTGGTTTTTCAAGCATTATAGATTGATTTATTTTCACTTATGACTACAAAAATATGGAAAGGGAATTTCATCTAATGCCGAGGTACTTACGTGCTGCTTCTGGAACACCTGCATTATCCAAATCAAATATGTGGTTGCCTAGACTGGAATAAAGATTCTACTTTGATATTGCAATAAAACCCACTCACGTTCTTCTCTCCTAAAGAGCAGCTTATTTACTTTAATCATACTTTTATCTTGATCTTAAGAAAGTCTCTAAAGCTAATCTGGCGGGGCTGCCTGCATGGACACCAGACAAAAGATACTTTTGGGGGCTACAAAATGTGGATTCATTGGGTCTGTATGAGCAGTAATGAATAAGCATTAGAACTTACATCTCTGAGTACCCAAATTTGAAAATTAAATTGGCTGAAATCCACCATTTTTGCATGTATGAGCTAATGTGCTATCTGAAAATTTAAAAGCTTAGATTGTTCCTGTAATAAAATTACCTGGTGGTCTAGTGGTGCGGCGGCGATCCTGTTCCGGCCTCCTCCGTTTTGGCGCGAAATTTGGAGGTATTTAAGGCCCATTCTTACTCCCAGCCAGTGCCCGTGATAGAATCTTGATTCTGGTAGTTCCTGAAGCCTTGTGCTGTCTGTTCCTGTGAAATTTGTATCTGTTGTTCCGGTTTTGATCCCTGCCTGTTCCTGACTATTCTGATATCCAAATCCTGACCTTTGCCTGCATCTCGACTACTCTTTCTGCCTGACCCCATCTGTTTGTTTACCCGGTTTGACCCTTGCCTGCCTGACGATTCTTGATATCTGCCTGCCTCGACCCTGCCTGTCTGACGATTCTCTTGCCTGCTCCATTTGTACAGTGACCTTCGGCCCAAAAGACTATCTACCTGCCGTGCCCCTCTGCTAGCCAGAACATCTCGCCTTGTACCCCTCGTTAAGTCCAGGTGGCACCCAAGTAAGCTGAGGGCTCCTCCCGAAGCCCAACGGTGGTCACACTACTGGTGAAGCCGAGCCGAGACCAGGGTACTTGGCACCTGTTCTGGTATTGGGTGCCGGCCGTGACAGTTCCACTATAGAATGCATCCAACTGTTCCAATATCCAGTCCATCCGTTCACACACTGATGCAGTGTGAAAACTGGCACTTTTGCAGGCACATTTTAGGTTTAGAATCTTAGAATTCATCCATGCTGGTCACATGAGAATGGGCTCACTGTGGTGTTTATTTAATGGGAGTAGCTATTACTTTGGGGAGTGTTGTGGTTGACGTTATATCATAGTTACATAGGTTACTGGAAATATGTATATCTATGTGAGAAACTGAATAATTGTGGTAAAGAATTATCAAACCGCACCAAGCGTGTTGGAGAGATGCCAGGGAAATGTTTTGCTTAGCAAATGCAAACAAGCATTCTCATTTGTTTATGACATCCTCTATGATATTTCTTTGTCTTTATTGAAACGGGCAGCAAATGATTTCCTGCTCATATTACTAAATACACAACGACAGATAAATGAGGCTATCTCTGCAGAATAGCAACAATAAAGCAAAAGTAAACCATAATATATACTGTGTGTGTATATATATATATATATATATATATATATATATATATATCAACCTTGGAAAAAAATGCACATACAGGCCTTGTAAGTTGTGCAAAAAAAAGTGTTTTTATTCCGACGTCAAAATAAAAACACTTTTTTTGCAGAACTTACAAGGCCTGTTTGTGCGTTTTTTTCCAAGGTTGATTTACATGTTTTTGAACCAGCACTCAGGCGGCTGCCATTTCTATGAGTGCTCCAGCCTTTTGTAACTATATAAATATATATATATTCATTAGAAAATGTCACTTTTGTCTATATATAGCACGGTAGGATTGTTCATGCCACTTCCTGTTTGCAAAATGCCATGCTTAATGATGTGATCAAATATGTTGCGCAAGCAAAGAAAATGCCAGTGATGTGCCTTAACCGACAGACTACAATTATATAATGATTTTCCTGCAGAAATGATACTGAAACTCTATACTAGTCCTTGCATGCATTTCCCAAATTAGCTTTGTTTTTGAAAGTACATGCAAATTTGACTATCTTGCAAAATAACATTATGATGTCTTTATGATAAGGTACTGATGCATTACTCTCACTCTCTATGAAAAAAAAGCAGCTTTTCACTGTGTAAATGTTTAAGGTGCTTAGAGAGCTTTATAATTTCAGCCCTCCAGCTGTCAGCGCAGCACCAAGTCTACATTTTCTTAGCATGTCAAGTCGCTGGCATTTTAACACTCAGGTCCCTCCCTTTGTCAACTGCTTGCACTGAAAGCCACAGACACATGATTTCTTTGGTGTGCTCATTTCCTGCTTTCTGGGAACTCTCAGCTGCTCGTGGTACTACATAATAACAGAATCAAAGAGATGCCCACAGAAGAGTTACAGTAGTGGCACTGAGTAAATTCACTGTGTGAGAGACTTGGCACATGGAGCTAAAGTTACGAAGGTACATTGCAGGTAGTAATGTTTTTTTCTTTACTACAGGGATTTAAACATTGCTGATAAAACAAGTTGCTGAGAAATGTTTTGCCAGTCTTCTAAAGACAGGTTAAAGGGCCATTATAACCTTAAATGTTACTGGTGGGCTGCGTTTAAGGGGAAAACCCATGCTGACATAGCATGAAGGGTTTATTTGTTGTTGATAAGAAATCTGGGCAGTTTTCTCTGGTATGGAGAGTTTCTAGCATCTTTTTAAGGGGTTATAACATAATAGGAGGACTGTGAAAGGTGATAATGAAAGCTATAACCAATAGCTGCTTACACCAAATGGAAATCACAAGCAAATAAATACACAAATATACATATACCAAATGTAAATGTAACCAAAAAAAAAAATGCTGCGACCACAGTGTCTCAGCAGAGTTCACTGATAGATAAAAGAAACTGTAAGCTGAGTCATAACACCTACATAAATGACAAGGCATATGGAGCAAAAAGGTATAATCATAATATTCGCATTTGTGTAATTCCAATAAGACAAGTCAAAAATGAAAAATAAGGTATAATTTCCCTAAAATATCATTGTTTTTGTGGTTCATGGGTGAAGAGTCTGAAAAAATGATGTGTATTAAACTATAAATGACAAGTACAATGCAAATGGCAAATAAAATAAAAAAGTTTGCATTGATTTCACAAATGGGGCCTTATAAAGTCAAAACCATTCTCATTAATGACAAATGAAATTAATGACAAATGAAATGTTACCCTCTGGGCACTTCATGATGCTCCATAATCATAGAATAAAATGAAAAGTAAAGTCTCCATGGCATACCCAAATCCAATGCTATGGTATTCATGCAATCTCTCAGAAATCATTTAGCAATGCTTCAAATTATAGGAAGGTCATCTCTAATAGACTCCATTTTTAACTAATTATTCCAATTTTAAAGATGATTTCCTTTTTCTCTATAATACTAAAACCTTACCTGGCACTTGATTACAATGATAGCATGAATCCATATTGAAGGCAAAAGAATCCTATTGGGTTTAATTAATATTTTTTGTAGACTTACGGTATGGTAATTCAAATTATAGAAAGTTCCAGATCCTGAACATTCTGGATTCAATAGGTTCCATACCTGTATTAGAATTGGAGTGCTGCGTAAGACACTTTCATATTGTGTTTGCTGTCAACACATATTTGTTCCTGGAGTCACTTGCCATTGCACAAAGAAACAACTCAGATATTGTTTTGGATAATAAAAAGATCATTAAAAAACTATGGTAGTTTATTTTGGTGACCCTATAGATCAAACATATGATCAATGTTAATCCAAGTATAAAAAATATACTGCATCTCTAGCCATGTCCCTTTTAAGGCATTTAGCTTTACTTTAAAAACAAAACCAAATGTGAGCAAACAAGTTATTGCCGGCTATAAAATTCTATGACAAGGATACAATTATAGATACCCTACAAAGAAATTTTAACTTTATTTATGCAAAAGCTTGCACTTAAGTTTGGCATACAGAAATTCTGTTATATGATTGCAAATTAGTGTGTAAAAGTTTCAGTCCAGACTTCAGGAGCATTGTTTTTGGCAGGCCGATAAGAAAAGCAATATTGCACATGGTTTCTTTGGTTATAGCATATCCTAAATGAAAATGTGGGTTTCTGATTGTAGCCCTGAAAAGATTTAGATGCAGCTATTGCCCTTTTGGGCGACATGTCAGTCCTGATTCCTTAGAACTTAGGGAGTACAAAAATCATCCTTTAACAGGGCAATCAATACCTTAATAAAGGAGTGCCCTATCTCATGAGCCACATTCAATTGTAAAAAAAAAAGTTTTGGGGAGCAACACAAGCATGAAAAAAGAAAGTTCCTGGGGGCGCCACATAAGGACTGTGATTTGCCATTTAGTAGTCCCTATGTGGACTGGCAGGCTACAGGAGGCTCTGTTTGGCAATACCACTGATTTTAAGCTATCAATGCTTGTCTCCAAGCCAATAATTTAAAAATAAGCTCCTGCTTTGAGGCCACATGGAGCAACAGCCAAGGGGTTGGAGAGCAACATGTTACTTGTGAGTCACTCATTGGAGATCACTGCCTTAAAGAGGTTGTTCACCTTCCAAACACTTTTTTCAATTCAGTTTTCACCATAAACAAATGTTTACTGTTTTTCCAAAATCTACTTAATACATTTCTCAGCAGCATCTCTGGAGTATTAGCATTTAGCAACTATTGTATCAATACTAACAGCTGCCTGTAAAGAAACTCAGAGATTCTACTCAGCAGTGACAAAGATAAGAAATGTAAGAAATGTATCAAATAAATGTATCCATTTAGAACAGTTTACAGGGTCAGCGACCCCCCCCCCAGGGCTGGTAAACAATGGTAGAAGGTAAAAAAAATGACACTTTGCACTTCAATATTAGAAAAACGGTCTCACAGACAATTGAAAGTCATTGGAAAAAGTCGTTATTTCTGATCCATCTGAAAACAACTAGTTGTTTGAAGGTGAACCACCCCTTTAATACATTGTAGATAGCATTCTGGAGAACCAATGTCTGTAGTCATTAGTTACTTTATTTTAAAATGCACAACATGTTTTGGATCGGGTGATCCTTCCTCAGGTGCTCATATACATGTACATGTATATGAGCACCTGAGGAAGATCACCCGATCTAAAACATGTCATGCATTCTCACCCCCATTTTACATAAAGTAACTATTGACTACAGAAATCGGTTCTCCAGAATGCTATTTACAATTTGTGAAAATTTGGAAGGCCTGCTGGTGCCTTATTCTGAAGTTGAACCCTCTTACTTAATAGCCCAGAATATCGTTGCATCCCTTTAATACCTCAGACCATTTTTTTGTGTTACAGTACCCTGCAGCACACTGAAGAGCTGCTATACAAAAGGCCAAAGGTCCCATGTTCATATTTGCCCCATGCTCACCTTCATGGATTTATGCAATATGCCCCTTTCATGAGCCCAGTTAATTCTCTATTTATTTATTATTTTACTTGTAGACTGTGTGGTGGAATTCTTTTATTAGACTGTGTGGTAGAATTGTGATATTTGCAACCTTTTTAAAGACTGCCCAAATGTGTGCAGCAATAAAATAAGTTGTATTTACTAGTATGACAAAACAGTGCTAGGGCCACCCTAGAGCAGTTTATCTGTGTTACCAGGTCTCCCTTTTAAACCTAATGAGGTGATCAGTAGCTAGTAGGCTGATGGGTGCTGTTAGTGCAAAGATTAGTTCAAAACCCATGAGTGTCCACGGGGGGGGGCAAGTAGAGAAACATATTACACAAATTACTTGTACCCATATTTTGGTTTCCACACAAACCTAACAACAGCTTTTCTATAAATATATAAAGTAGTAACTTTTGCACATGTACAGTATAGCAATGCCATTCTAATAGTGACACAAACGTATTGTTAGCCAGGACAGCACTTGGTCTTTTCTACTTTCTGAGTACAATTACTACCAGCAGTTGCAGAATGTTATTCCCTCGAGAGTTCTAGTTACAACTAGATACATACAGCGAAACCTCCATTTTACATACCCTAATTTTAAATTTTTCCATATGTTATACCATTTTTTGTGGCCCCACCAATATATAATTCATAATACATTTCCCTGACTTTACACCATTTTTTCTGGTCCCCTGAAAAATGTAAAATGGGGATTCTACTGTACATAAAGTAGAGTAACAGCAAGAAGGGGGTGTGCACAACAAAAATGTCACTAGAATAGAATCTATGTTTATACATTCTATTTCAGTCTATGGGAATGCTGCTTTGTTCCCAGAGTGGCAGAAGGGTTAAAAGATGAGTCAACCAAAAAAAATATAATGAGGTGAATACAAGACAGGAGCAGGACAGTGGGTGAGGTGCAAAAATATATAGAACATTTAGAACATTTTAGATATGTCTATCAATACAGATGTACAAAGTGAGGCAGAGAGTTGAGTGTGGGGGTAAACTCAGCAGAATGAGAAGGTAAAGGGTAAAAGAGGAGAGTGAATAGAGTGAGGCCATGTATAGGTCGGGGATACAATGGAGCAGAGGGACAAGGAACTGTAGTGGTTAATGTGCTTTGTGACACTGAGAAAAATGGTTGTAGGCAAAACCCACAACCAACCTGTACCTATAAGATTGAATAATGAATGTAGTTGCACAGCTATACACAGGTTCATTGTAGTCTCTATAACACAGTTTGTCAGACCTTCTTACACACGGTTGCCCTTACACACATTAACACTAAGGGGCAGCTTTATCAAGGGTCGAATTTCGAAGTACAAAAAACTTCGAAATTCGACCATCGAATTAAAAAACGTTGAATTCGAATATCGAATTCAAAGTTTTTTCAGAAAATTTGACAATCCTGCGATCGAATAAAAATCGTTCGATTTAACGATTAAATCATTTGTATCAAATGATTCAAACGATTCGAAGGATTTTTATTCAACCAAAAAAAACTTTTTTTTAGAAAAGTACTCTGGAAGGTCCCCATAGGCTTACATTGCACTTCGGTATGAAGTCTAAGTTTTTTTTAAAGAGACAGTACTTTGATTATCGAATGGTCAAATAATCGAACGATTTTTACTTTGAATCAAAGTAAATTCGAAGTCGTAGTATCCTATTCGAAAAAAATTACTTCGAAATTCGAACTTTTTGGACTTCGTGGGGCAGATTTATCAAGGGTCGAATTTCAAATTGAAAAAAACTTCGAAATTCTAATTCAAAAACACCAACCAAAATTAAGTCGGTTTTATTTGGTCGAATAGGTCTGTCTTCGATCGAATAAGTCCGTATTCGACCAATTTCGAATTGTACCAATCAAAGCACTCCAACTGATTCCAAATAGGTTCTAGGAGGTCCCCCATAGGCTAAAACAACAATTCGGCAGGTTTGCAATGGCGAATGGTCAAAGTCGAATTTTCAAAGAGACAGTACATGATAAATCTCGATATTCAAATTTTTTTCAAATTCGAATCAAATATGGACTATTCCCTAATCTAAGAACACAAAAAAAAGCTTGAAATTTGAATTTTTTTCATTTGAAAATTCACCTTGACCTTTTATAAATTTGCCCCTAACAGTTAATTTTACACACAGACACGCATACACTGACATTCACACTCACTTACCACAACAGATTTATAATCATCTGACCTAGGAAAGAAGCTGCTTCATGAGGAGGAGATTCTCTGATTCTCTCATTCCTCACCCAGTTGGGGAGCTAGTAATCAGGTGCAATTGCCCCTCCATAGCCTCAAATCCCACCTCTGTATAGAATAAATACAGCCATCCCCCAAAACACTCAGCAGTGCTAATTTATAGAACATGACCATAATGTAAAACAAAACATACAAACCTGTTCACTTTATTGCAAATAGACCAATAAACGTTCCTTTTAAATCCCAAGGAACCCCACTAATAATTGTTGAAATGTGTGCTTTTTCTTTAAATGCAGAATGACTTGTTTTCCGCTTAGAGTAACTGCAGTAAGTGGCTGGAAAAGCGGGCTGCATTATTTTGTTAGCGGGTGTGTCTCACAGGTTGCTCAATGAATCCGGATGCTTTTAGCTTGCAGTTAGTTTCAGCTGTACTCTGATCACCACTGCAATACCTCAAGGCACTAGAAACAGAATCTTATGAAGGAATTGTCACACACACACATACAGGTAACCTGCGAGAGTTATGTTTTGGAATCTGTGCTGCATTGCAGGGTACCAGGAAGCTTGTATTGAGGGGGCTGTTCTCTGTAATATAGCAATGTGACAGGAGTGTTTGTAAAAAAGAAATTGCGTTGTACTTGATTTGTTTCTGTAACTACAGTATCATCATCTTTGTAATTTAAATGTTAATGTATGTTGTACTAATGATGTCATGTAGTGAATGCTCTTTCTATCACAGTGCGGGGTCATTTTTGAAAACACCCAAGGACAATTAAATGCAAATTACTCGGTTTTTAAATTGATGGAATTTAAGGGAAGCATCCCCGGTTTTCCACATGATCTAGTAACCTTATTGAACTGCAAACAAAAACAGGGAAGTAGAGTAAATATGGCTTTTCTATTTGTTAAAAAGCAATGTTTCATTTGTCTTGTGAAAGATAAAACAAACTTGTTCTTGGCCTTCCAGAATTGTATTTTCATGCATTGCCTTACAGTAGCAATAGAGAGGTACCCTACCTGGTAACACTAGGGCATCTCAGGAACAGGACAGGAACTCTGACACTGTTAAATCTAACTGAGCAGTTAGATTATACAACTAAACCTATTTGTGACTAATATATTTGCTTTGCTGTCCCTGTTTTACATTTGTAGCTACAGCAGCACTTACTGCTTCACTGGGTCTCACCCATCACCCTAACAAATGTATGTGTTATAGCCATGTGCCTATGCTTCCTTCTCCTTCTAGCTGTTGTACATTTAGTTGATGTAAGTATTCACACTTCGCCACACTTCGCCAGGCGTATTTTCGCCAGCGCTCCGCAAATTCACTAAAATCCGAAGTTGCGAACATTAATTTGCCAAGCGAAGCGAAGTTTCGCTAGCGATGGTTCATTTGCATACAGCGCCAAATTCAAATTTCAATGGAGGAATACGTATCACCACTTCAAATGCCTAGAAAACCTTCAAAACATCAAATAAAAATTTTATTTGCCCTACACATGTGCCCACTGTCTAGGTAAGTTGCCATGAGTCAGGAAATGTAGGGGGGAAGGAGGGGAGCCCCAAAAATATTTTTCAGCCTATCACCCATCATGTGGAAAACACGCCAGCGTTTTTTGGGACTTAGAAAAATCTTTGACTTTTTTTGAAACAATCCCTATCTACTCTATTGCGCTTCACCAGGTCTGGGGTGGCGAAGGAAGTCTAGCGTAAAAGATAGCATTCAGTACACTGCGCAAGTCAGTGAATTTGCGTAGTTACGTCGCTAGCGAAAATTCGCCTGGCGTAAGGGTACGAAGTAACACTAGCGAAACTACGCCAGTGTTCGTTAGTGAATTTGCGCAGTAACGAAAAATGCCAAACGCTAGCGAATTAACGCTAGCGTTCTGCGCTTCGGCGCTTAGTGAATTTGCGCCCTTGAATCTGGCTAATGGAAATATGTGTATTAACCGTGTTGGGTGACGGATTGGTTTCTGATCCACAATATACTTTTCCCTTCAAACATGTACATGCTTTATGTGATCTAGTCTATGGAGTCACTTATGTTCCATGCACAAACTTATGAAGATCTATATAGTACGTTCTAATTATCACAGGCTATGGGCCATGCCATATTGCCTACAACATGTAGAGGAGACTCGCCATTGGAAATTGGATTTGTAATTGAGTACCTTAAGAAGAGTATGGCATGGCTCAAAATAACTAAGTTCAAATCCTGTGAAACAGCATATAAATACGTAGACAAGCACAAGGGAATTTCCAGTATCAGAAGTCTCCTTACAGACTAGAATTGGAAAATTGGATAGGGTGCATTGTCACTAGTAAACCTTTCCAGGGTTATTCAAATGGTTAATTTGTATTTTATCCAACTAATGAGAATGCTTTAAACGTTTTGGTGACATGGAGCACTGGACAAACCCCAGAATGAAATCCTAGCCAAACGTACACACCCTAGTGTGAGAAGCAGATATGTTTGATAGATAAAGAATGTTATTGGGTCTACTAAGGTTCCCCGGTAGTGTTGCCACCTTTTGGCCTATTAATTATATTGGCATCAAGCCCTATTTTTATTGACCAGGTGACAACCCTATGGCCAAGAAAACAGACGACACAAGTTTATGCTAAAGTCACAGGATACTTTGCCTCTTATTACAGTTGTTTTTGGTGCATTGGTTTGTCATGACACATCCTAATAGACGAAGTGTTGATCAAGATTGCAAACAGGCACTATATTTGTATATGATAAAATGCAAAACAGGCAAGATCGCTCTATAATGGGTGTGACAATTTAGAGTGCATTAGAGTATACCACCAATCAATCTAGAGAAAGCACTTTCTGTGGTGTAACAAGAGACAGATGAGTTAGAGTGGGACGTGTTTTATATGGAGTCACATCCAAAAAAAAACTGGCACTATTCAAACTGGAGCAACCCTGCCCCTTCATAATGGTGCAATCCTATAAATGTTATTGTTTGCCAAACACACACAGAAAGACACACAAAAATAAATATTATGGGGTTGTACCCCTATCCATTCTGAGTAGTGCTGCTGTGTTTGTGCTGTTATAGAAGTTTTGTCTTTTAAACATATGAGCACCAGAATTTGAAGTGCTCTGTTTTAAAAATGTGTATGCATGACTTATGGAGTCCCTCCAATGTAAAGAATACTGTACCTTAGATCACAGTTGGCAGAAACAGTAGTTGTTTTTATACCTCAAGGCACAAGTGTTCCCTCGATACACTATGGGTGTGCCAGGGATTGTTTCTTTAAAATTGTTTAAACAGTGTATTCTAGAGAAAATCATACCTAACACACAAACTGCATCAATAAACAAGATTATAATAATGTGAGATCCAATCAGCGGGATGACACGGTGAAAGTCAACCCCTTTGCTGTTCCAAACTGCACTAACATGTTATGTTTTCTATTCTGGCCAATCAGCTTTGATACATCATATAGTTTAGTCTACATGTGGCAATACAGGGGCTGATTCTCCAAGTTCTCTGCTCTGTCACCATTCACTGCTCTAGTTTGTTCAGGCGGACAGCCTGAGTAATCAGAACCCACAAACAAGGTACATTGGCAGATGGAATTTTTATACATGGCAGATCATCTGCTTTCCAAGAATTGCATAATGGTCTATCAAGATCGTATATTTACTCCCGTTTTACAAAGAGCTGTGCCTAGTATTTTGCTGATGCCCCACAAACAGCATTCCAATAGTTGCGCAGCTGTATGAAATTTGTATAAATCTGCATGCCCTTTTCCTGGCAGAAATATAAGCAAATAATAATATTTAATAAGCTCTCTTTGTTTGATGTAAGCTCCAGGACAACTGGTGCAAGTACTGTATAGCAGGTGGGAGAAATACAGGAAGATAACACCGCCCATAGTGTTCTGTAAAGTACTATAATGCTAGGTAACTATGTCCACAAAAGTGTTTATGAGGTGTGGGTGGGTGTTGGAAGGCAGGAGAGAATGTCTAGCACAAATAATGACAGATAATACTAAGCAGATGTGATATGGGAAAAAGTATCAGGCCAAGAGCCAGTTAAACAACCTGCTCAAAGCAGGATTTCAGAGCAACTGCATAAATGTTCCCTCTGTTCCTGGATGGTTGGCGCTGCTGAATTTGCAATTGTAAGGAAATGGCGGTCTCTGTTGAGTACTGGATAACATTCAATAATCACCAGGATGCACTGAAATATCCTGGTTTATTTCTTATACTAGGAAATAGCTTGTAGTGTACAATAAGTATGTATCTAACTTAAATGTATTTTGCTTAGATTTTAGAATGCCTGACCATATATAACCTGCCTTGGTTTCTCATTTTGGGCAGTGCAACATCCCTGTGCACAACTGGCACTCAGAACTGCCTGTCAATTCTCATTCTGGGTTAGCATGTTTCAGGGTGGTCATATGCATAAGCCAGTTTAAATTCCACTTTTACTCACATGGGTATCATTTACTTGCAGCCCAAAATCTCATCTCACAAGTGGCTTTTGTTTCCACTGTGGCTACTTATGAATAAAGATAGAATGAAATAGAGCAAATTAGTAGAGATGTTTGTTCTTTTAGTTACATAGTTATTTAAATAGTTACATCAGGTTAAAAAAAAGACCAAAGTCCATCAAGTTCAACCCCTCCAAATGAAACCCAGCATCCATGCATGCACACACTGACCCTTCCATACACTCAAATAAACTATATATACTCATAGATTTTAGTATCCCAATAGCCTTCAATATTATGCTTGTCCTAGAAATCATCCAAGCCAATCTTAAAAGCAATAACATAATCAGACATCACAACAACATCCAGCAGTGCATTTCACAACTTCACTGTCCTCATTGTGAAGAACCACCTACACGGATTCAAATAAAAGTTATTTTCTTCTAGTCTAAAGGTGGCCTCTAGAGCAGTGATCCTCTTTATGGGTAAAAAGGTCCCCTGCTATTTGTCTATAATGTCCTCATGTAATCATGTTCCCTCACAAGCATCTTTTTTCCAGAGAAAACAACCCCAGCCTTGATAGTCTACCCTCATAATTTGTCTTCCATCCCTCTAACCAGTTTAATTGCATGTCTCTGCACTCTCTCCAGCTCATTTATATCCATCTTAAGGACTGGAGCCCAAAACTGCACCACATACTCCAGATGAGGCCTTACCAGGGACCTTTACAGAGGCAAAATTATGTTTTCATTTTCTTTAGTTAATGTTATTTGTTATCTACAAAAACACCTAGATCCTTCTCATTTATATTATTTTTGTGCATAACCTTGCATTTATTAACATTAAACCTCATTTTCCAGTTTGCTGCCCAGTTTTCCAATATATTCAAATCGTGGCAGCATCCTGCATGGAACCTATAGTTCTGCACAATTTAGTATCATCTGCATAAATAAAAACGAATCTGATCATCTACAGTCATTTGCAGTGAAACCTGCATTTCTCTCTGGGAAACACTTTCCCATCAGGTGTTTGTGCATGTTTATATGGAAGTTTTGCTAATGCATCACTGATAAGGAGACAAACATTTCTACGTACCCATACTAAGGTTATCGCAATAAATAACAGTGGTCAATTAAGAGGGAAGTTGGGTAACTGTCTAACCATGGGATCTTGCAACATGTTTATATTTTACTGTAACTCTGGGCGAACACAAAACATTCATTATCTTGGAACAATTCTTCCTGACATTAAGGGGCAGATTAATCAAGGGTTGAATTGAAAATGCTATATATGAATTTTTGAAAATTTTTATGGTCAAATTTGGGGAGTTACACAAATTTGATTTGAGTTTTTTTTAAAAAATTCAAATACTCATACTCTGGCCCTTTAAAAATGTGACTATTTGCTGCCTAAAACCTGCCAAATTGCTGTTTAAGTCAATGGGAGAGATCCAGGGATCAATTTGGAGTTGTTTGCAGCCTTCCTGACATTCAAGTTTTTTTCGGAGAAAAAACTTGAATTGAGTTTTTTAAATTCGGAGAAAAAACTTGAATCGCGTTTTTTTAATTCAAATCAAATTTGATTCAAATTTGATTCAAGTTTTCAGGTCGATTTAAACCATCCAAGTTTTAAAATTACATTTTTTTTTAATAAAAAATTTCGATTGGTCAGATTTTGAATTGATGGGAGTTTAGGGGAGATTTTAAAAACTCACATGAATTCAAAATTCGACCTTTGATAAATGTGCCTCTATCTATTAGGATGATGGGCAAAAGCCATGGTAACCTTTTGGTAGGTATCCTTTTGGGCAATATAGATTTTGAAAAGCCCCATTATTGATATAAGATTGGACTGTAAAACTCATGACCCTCACCTCTTGTTTATCTTCAATTCCCAGCACTTCCTAAGAGGCTTCAAAGGTCAGCATTTGAGTTAAAGGCTTGTCCTAAACATAAAGGACTCAATCACCTGCTTCCACCACACCCTACCTTTGTAAAAACATAATAAACCTGCAAGTGGCAAAGAAATTGAAAAGGTTTTACCTCTGTCCCACCTATAACGTTCTAATCTATTTTATGCAAACAGTAAATCCAAGTTTCAATGTACTAATAGCAAAAGTATACTTGTAGTTGCTGCACCCTGTTCATTAAATACTTTTATCTGTTCTCAAGAAGAACCTAAAAGAAAATGATTATATTTATTCCAGCCCCAAACAAGGGAAAGTTATGATCACCATTAATTTTTACAAGAGTCCTCTGCACTCAACCCATTATCAATATATTTGAGACATTTTGTGCATACAGCTACTAAAAATGCCTTATCCTTTAAACAAAACAGGGATTGTTTGTCCATATATTGCAATATATTTAAGATGGCCAACTACGTCAAAGTCATCTGGCCAGTCCTATGCTCAAATTGCATCTGATTCATTAAGAATTCTATTGCTTCATTATACATTTTACAGAGGGACTACGTCTTACCTGCAACTTACTTGCTGCTTTCAAAGTAAAACTCCCAAACTTGGTTGCCCTTTTATTAGCCATCAGTGGGATCACCTGGCTATAGCTGGTTAAGGGTGGGTGCTACAACATGGAGCTGGTCACTGCTCCTGTATAAACTATAACAAACAAAGCTGTGCTCACCACTAATTTTTAAAACCATTAGGAGGGAGTGCAATGAGGCTGTGACCACTTGAAAGCAACAAGTAAGTGACTTATAATATCCTCATTTTACAACATATACATTGCATACATATATACTGTACATGCAGAAACAGCATCCTACTAATTATATTCTTAGGAATGGTGCTATCATCTGTAATAATCAGCTTAATGATGTAATTTGTGCCACATGACTCACTGAAACTTGTGTATTACAGGAAATAATGTACCCGTGTTGTAAAATATGAGGATATTAGGGGCTAGATTTATTAAGGGTAGAATTGAAAACTCATATTTTTTTTTATGGTCAAAACTATCAAATTTGACTAGGGAATTATCCAAACTCGATTACATTTTTTTTAAAGATTTTCGAGATTTATCATACTCTGGCCCTTTAAGAATTCAAATTAGACTATTCGCCACCTAAAACCTGCTGCATTACTGTTTAAGTCAATGTGAGATTTCCAGGTATCAATTTGGAGATGTTTGCAGCCTTCATAACATTCGAGTTTTTTCGGAGAAAAAAATCAAATTGAGTTAGAATGAATTCTAATGGAATTCGATTTGAGTTTTCGGGTCATTTAAATTCATCTGAGTTTTGATAATCCGATTTTATTAATAAATTGTGACAGATCGAATTTAAGGGAGTTAAAAAAAAAACTCACATGAGTTCGAAATTCGACCTTTTGATAAACGTGCCTCCAAAAGTCAACTTTGTTCCATGACCTGTATAAAAGCACTCCGGTTATGACTTTGTTGCAGCCAGTGTTCTCCACCACTTCCTAACTTGCACGTCTGAAAGACTTGAATGTTTATACATAATTCTCCTACTATATAACTACATCAAATAATTATATTTATTTATTAAATTGATAATAATTTAATATTTAACTTTTAACTGGGATTTTCAAGCAAGCTTGGTATAATCAAGTGCTTTTGCTGTAAATAGACACAATGTAAACTTCATAATAATCAGAGGCAAATGGAAACCCCTACTTTTATAGGTTTCATTACTCAGACACTTCATTAAAAAAATGAAGAATAAAGAAATGAGCAGGACCAAAGATTGGGAAAAGGGGAACCTATGTGTAACAGGTATATTTAAAGGGACACTTAACACTGCTGTACTGCACTGCTCAACCATACTTTACTTTAAATAATTGTTGTTGGACTACAAATGGACTACATATGTTTTTCCCAGGTCTAAACATGTGTGCCCTTTATCCTAATGTTTGATAACAGTATAATATGATGAAGCCAAAAGGACATCATATTTTAAGCTTTTTTGGGCAAGGCCCCCTTTTGCCTATTGTATCAGTTGTTGTTTTGTAAGTCATCTGTTTGTTATATAATTGAGTAATACGTTTTTTCTAAACGTATACAGTAGATAACTGTGCAGTGGGACAGCTTTATGGCTGTGTTTAGAGTCCCTTTAAGAAATTGATCCCCACTGTCATAGGACCTCGCTATGGTGATGAAAGCATATAGGACTAAATAGATGTGGGTTGCCTAACCTTATAGGGGAAAAAATGGTGTATTATAGAAAGAAACATAGAGAAGTTCATAAAATGCAATAATTGCAGTATGATGGTAGAAACGGACAGACTAACTGTGTGACATTCTAGATGTGTAAAAGAACTAGACCGTAATATTACTATATAACAGGTATACAGGGCCAGATTGGGGGGCCCAGGGCCCCCCTACTGTGAGAAGCCGAAGGTGCCCCTCTGCGCGCATGCGTGAACATCGGGAGAAGGGTCTGGCCCGGAGGGGGCCCATGAGGGTCGGGGCCCACCAGATTTTTCCCCGGTGTCCCGCCGGGCCAGTCCGACGCTGCAGGTATACAACTAGAGGATATCACTGCTTAGTATATCGATAGACAGATAAATATATACTGTATATATATATATATATATATATATATATATATATACACTGTATATAGATAAGAGATAAGAGAGGTAAGATAGCACAAATAAGCCTAACCTGCACTTAATAGCATTGTATACCTGATTATAATGCATAAGAGCAATGAATATCCTGTAATATCCTTATATATGGTGATTAGTGTTGTCATCAGTTATAGTACTTCATATATATATATATAATCATGATAAGGACTTGTATAAAAGCCCTTGGCCTTCGGTCATGGAACTCCTCAGTGACTTATACTATCCCTATATTTGAAAATAGGGGAGTATATTATTCAGTATATGTATTATATATAATTTTCTTTTGTTATACCTATTAGGTATACTTTAGTCTGCTAAAAAAAAATCATTCAAACATGAATTAAACACAATTTTTTTACCTCCAATAAGGATCAGTTCCATCTTAGTTGGCATCAAGTACAAGGTAGTGTTTTATTATTACAGAGAAAAGGGAAATAATTTTTAGAAATTTGAATTATTTGGAGCTTTACAGATAAAGTGTTTCCGGATAATGGATCCCATACCTGTATAGATAAAAAATAACAATATAAAATTATATATATAATAGTTATTGTCATTTTTGATGTAGGGACATAAGGAAAGTATACCCTATTTATACTAAAGCAGAATTAACATTCCCAATATTTTCTTTATTTGTGTTTTTCATATTAGTGGTAGTAGCCATAAGCTCTCAGAATAAGCATCTACATTCACAAACACTAATGAACAGTGCCCTCCAGTGGGCAGATGACATTGATAACTTTTAAACAAGAAACTGACTTTTAGACAATAAAATAACCCTTACAAAGAATATGTCGTTTTTAAAATCCATATAATGTTCCTTAAACATTTTCAGTGCCAGCCATATATTTCCAGCTCGTATTTCAATGGGAAATTAAACCCCATCCCTAATAATTCTTTATTGTAAGCTATATATTGCAAACAGTGTGTGGCATGCACAGGGTTTTAGGGAGCTCCCACCTCTCTTCATTGAGTGCAGTTACTGAACTAAACATCCATCAGACTTCCCAAATGCTGAACAATTCAAACATCCCATGCAATTAAATACACAATACTTGAACTAGAGTCATTAAAGGGGACCTAAAGGCAAAAAAAATAAAATCCCATTTTACTTTCTTTAATGAAAAACAAATCTATCTCCAATATACTTATATTAAAAAAAGTCTACCGTTTTTTTAACAAACCTGACTGTTCGCAGTGAAATCCCCCCTTCGTTTTACTGCAGATAGGAAACTTAAGACGGTCCCTAACTGCTCTGCAGGGAAACAATCATACTTTCAAATGGCAGGGGGGAGCCGGGAGCCCCCCCACCTTATTACCCTGAACTCGAGCAGCTTTGTTTGTTTCCCTGTAAAGTAGCCGGCGTCTGTGTCGAGATTTGCATCTGTAGGCCCAGTGCAGTCTGCATATTCTGATTATTAATCAGTCTTGCTGTATCATGTTCTATGGCAGTTATTATGTGACCTGTGCTGTTTTGATAATTTAAGATGATCCCTAAGCTTAACCTCCCAACTGAAGCCCAGACCACACTGAGCATGTGCATGGTCTTGGTCTTGCAAAGATTGTTAATAAAGTTATAAGATGACAGCCCCCTGCGGCCAACTTTGAAAGCATAAATCATTTGTTTAATTAGGTTTCTGGTGCAGTAAGTTTATGTTTAGTATACAAAATACAGCATTTCTAGCATTATTCTATTTTAGACTTTAGTTCCCCTTTAAACCAAAGATTTGAATCCCTTTAAGGGAGAAAATAATGAGAAACCATAAATAGTATGCAGTACAAATAAACATGTAGCATAGATCACAGATTTGACTGGGAAGCCTAGAATATGTGGAGCAAGCACTATGGAATTGTTTTTTAGGTATTGTACCTTCTACATGGCATGTAGTTCAAATAGACAGATTGTAACAGTTCAGAATGCTCCTGGCTCACTGAGCTGCCAGAGTGAAACACCAGAGACGGGAACATTCAATTTTAAACTTCGATTTTGGGAAAACAGTTAAACATTTAAGATGGAAAGCAACTGAAAAAAACATTTGTTTATGGTGAAAACAACTGAACTGAAAAAAGTGTGAACAATCCCTTGTTTAGCACTTGGGGTGCCTAATATTTGGTATTGTATTTACTTATCAGCAGAAAACTGCACTGGCCCAAGGTTATTCCAGTGAGCACCACAGATTGCTTCTCTTCCGGCTTCTTCTTTCTTCAAATTTCAGACACATTCGCAGCAGTAGAATGAAAAAGCTGACTTTTTAGTTAAAGTTCGGCTTTTCACTCTAATGCGCAGCCACGTGAAGAAAGAAGAATCCGGAAGAGAAGCGATCCGTGGTGCTCTCTAGTATGACCCGGGCCGGTGCAGTTTTCTGCTGATAGTGCTGCTGCACAATAAAAACCATCTAGATAGTATCTCAGAAATTAGTATATTTCTTTCTTTTTTTTTTAAAGGTATTGTGTTGAGTTACAAACATAAAGTATAATGTGCAGCACTTTTGAGTAGTTAGTGGCCCCTGAAATGGTGCATTTTGGTGAAGAGGAATACCATAAAACTGTCATCTTGGGCATTCCTCTGGGCTTACCAGAACTCTGCTGTAATATGTAAGTGTATAGAATCCCTTTTGGTATACTTATCTAGATGTGCCAGAAAGAATCCAAATACAGGTATCTCATTCCAGTGCTCTGACATACATACAATAGGCTTAACTTGTTCGAAGGTGTAGCCACATTAACAATAGATATCACTTGCAAACAGATATCGGAGCTAATGTACTACTCCATGTTCTGAAAAAAATACCACAAGCATTGCTAGTGGTTCCATTTACTACTTGTAAAGATTTCATGATATTGAATATTTTAAGGCACTAACATTTAGGGGCAGATGTACTAAAGGTCGAAGTGAATTCGAGGGAATTTTCGAGTAAAAAAATTCAAAATTCAAAGTAATTTTTTGGATACTTCAACCATCAAGTAGGATACTACGACTTCAAATTTACTTCGACTTCGATGTAAAAATCGTTTGAATGTTCAACCAATCGATAATCGAAGTACTGTTTCTTTAAAAGAAACTTCGACTTCAATACTTCGCCAAATTAAACCTGCAGAAGTGCTATGTTAGCCTATTGGGACCTTCTACAACATTTTACACATCGAATAAAAATCCTTCGATCAATCGCTAAAATCGTTCCAATAGTTTGATTCAATTCGATCGCATGATTTCCAAATTTGCTGAAAAAAACAGAATTTGCTTGCAGATCTGCATGTAACTGGTTTTATCTCTAAATATTCAATTTCCATGGCTTTCTTAAACAAACACAGACCATCATGGCTCTTCTAAACTGTGGGGCTGGCCCTTTTCCAAAAGCCCAAAGGGAAGAGTTGTTATCAAAGGCCAGTTAGGGTGAGATTTGGGAAGTATGTTTATTGGCTCTCAGTATTACATAGGTTCCTATTAGTCCTATGGAGGATAGTAGGACTGACACAGCAGTTATATGTTGTTTCAGTTTCATTGTTAGGAACCAAGGAGATACATTACCAATGCAACCACTTCCTGCTCTATAAGAGCCTTATTCTAACTTCTCTCCCTCCCCTCTATATGTTATCCCTGCCAAATCCTTAGCCCAAGACCCACAATAATGACTTTGTGTTAATCAGTGTAATCCACAGTTTTATTAATAATTAGATAAACTGTGCTTTTTGATCACAAGGAAGGCAAAAAAACATCTGAAAAGCAAAAATTCCTGACCCCATAAAGGCGATCGGATTTGCTCCCACGATCAATGCGCCACATTGAATCAAGGGAAGCAGAGGGGGAGGGAATATGGTAAGGTAAGGGACTGTGGTGAAAGGATGAGAAAGAGAAAAGAATATGGCAGCATAAACATGGGCACATTTAAGCCACACCATGAATGCTGCATTCCTTTCCATGCCATTGGACCCCGGGCAGCCTGCAGACCCTGGCATTTGCAGTCTGAGGGATGGAATGAAAAGGAATGCAGGGTCTACTGTGGCTTTAAGGAGTTCCTGTGTATACACCATATTTTGGATAAAGGGGAGGAACCACTGGTGGAACTATGGTAGCTGAAAGCACTGCTAGTGAAAGTGCAGTGGATGAAAGGGGGGCATCACTGGTGGAATTGAGATGCCCCATACTTACTGCTGTTGCCTGAGGATGTGGTGCCTAGACTGAGGTGCATTGGTATTTGGTACAGAGGAAACTGCTGGTGGTGCTGGTATCATGTGCCGTTTGTGAGTTGTTCCGAGGACCATCTGTAAAACCAAAAAAGATAACTCAGACTATGTATTTTTTTACCTTAGCAAGTGATATCCCTGTAAAATCAGTATACGGGTATGGGACCTGTTATCCAGAATGCTTGGGACCTGGGGTTTTCTGGATAACGGATCTTTCTGTAATTTGGATCTCCATACCTCACGTCTACTAGAAAATCATGTAAACATTAAATAAACCCAATAGGATGGTTTGGCTTCCAATAACTATATCTTAGTTTGAATCAAGTACATGAAACTGTTTTATTATTACAGAGAAAAAGGAAATCACTTTTAAAAATTTGGATTAGTTGAATAAAACAAAATCTATGGGAGATGGACTTTCCGTAATTCGGAGCTTCTTGTATAATGGGTTTCCAGATAACGGATCCCACACCTGTAATATTTAGGAGCACATTAAGCACAAATCAGGTGATTAAGCAAAATTAAATGATTGACTAAGTGTGGGAAATAAAGGATGGATTATATACTGCACCTGAATATCTCTCATTGTTCTTAATCAGTATGGCCTTGTTGATCTTCTCTAGGTCTTTGTAGAGGTGTTTCAGGTGGGCCTTGATGTATCTGTAGTCCTGACAGAACTCATTCTTAAGGTGTAATTTCCACCATTTTGTAATCTTCACACAGTCTTTGGCCATTCACAGATCGTAGAGTGCAAAACCGATGTCATTGGTGATCTTGTCCCTGTTGCACTCGAGATAAGGGCCTGGAAGTGGATCCTCAAAATCCCTGATCTCAAGATGTCCAGATCAGGCGAGATCCATAGGGAGTGCTAGAAAAATGTAAGAAGCAAGAAAACATTGAGGTCAGGGCACACAGTATGCAAACCCTGTCAAATGTCTCCTTCATTGTGTTTACACAGAAGATATGCCATGTTTAGCATTTGGTTAGCCCCTCCTTTAACCCCATGGATCCCTTTCTCAGCAGTCAGAAAATAAAATGAGGAAATGAGCTGTGAGCACCTTTACCTTTTCATAGCGCCACTGGTAGTAAATCCTGCTACTTGCACTCATGCCCATCTTTGATGTTCCTGTAATATAAAATAGAGATTTGGGAAGGTTAGAGTTAACGTAAAGATGTAAGACCCCCAAATAAACACAATAAAGAGCAAAGGTAAAAACAGCAGCATATTTACACCTTGTTTAATAAGAACCCTTTACATTCAGAAACTATGGTTTTAATATGGTTCCAATTAGAAACAAATGCTTACTTATGTATATAGTATGCCCCCTCCCCACCAGCTCCCCATGTCCCCTTTTTAAGACAATACCATCCCATTTTATTTGGTCCACAAGTCAGCCCATTATTTCTGTCAGGGCCGTACTTTCCTCTGGATCAGCAGTTACACAAAAAGGTAGACCTTGATGGACGTGTGTCTTGTTTCAGCCTCATATACTGTGTAATACATATTACAGATGGGAACAGGGCCACCTTTAGAAATCATGGGCCCCATGCAACAAAATGGGCCCAGCCCACACTTAAAAGACCACACAGACATCAGTGCTAAAAAAAGTAAC
Source organism: Xenopus petersii (assembly GCA_038501925.1). NCBI lineage: Eukaryota > Metazoa > Chordata > Amphibia > Anura > Pipidae > Xenopus > Xenopus petersii. The sequence continues at coordinate 46,351,597 of CM076681.1, read as the reverse complement.
CCCCCCACACACAAGTTATAAAAAGCTATTGATGGTTAGGGCCCCCTTATAAGTTAAAAAAAACATTGGCGCCAGGGCCCCCCATAAAAGTTTTTTTTTTTAAAGCATTGGTGCCAGGGCCCCCCTTACAAGTTAAAAAAATTGGGGCCCCAAAAAATATTTTATTTAAAAAAAACATTGGTGACAGGGGTCTATAGAATATTAAAATATTATACAACACAAATTGGTGTTCAGTAGAATTGAACTCATGGCTTCAGGACTTCAACTTTGTCATCCTTTTGTGACTTTGGGTCTTTTCCATGCTTCAGGACTTCAATTTCGGCTTTCTTCGTGACTTCAGGTCTTTTCGGAACTTCGGCTATTTTCGTAGCTTCGGGTCTTTTTGCCACGTCTTCGGGTCTTTTGGCTGTTTAGCTTTTCGGCACTTCTGCATTTCGGCTGTTCGGGACTTGAAAAATGGCCGCACGGCTCAGGCGCTCTCAAGGGTGGCCCAGCTCTTTCAAAAGTGCAGCACTGCTGGCCCCCCCTTCATGCCCAGGCCTGGGACACTTGTCCCCCCTGATGGTAGCCCTGGATGGGAAAATGCAGGACTCTTACCTTTCTCCAAATAACCCACAATTGGTTGGGCAAGTTTTGTCTTCTGCTCCTGATGAAAGTTGATTTTTAAAAAGACTTTTGTGTTTCTTCTTTATCTCCTTCTGCTCCTAGAATTAATGAGAATCGCTGCGAATCACTAGGAATCGCTTGTATTTCACTTTATGGGGAGAGAGAGAGAGAGAAGAGCTTGTCAACTGAACCCTCTCTGCCAGATATATCTGTATATACTGGATTTCCCTTAATAGCTCAATACTGCGTTACTGAATATGATTGTGCCTTATAAATAACCAGTAACACCAATCAGCAGCAACTTTAATAGAATTAAGGAGCTGATTGGGAGAGACAGAATGTATGCAAATTGCTTTCACCAGGGCTCAATTAAATTGAATTTAGAAATGAACGGGAGTGAGCATTTGGTTGGCAATACACTGAACTGAAAATCACATGGGGACAAAACATCCCAAATCCCCCTCTGTGCCATTACTGTAAAGCTGTATGTTACTGGCAGGGTGTTTATAGGAGCAGAAGACACTGGTTCCCATTAGAGGCCCAGGTGAGTAATGGGCCCACTGGGGCTTTTCATAACCAGTCAAGCTCTGATCAGTGCCCCTGCACCCATAACCCAAGGCACCCTAATTCTAGGCATGTAACTATTGTTCTGGTTTGTGCTACTTGTCTTTCTTCTCAGGTACTCCTGTACCCATCATCTACTCTAATGCTGAGGCTACTAGGATGAGTGATGAGTGGGACAGTTGGCCAATGGCAGTTGGAAAATGGCAGTTGACATTAACAGCTAAAGAGCAGCAGAGTAAATGGTCTAACACTTCAAAAGCTGTAGCAAGTAAACAAGAAATACCAAACACACTATATGCTATAACTACAAGTCAGCCATAGGGGGTGCTAGGAATTGTAGTTAAGGTACAACTAGATAAGCACAGGTTTAGAGTCAGTGGGACAGCAAGTTCTCATGTTGTCTCAATCCCCTTAGCAATGGCACACAGGCAGATTTTGCGTACTTTGGCACCCACAAGTTTTAGTAGTTTGGGAAGGGGCAGGGCTGCCACCAGAAACTATTTTCAAGGCCCCATCGATTGTCCTCTTCCTTGCAGTTGTACCCTTTTGTACCCCCTGATGGCTTATCACCAAAAATAACCCCCCCTCCTTTCCAATAAAATTGGAAAAGATGGAACTGGAAAGACAAACTGATATTCTTGGGCTGTTATTTGACTATTCTACACTCCGTTATCCTACCTATGCCTGTTTTGACTACTCTGATTGACCTTCTGGTTTTGACCCTTGCCTGTCTGACTCCGCTTGAATTCCGTCCACACCGACCCGGCCTGTTTGACTATGTTTTTGTCTAACCCTTGAACCTTTTGCCCAAAAGACTTTGCTTAACGATCGTGCACCTTTTTTTAAAGGTTAATTTGTATTGAATTTTAACAACAGAAAAAAATAGAAGGAAGTAAAGCTAGGTAGAAGGAAAGAGAGAGGGGGAAAGTAGAGAAAAGAGGTACGGTTGAAAAAGTGACTATCATTGGTTGGTCGAGGTGGCTGGCGACTCGAGCCAAGGGTTCCAAATATTCTCAAATTTCTTCGTTCTAAGGATGTGAGCTTATACAGTTCCAGTTGCGAATTAATTAGTCCAATCCATCTAGTCAGAGTCGGTGGCGATGGGCCCATCCAGTGCAGGGCAACAACTTTTTTTGCGTAAAAGAAAAGCAACCTCATCAGGCATCTAGTGCTTACTCTAGGTATCACGGAGTCAAGGAGACCCAGAAGACAGGTAGCAGGGTTAAGTATCTGGGGAAGATCCAGTTTGGTAGCCATAAAGTTCACAATTGCCCTCCAATATCTAAGTATCACTGGGCAATCCCACATTAAATGCAGGAAAGTAGCGACAGAAGCACCACACCTTGGACAGCTGGATGAAGCTATTCCCCATTGTAAATAGTTTCTGAGGGGTGAGGTATGTTTGATGCATGATCTTAAACTGTATGAGCCTGTCTCTTACACTACTCACTAATGGGATATATAAGTTGTCTATAATTTCTTCCCAATCATCAGGGTCGATACGAACCCCACTACTCTCCCACTTATACTTGACCATGGCGGGTTGGGATATCAATTTTTCTATCCCTGTGTACTGTAGGTGTAGAGGAGGGGTTGGGAATTGTGCTGAGCAAAGATGACTGATCTGGTTATAGCGGAATTCGGACAGGTCAGGCAGAGAGAGGATCTGGCGAAATTTAGGCAGTGCGTGAAGAATGCCATCAGCATATACTTGAGACAGTCGCTTAAGACCAAATTTAGTCCATGTTCCCACCTCTGAGAATGTGGCGAAGTGTGGATAGTTACTATTACCCCATAAAGGTGAATCCGGAGATAGAGTGGTATCAGCTTTAGTGATCTGCACAATTGCATCCCAGGCTCTCTTAGTGGCATCCATTACAGGCAATAAAGGGCCAAGATCCTTTTAAGTTCTATAAGGCATTGTGCAGACTTTCAACAGAAGTAAAATATAGTGCCTCTATTATGGATGCCGGGTTATCAGCGTCAAACACCTTCCAACCAGCAGCATGTGAGGCCTGAGAGGCAAAATAATACAGCTCATAATTGGGAGAAGACAGTCACATCTGATCTTGTGGAGCATTGAGAGTGGCTCTGGAAAGTGTGGGCATTTTGTTCCCCCAAATAAATTCAGATTGCGTTTGGTCTATATCATGTAAGGCTTTCTTGGGTATGTGGCAGGGGGTATTACTCAGTATATAAAGAAATTTAGGAAGATAAATCATTTTGCATATATTAATTCTGCCTATTAGCGTGAGAGGGAGTTTGGTCCAGTGTGCAAGTGTGTCCTTAAATTTACGGTGTAAAGAGTACAAGTTATGCTGCAAAAATAAAGTCGGATCTTTATGCACCGTTATCCCCAGGTACTTAAAATGGTCTGCCACTTTTAGGTTACAGTCCGCAGCCACCTCTATTGGAAGTTGTCCGTCAAGGGGAAATAGTATGGACTTGTCCCAATTAATTTGAAGGCCTGAGAACGTACCAAACTCTTTGACAATCCCAAGTACAGAGGCAAGCGATTCATGTGGGTCTGCTAAGTATAGGAGCGTATCATCTGCATACAGTGAGACCTTCTCCTCTATTGTTTTGTAGATGAATCCCCGTACCCCCTGAGATTGCCTTATCGCTATGGCCATGGGTTCAATTGCCAACGCAAATATGAACGGGGAGAGAGGGCACCCTTGACAAGTACCTCTTGTAAGGTGAAACGGAGTGGAAGTAATGCCGTTAACCCTGATGGATGCCCTTGGTTCACTGTACATCAGCTTAAGCCACTTTGTAAAGGAAGGGCCAAAACCCATTCTAGTAACAACCTCCCACAAGTATGGCCATTCCACGGAGTCAAATGCCTTCGCCGTGTCTAATGAGACCACCAGCCGGGAGCCCATGTTTTCATGTTTTAGTTGTAAATTAAGCAACAATCTTCTCAGGTTAAAGCTGGTAGATTTAGAAGGCATAAAGCCGGTCTGATCAGGCTCCACCGCCGTAGATACAACTTTAACAAGACGCTTAGCTAAAATTTTTGCAAGAATTTTAATTTCCATGTTGAGCAACGAGATTGGTCTATAAGAGGAACACAGCGTGGGATCCTTCCCTGGTTTGGGGATGACCACAATTGTCGCGTCTGAGAACGTTTTAGGGAGAGAGAAATTTTCAAAGGCATACATCAGGGTCTCATGCAATTTGGGGACTATCTTGCGTATATGAATACGATATCATTCTATAACAAATCCATCCGGGCCTGGGGATTTGCCTGAGGGAAAGGATAGTATGGCTTCAGCAATCTCAAGAGGAGAAATCGGGGAATCCATGTATTTTGCCTGCTGAGGCGAAATATTCGGAATGGGAATCCCATTAGATACTCATGAAGGTCAGCATTAGAGTAATGCACAGTAGAGGTGTAGAGAGAGGAGTAAAATTTACTGAATTCCAAAGCTATCTCAGGTGGGGAGGTCAACATTGCCCCTGTTGAAGAGAGTATCCTGGGGACAGCAGAAGTACCATTGGGAGGATTGGCTAGGAAAGCTAGAGGCTTGCCATTTTTATCACCATACGCAAACGTAGTGCTGGTGGCGTGTAGAAGTTGCTTTGTAGTCAATTCTATCCTATGCAAATTGAGATGCCTAAGAGCAGTAGCAAATTCCCCATGCGTCTGTGGAATTATCAATATAAGCCGCTTCAGATTGGGTAACTGCCGATTCTAGGTGTTGTAGAGTTTCCTTGGAGGTGTTTCTAGCTCTGGCCACTGCAGCCATTAGGGTACCTCGGGAGACTGCCTTAAAAGCCTCCCAGGCAGTCGAGGGATCCGCAGAGCCATGATTCACACTCCAATATTGTGCAACTGAATCAGCGGATTCCCCGACCACACTAGGGACCTTCAGCCAGTATGGGCTCAACCTCCAAGTTCTATGTGCGGGGTCGGAGAGGAGGTCTAACGATAGAAGCAAAGGCGCATGATCTGCGATTCCCCGTGGCAAATATCCAACCTCTCTAACTTTGGGGAGAAGATCCGCGGTAACCATTGCTACATCAAATCGAGACAATGACTGATAGGTAGTAGAATAACAGGAGAATTGTCTGCGCTCCGGATACTTCCAGCGCCATACATCTACCAAATTGTACGCCCGGGCCCAATCTGCAAGAGGTATTTACTGGAGGAGCGGACAGCCTATCCAACAGAGGGTTACAACAATTGTTAAAGTCACCCATGATACACACCGGGGCGGGGGGCAATTGCATCAGTGTCTAATATAGGTCATGAAGTACCATTTCTGAGAAGGGGGGAGGGACATAGACATTAGCTATGAGGATAGGGAATCCAGCTATAGCACACGCCAAAATTTGATATCTGCTTGCCCTGTCTGAATGCACCTCCATGAGATCAAAGGGGAAACCTTTTCTAACCAGGACCCAGGTGCCCCTAGCATATGTTGAATAAGTAGTATGATGAATATACGCAACCCACAGTTTTCGGAGAGCCAAGACCCGACTCCCAACTAAGTGGGTCTCCTGAAGTAGGAGAATATGTGGGGTATAAGATTTAATAAAGTTGAAGACTAATGCCCGCTTCACCTTATCATTAAGGCCCCGAACATTCCAAGATACTAACTTAACAGTAACGATCGTGCACCTTTACTCGTCCAGAACCCTTAGCTTTGCTCCTCTCTTTATAAGACCTGGCAGCATCCAATTAGCCGAGGGCTGCTCCCGAGGTGAAAGGTGGCTGTTAAAGGCAGAAGTAAGAGCCGAGACCAGGGAGCCTAGCATTGGTTCTGGATTCTGGGTGCTGATCGTTAAACATGCACTGCCATTCCAGAATCCCTGTTTACCTTCTCATAAAAAGATTTGAAAAGTCTGGCAAGATCTATTATGCGTAAAACCATGCTGGCACAAACTCACAGTATTATTATTTGCAATGAAGTCAAGTATCTTATCCCTTAATACCCCTTTGAAAAGCTTTCCTATCACTGATGTCAGATTAACCGGCCTATAGTTTTGAGGCTAAAAATAGAGTTCGTTTTTGAATAGCGGCACCTATAGTTTTGAGGCTGAGAACAGGGTTCATTTTTGAATAGAGGCACCACATTAGCAAATCGCCAGTCACTTGGCACCATGCCAGACCTCAATGAATCCTGACAAATTGAGTAAAGAGGTTTGGCAATCACAGAGCTAAGCTCACTTAGTACCCTAGGATGAATACCCTCTGGTCCCGAACCTTTTGTTTTTCTTAACATGTCCTAGTCTCTTATGAATTTCCTTGTGCGTGAATTATGCAACATTAGTTGTATTACTATAATTATTACTAAGAAAGAAACCTTCATTAACTGGTTCCTCATTTGTGTCGACAGATGAAAAATTACAGTTCAGAATCTCTGCTTTTTCTCTGTTCTCATCAACCACTGCTTACTTTGCAGACCCCCTCTGATATTAACGGTCCCATCCTCTCCTGCCTTATTTTTTGTTTTACTATTTACATATTTAATAAACTAATTTTGGATTATTTTTACTGCTTGTGTGAATACCCTTTTCCATCTAAATTCTAATTGAATATTTTAATTGTGCACATATAGAGGTGCTACACACCTCACAGTGTGATTAAGATCTTATTAGCATCCACTCATGCTTATTGGTTTCTCTCCCCAACTTTACGGATAGTTTTCCTGATATATTCCTTTCCACACAGGCATTTGATTCCATGCACATCCACTCTTGTTTTACAATTAATAAAGTCACCAATCACATGTTTTTTCCACCAGAGTCAATGAAGTCCATAGTTTTTGACATGTGACTGCAGGCTTCACAATTCTCGCATAGGTAACTACTTTTAGGCCTCATTTCATCTAAGTTCCGTTTTAATGCAATCCTGTAAATTCTCATCTGTATATAAAATCCCCCAATGTTTTTTCACAATCTTAATAAATTGATACCACTGATTATGATACGGTGTGATTAACTTCACTATTCCCTCCTTGCACTGACTCTCCTTGGGCCCATATATCCGTGTAATGTTAGCCTTCTTAAATGCCCGTCTAATCCTCTTTCTTGGATCTTTTCTTTCCTTGAAACGCATTTCCAAATCACAGACCCATTTCTTAAAATCCATGTTAGTGGAGCAGTTCCTCCTCATTCTGAGAAACTGCGCCACTGGCATTCCCTTAATTTGATACTGAGGTTGCATCCTTTCAGTCCATAAGAGGGAAATTGTAGAGTTAGGTTTTCTATATGCTTTAGTTTGAACAACACCATCAACTATTTTAATATTAATATCAAGAAAAGTAAGTTGATATCTGTCATACACATCAGTAAAGATAAATAGATTCACATAAATGATGCAGTTCCTCCAGGGGAGTTGTCCACAATAACAGAATATCATCCATCAAACACAACCAAAAGGGGACCTCAATCAAGGACAGACTGGTTATGCTTCTGAAACCAACAGCCTTTAGTATTTAGAATTCTGCTTACTACTTTCACCCCACACTCATGTGGAATGGATGAGTATAACCCTTCTACATCCAAGGACACAATATTTTCCATCATCTACAGGTATAACCGTGTTCACAAACTACTGGGAACCTGTGATTGTACCTGTGCTAATTGACTTAAATACTTTGTCGTTCTATTTATACAGTTTGTTCATGTGCATTCATCAAACCCCCACCCACCTCAAACTGAGGGAAAACTTAACTGCAAAGTAAAGCAGTTTGTGGCAGACTTGCTGTAAGCACAATAGCACAACAAAGTTTGCTATTTAGCACCCAAGACAGAAAAAAATGTAAAATTAAACCGGAGCGCTTAAATATAGAAACCTGAATTTAAAATAACAGTTAAAAAATACTTCCTCCTTTTGTGTTGATTTGTTTGCTTCATTTGCTTTTACCAGTCAGCAGGCTGTTAGAAAGCAGGAAGTGTTTTCTTCAGAGGCTGTGGAGGGAAAAGTTATCCAGTCATAATAAGCAGCAGGACTGCCAACTTGCAGCCCACAGATCAGGTTTAGTCCTTCAATGCATTTTTATGGCCCTCTGTCTTTGTATGACATCATCAATTTGTTTATCCCCAGGGGTCTTTCAGTCATTAAACCCACCTTTTGCAATGCTGCTGCCCCTCACACTTACCTTAATAGCGCCAACGGGGTCCGGGGGGGTCCACATCGCTAGTGCAGAGAGCAAGATTGCACTCTCTGCCTCTGGTAACTACTGAGGAACTCTCGCCTGAGGCAAGGTGCTTACCCTGCATCATGGCAGAAATGCCCACGTTTGTACCAAAAACATGTAGTTTGCCAGTTAATTTGCCAGTGTCCTAACTATAGAGCAGCCCCTGTTCTCCCCAGTTATTTTATACCATTTCAAACCTTTGTCTGAATTTCCGACAGAAGTCACTCTAAGAAAAAACATGTAAAAAATTAGGCAGTTTCTTATGAGGCGAAGCCAGACGACATGTGGCAACTTTTGTCATGCATTTTTTCACACTGTATAATAAGTCTGTCCCTAGGTATGCCACCGTAATTGGCCCACTGCATGGAAAGAGATGGACAGCGCTGAGAAGCAGAATTACTTTTAGCCCCATTTATTAGTCTGTCACACTACTTAGTCCATCTTCAATTAGCACTTCAGTAACACTAGTTTTCCTTTGCTTCCAAAGAGTGATAGCAGGAAGTGGAAGTTGCACAAAGCCTTGCAATAACACTTTTTGCAGACATTTCACAGAAAATGAGAAGCAGTATATTTGACTCTGCACTTCTTTTTTCAAGCTTTATTTTAGTTAAAATTGAAAGCAACAGGCTGACAACTGTATTTTCCTAGTATGCCAGCACTGAAAACAACATGCCCCATTAGACTATTGGGAAGGCTTTCAGGAAAACCATGCTTTTTAAGGGGTTATCTTGCTGCCATGCATGTTTATTATAAAATATAATATGCAGGCTGTGATTTTACTTCCACATGGTTTTCAGCGTCGGCTAAATGAGTTGCTACAGGCTTCTGCTCCAAATTGTCCAGATTGTTAAAGTGGACATTTTCTTGCGCTTCTTTTCTCCAGGTGGCAGTATACAGTACATGGTTATATCTTGGCTTAGTGGCGTGAAGTGGTGTGTATATGTTAAAATCATTTATTGTTTTGCTCAAGAATAAAGCTTAGGGGCAAATTTACTAAAGCGCAAAGTGGCTAACAATTCGACAGTGTGACGTAATTTCGTTACTAGGTCGATTTACTAACGGGTGCTGGAGTAAATACGCTAGCGAAGTGGACCTAGCGCTACTTTGCACCCTTATGCCAGATGAAGTTGCGCTCTGTTGAAGGGACGTAACTACCCCTAATTCACTAACTTGCTCATTTTACTGAACGTTACCTCTTGCGCCAGGTCAGAGTTTGTCCAAAAAATTTCCAAAAATAGTTAAAAAAATTTCTAAGTCCCAAAAAACACTGGTGTCTTTTTTACTTTTTTTAAGGGTGATAGGCTGAAAAATAGCTTAAATTTTTTGGGGGTACCCTTCTTCCCCTCTACATTTTCTAACATATGGCAACTCAACGATACAGTGGGCACATGTGTAGGGCAATAGAACATCTTTATTTTATTCTTTAAAGGTTTCCTGGGCTTGTTTAGTGTTATGTTGTTGCTGCAGTATATATATCCACTATATTTTAACTTCACGCCATATGCAAATTAGGCATCGCTAGCGTAACTTCGCTTTGCCTGATGAAGTAACGGTAGCGCAACTTCACTGCCGTTCGTCTCCCTGAGCGCAACTTCGCATTTTAGTGAATTTGTGTAGCGCTGGCGAAACTATGCCTGGTGAAGTGCGGCGAATCTGTTGCTGACGCAAGCCCCTTGAGCTATTATTTGCCACATTATTGGTTTTTGATATTTTTGTATTTAAAGCATTCACTTGTTTTTGGCACCTAGGTCAAATCATATCAAATGGTCTTGTCCCAACTTTTAATTATTTGCCAGTACCATCAGCAATTTCATTTACAGTATTTTTTGCATGAAGAACACTCCACACTCTAAAAATGGCATGAAACTAAAACTCACACACATAAAAAAGTTGTATGAATTTTAACAAAAATGTTAAATGTTAATATAATATATTCATTCTATTATCTGAATGCACTGACAGGGCACAGCATCAGCTAATAGCATCAGCTAAGCATTTTACATGACTGGGGGCAGGGCTGTAACTAGGAGGTATAAGGGCCCCATAAGGCCTGAATTCATATACAATTTCAATATTTTCAAATATTGGTAAAACGGGTAACGGGTATTTTGAGATGAAAAATGTGCATATGAATTATGGTTTCTTCTCATGTTTTCCTCTTTTCGCTGAGCATTTGCGTTTTATTCACTAAGACGGGTCAGACATTACATTCTTATAAGAAGGTGTACTTCTGGCCAGATATTCGTGTACAAAAATAAGGAACAGTGAAAAGAACATTTTATCATAGAATAGCAAATCTATGTTATAGTAAGTTACAGATTTTCATTTCCTTTACTTCTGCATTGAACTGCTGTCTAAATTCTTGTGGTATTTATGATGCTAGTATACAAACTTGTTATTATTAACCAATGATGCTTGTTTATTACAGTTGCAAAGATATCTGTCATGAAAAGAGCATGAATTATCATACACGTTGAAATCTTTATCTTTATCAGTTGGTGAGTACTTTACTGTTACTATGTTACTATGCTCACAACGACAGATGCACGCACGCACACTAATAATCAAGATGCTAACATGGTATAGAGTAACTGCTGCTACAATTAATTCACTAATTTGCCTTTTTCTTTGACCATGAATAATATGAATAAAATGAATCACGTTAATATTGTAAAGTGATAATGTCATCACATAATTGTCCGTTTTTTATTTATACAACCATTAACATTTTTTACAGAGGATTTAACATTGTAGTATAGCCCTGGGTCCCCTCAAGCAGCAGTGTAGTAAATGTACACAAAACACTTACGGGGGAATGTAATAAAAATCTCTAACAGAAAAACTATTCGCAATGCGAAAAGTTATGCCTTTGGGCGAACAAATTTTGCTTTGTGCGAATTTAATATAGCTTTTGCAAGCCCGGAAACTGTTTAGCGACCACTTCCAACAGTGAAAGACCGTTTGCGAATTTTATAGTTTGCGCCAATGCGCAGTCAATGTAATAAAACTTCTTACTGAAAAAGTCGTTATGTTTGCTCCAAAAGATTACGACACCTTCAAGCACTTCTTATGAGTGCGCACTTAAAATTCTCAATGCGCAATTAAAATTTGCAATGCAATAACAGTTTAAGGAACAATATTACATTGCGAGATGTGGATTTTTAGTCTTATTGGTGCGAATTGCTTTGCTCTTTGCGACTTTTATTACATTCCCCTGTTAGATTACAATCAAAGTAAAAAAATATTCCCAAACAACTCAACATAACAATATATCAAAGGCAATTAAAAGCACTGGGAGAGGTTTTTTTTCCAATACCGCACCACTTCACTAAGTATCTTGGCTGCTTCCTTAATTCCAACTCTCACACAAAGTTGGTCAGTGCTGCGAAATATCTAAAATCAGACAACACAAAACAGTACTGCTCTATGTGCACTTCCTTCTCTTTTCTCTAATAGAAATTTTATAACAATATAGCACAATGTTTTCTGGTAAAAGTAAACACTTTTTATTCTGCCAACAACATCAATTTAACGGGCTCTTTTCTGATTGGCATGGCAGGGTGAAAAGTGCAAAGAAATTGCCCAAAAGCACCATGATTTTTGTACTCTGCAGCATAGCCCAAGTTTGGTGCCCATTCAGGTGCAAGTTTTTAAACTTCAGAATGAATACATATCTGCCGGCATTCAGCACATGTGCAAGAGTAAGCACCTATAGCTGGTTTCAAAAACAGGGTTTCATCTTGCAAGGTGCATAGCACAGGTATGCCCCTGAAGCAAATGCTCTCTAACTGAACAATGTGCAGTTTTGTGCCTCTTAGTAGTCTTGCATTTGAGTCCAGGACATTAATAAATTGTCCAAAAAAAACCAAGAATGATCAAACTGCGGTAATGAAACTCATATCTGCAGACAGAGAGGAGAACAGCATAATAAAAACTATCATCTATCTGTTAAAAATCTGTTAGCTGTGCCAAAAATATAAAATCCACATAAACTAGAACTTTGGCAAAATATTAGAATAACAATTTTATTAAATAATTTGAAGCACCATTTCCCAAACATCCCTATTTTCTATAGTCTTACTGTGGGGTTTTCTTAACAGGCAAGTCATATTGTGATTTGTCTTTAAAGACATGTAAAGTGCATTTCACTAGGAGGGGTGAATCAATAAATCACTAAGATTTGCTGCACCTCCATTTTACTTACCTTTCTCCCATTGTGCAGATTATTTGTACTCTACTGTGCATGAGAGTTTTTCTAAGGTCAGTGCAGTGTTCTGTGAAAAGGAGCACTGGCCTGAGGAAAAATTAAGTGATCTATTTCAATTGGGTGGGGTGGGGGTAAAATTTTGCCTCTCCCCAGTGAAATAGTATTTATATGTCTTTTCAGTTTATCATTAAGTATGTATCTTAGGCTAATGCCACACAAGGCTATTTCTCTGCCTATGTTTATACGCAGGCAAAGAAACAACTTCATGTGGCAGTAGTCTTAACATCTTGAGCTTATTTAGGAGACCCTTAATTTAAGGCATTCTCTGATGCTGTGGGATGAAAAAAACGGATAGCAAACACAAAACCTGCTGGGCAAAATATAGGAGGCCAATGTAAGTTACAAACTGACTGTGGCCGAAGAACTGGTGGATATAAAGAATATATTTGGTTGGTTGGTTAGTAAGCCATTGAGTTCTAACTGGAAGCTAAAACAGCTGGCCATTTCTGATGTTTAAGAAGCAGTTTCCTCATTTAGGAAGATCATTTGTTATGTTATATAATTCAGGGGAAGGAAGCACCTCACTGGGTTGGCTCTGACGCTTTTTTTTTTTTAATTTGAGTTTATTATTGATTTTCAGATAACAGTGAGAATTTCCAGTGAAGTGACTGGGGAAGAAGAAGAAAGGAGAAAGAAGAGAGTGGTGAAGCCAGAAAGGTAAGTAAAGTTAGGGGGGGGGGGAGTGGAGGGGATTGTAACTAGCATAGTCCATGAAACCATATTATATATCTTGAATGGGGGGGGATAAGGTTTGACGTTCTTCCTGTCTTCTGGTGTCCGTGGGTTTAGTTTTGTAAATCCTTTTTACCAGGTATGTTCGGGTATTTGACGATTATGTTTCCATTTGTCACTAGGTCTTTGGTGATTTGTGCACCAGTCGTTGCAGCATACTTTTCATGTGAGAGATTGGAGTCTATTAGGTGGACTACATTATCTCTAGACAATATTTCTTTGTTGATTCTAAGTTAAAAACACCTCTATGTAATAAGGGTTGCCATCTTCCCCCTTTTGCAGGACCGGACAGGGTATGGGCATTAAGGTCACAGGGAGGGTGTTGGTGTTGTCAGAGGTGGGATCAGTGATGTCAGGGCAGGGTTATTGCTGATCGCCATGTGCATCTAATAGCGTCCTGCCCAGTTTTCGTTATTTGGAAAACTGGGCAGGGAGTTTTGACCCAGACAGCCCACCAACAGCTGTCCAGATCAAAACCGGTTAGGTGATAATCCTATATGTAATACATCAGTACTGATGAAATATGGAAGTTCTCTCTTTCTTAGGGATTATATATTTGTGTCTGGCAGTGTGTGGCTGCCGAAGAACTTGTATTTTGGATATTTTGTGCTATACATTCTGAATTATTATTCTGAAGTATTACCTTTCAGATATCTAACATTTTTGGTATAACTGGAGCTTTAATACATTCTAGTTGTCTCCTGTTAAATAATGCATAGATTTTTTTCTTCATGTACCAGTGGTGTCAGATTACTCATAAAATAAATTAGCAGTTTCAGATATCTATCCTGGTAATGTTTTAATGAAGTGTTGTTGGGTTTTTTTGTAAAGAACATTTTAAGCTAATATTGAATTTTATGCAAAAATGTTCAACTGCTTTTGAGATCTGATCTGAGAGTCTAGTTATATTCATTGGGCTTGGGCTAGGCAAGAAACTTTGTGTTACTGATATTTGTGTCTATGAATCTGATCGAGATTGATGGAGGTGACTGGCAGGGACTCATCACCAGGCATGAAATTATGTGACGTACAGCCTGCTTTTTTGAAGAGCAGGCTACACAGACAGAGTGAGAACAATGTTCAGCTGGCTAGGGCTGTCATAATGGGAGGAGGGCAGCTGGGTTTTCACAACTTGACATCTCTTCAGACATTACTGATAACCATAACTAACCATACTATAATAGTGCAACCACATGTTGCCAGTGCTGCCCTATGGCCATAAATAAATTATTTTGAAGCATCTGGTGTGTAAATAAATGCTGAGACATGTTGGATCACAGATTACTTATCAATCATATTATTCAATTCATATTATATGATCATATTATATGCAAACAATATTGGTTACACGTCATTAAACTTAGTGCATACTAATACATCAAAGGATGCAAAGATTACCATTTCCACTTTCCCTTATGTTATCAGCAGGGTTGCTGGCAGGATTTCCATTTTTCAGAAGAACTACATTATTTAGACCAAATTATGATGTGCCACACACAACTACAAGCTTCAGCCAGGCAACAAAGGCCATCAGCGCTTGCAACTGTAGTCATTTTGGAATGAATGAAAAATCATCTTTTTAATGAAAAAAGTCCAAAAATGTGCCGTTGCATTACTTCCCTTGATCAGACAGCTCCTAAAGGCCATGTAGTCGTATACATTTTTAGTTCTAAAAACTGCAAACACAGGACACTGTATTGATGGATCAAATTAAACATAATTCTTTTAACTTTATATCTTGATGATTTACCTTTCTCTGTGCAACAAACATACAACATAGTAGCTGATCTGTGGGAAACACATTAAACAAAGTGACAAGAACATTAATGTTATTATTGATTCTGAAATGTTAAAATGTTAATAATCTGAAATTTTTTTTACAGCGCGTAGGATTGCTGTGCTTGTATGTTTCCGGAGCAGCCTTCATTTTCTCTGTATTTCTTGTTTGTTTTGGCCTGAATCTCAGGAATGATACAGTGTCTCAGAACTGACTTTTCCATGAATAGCACATGGAGCATCTGCTATATAGTCAGTTCAGCTGCTTTATACAAAAATAGAAATGCAATTGCTGTAAAAACATTCAAACCAAAACAAATGCACCTCTACATGAATAATAAAAATCTTAAAGAGGAAGAAATGCTTGAGATACAATATTCTTTAAGTCCACCATGTTGGGAGTTTACGCAACAGCAGCTGAAGGGAAACTGTATGGATAGCCAAGATCTGCAAGCTTAACAGTATATGATAGGGTTATCTATTAAAAAAAAGTTAAGTTGTACATGAAAACAATTAGAGTATGACTAATTTTAATATAGAAAACTGGGGGGATTGTGGAAGCACTCTAAAGGCTAAATTAAAATATATTTAAGTATAATGGAAGTGCTTTTTGGAGGCCTTGGTATATGAGTGTAAAAGTGAAAAAAACTGTTATTGAGGGAGAACACCTGTCTCATTTAATAAACATATACAAATACAATGTGGACCTCTAGTTTAATGAGATTAAAATATATGAACAAATAAGGTACTATAAAGACAGGGTCACATTACACTCTTTTTAGAGTAGTAGTGGTTATAGGGAACTACAAGCAAAAACAGAGCATTATAGTGCCTGTATACATTTATCAAAGAAAGCAACGATCCCTTATTAAACGTTATACTTTGGGCACATTTAATACATAGTAGGCACATCCCACTTATGTAGCTTTTACCAATGTTTTCTTTGGAAAAGTAAAAACTTTCCTACCTGATATGATTTCAGTTTTGCTTCTGCCTGGATAAGTGTGTTAATACCAGTGCTTAAATGAAATCTTGTAACCATGGATATCTGACCATTAAAAAAACAAAACAGTGTAATGATATTTCATGTATTTAGCTAAACAGCCTGTCTTGAAAATAAATTCTATATTTTCCAGTTCTTACTTTAAATACCCTTCTCTACTTTTGGGATCACCATCCCTTCAGTATTAACTTATGCCTTTTCCTCTTTCTTTCTAGTGATTAAGTGAATGTATGAACAGCTAGTTTCTTTTTTGGCAACACACTTCTTTTGGAGTTAATGCAGACTCCCCCCAGTTGAACACTGTCACAGTACCTGATATATACCTAAAAATATTCAGTGATCCAGTGGCTTAACTATAGCGTAACAAGTCTGTTACATCTGCAGTTGCTTAAAAGCCTGCCATTTATGCCCAATCATTTGGACATCTATGCCCCATCAAATCCAATAGTATAGACCACTCAAATCTTCTGTTGAGACATTATACATATTCTGAAAAAGCTACATGTTTCTACCTGTTCCTTATAAGTAATCACTTGCTTACTTACTGAACGTGCTTACTCATTTTCCCTGTACTGTAACCCAATCTGTTTCAAGTTTTTTTTCATTCATAACATCCTTGTGCAATTTTCTGCTGCCAACTGACACTCATTTCAAGGTGAACATCATAAGACATCAATTCATATAATAATAAATACAGGTGGAAGCAGCCTAACAAACAGGGCCTTCATAGTGACAAGACTTTCTCATGACTTACTGAACCTTGTACTGTATATAATGAAAAAAAAATGTTGCCTTGTCCCTATATTCGGTCATGGATTTCAGCAGGGTTGGCAACAGAAGTGCCTACCTAGGTAAAACTATTTTGTAAGAAAAGGGCAGGGTGCAATTGCAGAAAATGTTTATTGTTTTAAAAACTATAAATATACAAGTTCTTTGTCTCTTCTCTCTCTTTATATGTAACTTGATCTGTTACGATTTTGCAATAACCCCATAAATGTCACTGAATATTATAAACACAGGCTCCTAGTGCAGAAATAAATTCATCCCAATGAGTTGGTTTATAGCTGATAAAACAAAATGATGAGAATAAAAGAAAGCCGAAAATGTTAATTATTTCGATATAAATATGAAGATATTGGGGTAGCTTACACATTTTTTTACTTTGATGATTGAAGCAGGAACAGAGTGAGAAAGTGTTACATAAATACTTTCTCCAAATGCTGGCAAGAGCAACTAAATTAACATCTAGGGCCAATGACAAATGGAGTGATTTTACATGGGTGACACACTGCCTACAAATGCCCATTTATTGCAGTGCATTTAAGTCCATGGCAAGCATCTCAACAAATGTACCTAATCGCCAAAATATCCAACTATATATTTTCATTCAGTTATGCATGTGTGCTTCTAGGGAAAGGCATTTTCAGGAGTTTTGTTGCGTCACTCGATTTTGAAAAACACCCTGTGTTATGGCCTTAACATGAAAGTCTGAGATACAAAATAGGCCCTGGTATCTAAAGTACACAGAGGTCCGAACAGCCCCCCACAGGCCCAATGTTAGGAATGGCTAATTCTAAGCAACTTTTGTATTGGCCTTCATAATTCTTTTTTATAGTTTTTTTTTTATTTGTCTTCTTTTTCTGACTGTTTCCAGCTTTCACATTAGGGTCACAGACTCCATCTAAAAATAAATGCTCCGCAAGCAGGGGCGCTCCACCAATGAGGCGCGTTGATCCACTCGCCTCAGGCAGCAGCGCCCCCCTGGTTACCAGGGGCGGCAAGGATGCCACTCCTGGTAACTAAGAGCCGAATTTCCGGTTTTCAACCCGGAAATTTGGCTCTTCTAGTGCAGAGAGTGCAATTGCGCTCTCTGCACTAGCGCGTGCAGCGCCCCAACCCCCTCCTGCACAGAAAATGTGAGCGCCGTGTGGAGGGGTGGGCGGCAACGGAAGGCCACCTCAGGCAGCATAAAGGCGCAGATCGGCGCTGTCTGCAAGGCTAATGTATAGTTATTGCTACTATTTATTACCCGTCTTTCTGCTCAGGCCCTCTCCTATTCATATTTGTCTCTTATTCAGATCACTGCATGGTTAATAGAGTAATGTGGGCCCAAGCACCCAGATGGTTGAAATTGCAAACTGAAGAGCTGCTGAATAAAATAACCTAGAAGTCACAGATAAAAACAAAGATAGCCGTACATGGGGTTGACAAAGAAGGGAATATTGCCCAGTTTTATTGTGCCAAATGCTTCTGATCTAATCATATTGCCTGAATAATGAGATGATACTGAGGTTCTTTTGGAGATCAGTTGGAAAAGGACTACCTCAAAACAGTGCCAGGTTCTTTCCCCACTATGGTTGCCACGTGACACATGGGCAGGCTTGCCAGGTTGGTGGTTTTCCAGCCAAATCTGGCTGCTAATTTAAAGACCAGGCGGGTTTTGAAAGTACAAACTAGCAAGCATGCAATTGGAATTACTTCTGTAGGAGTCGGGAGTTACCAGATATTGGGCTCTGTCCATGTCACGTTTAAGCATTGTCGCATTTTCCGGTGACTTTCCTCAATTTCAGACAATTTTGGGGCAAAAATCTGCTGGCCAACAAAATGTCTAGATGTTGAACTGTTTTACCAATATTTATTGAAATTGTATATGTATTTTGGCCTTATTAATACCTCCTGGACCCCCCTCTATAGTTACACCCCTGGGGACGGGCGAATCTGTCCCATTTTCCTTCATGGAAATATATGCAAAACAGTGAAGATTTGAAGGCTTATTTTCACATATATTCATTTTTCAGACTTTTTTTTCTATAGCACAAATTGTGCTATACTTGGGCTACTTTTGAAGTGACTCTTGGCTAGTTTTGGCCTGGTTTTATAGCTGACTTTGGCTGGTTTTGAAAACCCTGCACATGGGACATTTGCAAAGCTGGTCTGGAGGGACCATAATACAGAGGCTGATGAGGTCTGACCTCCTGACAGTCTAGGGCCGGTGTTAAGAGAGTTTTCTGATTTTACACTACTCGCTGTGTGTGCATATAACAGATATATGTATGTACTGGCACTGTGTGTATACACACACACAGTTGGCTTACTAAATCGATTCTGGGTCACCTTTGCTCAGTAAAGTGACCCACTGCAGGTTACCACAAATTATAGATTGCATTTGTGCACGCCACGCCCCTGGTGACATCACTGGCAGTGCTGCAAACTTATTTTCTGGCTCTCATAGGCTAATAAATTTAGAGGGTGTGGCAATTTCCCTAGCCTGTCTGGTGTGCTTAGTCTGTAGGTGTGAGAAATTGTCGTGCATTGGTAATTTTTAAAGCCGCTGAAGGTTCTGTGTGAGAAACTTTAGTCTGAAAGCAGGAATCTCCTCATCACGGGCACAATGTTCTTTCCCTTGGCACAGGGGCCACAGGTTGGTACAAACGCTACGGAAGCCGCGAGTATTATAAATGCGATGAGGGTCAGACGTACCGCAGCCTTTATAACTCTCTTATTTCTATGCTTGACTTATTTGTATGAATTTACGGGTTGCGCTCGTGTGTTTATGTCAATGCAGGCGATAGAGTTAGGAATTTAGGTTCTACTCAGTTTTTCCAGTGATGCTATTGCTTAGCCCGAGATATACTGAATGGTGCGCCCCAGCCGGCTTTCAATTGTTGATAAAAAGGAGGCTTCTGGGAAATGTAGTTCGGCTACAATGTAAGGCGTTGTCTAGAGCCAGTCAGTCTCTGGGTCTCTCTTGTTTAGTCTTGTGCTACTGCTTAGAGTGAAATGGTCAAAGGAAATTGTTTCCCAGGGTTTTGACTAAAAAATGGCTTCACCTTGTCTGTAAAAAAAAAAAATATCAAGTGTGTTTTGTGTTAATGAATGATTTTCTTCAGGTCATACTCCGTATTCAAGGTTATGGGAGAATGTATTTTCTTGGCTGAGCAGCCAGATCATTAAGCGGAAATGTGGGTCTGTGGCTTTCTGAGTTGTCAAGTGGCAGCTTCATTCTTACTTTTAGCCACTCGTATGTACAGCAGTGTTTGATCAGTCAGATGTTCATTTGCGGCGCCACACAACGAGCAGAAATCCATGACTGAAATGATTGAGGTCAGATCAACTAGATGCATGACATGATCATTCATCCTTTAAAATGCATGCATCCATACAAGTTTGGGACCTGGGGTTTTCCAGATAAGGGGTCTTTCCATAATTTGGTTACCATAAGGGTCTGGCCACACAGGGAGATTAGTCGTCAGGCGAAAATCTCCTCTTCTTTGCAGCGACTAATCTCCCCGATATGCCTTCTGCTGGCTAAAATGTAATGTAAAAAGTGTCTGGGGTCAGGCACATGAAGATCTTTGTTTTCCGATGTCACCCGACCTCAGAAAACGAAGTGCTCCATGTGCCTGCCACCAGGCAATTTTAATTTTAGCAGGTTGAAGGCAGATCGGGGCAATTAATCGATGCGAAGAAGAGGAGATTTGTCGTCTGGCAACTAATCTCCCTGAATCTGACCGTGTGGCCAGACCCAAAACCTGGCCATAGATGCAAAGATCTGTTCGTACGAATTGAGGATTTGTGCCATTTTTCAGACCGTGTGTGGAGAGTCCCGACATTTTTCGTCCGGCGGAGATCAGACGTTTGGTCAATCGGACAGGTTAAAAGATTTCTGTCGGCTGCCGATAATATCTCTGCATGTATTGCCGATCATACGATTACCCACAACATCAAATAAAACCAATTGTTTCCCTCAAATAAGGAGTAATTATATCTTAGGTGAGATCAAGTACAAGGTATCTTTTTATTACTGCAGAGAAAAAGGGTATAGTTTTTAAATGTATGAATTTTTGATTAAAATGGAGTCTAAGGAAAATGGCCGTCTTGTAATTCATAGCTTTCAAGGTACCAGATAATGGATATCATAGATATAACAGATATAGTCGTACAAAATAGAGTTTAGGCCATCTGTGGAGAATTATTGTTCCCATAAATTTCATACTGTTGCGATAGTTTTACTCAATCTGATAGGTTGGAAAATCTCAGTCAGGTAAGGATAATATCTTTGCATGTATTGCCTGACAATATCCATGGTTGTCTGTCACTACTATTTCTGTGACATAATTTTTGTTTAATTTGCCAGTTAATGGGCAGAACATCATCTGATTTATTTTTCCTACTTTAATCCTACAATATAAATCTGAATGGGTTGTTTTAGATCATTGCATTCACACGAACGGACGAACGATATTTGACCGTTCTAATACTAATATCTGTCCGACTATGGCAAGCAGGGCTGGTCCTATCAAATGTGGGGCCCAATTGGGACCATGTTGGCGGGGCCCCTAGACAAAGTGTTGCTGGCTACTGACACAGCAAGTATTTAGCACAAAATAGAAAGGAAAGGGGCAGTGCGGGGCCCCCAGAGGTGCGGGGCCCAATTGGTCCAATTGGCCTAAGGCCGGCCCTGATGGCAAGCTTTCATCTTCCTTGCGGGTCTGTACTCCGGAGGATGAGGTTAAAGGAGAACTAAAACCCCAAACTAATGGAAACCCCTACCCTCCATAGACTTCCCCCGTCCCTGTTCCCCCTGCACAGTTGTTAATACTTGTAAATGCCCCTAAGTCTTTAATTACCCCTCGATGCAGAGTCAGGGCAGCAGAGCTCATGGGCAACATCTTCACCTCTCTGGGAATCTTTGGGTCCCTTCAGCAATTCTCTTGGCTGTTGGCGCATGCGCAGTTGTTCGGGACCGGAAAATACTACAATGCACAGATGCGCCACTTACTGAAGACTCCTGAAGCAGTGAAGATGGCGCCTGTGAGCTCCGCTGCGCTGAATCTGCATCAAGGGGTAATTAAATACTTAAGGGCATGTACAGGTATTAACACCTGAACAGGGGTGAACAGGGAGGGGGCACTATGGAGGGTAGGGGTTTTCATTAGTTTGGGGATTTAGTTCTCATTTAATGCTGAGCACTGAGTAAACTAAGGAACAATTTCTTTTGCCAAAAAATGTGTAAGGGTAAATGCCCTAAGGCTCATGGCACATGTCCTTTGGATCATCACAGATTTCCCAAAATAGGAACGGGAAGATACTTCTAATGGTAAGGTGGGTACTATTCATGGTAGGAGACTTCACATTCACAAGATGTCCCTGCCTGCTGGCTGAGGTGTCTGCCCTAGACAGCATGGTGTCTGTTCAGATGAATGGGAAGTGTCTTTCAGCTGACAAGGGCATGTTTATACCAGTGAACAGAAATGTCTGTGTGCCACCAGCTTTATCTGTGTGACTTTGGGCTTGCTTCATTTTTGTTTGCACAACTGTACCCTGGCAAAACCTAAATGGATTTAAGTAGAGGAGTCAAAGTTAGTTAAAGCAAAGAAAACCATGGAAGCCCTCCTATTAAAAATAAATGTTATTTGGTGCTAATTAACTCAGTATTTGTAAATGGTTTCTGAATTTTAATGTTGAAGGAACAGCAACATCTAAAAATAAGTGTTTAAGGGAATGACAATATACATGTACAGGTAATGTTGCTCTGCAAAGGTAACACAGGTGTGGGACAGCCATTCAAGCACAAAATACACACAGTAAAGATACAGATACACTATGTAGAATCCCATTGCACACTACAGAACATATCTGCTGTGTAACCTGTGCCTTTGAATGGCTACCCCCATGGCTACACAGCCTCTTGTTTAAATAAACTATATTAGCGTTTCTGAAACAAACACACCAGATGTACCAGCACAGAGCAACAGTACATTATATTTTCATTACTTCAAAACACTTTTTGGTGTTACTGTTCCTTTAATATTTCCTTTAAGGAAGGGCCAGCCTATGGAGGCCTGCAGGTTTCATATCCCAGGAGGCAAAGTCAATGTGTGCTGTAAGAAACTTTTGTTCTCTTGTGATATGTTTCTTTTTAGGCCTTCTTGGATTTATCCGATCAATTAGATGATGATTTTAGTGTTTACAGATTCATTAAATTGAATTATGTGCTTGGGGTTCATAATGTATATGTTTTAATTATCAATTGATTCTGAGTATTCCTGTATTTCTCCTTTTAATTCGTATAGTAAGAAATGTTTGGCAACTAAGGATAAATAACTTCAGCTGCAAACCATAAAGCATACAGGTTTTGCCATCTCTGAAATTGTACGCATGTCCCTATTGCCATAATACATGTCAGAACAGAGCATACGTATAAATAAGTAGGTCATACAGGAAGCATGTATTTGTCCACAGTGAATAAGGGTAAGCCACTAATCAGAAAGCCACTCGTATTATCCGTAAAATGCATTAATATCTCGTTCATTTTAATCGGATACACATTTTAATGTGTTGAGGGGGAATTTCAGAAGTCTTTTCACTGTAAGGCATCATCTTTCGTATTCATGAACTAAATTAGGATGTATCTTCCTTTTATTCTCTATAAACAGGAACAATAAAGGGTATTTTGTGCAGAAACTTTCTTGCTTCTTGTATTTATGTAATTGGCTGTAGCTGCTATACCAATTGACTTGGCTTATAAACACTGACCAGCACCCCTTGCAGCTCAACTGTTGCAGGGATGCTGGGAGTTGTACTACTTCAGTGTTTGGTATTCCAAATTTAGCCCACCTTTGTATTAAAATTGCATACTGATTTGCATAGTAAAATCATCCAGTCTTGACAAGACTTCAATTTGTATTACTATACACAGGGTTATGTAGATTAATTGTAATCTGTTTACAGCCTGTTTTGCTGAACTGCATTCCAGAAGGCATGCAATCAGTTCATTTCCATCCATATCACAAATCATTTTTGCAGGTAGGGCAGTGCCTTAATACCTGCTATACATTGCCTGCAGTATAATGCACAGGTTTCTTGCCACCCTTTTGAAAAAACACATGCAGAATAGAATGGGTTAAAGAGCTATTTGAACTTATATTGTTCTACACTGTATTTATGTTGATGCCATCCCCAGCACTTCCTGTAGATTTTTTTTTTCAGTTTTAAACATTTTAAATATTTTTGACAGCACAGCCACCCAAACATCCAAAGGCAAAAATACTATAACAAATTGGCACAATTTGCCAAAGTGAGTTAAAGTAGAAAAGTAGTATCACTGTGAACCTATTTTTAAAGAAAAAACTTTGTCTTCTTTATGTCCTGTGGATAACAGAGATGCTTATGCTATGCTTAGATGCCTATTTTATTTTGCTTACATTCTAAATTTGTCATTCCAAATATTTCAGTGAGCTACACAAAAGACTCTGGTCTGGTAGATATACAACAAATTCTTCTCATCTTCTATTCTTCTCATCTTCCAGCTGACACGAGGTCACCCATTCCGATTAGAAGAAAAGAGGTTCCGCCTAAATATTCGGAAGGGGTTTTTTACAGTGAGAGCTGTGAAGATGTGGAATTCTCTCCCTGAAACAGTTGTACAGGCTGATACATTAGATAGCTTTAAGAAGGGGTTGGATGGCTTTTTAGCAAGTAAGGGAATACAGGGTTATGGGAAATAGCTCATAGTCCAAGTTGATCCAGGGACTAGTCCGATTGCCATCTTGGAGTCAGGAAGGAATTTTTCCCCCTCTAAGGCAAATTGGAGAGGCTTCAGATGGGTTTTTTTGCCTTCCTCTGGATCAACTGGCAGATAGGTAGTTAATAAAATAAAAAAAAAAAAAAAGGTTAAACTCGATGGACATGTGTCTTTTTTCAACCTTACTTACTATGTTACTATGTTACTATGTTCTCATGAAGCAGCATGAGATTGCTACAGAATCCTCCATGCTGTAAAATAAAAATGTGATCAGATTGATGGTAGAACTACACAATAAATAAATGCTTACCTCTGTTGCATGCGCCGAATCTATTGTAAGTAATGGGAATGTCGCACGTAGAAGCTGATTTCATCCGACACAACACGACTGTCGGATGCAAACTCTGCATGTTGAATGAAATTAGCTTCTACGAGCGACATTCCTATTACTTAAAATAGATTGGGCGCATGCGGCGTGATGCCTGCGTTTCCTCGCTTCAGAACGGAGGTAGGCACATCATGTAGTTCTACCCTAAATCAGATAGTTTCCAGTTTTCATGCAACTAGGGATGCACCGAATCCACTATTTGGAATTCGGCCGAATCCCCAAATCTTTCGTGAAAGATTCGGCCGAATCCGAACCCTAATTTGCATATGTAAATTAGGGGTAGGAAAGGAGGAAAAAGTGGGGAAAAAAGCTTCTTTTGTGACAAAAAAAGTCATGTGATTTCTCTACCCACCCCTAATTTACATATGCAAATTAGGATTTGGTCCAGCCAGGCACAAGGATTCGGCCAAATCTGAATCCTGCTGAAAAAGGCCTAATCCTGGCCGAATCCTGAACCGAATCCTGGATTCGGTACATCCTTACATGCAACCACATCAGAGAGTCCTTGTATCACCATGGGAAATGCACTCACTGTGAGGAAACAGTCATCCTTGACAGATGAAAAAGCACCGTGCAGCATTTTCAACAGTTGTGTTTGATTGGAAATCCTTCATGTAGTTTACTGATAGGATTGTAAAATTGACCATATTGTGTTTGACTGTGATAGGGATTTTATATTGTAAGCTCCAATGAAGAAGGAAGAGATGTGAATGATGTCTAGTCTCTGTAAATGTGGTGCTTCTATATACATAATTAACATAATGATACAATACTGCTTACAACAGCAACTAATTAGAAAAGTGTTTATAACATTCCGCTGCATGTTAGAAAATTAAATAAAATAACTGACTGGTGCCTATGTTTGTAAATGGACAATATAATTAATGCATTTATGTGGGTCATTACCTTTTTTTAATGTTTGTCAATTTACGTGTACAAAGTATTTTAGCTTTGTTGGCAAAGCACTGGGTCCAGGGGCAATCATCTAATATTGGTAATGGACTTTCACTGAACACATTCACTGGTTGGAAGATGATGTCCTAGAGAGATATAAATGCCGACATTTCTGTTCATTAGATGCTCCAGTTCACAGAAATAAGCATGTTGTTTCAAGAAAATCCTCTCTGTGACTACCTCTTTATGTAGCTCACACTTATTCACTTATTAAATTATTGCTGTTAAGGTGACAGTTTGTGAAATATAGGTTGGTAAAGATATTCTTAATTCAGATTCAATAGAACCTGCACTCATTTCTTTTGTACTTTTGTTTTGTACAATCTCTAGGAAACTTTACACATAAAGGGCAAGCTTTGATTCAGCAATTCCATGCAGAGAGTCACAAAAAGGTGGCTGTTCAAATTTGTCATGAATTGATTAGTAAAACTGTTCTTACACCAATTGACTATACAGTATATTCATAAGAGCTGTCTCACTGGAACCAGGATGCATCCTTTCAGGTGGTGTTTATTGCTGACAACCTGCTCATAAGGTACAAAGGCCGCTATTTGTTTTATCTAGCTGTTAACGTGTGGCACAAGGTAATAAGCCTCTGCACACAAAATTCCTCTGCATTATAAAAGAAACAAGGGCCTTTCCCTGGAAACCAAATATATCCAAGTATTTTTATATGTAACATGCCACCATGGAAGCCATTTCACTGGTCTATTATGCACCAATGACAATAAGCTACAGTTAAAGGACTTTTACACACAAGTGTTTCTTTTTTATGCACTTGACACGTCTCTAAGGCATGCTCCTTAAGGCATTAGATCATTGATTCAATTATATTCTGCCTAGTTATACTCATGAGTATTCAGAGTTGTGTTTTACTCCATTTGTGTTTCATTGTGCTTTTTTTAGACTCCACACACTGCATTAAACTGCAAACTCACAAACTGCATAAAAAAATGCTATATACTTGACTGGAACTACATGATTTTACTTTTGGAGCTCATGGGATTTGGGGGAAGCTTCCTCAAGGTGGTCGGGGCCTTCTATAACCAACCCACAGCTGTAGTTAAAGTGAACAAATACTTAGCCCCGTAGTTTCAAATCACCAACAGCACTAGACAGGGCTGCCCATTATCACCCCTACTCTATGCAATATGCATTGAACTTTGGCAATAGTCATAAGACAATTCGGATCAATTCCGACAAAATTCTAATAAATTCCCCCTCCTGACACTCGCACAACCATACGCATCTTGTCCAAACCTACAGAAAATACTCCAGGAATACGTTGCCCTATCAGGCTATAGGATCAATAAACCTAAAACCGAGGCCCTTCCATTATATGTTCCACAACATATTATAAAAAAATGTAGATTAAATTTTAACTATGCATGGAAATCTGATTCAATCAAATACTTGGGAATTCGTATAACTAAAAATTATGAAAGCCTGTATGCTAGCAACTCCCCCCCCCCCCCCCCACACTGCAACAAACCAGGAAAGACTTTGACAAGTGGAATCAGGGGACCATGTCTTGGTTTGGGAGAATGACCTTTTTTTTATGGAGGTCACTGGCAGGGCCAATAAATGTCCAATAGAAAGCCACATCTGACTCTTACTACTTCTAAAGGTGGCATGTATTACAGAATAGGGAAACGGAAAGTGAAAGTTACTACTGTTTCATATGGATGTATGCAAGAAAAGTGGAGATTAATTCTTCCATGTTCCATTCCTTTTTTTAACAATATACAGAATAATATTCATCTGCAAGACTGTTTTCATTTTATTATAATACCAAAAACTGATAATTTTATTCACCAATAAGTTTGAGGGAAGAAAAAAGTTCTATTGCACTTTTGAAGATTACTTTGCAGAGGTAATTGCTAGGGAGGCTTTTCATGCTTGGAGGCCCATTTGTCAAAGTCCAAATTTATCTCATTATTTTCTGAAAAATACTCCCCCACACGGGGGGGAAAAAAATCCACATGGGTTTTTTCCCCTTATTTATCAACATATTTTCCTGAAAATTTCCTGTGGGGGGAAAAAAACAGAAAGAATTGTGGAAAAAATAAATCATACAAATTTTTCAGTTTTTCCAACTGAAAACCAAGAAATCTTCAGATTATTGCACAAATTCCAGCCCAGATCAAGATATCTTCGGGACTTCTCCCATTGACTTGTATGCAACCTCGGCAGTTCTGAGATGACTGATTTTCGGATTCTGACTTTTCACATCCTTGGGTATAATAAATCCTGAAAAATCGGTGTGGTTTTTTTTTCCACAAAAAATTCAGATTTTATAGAAAAAAAAAAATTTTTTTTGGGTTCATGGCATTGAGTTTAATCAATAACCCCTTAGTGTTTGCAATGACAGGAAAGGGGGACAAATAGGGATTGGGTTCATTTTAATGTTTAAATGATTTTCTAGTAGCCATAAAGTATGAAGAACCAAATTACAGAAAGACCCATAATCTGGAAACCCCCAGGTCCTAGCATTCTGGATAACAGGTCCCATACCTGTACTTGTTTTAGTATTTTGGAACTGGGGCCTTTCTGTCACTGCTTGGTGTGCATTCAGTTAACAGGCTACTTAGGTGCACAAACAACACCAAAGCCATTTCTTTATATCAGTTAACACAGAGTGAAGCAGTAAATATACCAGCAATACACTGTTGCTATGAGACTAAAACCCACTACTGCAAAGTTTGCAAGTATAGATTGTAGCAAGTAACCGTAATCACAGCAGCAAATATTTGGAAGAAATTGATAGTCTTGATAAGACTGCATTTCTAGGTAACAAACTTTTCAGTAAGCCTGTTTCTGTAGTACCTGTACATGGATATCAATACATCACATCTGATTGCAGTGTTATTAGCTAGTAATGTAATAGTTTGCCTTTCCTGCAGTACTACCTCTATCTTGGCTTGTAAGCAAAGACAGAATTATATACCGTATATACTAGAGTATAAGCCGAGTTTTTCCGCTCCACAATATGCTGAAAAACTCTACCTCAGCTTATACTCGGGTCAAGTGCAAAAACGGTCACCGGCGTCCAAGAATAGTCTCCAAGAATATTTGCCGGTGTCCAAGAATGGTCGCCGGCATCCAAAAACGAGACGCCGGCACCTCCAATGGGAGCAGAACAAAACATTGCATTGTGCTGCTGTCCTACAAACAATAAAGACGGTTTTATTATAATAGGAGTGCTGTCTATTGGAGAAAAATTCATGTGTGGTGGAGAATCCTTGTAAACAGGTTTCTGGACATGCACCCAAGGATCATCTGGCCAAAACAGCAGGTGCGGTTTAACTGTAATTTATGTGCTCTTATACATGGTTTTTTATTGAACTCCACGGGTTCCTGCATAAACTCTGTGTATATGTAGCCTAAAAGTTCCAAATTGTACTTCCAACCTTTCAGGCCCAAACACAGCTCTTTCTCACTTAAGAAAGGGCTGTGTTTGAGCCTGAAACATTGTTGCTTGTTGGAGATCCCAGCCACGTAAACCAATAGAGACTTTTAAAATTGATTTAGGGAAGGTGCTGTGATATCTATTGATAGCGATTTTGTTCAGTACAGAGACCGTGTCCCACAATACAGCATAAACAAACCTTTACTTCTAAGGATTATTTCAATATACTGTACTGCTAATTAGAAATGTGGCTAATGCAACAGTATGCCTTGAATAAAAAATAATTTATTATAATAAGACAATGATTAATTTACTGGGGCTCATTTATAAACCATGGCCAAAATTTGCATATGGGCAGTAAACCATAGCAAATAATCTGTCTCCTATCTGAACATATTTCAAAAAGATTCACAAATACCCATACGTGAAAGTCTTTTACTAGTGTCTTCATCATACTAAGTGAATTTTAAGGTGTACTTAATGTTCTTAATGAGCACAATACACCGTGTCCCACCCCTGGCCACATATACAAGAGCAGGGATCTTCAACCTTTTTCACCTGTGAGCCACATTCAAATGTAAGAAGGGTTGGGGAGCAACATAAGCATGAAAATAGTTGCTGAGGATGCCAAAGAAGGTGTGTGATTGGCTATTTGGTAGCCCCTATATGGACTGGCAGCCTACAGAAAGCTCTATTTGGCAATACAGCTGGTTTTTATGCAACCAAAGGTTGTCTCCAAACCATGAATTCAAAAATAAGCACCTGATTTGAAGCCTCTGGGAGCAACATGTTGCTCATGAGCTACTCGTTGGGGATCACTGTACAAGAGCTTCCAGATTTAACTCTTTTTCTCAAATTTCCAATTTGCTTTTATGCAGAAAGTTAACATTTGCTTTTTTTCTGACTAAAATAATAATATGGTGGCATATTCTTTATGTCTGTCACCTTGTCTAATGTAAGTGTTAGGAAACCAAGCAGAATAAAACAAATCTTGGGCTAAACAGCACAAAACACAACTTTTCTGAAAATAAATCTAGGAAGACACAAATATAAAATCCAATAAATAAACAACAAAATATATAATTTTTTATGTGCCATTTTCAATCAAAAATCTGTTGTGAGGTGATATCTGATAACAATCTAAGTTATTTTTATTCAAACAGAGAATGCAAAACATGTAGTTAATCATTGGCTTGCTATTGGTTTGCAGGTCTGGAAGGTAAGGAAAAGCCTGGTACGGTATGTTTGTACAGGGATGGTTCTGAGGATCTTTCTGATAAATTGATTGATAACAGGGTTTCTTACACATTTTCTGCTGATTGGTCATTTTGATTGGCCTTGTTTTGAAAGAAGACACATGAGTTGTATTTAACCCTTTAGGGCTATTCCACACGGGGAGATAGCAACGCGTTTGCGGTCGCGGCGACAAAGCGCCGCGACAGTCGCCGCGACCGGCGCAGGCGACAGTTTTGTATGGGCGCCTATGTAAAAACGCCTGTGCTAACCACACGAGGCGATGCGCTTTTCAACAGTCGCCTGAAAATGCCTCGCCAGGCTTTTTCAGGCGACTGTTGAAAACCGCATCGCCTCGTGTGGTTAGCACAGGCGTTTTTACATAGGCGCCCATACAAAACTGTCGCCTGCGCCGGTCGCGGCGCTTTGTCGCCGCGACCGCAAACGCGTCGCTATCTCCCCGTGTGGAATAGCCCTTACCCAAGTGAATCCTGCTTCATTTATCCAAAGGAAAGTGCAAACCTGTGGGTCAGATTTTATCTGATTCACCATGCAGCAGCTCAAGATTTTATAGGAAACTACAAAATCTAATCCCACTAGGCTAGAATGTAAAGTTGGATGGAGTCTTTTCTTTGTGTGTTCCACAATCCAACAGTCAATATATTTCAGTGAGAAAAAAAGTATTTTCCGATGCCATCCATTTGTCAGATGAAGATGTAGCATTCACATACGACGGTCGTATCAGGTCTGATGGAAAATGTAGTTTATGCATTTTTTTCAATTAGTCCCATTGTATCTTGATCCGTGCATCTACATACAACTTGTCGGATGTGTTTTGTTAATCCAACGACATCCAACAAAAGCGCTCGTGGAGTTAAGCCCTAAAAAGCAATATTTCCCTCAAAGAACTGAACCTTCTTGGAATCAAGTCCTGGATTCATTTAAAGAACCAGTAATGCCAAAGAGTGAAAGTGTCTTGTAATGATAATATAATGTACTGTTGCACTTTTAACACTGGTTGTATGGATGTTTTTGCTTCAGAACACCTAGGGGCCCATTTACTTAGCTTGAGTGAAGGAATAGAATAAAAAAAACTTTGAATTTCGAATAATTTTTTTGGCTACTTCGACCATCGAATTGGCAACTTCGACTACGACTTTGTATCGAACGATTCGAACTAAAAATCGTTTGACTATTCGACCATTCGATAGTCGAAGTACTGTCTCTTTAAAAAAAAACTTTGCCCCCCTACTTCACCACCTAAAACCTACCGTGGTGCAATGTTAGCCTATGGGGAAGGTCCCCATAGGCTTTCTAGCAATTTTTAGGTCGAAGAAAAATTGTCCAGTCGATGGATTAAAATCGTCCGATCTAACTATTTGCGGTATTCGATATTCGAAGTCGAAGGATTCACATTCGGCTGTCGAATATCGAGGGTTAATTAACCCTCGATATTCAACCCTATGTAAATCTGCCCCCTATAGTTTATAAAGAAGTTGCCATTCAAAGCTGAAAAAGGAGAAACGGTACAGGTTACACAGCAGATAATTGATATCCTCTATAGTAAACAATGGGATTCTTCAGAATTTACCTGTACCTTTTCTCCTTTTTCAGATTTGAATGGCAGTTTGTTTATAAACTGCATATCCTGTGTTTGAATGGCTATCCCATTGCTATACAGCAGCTTGTTTATATAAACCAATCATCCCCAACCAGTGGCTCATGAGCCACATTTGCTCTCTGACCCCTTGGATGTTGCTCTTAGAAAAGTAGGAGCTTATTTTTGAATTCCTGGCTTGAAGGCGAGTTTTAATTTTAAAAATTCCAAGTGTACTGCCAAACAGAGCCTCCTGTAGGCTGCAAGTCCACATAGGTGCTACCCATAGAAAATCACAGCCATATTTGGAACCCCGTGATCTTTTTGCATGCTTATGGATGTTGGATATTCACTGTATGCCCTTACCCTAAATGCTCATAAATTGTTATCCCTTTCTGATACCTGGCTCTTTAAAGGGGTTGTTCACCTTCAGTTCAGCTGTGTGTATGAGGTAAATATGATTTCTTGCATTAGTCAGACTTTAGTTTTGGTGATTTTCCTTTAACGTTCACAGTCAGTTTAATCCATCAAGAAATCATTTACGTGATAAATGTTTCAGTCCCAGCAGGATGTGCTATGGACCTATTGTAATGTGAAAGAAACATCAATATTTTGTAACGATTTGTCATACTTAATCCTAGCCATAAGATAGCACTGTCAGAACCTCCTTTATGAAGCATTGATGGAATTTCTAGGGCAGGCCCTTGGGTCAGTTATCGGTCTATCATTTTAACTCCACTATTTACAAGATACATGTTAATCATATATAGAGGTGTGTCTTGTGCCAGAAAAAATATTGTGTGAAATTTCAGAGCACAGCATTAGGGGTGCATGCCAGCCTTATCCATGCCATCTTCCATAGGGCAGGCAATAGGCAAAAGGGTCCATTGTACATAAGTTAGGGGTGGGTATGGTTGGAAGAGGGGATGCCTGTGTACCTCATGCCCTCATAAACATAGCACTGCAGAATGTTAGCAGGACTGTAATTATAGGGACACAGAACCAACTGCATTTTTTGAGGCAGGAAGGCAAAGTTATCAAATGGTGAATTTTGACTGGGTTTTCACATTGCATTTCTAGTCCTAAATGGTCTTAGGCATTTTGTTACATAAAAATGTTCACTTGTGGCATGAACCATAGTAACCTATGGCAAAATAAAAGCAAGACTTGAATGGTCACAGTGTTTTTCCTTCTCTATGTGTATGTGTATATAGATATAGTACATATATCTGCCCTTTAGTGTCTGCACAATTTTCAGCCAAACTTTATATACAAAAATCATCATCAAACTGGCACATCCAGTTATTCCAAACACATTGTACAAAAATCCAACGTTTCAATTCCTTCTCAAGGATAGTACAACAGAATCTCAATAAACTTTAGTCAATATGCAATTAAGTGATCATCCAATTATATTGTTAGTGAAATCAAACATGCTGTATCTTTTTCACATTCTTAATAACTGTGTATGCCTCTATATGCAACAACGTATCACATTAAAAATTAATAAAAAGATGTATAATTCTCTAAAACCCAAATAAACATTTTGCTTTTTTTAAAGCTCACCCAGTAATGTCAGCTGTGTCTTAGAAACTCGATACAGTGTCCATTTAAAATCCTTAAATTAAAAATCCTGTAGAGAAAAGAAAACCTTGTGTAACCATTCTGTAATATTGTATAAATATAACTCAATAGAAACAATTTATTCACACTGTAAGGAAACTTCAGAGGTATAGATACAAAATAAACTGCTCTCCTTAGTAACCCTCTATATACACCAAATCTATGTCATCCTTGCCTATTTGTTTAGGTTTTTAAAAAAACAGCTAAGGTTTAGTTGTCCATTTAAGCATCTCGGACTTACAGTTTAAAGCTGGCCATAGACCTGCAGATTTTAACCTTGTATCCGACAAACTATTGTACATTGCAATCTTCCTACCTTCCACTAACCATTCAGATTGAATAAAATAATAAAAGAACAATGCCCGGGACAGCAAGTCTCACTTGGAACAAAATCGTTAATTGGGCAGAATTTTTTCATGGGGAAAACACAGGAAAAAGGATAAAAGTTTAGAATTTTTGCAGTTTTTCACCAGAATTTGTTCTTGAATTCATTTGTTAGAAAGCATGATTCTCTTTGGCCCAAAGAAAAACCCTTTAGCTCATAAACTCCTTTGAGTGGGGTCCTCTTTTCCTCTAGTTTTGGTTATTGGTTGTATTTTTGTATGTAATTTGTATGTTCATTGTATACACCCATTGATTGTATAGGGCTGTGGAATATGTTATAAATAGGTGTTAATAATAATAATAATAATAATAATAATACAAATTATACAGATAGGTTTTGTATTTTTTGAAATACTGTGTGTGCCTTTGAAGGTGCCTAAACATTGGCCACACATCAATGCTGGATTGTCAGATACAGGTAAAATTCTTTTGTTTCTACCCATATATTTGGTGATTTAGTGCTTAATGTTAGTATAGAAACGTTCCTATTGATGTTCTATATTGATGTGGTTTTTTTTTTTCTCTCTCACAGTCTCTTGACTGCAGGGATTGTGCAGCACAGTGAGATATTTCCAGCTTTCATTTGTTAGCAATGTTATTTTTATTAAAGGAAGTTGCACAACTCTTCAGTTAGGAAATAAGCCTTCCAAAAAAGGCCACATTTAACATGGGAAGTTTGAAGTAGCAGTTGTTTTTTTGCACAGCACTTTTCCGTACTATTGTAACAACTGCAGTACTTAAAATAAATTACCAATCTACGGGGGGCACCCCCCAGTAAATGTATACATTTGTTGAGACCAAATTATTTTAACCTTTCCTTTTCTTTGTACTTTGTTCCTATTCTTGATTTTGCCTATTGTTTATTGATTTTAGACATGGTCTATAGCCCCACATCTCTTTTGAATTCTTCCAGTAACATCTCTTCAGAATCTTCAGAGCTCAGATATGGTATTAGGGAAAGTGACATATCTATAACATGGTACACAAATGGAACAAACATTTTACATTAAAGGAGAACTAAACCCTATAAATGAATGGCTGAAAATGACCTATTTTATATACTGAACTTATTGCATTAGCCTACAGTTTCAGCTTCTCAATAGCAGCAATGATCCAGGACTTCAAACTTATCACAGGCAGTCACCATCTTGGAAAGTGTCTGTGACATTGGGCTCTGAGCAGCTAATCTTAGGGGTTGTTGCAAATTATCAAGCAGAAAATGAGGTTGGCCTGTAATATAAATTGATGTTACAAGGCTGATTATTAAATTCTGATGCTAGTTGCACTGGTTTCTGTGCTGCCATGTTGTAATCATCTGTATTAATTACTAATTAGCCTTATATTGTGACATTTCTATTCTATGTGTACTGTTTATTTGGAGTCTTTCCCTAAGCTCAGTAAGTGACAGCACCACAGAGCATGTGCAGTGAACCTGCAAAAAAGAAGATGCAAAGCTACTTGGGCATCTTTTGAGACACAGATCTGCCTTGCTAAAGGGCTGTGGTTGCCTTGGGCAACATAATGTACAACATTTCTGGCCTACTTCTTTAGTTAAGCTTTAGTTCTCCTTTAAGCCACGAATAGATGTGTTGCTTGTCCTTTATGATTTGATGCAACGATTTTAACATTTCCATTGGTACATTTCCAATTCATTGTGTTACATGCCTGGCAATACAGATATGTGACCTGTTATCCGCGTTTGGGACCTGGGGTTTTCCAGATAACAGATCTTTCCGTAATTTGGATCTTCATACCTTAAAGGGATACTGTCATGGGAAAAAATATTTTTTTTCAAAATGAATCAGTAAATAGTGCTGCTCCAGCAGAATTCTGCACTGAAATCCATTTCTCAAAAGAGCAAACAGATTTCTTTATATTCAATTTTGAAATCTGACATGGGGCTAGACATATTGTCAATTTCCCAGCTGCCCCAAGTCATGTGACTTGTGCTCTGATAAACTTCAATCACTCTTTACTGCTGTACTGCAAGTTGGGGTGATATCACTCCCTCCCACCCCCACCCCCCCAGTAGAACAAAAGAACAATGGGAAGGTAACCAGATAACAGCTCTCTAACACAAGATAACAGCTGCCTGGTAGATCTAAGAACAACACTCAATAGTAAAAACCCATGTCCCACTGAGACACATTCAGTTACATTGAGAAGGAAAAACAGCAGCCTGACAGAATTTCTCTCCTAAAGTGCAGGCACAAGTCACATGACCAGGGGCAGCTGGGAAATTGACAAAATGTCTAGCCCCATGTCATATTTCAAAATTGAATATAAAAGCATCTGTTCGCTCTTTTGAGAAATGGATTTCAGTGCAGAATTCTGCTGGAGCAGTGCTATTAACGGATTCATTTTGAAATTTTTTTTTTCCCGTGACAGTATCCCTTTGTCTACTAGAAAAATAATGTTAACATGAAATAAACCCAAAAGGCTGGTTCGGCTTCCAATAAGGATTAATTATATCTTAGTTTGGATCAAGTAAAAGGAACTGTTTTAAATTAGAGAGAAAAATGTTTTTAAAAATGTGGATTATTTGGATAAAATGGAGTCTATGGGAGTGAGCCTTTCCGTAATTCTGACCTTTCTGGATTATGAGTTTCAGGATAACGGATCCCTGGATTATGGGTTTCAGGATAACGGTTCCCATAGCTGTATAGCCATTTTGAGTACATGTTCTACACTATAAAGGATGTGTGGCTTCAGATTCTTTTTTTTTTTCTTTTTAATTCATCTGCATTTAGATAACAAGCTAAAGATTTTTGCACAGACTGTAAATAGGAGCTAAATACCAAGCTGTATCAAAGTAAAAAAATATTGAAATGCATACAAGCAAACATTTGAGAGCCTCACTTACCCTGTGATTTGTCTAAACTGGAAAACTGGGCAGAAAACTGGAAAATGAGGTTCAATGTTGATAAATGCAAGGTTATGCACTTTGGCAAAAATAATATAAATGCAAGTTATACACTAAATGGCAGTGTGTTGGGAGTTTCCTTAAATGAGAAGGATCTAGGGGTCTTTGTAGATAACACGTTGTCTTATTCTGGGCAGTGTCATTCTGTGGCTACTAAAGCAAATAAAGTTCTGTCTTGCATAAAAAAGGGCATTAACTCAAGGGATGAAAACATAATTATGCCTCTTTATAGGTCCCTGGTAAGGCCTCATCTGGAGTATGCAGTTCAGTTTTGGACTCCAGTCCTTAAGAGGGATATAAATGAGCTGGAGAGAGTGCAGAGACGTGTAACTAAATTGGTTAGAGGGATGGAAGACTTAAATTATGAGGGTAGACTGTCAAGGTTGGGGTTGTTTTCTCTGGAAAAAAGGCACTTGCGAGGGGACATGATTACACTTTACAAGTACATTAGAGGACATTATAGACAAATGGCAGGGGACCTTTTTACCCATAAAGTGGATCACCGTACCAGAGGCCACCCCTTTAGACTAGAAGAAAAGAACTTTCATTTGAAGCAACGTAGGGGGTTCTTCACAGTTAGGACAGTGAGGTTGTGGAATGCACTGCCGGGTGATGTTGTGATGGCTGATTCAGTTAATGCCTTTAAGAATGGCTTGGATGATTTTTTGGACAGACATAATATCAAAGGCTATTGTGATACTAAGCTCTATGGTTAGTATAGGTATATAGAATTTAATTAAAAGTAGAGAGGGGTGTATGTATGGATGCTGGGTTTTCATTTGGAGAGGTTGAACTTGATGGACTTTGTCTTTTTTCAACCCAATTTAACTATGTAACTATGTAAGAATGAGGCAGAACATGGGGAAAGCTTGTAGCCCACTAGCTGTTCTTGAACTGTGCTTGTAAGTGGGATGCAGGGAGTCTTGCATCAAATAGAGGGCTGCAGCTTGAACTTCCATGCATATACTAAAAACATCAATTTAAATTTTTTTTCTTTTTATATTCATTTACTTTTTATAAAGGCACCCAAGAGAAACATGACATGGCGCTGGTTATGTTGCATAAGTCTATGTTTGTGCATTGCTACTGGTTACTGTATTTTGCCTTGGCTTCTTATAATGGGGCAGTACATATAATTTATAAGGGGGACAACACTCCGTAATACATGCTGTGATTTCTATTTAGACAGCCATTCCAAAATAAATATTGTTTTTTTTAATTACTAATTTTGGAAAATGGGCAGGTATGAAAATGTTGTACAGTGAAGGGGATCCACAGCTCATCTTATTGCTGATGCACAATCAATAGAATGGTTACCCTACCGAGTGTTGGTTGATTGAACAGTGTAGCAGATTGGTCCATGTGTGCCTGCCTTGGGGTTCCTTGAAAATAATATCACAATGATTATTAAAAGCTTATTTGGCTTTAGCACTTTTCATGGCGTTCAGTTGAAGGTAAACATGCTCAGCATCACACATTTTCCCTTGAATGGATATTGTCATGGAAACAATCTGTCTCAAATTTCCCAAGATTAATCAAACCAAACGTTAATTTGGAACGAGAATTAAAGAGTTGGCTTAACAAAAGCTGCATATTATTAACCTTGGTTATTGTTTCTTAACCATTTCTCAAGGAAAGCCAATGTATAACAATTTATAAATGGCACTTGGTGATATCATCAGTTTTAATGAATGTATAGTGGGTTCATTCTGTTACATGACTCGGTGAAACTTGGGTTTTGTAGAAATCCTGTACAGGTATGGGATCCATTATCCAGAAACCCGTTATCCAGAAAGTCCCGAATTACAGTAAGGCCATCTCACATGGACTCCATTATAGTCAAATACAATTTTTGCTCTGTAATAATAAAACCGTACCCTCTACTTGATCCA
Organism: Xenopus petersii; assembly: GCA_038501925.1. Lineage (NCBI taxonomy): Eukaryota > Metazoa > Chordata > Amphibia > Anura > Pipidae > Xenopus > Xenopus petersii. Next base: position 46,312,568 of record CM076681.1, on the reverse strand, counting down.
AACTAAGATATAATTAATCCTTATTGGAAGCAAAACCAGTTCATTGGTTTTATTTAATGTTTACATGATTTTCTAGTTGACTTAAGGTATGAAGATCCAAATTACGCCGAGATCCCTTATCCAGAAAACCCCAGGTCCCGAGCATTCTGGATAGCAGGTGCTATAACTGAACAGTATTTGGGGTATATTGAAGGGATTGCACTAAATTGTGGATCACAGACCCTTTTCCATGTTTTGTGTTTGTTTTTGCTTATGCTCTTCTGATGTGTGAACTGTTCTCCCTGCTTTCCTTTTTTTTTTATCTTATCTGTAACTAAGCTGTTTGTGCTTGTTCATTTATTCTGTGCAAAGGTTAAATTATTGTCTATGGTAACAAAATGGTATGGTATTGATTCAGTTTTGCTTTATTTGTTATGAGAAGTTAAATGTCAGGACATCTTTCTAACTATGACAACAGCCTTCCTTCCCCTGTGTGGACCTACCACTTGTGTTTTTCATTCTAATGACCCATTTATGTTGAATTTTTCTCAGTTGATCCTGCAGCAGTATCAGCTATTATTCTTATCTGGAGAACTGGGATGACCGCAAAGAAAATAGTTTTTTTTCCTTTCATATATGAGAGGTGTTTATGCAAGTTCTCTGTACATGTCGGTGATTTCCTAAATCCGAAGCATCATTTCTATCAAAGACTGGGTGTTTAAAGGGTGTAAAATTTAGGTTAATACAAACAAAATCCAGTTTTCTTATAATGTTATGTGCGTTTGTTCTTCTTATATTCTTCTTTCGAGTACAGATTGGCATCATGCACCATTTCTGGACAATATATACTAGTTTAGCAGTTTGACATGCCTTATATACAGTATACGGACAATATATACTAGTTTATTGGTTTGAGCATGCACTTAGCAATACGTCTTTGCTTTTACCCATCATGAGATGATGCTTGAGTGATACCTTGGTAATGAGAAACCTTTTTATAGGCCATCAATTAGGACTAAACCAGCAGATATTAATTTGTAATGATAGGGGGCAGGATTGCTTTCTATATACTGATTTCAGCAGGTTTCTTGACCTTCCATGCCCTTTTGTACCTACTTTTGTTCATTTGTTAAATTCTTATTCCCTGTGTCATTACATTTTACTACACACATTTTTATATGGCCTTATTTGTTTTGACTTTTTGGTATGTGTGGATTACTTGGGTTGTTACCAACATCTGGTGTAAATTTCAGATTTACTGAGAAGAACGTTGATGTGTTCAATACTTATTTTCACTTCTGTATATACTTTTTGTTTTTCATCTGAATCAAGTTTCTGTCTTCTTGTCCAACAGGCCCCTGTGTTTCCATCATGTCTCTGAAACTTGAAAGATCTATAGATTCATCTGCCCTGCAGAAAATTGCAGCAGACATGAGCAGTCTAATAGAAAACCTTGATACTAGTGAGCTCCACTTTGATGGAGAAGAAGTGGATGCTGATATCACAAGTGACACCAAAGTTAGTGGTAGGTAACCCTTGCCTTAACTGATCAGATATACTATCCAGAGTCTGTAGAAATGTTTTCTGTGGTGTTATCTGCCTTCCATATTCTGGCCTAGATCCCCAAAGCCTTACAAATAATATATATATATTTGTTAATATTGTAGCTTTTTAAATAGTAAGTGAATTTATATTGTGTTAAAATGTATTGGCTAAGTACCTTGGCATTTAATGGTCACTGTTTTGTTGTGTTTTTTTTTTTTTTTTTTAGGTGCGTCCTTTCCATTCTCTGCCATCTATAACACAAAGGGATTCAAAGAAGCTGACCTTCAAACATTTTCGGTTGGATGTCCCATTAAAGTACGGGTCTTGGAAGTTGAACGTTTTGCCTCTTCATCTTCATCAAAGGTGGGAACTTTTTTTTTTTTTTAAATATCTTTCAGTAAAGCTAAAAATTGCTTTAAAGGACAGTAACTCCAAAAAATAAGTGTATCAAAACAGTTAACATATAGGGGCACGTTTACTTAGGGTCGAAATCGAGGGTTAATTAACCCTCGATATTTGACTGTCTAAGTTAAATCCTTCGACTTCGAAGGATTTAGCGATATTCGTTTGATCGAACGATTAAATCCTTTGAATCGAATGATTCGAAGGATTTTAATACATCGATCTAACAATTTTCCTTCGATCACAAATTGGCTAGAAAGCCTATGGGGACCTTCCCCATACATTTGCTAGTGCAGGGCAACAGTATGTTATATTTTAATTGCTTTAAAACACATACATTTTTTGGTGTTACTGTTCCTTTCCTGGTTTCTGCACCACTGGTCGAACAGAACAGTTTTCGTAGCATCTAATAAACAGTGTCGTCCCATTATTTATTTTGGTATGGTGAATGAATTTGGTACTAAAAGAAAGTTAATTCAAATTCTGACTGGCCTTCACTTTTTCAGACCCAGGCTGGCAGCTAAATCTAAAAATGTTTAAAACATTAATGCTAGTTTAAAGCTGCCTAAAAGAGGTCCATCAATTATTTATTAAAAATATGTTTAACGGTACACTTTTAGAGAATAGCCAGAAACATTAGGGCTCATTTATCAACACTAGGCAAATTTGCCCAGTGTTGATAAATGACCCCCATTGTTTCTTAAAGGAGTTGTTCACCTTCCAACACTTTTTTTTCAGTTGAGTTGGTTTCTATTTGTTACCATTTTTCCAATATTGAATCTTAAAGTTAAATTTTTCACCTTCATATATCTTTCTGAAGCAGCTCTGGTAGGGTCGTCACAACTCTGTAAACTGCTCTGAATTAAATAGCTGAGCTGAATCCTAAAAGTTTCATTATACACAATAGTTGCTAATATTCCAGAGATGCTGCTGAGAAATATATCAACCACAGGTGGCCTTACAGGGGCAGATTATACCAATTTTAGCACTATCTAATAAATATTTTTACTTATCTTTACACTAATGGGGTGAAAACCATCATATTCTTACAACAAAATTGTCCCAAAGGACCATTGAACAGGCTTAAAAATTAAACTTTTTTTTTTTTAAAAAAAAAAAAAGATAACTCACTGTGCATGCAAAAGTTTGTCAAAGTCATCAATTGATCTATGTTAGATCTTCTAGTCTACACAACAAAAGTCTTCTCGCATATCGTTTAACTGATGAAATTTTTTGCAGAGCAGCGACATAATTTCCTCTTCTATGGCCAACTTAATGTAGCAAATTGAAACTGTTCAGAATTTGCACCTGTAAAACTGAGCTCCCAGACTGAAACACCAGAGACCTGACCATTTAACTTTAAACTTTAATTTAGGAAAAATGGAAAGAAATTGAGAGAAAAGTCTTTCTGGTTTACAATCTGAAAACAACGGAGCTAAAAATGTTTTGGAAGGTGAGCAACCCCTTTAAAGGGGTGGTTCACCTTCAAGTTAACGTTTAGTATGTTATAGAATGTCCAATTCTAAGCAACTTTTCAATTAGTCTTCGTTATTTATTTTTTATAGTTTTTGATTGATTTGTCTCTTCTTCTGAATCTTTTCAGCTTTCAAATGAGGGTCACTGACCCCATCTAAAAACTAATGCTCTGTAAGGCTACTAATGTATTGTTATTGCTACTTTTTATTACTCATCTTTCTATTCAGGCCTCTCTTATTCATATTCCAGTCTCTTACTCAAATCAATGCATGGTTACTAGGGTAATTTGGCCCCTAGAAACCAGATGGCTGAAATTGCAAACTGGAGAGTTGATGAATAAAAAGCTAAATAACCACAAATAATAAAAAATATATACCCAATTGAAAATTCTCTCCGATAATCTCTCTCTCTCTCTCATACTTAAAGGTAATTTAAAGGAGAAACAACCCCTTTAACATTGAGTCTCCAGTTGGATTACAGCATATTGTCAATTGTCAAAAAACTCACTTGGAGTTGTAGTCCAAAAATATTTGCTGAACCAAAGTTAAGAAACAGGGGGGTTCAAAGTTAAGAAATATATATTGATTACAGTCTTTATTTTGTACTTGTAACTCTTTTCAAGGATTTAGAAATACATTTTTTTTTGTGTTCCTGTAAACAATTTGAAGTATTTTAGGTTATGTAAGGTGTGGTAGATTAGTTTGGGTGGAGGAACAGTGATGTTTTTTAGCTTAATAGTTGCACCCAAATTCAGTCACCAAACTTACATAAACGTATCAAACAATAGCAACTTAACGGTATAGCTTATGCAAAGCACAAAGATCTCCTATACTACCTATGCCTTGTTGCATTAATGACAATGCTATCAGCCTCTTGCACATGTCAGTGCTTTTGGGATAATATTCACCCCCAGCACTCTTAAAATATTCCATTTTCTCAAAACCCCATACGTTAGCAGTAGCAAACTGTTCAGTAGTAATTTGAAGTATATCCCTTTGTGTCCTGAACTATTGTGCAAGTTAAAGGGGAACTCCACAAAAACATAACTTAAGCTTTTTGAAAAGTAAACTTCAAGCAACTTTGCAATATACATCAATTGAAGAATATGCAGACTTTTCATGATTTTTAATGTTTCTGAATGTTCCCTAAAGCCTAGCACATTGCTCTACTGCTTATCTATCTGGCTACTTCGCTGAGCTGGCTGACTACTGTTACATTGTATCAACAGACATCTGTCCTCAGCCTGCATTCTCCAACCCCCACAATTCCCTGCACACGTGATTTCAATAAGGAACAGAACATCACAGTGCAATGCATTGTGGGTTATGTAGTTCCTGCATGTTGTCTGTAAACTGTGGAGACGTTGTTACAATTTGTAACATCAGTGTTTAGTCCCTCCTTACCTGCCAGGATTCCAAATGATGCAGAAAGAGAAGAACTGTTAAACAGATGGATTTCAGCATAGAAAATGGCATTTATTCATACTTTTTGAAAAAACCGGTGACTGTGATGGATATATTAGGGGTTTCTGTGTTATGTGGGCCTCAAATTTTAGTTTGGAAGCTGGAGTTCCCCATACACAAAATGCTTTGCTTTAAGAATTTGAACATTGCAGTATATTTCTAGTTTTCATATTGTTAAAAGGAAATCTGGCCATTCGTTTGTCCACTGGTCATTAACTTAAGATTCATTTAAGAAGCCTTCTTCTTTCCAATAGTATATGACTATTCTGACAAACACACTATCCTTTGCCAAGGGAATTATGTTTGGATGATAATGTGGTCAGACACCATTTATATTTTACTATTAATTTCCAGAAGTGTGAAGTTGTATGCATGTCTCTTTTACACTGAAAATCATTTAGACTTTTACAGTTTGAGTATTTTTTACAGTTGTAGCATACATCAAAGTGAAAATCATTAACTGTATCCTTAAGTTCCAGCTCCAAATTACTGCTAACATAGATATAGAGAGACAGAGGGAGCAAGAAAAGGAGTGAGAGAGTGAGAAAGATATTGTTTTATTTACAGGCTCTAAAGGTGAAAAAACCAAACCCTTTTCCAGAGAAACCTCTTGTACTGACTAGATATGCACCATGTCTTTCTTGTATGCATTTTGTAAATCTTATAACACTCCTTGTGTGCTGTGTTTCCCTTTAGGCACCAGTTCTAAATATCTACACAATAGAATTAACTCACGGAGAGTTTACATGGCAGGTAAAGAGAAAATACAAGCACTTTCAAGATCTCCACCGAGAGCTACTTCGGTACAAAGCATTTATCAGAATACCTATTCCCACTAGAAGGTAAAAAAAAGTTTAATGGCTTTTTCATTGCTCACTATATCAGCACATGATTAATTTAGCATTTTCCCCTAGCCACACAGTAAGAAGACAGACTGTTAAAAGAGGAGATGTACGATCAATGCCAAACCTTCCACGGAATGCTGAGATTGTCCGAGAAGAACAGTCTTCAAGCAGAAGGGTACTCTAAAGCAATTGCATTCTGTCTCTTTTAATGTATCACGACCAGTGATTATCCTTCAGGACAACACGATTAGGGGTTTAGGGTAATGGCACAAAGAGAGACTTGTCACCTATGTTTAAATGTGTGCTTTTCCAGCTGCAAATGGCACAGCTGGAAAGCACAACTATTCTGATTTTGTGTTAACAAAGTATTAAAAAAGACAGTTGCCATTGAAACATGTTTTCATAGTCATTAGTAAACTATTGTTTGACTGGACTTGAGATGCAGTCTGTTGGATAGCCTGACTGTAGGAAAAGTTGAAAAGCAGAGGAAGCTATGACTGATGGGCACTTTCTGGAATAATAAAGACCTCCAAGAGCAAAACAAAAGCTAGACTGTGTCTTCATGGAAAGTTAGAATTAATGTAATGATAAGTCTGACCACAGGAAAACTAGGAGAAAATAATTTATGGAAATAGGAATGAAGCCTTCCCTTGTGGTTGGAAGTCTCCTTTTAATGCCTAAAGACTAATCTTTTTTTAAGCATGTGTAGGGTAGTTGCATATTCCTTAGGATAGGAATGTCCGTGGTATATTAAATGAGCAATTTTCATGTTTGTTCTTTTGGAACTTCCCTGGTAAGAAGACCAGATTACACGAAACACCTCTAGAAAGTTTACTTTGGCTGTGTTTATTACATTTAATTTAAATGCAGTTACTGCTTTCTGATCACTTGCATTTATTAGAAGTGTGCCTGATATTTCAAATAATCTGGTAAATGAACATTGAGGAAGATGATGGATGATGCCAGAAGTCTGGGAAAGGGAATGCACCAGTGAACACCAAGCCCTGTGGTAGATTAGATCTAAATGGAATTCTTTAAAGAGAGAGCCTTTGAACAAGGACTGGGGGATGCTAGATGAGAATCTATGCATACATTACTTGGAGCAAAGTCTAAAGCCACACTGAGAAGTGTAAATACTGTAGTATACACAGAAATTTGAGAAACGTCTGAACAGCAGAATTGTGTGTATACCTTGAAGTGCTCTTCTCTTGACAAAGTTTAGAAACCCAAAACTTGTAGTGCACACACGATTTAGTAAGTAGCACACACGTTTGCAGGTAAGCTAGTCTCTTAGGGTGTTTCTCCATTCTCATTTGCATATGTGCTGTGCTAATGCAGGCGTACTATACAGTATTCATCCTGGTATACAGTGTTTCCTGAACTGCAACACCGGATGAATGTGTACAGTAGGTGGTTAGTTATCTTGGTGCATTCCACCAATTTAAGGATTCATATGTGTGGACCTAAGTATTTGAAAATCCCTTGGACTTCAGCTGGCATAACTAATTGCCCTGTCTGGTTTTTATTAACCCCTAAAATAATTCATTTATTTAGATACAAATTCAGAAAAACTATCCAGGAGCAAATAAAGTGATGCTGAACACTAGTAATATACACAGTTTCTCAAGTTAGGAAAAAATTAACGACAATAGCAGATGGATGGTGGAGAAGAGAGGAGGAAAGGAAAGAGAAAAAATGTTGAATTAGCAGACTAATTGGAGGGGATGT